>CAMAPF010000118.1:0-706121 GCA_945859915.1 Cuscuta epithymum
CGACCAAAAGACCTCCCAACAGAAACACCCCACGAGGGGTTCTTGTCCGAAGCCAACAGAAACCCTACGAGGGCTTCTGCCCGGAGCCACCAGAACACCATACCGAGGTGTTCTGGTCGAGCCCTTCTGTCCGGAGTGTCTTTGCCCGCTAGGCACTTCTGTCACTGGGAAAAAATAAACGTTTCGGGAAGAAAAATTAAACTGTATCTCTTGGGGAGATAGATTTTTGGACGACATTCATGTCCGCAGATCGCCCGCGCATGCAAGTCGCGGTTTTTCTTCTCCGATTTCGGGATTTGATTTGCACCCCCCCCCCCCCCCCGCACTAGCGTGGAGAGAGCCTTTACCCTTAGGAATCTTAACTCCATAAGGGGGGGGGGAGTCCCTTTATAAAGGGTTACAAATCCCTTGGGTTTTCCGGTGTGGGAAATTAACACACTAGAAACTCATCCTTTTTCCCAGTTTTTCCATTCTAACGGGTAAACTCTGAAAAGCGATTTCTCATTCACCCCGTTATCCGTTTTGAGCGTAGCCATATATCGAATTGTAGCCCTTAACAAGGACAATCCGAAACCACTTTGACCCGACCCAAATCGGAAGTGGACCCCACTCAAAAAATTGCCCCAAAAATAACCATTTAATGCAATTTTTCACACATTTTCCCAACAAAAATGAATCATTTCCGATCCTTAAAGAGTGAAATGTTTTTTAAGGCAATCAACTTAATTAGTATTGATCATATCAAAAGTCAAAGTGTCAACGAGACAAGTTGGGGGAATATCCATCTAAATACGACAATCAGACAAAGAACTAACTCTTTTAGCCAAATCATGATCAGCTATGTTAGCTATTCGTCTAACGATTGAGAGTATTTCTCATACAAGTGATTCTTTTTGTCGAATTTTGCCTTTTGCAACCCCTTTATTCGAGGCCTGGCCTTTTTTCCTTGGTGCTCATTTTGTATAGGCTTTTAGGAACTTTAGGTCACCCTTGGGGTAATGCGCCTGGTGCCGTAGCGAATCGAGTCGTTCCAGAAAGGGTGGATCCATTACGAATTTCTAAAATAGCATGCAAGACATCTGATTCAACCTCCAGAAAAATCCCACCCTTGATCTTTAAACAGGGCTTAAAGCTTCCCGAATACTCGGAAATTCCGCTTTTAAAGGAGAGCAACTACCCCATTCGGGTTTACCACCTCCCCAACAAAATCTCCAATGTCATTTCGGACAACCCAATTAAACTTGCTACCCGTTTGATCCCTTGATACATCCATATTTAATATGTGCCCAACCCCAACTTTTGGTAGACGCAATACCTGAGCTCCCAACGATCCTGCCATTTCCCTAGATTGTCCTTCCTGCTGCACTTGGAGCCATCCATCAACACAACATTTGGATTTCCACGTAACCAGAGAAGCATTCATCACTTTACCTTACGAGATTCGTGCGTTTCTTTTCACCCCACAAACCCCATCAGCCCCAAGCAACAATCTCCAGTTCGAATATCCTTTTCACCTGGAAGAACATTTTCAAGCCATTGTAAACAACTTCTCTCCGCAGGTTCAATAGAAGGCCATCCCATCGATCTCCATCTCCAGCTATCCACAACCATCAAACATCAGTCAAACAGGTGGAGTAACAACTCGTCATCCGGCCGCATAATCCATAAACTTTCGGGCAATTCACCATCCTCTGTCGCAAATTCTTCATAGTGGACAAATAATTTGAACACAACTTCCATAAAAAATGATTGTATTTTTGGCGGAAGCTTCCAATTCCATATTTCCATTCAGCCCACCCACTCATTGAACTAAGCTTCTCCCATTAACCAACAGTAACAACTACTGACAGTGATGGCCTCGCCAACCCTAAGAAGGTAGCAGGAAACCGAGAGAGGAGAGAGGAGAGAGAGGAGAGAGGAAGAGAGAGAGGAGAGAGAGAGAAGAGGAGAGAGAGAGAGAGGAGAGAGAGAGAGAGAGGAGAGAGAGAGTGAGAGAGAGAGAGGAAGAGAGAGAGAGAGAGAGAGAGAGAGAGAGAGAGAGAGAGAGAGAGAGAGAGAGAGAGGTAATGGTAAGCTTGTGCGCATAAATAACGATCCTTTCCCACAATCTGGAAAGGTGATATTTATAGTGTAAAATGAAATACTTGTACAATGATAAGTCCGTATTTAGACACACATTTGATGCGTGTTGGGATTTGGATTTTGATGGTTTTCCTAGCTTTAAGGTGTTACAAGTCTCAATTTTAGCTCAAGTTATGTTTATCGGGCGTTTGGTTCGAGTTTTGTGTCATTTGGAGTCAAATCAGGATTTTAGAGTTCGGTACTCGGCGCTTGAGGAACAATCGGGATGATTTGAGAAGCATTTGAGATTTATTTGAGAGCTATGGAGGTCACCGGTAGGTTTAACGATGAAGATTTAATGACAAACAAGAGCTCTAGGATTGGCTATGAGATCAAAAAGAAGATGAATGAAGCTTGACAAACGGCATTCAGGATGGCCTTTGGTCAATCGTTCAAGCATATCTCTTTGTATAAGCATCCAAAGAACACGATTCAAAGTCCACATGAAAGCCAACTTCAAGAGATACAAATCATATGAAGACATCATTCTAGAATCTGAAAGGAAGAAGATGAAAACAGACGATGAAGTCAGATGATCTCTACTGCGATTTCAGAATGACACCTTCCACCGTTTTGATCATAACTCTTGATTGGATGATTCAAATCACATTCGGCAAATTGGGGTGGATAGAAGACTTCATTATCTACAACTTTCATGAAGAAAGATTTGTCCAATTCAGAAGTTTTACGCACGCCGTGCGTAGGGGAACGCACGACCGTGCGTCTGAGGCGAGAAAAGCAAGGTAGCTACTGCCAGCTATGCACGGCCGTGCAAGGGGGGACGCACGCCGTGCGTAGCACCGGGTGACGCAAACTTGAATCCCAAATCGGCCCGAATTCATATTTTTCCCCATTTTTCTATAAATAAGGCCTCCCTAACCCTTTTTGGAGGGTTACGAACATTACGGAGAGGCCTAGGGACGAATTTAACACCGTTTTTACGCTATTTTTTTCCAAGACCCTGGGATTATTTGTAAGTTCATCTTTTTAATTAATGACAATTATTTCTATTCATCCCAATTCTGTTGATTCTTCAATTATGAATTGTGAGTAGTTTAATTAGGGATTTGGGATTGATGAAAGGGTTAATCATGATTGATGGCTAGATTCTTGTCGGTTTAATTGCATGAATGCCGTTTAATTTGTGTTTGAATAATTTAACTGATATTTTTGTAACCTGGAACCGCGGCTAGAATTACAATTGCCGGTAGAATAAATTAAGAGATATCTTGTCACGCCCCGGTCTGGCCGGACGCGCTAACAACCGCCGCATAATCCGATTAAGGCAACCGCAGTTCACCCTACTCGAACCATGCTAGGCGTACATGAATACCATTCACACAAGTACATCCATAAACAATCATAAATAAAGCATTTCAAATATACGCAGCGGAATACAAATACTTTTAAAAAGTAAAAGGCCACACAGGGGCGAACATGAGCACGCAGGCTCCCAAATCATTTATAAGTTAAAAATAGTCCATGAGCATTATTTTATTTATATCCAAATAGAACTGGAAGAAGCACGAACCACGTCTTCTCTCCATGGATCACCCGAAGCAACGGGAACAGGAAGCAAGCTCTAGCTTCTACCTGAAACTGTGAGGTGGCCTCCCCCGTGAAGGGGAGGTCAGTACTTGGAAGCATTTGACAAGTACAATGACAACTATACTGAATATAATTCATGTTTCAAACACAAGACCCTCAAAATAGGGTGATACTATATTATGGGCATAACCTACAGCTACCCCATTTCAAATCACTTGTATAGAATATATATACCAAGTCAAATAGCCGACCCGTAGGTCCATTTGTATTTCAAAACAATTCCCCTTGTACAGCCCTTGGCCTATTCTTGCATATAGCAATATCGAGAGGTTATCCCACCCCTAGCCTAAACCCAACTCCATCGAGAGGGTTACACAATTTATCATTTGTACCCGTCCACGTTGGACTTACCCACCCTACGGGTGTATTCATTCATTTTGGGCTTACACCCCCAGTATAATATCTTTGATTCATTTAGGGCTTACACACCCCGTATATTCTTAGTTCGTGTAGGGCTTACACACCCTGTATAATACTTTACTCATTTAGGGCTTACACACCCCGCGTAATACTTTACTCATTTAGGGCTTACACACCCCGCGTAATACTTTATCATGTAGGGCTTACACACCCCGTATAATACTTCATTCATTAGGGCTTACACACCCCGCGTAATACTTTATTCATTAGGGCTTACACACCCCGCGTAATACTTTATTCATTAGGGCTTACACACCCCGCGTAATGCTTTATTCGTGTAGGGCTTACACACCCCGCGTAATATCCTTTATCTCGTTAGGGCTTACACACCCCGTATATATATCCCCGTATACTCATTGTACACGAGCAATCATAATCCATCAACCTCGGGCTAGTCCTCATCAAGACTCCCCGGGCTGCTTTCATATAGTCTAGGTAGACTCCACAATTTCCTTTGAGTGTGACCATAGTCCATCACTCATTCTAAGTTCATGCCTATCTAATTCAATACTATAGATAGCACATACAATAAATCACTACGGATTTATATCACTTTGATCATGTCAATAACTCAAGTATTCCTTACTTCACATTTAATCATTTTGCCTATCCACATAGGTATCCATATATCCCTTTTTAAGATCTTATGGAATCACACATTTATCAACATTTGTCTATATCATGCTAATCCTCTATATCAATTCAATAATTAATATATTTCAAGGATTTCTCCCCTCATGCATAATGCCTTTGCTTATCCACCTTAGTAATATCATGTATCAATTTATATCACCACATAGCAACACATTTATTCACATTGGAGTATATCATTTAATTCCATCAAAGTCATAATTTGATTACTTAGGTAATCTCATGCTCAACTCACGAGTTATAGACAATATAGTCAGCCATCCTCACCTTAAATAAGTCCAGCAAGGTTGCCTATTGAAGCCCCGTCGTTAAACCTTCGATCGGGAATGATCTGAATCCACCTTGGCTGGCAGAGGACAAAAGCCGCCCGGCTTTTGCAAAAGCTGCCCGGCTTTCGGGTTCTGCTGCACGAAAACAGCACCTAGAAGTGGCGGTTTCCGGCGATTTCGATTCCTATCGATTCCACAACTCTTCTAAGTTAATTACCAACACTTTATATCATATTTCTACACTTTTAAATGTGTAAAACATCCCCTATAATCCATCATATAATTTCTATAAAATCATATACGGAAAATATATTAAACGGAAGAATAAGAACCGGAGTTACGAGGTTCTTACCGCTAGGCTTCGTTTTCTATCGGATTTCCTTCACCTTTGGACTCCCTTACTCCCTGATTGTTGAAGGCACTTGGTTGAGCTCTCTTCCCTCCCTATGTGTCGTAAGACACTTCTAAGGAATGAGAGGATGAGACCATCCCTTATCCCTTCTATAATTAGAAGGTTGGGCCGGTTTTATTTGGGTTCGGTTCACGGGCTGTTTCCTTTTAATTAATCCGGTCCGAAGCTATTTACAAATTAATCCTCCCGTTGATTATGGTCTACACTTTATACGGAATACCCCGAATTAAAGTGTAGGAAACCCTTCAACCTTATACGTGCTATTTTCGGCAATATGGGCTAGAACGCCATTTTGGTTACTTGATATATCTCGGTTGGGCCTAACGACTTTCATTCATTTATTTATATCATTTTTGGCTAGTAGACCATAGTAGGTCGGTCCTAAAATGTATTGGATAGTCCCCTCCAATATCCCGGGCTCAAACCCCTATACATTTCTATTATTTTAAGTGGACTCAAGTAGTCTCTCGTCTTATTTCTTTACCTTTTATTAGGCCCAAACCATTATATTTTACTTACTTCCTTATCCTTGGGCTTTTTATTTAATTTATCTATGTCCAAGAATATATTAGTTAGTATCTCCCCATGTTTGGGGTCCGACCCACAATTTAATAAATCGGTATTAATTTAATCAATTAATCATTTCTAGTATGATTAATATACTTGTAACTAGTTTTCAAAGTGAATATCTAATCATGACTTTAACTAATTTTCCTTGTTGAAATCAGTATTTGTACTTTCACTCAGATTTTAATACCAATGGATTAATAAATCCAAGTTTAAATTGGGAGCGGTGTTACAAGTTCACCCCCCCTTAACAGGAATTTCGTCCCCGAAATTCACGTCGCATTTTCATTTTAACTGACGCCACTCTATTTTTAGAGTACATACTTTTTCAAGTCTCTTCGTTGACTTGATCATTTTATAACATAGTTTAACCATCTTATCATTGTTGTCCTTAGACATTTTCATTCATACTGACGTACCCTTTTGGTTTATTTCATTTAGATGCTACACCATCTAACTACAGAATAACAAGTCCTTCCCCACTTGGGCATCAATTCTTTCTAGAATTCCCAAGTGGCCTTAACTAGTATGGGTTTAGTTCTTTGGCATGTGAATCTGACAATTCACACCAAAGGTTCTTAATAACATTTTTCTCTAACCTTCGACTTGAAGGTTCCCTAGTATGCTAGACAACATACCCCGATATAAAACTTACTTACTCACATACCGTTATGTAGTTGGCCCGTGAGCCCGTGTTCATATTTCATTTCATTCATCGTTAGCACGACACAACCCGTAGGTCTAATTATTCATACGAGACTTGTCACCGCCATCCGAGGCCTCATCAGGTCCTCGGGCCGGAGCCCAACATCCCGCCCCTGGACTCATACCTATCATCCCGTAGGAAGGTAAGGCCCATTAGGGGTCCTATCTTATGTGTTACCGCTGTCGGAGCTTCGTGAGGTCTCCGATTCGGATTCCACCCTTACACGTGACCACATTGCAAGTCCATGCTATCCAACCCCGCTCTCTAGAGTCGGGAAGGGCCATGGTCCTTACTTATTACCATAGTTCAACCGGTTATCCTCAAGGACTACCGAAAACACCCGGAGGTCAATCCTACATCTAGGATCAATTTATTATTCGCTTTTATCTTGGGTATCCCTTAAGGCCTACCCCTAGTATAACTTAAAGTTATACATGTCCACCTTAGCATCTCTTAAGACTACTTAAGGTTCAATATCTCACTATGCGAATCCTTAGGATTAATCCTACCATTATTTGTATTTACCTCCCGGCTAGTATTTTCATACTAGTTGGGTAGATCAAGGATAATCGAGTCCTCAACTCATGTCGTCTTTCAATACCCCATCAAGATACAACCCATAGACGAGCCTTAAGTCTATGTCGACACATCGGTCTAGTCACCCTGGTTCCTCCCTTAAGAACTGCCCGAAGCATGACCCGAATTTCATTTCCTTACAGTAGTGTGAACTGTCTCCTCTCGTACCACGCTTCACGCGGAAGCGGCCCCATACTTGCCCGGTAGCTAATGCTACAAGAGAGGCCCTCGCGTGTCAAGTACCATCATATTGATCTTATTTGTGTCGAGCTATATTACTCGGTGATAGTCATTCACCGGTCTCCCCCATTGTTTAAGCCTTACATAGACTCCTCGTTAACAATTACTTACGTCAAGCTCTAAATGCTCAATTACAACTCGGAGCGTAGGCCGTGCCCTTATTTCCCCCGAGTTCTCAATCTCCCGTTTAATAGCCAACTTTTTCACCATGTTTCTCAAATCATTCTTTATCACGGTTATTCCCTATGGGGTTCAATCATACACAACGATATTAGACCTTACATTCAATTTCCTTCATTCACAATTATCGTTGTGAAATAGTGTGTATCGACCGTCATATCATTTCAGTTTACAAGTGTCCCTCTCACACTTGCTTAATACGTCTCCGCATTAAGGATGATTTTATCGTTCTCCCCGCTCAACTCTAGCGTTCTTACACCACAAATCAATGCAAGACCCACTTACCCTGTAATGGTACATTTCAAGGCCCAAAGATGTACCGGGCTCGAGATATACGAAAACCATCCGACCTTTCCATAAACTGCCCGGTTTTCTAGCTTGGAGACTAATTTACCAAAAATTACCCAAATGCCGGCCGGTTTCCATGAAAGCCGGCCGGTTCTCGTACCCAATTCCAGGTCTCCGATTTGTTTCCCCGTAAGCCGGCCGGTTTCCATGAAAGCCGGCCGGGGTTTGGCAGCGTAGCTTAACTCCCAAAATTTAATCCAAAAGCCGGCCGGTTTCTGTGAAAGCCGGCCGGTTTTCATCCCCCGAAGTTTAATTAAACTTATTCAACCCAAAAGCCGGCCGGTCTTTGCCAAAAGCCGGCCGGTTTTCCTTGCCGCAGATTAATTCATTTTTATTCATCCTCAAAACCGGCCGGGCTTTGCCAAAGCCGGGCGGTTTTGAGTGTTTACAAAACTTCACAATTCCCGTAAGCCGGCCGGTCTTTACAAAAGCCGGCCGGGTTTCGCCGCCGTAGGTTAATTCCAATTTAATTCATGCATAAGCCGGCCGGGTTTTACCCATAGCCGCCCGGTTTTCGCTATTCCCAAAGATGTTCCTCGTTTTCCCTGCCAAAACCGGCCGGTTTTCCCTTAGGCCGGCCGGCAATTGACCCCTGGAACCTTTATTACTTAAATATGCATTTAAATGAAGTTTCTAATAAGGATTACCTGTACGGTGGTCGCGTCCATGCAAGAATTTGCCTCCTTCCCCGTGTGAACTCATCGTTGAGTTCTTCTTTGATTCCCGGAGTGTATGTTGCTCACATTATCCCCTCTATGTCGTGTGCTCGCTTGAGACGGCCCCGCTAGGTTCATATCCCCCATGGTTCCTTCATTAGCTCCCGAAGTAGTGTTACTTCCCCGTTGAGGACAATGGAACTTCATGTGTCCCGTATCCCCACAAAAGAAACACCTCTTTGGTTCACGACAAGTCCCGTAGTGGTACTTATCGCAATTATCACATCTTCGCACCCTAGAACTAAAGGATTTCCCTCCTTGGGTCACGGACCCTTGATTGTACGTTGACGGTGGCATAGGCATTTTAAAGCTTCTCTCCACCCCGGTATTTTGTCTTTTGCTTTGATCATAGGAATCATTGATTTCCCACATCCTCTTTCTAGCCTCCTCGGCATCTTTAGCCTTTCTTTCTTCCCATAATTCTTCCCCAATAAGGCCTCGTGTCACCACCTCATTAAAAGTCATGTTATTTTGGTACGCCGCCCTCTCACGCACTTCCAAATTCAACGCGTTCCAGAAGTGGTCGACCATACGGTTCTCATTCCCTGCATATTCAGGAAGATATCTAGCCAAGTCTCGAAACTTTTGCTCCAATTGTTTGACGGTGTACTCGTCACCTTGTTTGATGGTAGTGTACTCCCTCCTCTTTTGATTTACTTCAAAGGAAGAGTAGTATTGTCTATAGAATTCAAGCTCGAAGTTGTCCCACGTGACGTCTCCGTTGTATTTCCCCTTGACACCCTCCCACCATGTTGAAGCTAATCCCTCCAACATTCTAGTGGCAACTCTCATCTTTAGGTTAGGCGTCAATTGCATATCATCGGCTGCCTCATTAAGCCTCTTAACCCATTCATCGGCCTCAGATATATCCCCCGTTCCATCGAACGGTTTACATCCGAGCGCCCTTGCCTCTTTAAGGTATTTAGAGACCCTTATAATAGGACTCTCGGTACTTGGATTTCTAGTACCCTCTCTACGTGCCCCGCACGCGTCACGACTCCCCCTCTTGGAAGCCACTTGCCCAATTTGCCTCTCTTGGCGTTGTTTCTTTCTTTGTTCTCGTTCACGTTGGTATTTTTCAAATACCTGACTAATTCCATCCAAGGAGACATCATTGTCCTCCTCACTAATAAAATCATCACCCTCATCATATGAGGTTTCAGAAGGTTCTGTTTCGGGTTTATACGTTGAGTCTTCTTCGGACTCCCAAGACCTATACTCGGTCTCAAACTGTGCGTTATCCCTCATTTGGATCCCTTGGCCTCCTCGGCCTCTCCCTTTTCCTCTAGATACTCTGGAGTTTCCCCGGTTGACATGCCCAGTTTCTCCCGGTGCACGCCCTATCCGATCATTCCTAGTCATCATGCCTCCACCTCGCATTTCTGAAAGAATTTTTTTTTTGGAATGAGTCATCAGACTCGCTTCAATGTCAACTGACAGATAAGTACTTAAGACACCACTTGGCTCAAATCACCGCCATACCAATTGTTAAGGGGCCCGTCTTAACAATTAGAGACTTTGCAACTCAAGTACCAAAGGCTCTTTCAGTACAAAACTTTTATGCTCATGGTTTCAAAAATCATTTTGAAGAAAACACTTTTGAGGAACTTTATTATGAAGTTTATGGAACCTGGCTCTGATACCATTTAATTGTCACGCCCCGGTCTGGCCGGACGCGCTAACAACCGCCGCATAATCCGATTAAGGCAACCGCAGTTCACCCTACTCGAACCATGCTAGGCGTACATGAATACCATTCACACAAGTACATCCATAAACAATCATAAATAAAGCATTTCAAATATACGCAGCGGAATACAAATACTTTTAAAAAGTAAAAGGCCACACAGGGCGAACATGAGCACGCAGGCTCCCAAATCATTTATAAGTTAAAAATAGTCCATGAGCATTATTTTATTTATATCCAAATAGAACTGGAAGAAGCACGAACCACGTCTTCTCTCCATGGATCACCCGAAGCAACGGGAACAGGAAGCAAGCTCTAGCTTCTACCTGAAACTGTGAGGTGGCCTCCCCCGTGAAGGGGAGGTCAGTACTTGGAAGCATTTGACAAGTACAATGACAACTATACTGAATATAATTCATGTTTCAAACACAAGACCCTCAAAATAGGGTGATACTATATTATGGGCATAACCTACAGCTACCCCATTTCAAATCACTTGTATAGAATATATATACCAAGTCAAATAGCCGACCCGTAGGTCCATTTGTATTTCAAAACAATTCCCCTTGTACAGCCCTTGGCCTATTCTTGCATATAGCAATATCGAGAGGTTATCCCACCCCTAGCCTAAACCCAACTCCATCGAGAGGGTTACACAATTTATCATTTGTACCCGTCCACGTTGGACTTACCCACCCTACGGGTGTATTCATTCATTTTGGGCTTACACCCCCAGTATAATATCTTTGATTCATTTAGGGCTTACACACCCCGTATATTCTTAGTTCGTGTAGGGCTTACACACCCTGTATAATACTTTACTCATTTAGGGCTTACACACCCCGCGTAATACTTTACTCATTTAGGGCTTACACACCCCGCGTAATACTTTATCATGTAGGGCTTACACACCCCGTATAATACTTCATTCATTAGGGCTTACACACCCCGCGTAATACTTTATTCATTAGGGCTTACACACCCCGCGTAATACTTTATTCATTAGGGCTTACACACCCCGCGTAATGCTTTATTCGTGTAGGGCTTACACACCCCGCGTAATATCCTTTATCTCGTTAGGGCTTACACACCCCGTATATATATCCCCGTATACTCATTGTACACGAGCAATCATAATCCATCAACCTCGGGCTAGTCCTCATCAAGACTCCCCGGGCTGCTTTCATATAGTCTAGGTAGACTCCACAATTTCCTTTGAGTGTGACCATAGTCCATCACTCATTCTAAGTTCATGCCTATCTAATTCAATACTATAGATAGCACATACAATAAATCACTACGGATTTATATCACTTTGATCATGTCAATAACTCAAGTATTCCTTACTTCACATTTAATCATTTTGCCTATCCACATAGGTATCCATATATCCCTTTTTAAGATCTTATGGAATCACACATTTATCAACATTTGTCTATATCATGCTAATCCTCTATATCAATTCAATAATTAATATATTTCAAGGATTTCTCCCCTCATGCATAATGCCTTTGCTTATCCACCTTAGTAATATCATGTATCAATTTATATCACCACATAGCAACACATTTATTCACATTGGAGTATATCATTTAATTCCATCAAAGTCATAATTTGATTACTTAGGTAATCTCATGCTCAACTCACGAGTTATAGACAATATAGTCAGCCATCCTCACCTTAAATAAGTCCAGCAAGGTTGCCTATTGAAGCCCCGTCGTTAAACCTTCGATCGGGAATGATCTGAATCCACCTTGGCTGGCAGAGGACAAAAGCCGCCCGGCTTTTGCAAAAGCTGCCCGGCTTTCGGGTTCTGCTGCACGAAAACAGCACCTAGAAGTGGCGGTTTCCGGCGATTTCGATTCCTATCGATTCCACAACTCTTCTAAGTTAATTACCAACACTTTATATCATATTTCTACACTTTTAAATGTGTAAAACATCCCCTATAATCCATCATATAATTTCTATAAAATCATATACGGAAAATATATTAAACGGAAGAATAAGAACCGGAGTTACGAGGTTCTTACCGCTAGGCTTCGTTTTCTATCGGATTTCCTTCACCTTTGGACTCCCTTACTCCCTGATTGTTGAAGGCACTTGGTTGAGCTCTCTTCCCTCCCTATGTGTCGTAAGACACTTCTAAGGAATGAGAGGATGAGACCATCCCTTATCCCTTCTATAATTAGAAGGTTGGGCCGGTTTTATTTGGGTTCGGTTCACGGGCTGTTTCCTTTTAATTAATCCGGTCCGAAGCTATTTACAAATTAATCCTCCCGTTGATTATGGTCTACACTTTATACGGAATACCCCGAATTAAAGTGTAGGAAACCCTTCAACCTTATACGTGCTATTTTCGGCAATATGGGCTAGAACGCCATTTTGGTTACTTGATATATCTCGGTTGGGCCTAACGACTTTCATTCATTTATTTATATCATTTTTGGCTAGTAGACCATAGTAGGTCGGTCCTAAAATGTATTGGATAGTCCCCTCCAATATCCCGGGCTCAAACCCCTATACATTTCTATTATTTTAAGTGGACTCAAGTAGTCTCTCGTCTTATTTCTTTACCTTTTATTAGGCCCAAACCATTATATTTTACTTACTTCCTTATCCTTGGGCTTTTTATTTAATTTATCTATGTCCAAGAATATATTAGTTAGTATCTCCCCATGTTTGGGGTCCGACCCACAATTTAATAAATCGGTATTAATTTAATCAATTAATCATTTCTAGTATGATTAATATACTTGTAACTAGTTTTCAAAGTGAATATCTAATCATGACTTTAACTAATTTTCCTTGTTGAAATCAGTATTTGTACTTTCACTCAGATTTTAATACCAATGGATTAATAAATCCAAGTTTAAATTGGGAGCGGTGTTACATATCTAGTTTGTTCTAGGACACATTCACACACACTTAATCGTTCGCTAAGAGATTAGTAGCGATTAAGGGGCCGTAAGCTCGCTCGTCTTGGCAATAATTTAGGATCTTGTCGCATGAGAGATCAGCCTGGTCCCCTAAATTATTGTACTCTACGCCGCGAGAGCGGTAAGAACTTAGTAATGATTAGCTAGGCTCAATTAAATTAATTTCATGTAATTAAGCCTGATCTGCCAGAAATCTGGTTACCCTGGAATCAATCCCTATTCCCTTCGTCATTAATTAGAGAGAAACCAATCTTTTTATTTCATTGCTCATTAGCATTAGTTTAATTTTCCACCCAATCAAATCTCGCACGACGCATTTATTTTATTTCTTTTTAATCGCTGAATTTAATTAATTCGTGATTCCCTTTTGTCCGTCCCTGTGGAGACGATACTCGTACTTACACCACTATATTACAATCTATTTTAAGTGCGAGAAAACACACATCATACAACAAGTAAAAAAATCTGATCAAGAATACAGTAACACGTGTAAAGTCTGATTGGTGAGAGAATAACCACATCTAGGTGATGGGTATTGTAACACCGTCCCCAAATATATTTACATTTATGTAAATTATGTATTGAACATTAAGTATTGAGTAATGCATTTATTAGATCACAAATTTTTGTTATTTTTTTGCGTGAATAGTAAAATTCCTCGTGGGGCCCACACTGAGAGCTGGGGGCACCTGATAACCCGAGACCACATATTATATTCATCTTGGTCTAGATAATAGTTATATGGTGGTGTAAATTCATGTTGGGCCATAAGAGAGGCATTGGGTTGATCGATTGGTCAAATAGGACCTAATTACCAGCACCGAAAATTTATCAGATAACAGCCCGAAATGAATTTTGGAGACTTATAAATTGAAGTTGAGGAATGTGTATTCATTCTAAGGGACCATAATGATTTAAAACACATAATATATTTTATTTGGCCCGATGAAATAAAATATAATTAAAGCGATCCGAGAAATACAACTTTCGGGGCCGAATGTACATTTCAAGACAAATTGGGATGACCTCCCACATGAGTGGGGGCCAACCCACGTTTTTGGATGCTCGAAATTTCAAGAGAGGCCGTATTAATGATGTGGAAAAGAATGGTGAGAGTAGGCTTGAGTTGATAGGCATCAAAGGGGAACATAGGAGGACCTTCTCCTCACCATCATTGTGTAATGTGTAATAAGCCAAAAAGAGGATATTGCCTCTCACCTCCATCATTCATTCGACCCAAGACATCCAAGAGAGGTAAAAGAGCTATGCAACTCCATTCTTCCATTGCTAAATTCGAACTCATGCTCAAGGGAGTCAAAGGAGGAAGTTAAGAAGGGAAAGGAGAGGAAAAAGGTGTGGTGACTAAGGTAATGACCTTATATTAACTTTTCCTCTACTTCTATCTACCATATGACTTATATAGCATATGAGGAACCCATAGGATATCTCTACATGTTTAGAAATGTAGAAAGAGGGGTTGGAAGGTAGTTCTAAGTCCAAGACTGGACTTAGGAGCCAAAGTGGCGAGTTTGCCGGAAAATAACCTTTTAGAGGTTATTTGTGTTGATAATGGTTTTATGATGATGGAAACTTGTTATGAACTTTTCTAAGGTGTTCCTAGAGCTTTCACGGAGTTGAAAGAGTCGATAGAATAGTCACCGGAGTTCAACAAAACTCGTTGGAGTCTCGCCAGAGTTCAACCGAGAAGGGTAGAACTTCATAACACTCATTCGAGGTGAGTGAACGGCTTAATGTCTTGTAACTCTTGGGTTAAGCATAAGATTACCTGATGAAATCATATAAGTATTCATAATGATGCTTAAAAGAGTTTAAGTATATGAATCGCCAAGGTTATTAGGCTTATGTGAACTTAAATGAGATATTATGCATGTAATTGGATAAAAATGCATATAAAAATATGTGTAATATTTTGAATGGTCAAAATGGCATTTATCGATTGTTTTAGACATAATACATGTTGTGTAAGAGTTTCGGGCTGAACGGATCACGTTTCGGGGGTCAACAGTCGTTGACCCCAAATTCCGGACATGCCCGGTGCCGGGTATGGGGCATACCCGGGGCCGGTTAAGCCGTTGCCTCCAAATTCCGGTTTTGCCGAAAACACGTATTGGGCCTCGGTTTGAGGGGTGATTAACCCCGCACATCCTATATATGTATATTGTGCATGGAATTGCTTGGAATATGATATTTAAATGCCAAGGTTTGATATCTAATGATTTAATTCTAAGACTTGGTTTAGTCTTTAGTAATAATGTGATATGTGGTAAGTCATAGGTCGGGTGGAGTACCCAAGGATCGGACGTGTACCTTCAAAACTCGGTTATGAAAGGTGGAGTGCCCAAGGGTCAGGCGTGTACCCTCAAAACTCGATTATGAAGGGTGGAGTACCCAAGGGTCGGGCGTGTACCTTCAAAACTCGGTTATGACGGGTGGAGGACCCAAGGATCAAGCGTGTATCCTCAAAACTCACAGATTACATTTTGATGATCAAGGACCGGGTGGTGTCCTTACGATAATTGATTTGGACCAGGAGGAGTTCTATACACTCATAGGTAAATGGGTGGGTTGGGATTTAAGTCAAGGGAATTGACTACTACTATTTTCCCAAACAAACAATGACCTACGGGCCGGGTATATAAACCGATATGTATTTCATAACTTGGGGTAAAGACTACATGTATATGTATCACCCTATGTTTGGGTCTTATACTTGAAACGTTAGTTATTCTACATTTAGCATGCTACTTGCTCGGTACTTGTATTGACCCCTTCGGGGGGGGGGCACTATTTCAGGTTCAAGCTTGAGTTTGCTATCCACACCTTTGCTCGGTGAAGGATTCTTAAGGAAGACGTGATTCGTGCTTCCTTTATTGTTTTCAAACTATAAATTATGCTCATGGATATTTTTTAATGAATACGTTTGTTTTGGGCCTGCGAGCCCACGTTTTGGCCACGTGTGGCCCATGATTGAATATTGAATATTTCCGCTATTTGTTCAATCTAAATATGTGATGTTGTTATGTATGTTCACTTACTGAGCATGGTATGAACGAAGTTCATGGACGCCTTGTAAAATCGAATGAGTGTGACTCGTGCGTAACGTCATTTGATTGTACGACGGCTGTACACGCGCTTAGATGGTGTCTGAGGCGTGACTGATACCATTGCATGGGAAAGTTACATGTGTAAGTCTGGAATCTTCTATGTAAAACCGCATGGGTTATGTAAGCCCTGAACAACAGTCGTATGGATGACATAATCATAATCGTATGTGGATTCGAATGTTAAAATAACCAAGTCCACGATCTTCTTATGAGGCCCTGAGCTCTAGAAGAGGTGAAGATCAGGAGCAGTGTGTTTATTTAATGGGGGGTAACCTCAGTTCGTGGCGTGGAGCAGAGGTGCTCTAATTGGTTCTTTGCTTTCGAGGAGTGCCAAGCAACTCTAAGCTCGACTATAGTGCTGGATTTGAAGCCAACTTCGGTGAGGGTCGACCTCGGCCGAGGATGTAATTTCGGACTTATCTTAATGATCTGAGAACTAATTTTGGGTCAGACCTCGGCCTCAGCCAGCCTTGGCCTCAATAGGAATCGAAGATCCTTTATTCATAAATGTTGATCGGATGATCGGCTAAAACTTACAAGTGTACAAGTGCCAATGTAGTAATAAAACCGGTAAAAATACCGTGTCGAACCCGAGGAAACTTTGTTTATATGATTCAAGTTGAGAATAGAATTTGTAAAAGACTTAGTAAAAGAGTAGACATTTTTTGTTTTAAATTGATAATAAAAGCAACCAGGGTTTCGGGATTACTCCTAAACGATTTCTAGCGATTAATGTATATTCTTTCCTCAATTCTTATGAGTGGAATGTCGCTAAAGTATTCTAACTCCTGTTACGGCAGCGAGATTGTGATTAATTCTTCGTGTAAATCCCATCACGGTTCACATTCATCTAAAATTAACACCATTGAAGATTATGACATTGTAAAAACCACCATATTCAATTGAGGTATATTCCTATCCACAATTAGAATATGTCTAACCCTTAAGTGCACGGTATATAACTCAACATTAATTGCTCAAATAAACCCAACGATATAATCGTACGTTGTACACCGCAGACATACACATTAAAATATAAAGGAAAGATCATAATAATTTGGTTGAGAACATACATCAAACACCTAGCGTGCGTAAAGTTTCATCCCTAACCTTGGCTATGGAAAATTAGCTAGAACAATTCATAATGAAATTACAAGTATTGAAATGATGAAATACAATGAAATACATAAGAAAATAATAACACAACTCCAAAGCTATGGTGGACAAAGGAATCCCCAAGTGTAGAACTTCTCCCAAGACCAATGGGTTGCTCTTGGGATGCTAAAATGGAAGTGTATTGTGTAGAATATGGAATGGAGTGTTGAGAGGGCTTCAAAACAATTATATATTGAGCTCCTAACGGTCATTTTAAGACAAGGAAGCAAGCTCCTTAATGAAGTTTGGTGTTTTCCCCGAATGATTGTGATGACTGTTGCTGTTATATTATTCGGACAGACGATTGCCGGGCAGCCTTTGCTCTTTAGAATCATTGAACCTCGCTCCAGGGGCCGAACTCCGGTCGCCTTTCGGTAAAATCCGAGTGGCTTTTGTATTTATTTATTCCGGATTATTCTGCGTTGACGAAAGTCAGCCGCCTTTCACGAAAGCCGGGCGGCTTTCGTCTTTTTTGTACCCGGGTGGTTTTTCTTCAGTTTTTGACGCTGATGTGGATACCAAAAGTCGGCCGCTAATGGTATAAACCGGGCGCCTTTCTTATTTTTCGTTCATTATTCTTCACTTCTTTTGTTCTTCGGGATGCGTTTGGTTGACCTTTTTCCGTCAGTTTTCTTCGTGTGTATTCTATCATCCTCTTATTTGGTCCAATGTGATTTGTACCGTTAATAGCAAAACGAGGCATATGTGTGAAGATTTTGTTCTTTTAAGTATAAAAGCGTTTAAGATGAATATATAAAACACGTTAATATAACACTTATCATCAGACAGAAAATTTGTTGCTCGCCTCCCACCGCCAAATCTGCTGTCCGACACCTCTTGCACGCTAAGGGGATACTTTTAATCAAGGCATTATCTCTAAAATTAAATAAATCCCCTAGGATATCTCCATTACAGGCATGCTCTTGTTAGGAAATCAAACCCTCAACCACATCATTTTGTAGACCTGCACAGACTTCAGAAGAAACCTTCACATTTCCTTCATCAGGCAACCATAGATCCTCCCAGATTTTGATAGACTTGACATTCCCCACTTGTCACCTATAACCCTGTCGAATTACACTTTGAGCTTTGAAGAGACTTTTCCAGACAAAAGATGGGTCATTCCCCAAATGAGCTGTCAAGAAATTATCTGTGGGATAACTTCGAGCTTTGAAATTTTCCAGGCCCAAGTATACGGTTCTCCAAAAAAGTGAAATGTTTTGTTTGCATTTAGAGAATTCTGAAAAAGAGTGTGGTTGAGAGCTAATTGAGCAATTTAAATGAATATAGAGGTTACATTAGTATCTACCTGATTAGTAAATAAAGTAACACGTTTGAAATCTATTGAATGACTACTTGCAAGTTATAGTTTCATTGAAGTTTTTTGTAGTTAAGTGAGAGAACTAAAAGAATTAGATGGGTACAACGACATAATGGTTCATTTAAGTTGAGAATTAATTAATTGTATATGCAATTTTTAGGTCATATATGTGACCAAACATATCCTTTTGTCTCACTAAGTTTGTCACACCTTGTAATTAGTTTGGATTAAAGTTCATTGGTTTGGTCCAATAATTTTTGAACCGATGTGATTTATTTTAATTTACCTTGGTCTAAATTGGGCTATATAACTTTAGCTAATCTAAATTAATGCAATCTAGTTTGGTATTATATAGTGTATATATATGTGTTTATTACTAAATAAGTGTAGTCAATTTGTCCCACTCTCCTTAAATCTATTATTGTTTGTTTAAGCATAATTTATCTTAATTATTTTATTTGGTCTAGTCTTAAAAAATATGGTCTTGTTCGAATGAAATAAATCTAAGTGGATAATTTTTAGTGATTGGGCATGTGCTAGTGTGCAACGGTGTTATGTGATAATAAAGCTAAATGTATCAATAAACCCCACTTTTATAACGTGTTGAGCTCCTTTCAGTTTTACGGTTTTGTTTATTAGATGATTTTTGAGTGTTCAAAGTTTAGTTGTGAGTAAAGATGAAGATGTATAGAGTTGATTTTTGATGTTCTCTCGATTTGATCATCACAATCCCAACCCAAAGATCGAATCACCCACCTTGGGCGCCCCTACACTGTAACACCCCCAAATTTCCCTCCCAAAATAATACTTAAGAAATAATAAACTTTTATTAATTATTCAAAACTTTGAATTGTTTGCAGCGGAATTAAACAATAATAGGGAAAAGGGGCGTGTTACCGCCACACCCAGCCCTAAACCTGACTGGATGCTAAGGCTATCCACCGTAAATGTATCTAAAGTAATCATTAAATTCAACATTTGAAATCATGAAATCTAACAAGGTTCATTCTAAATGAGACTACTCTAAAAATCTTCTAGGAGCGCTCTCAGTGCATCAGTCTTCATAAACCACATCATCTGTAACATAAGAAAATAAAAGAAACAAATAACACAAAAATTAGCTTTAGAGCTAAGTAAGTCCCACCCAACCCCGTAAAATAATAGTTTTGTTTAAAAATAAGTATTTGTATATAGTATATACAAAATGAGTTTCCATTAATTTTAAAAAGAGTAATAATATCTCCAAAAGATTTTCTTCAAAAATTCTCGTAAGTATTTCAAAGAATAATTCTCCAAGTACCAAAATATTTTAGTTTTCCTCAAAATAGCTTTATAGCCAATTTTCCTAATTATTTAGTTAGAAGGGCGGTGCTCAAGCGTATTCTCGATTCTTGAGCCCAGTGATCTGTTGTTTTGTACGGTCACTCCGATCTACTCTCGGTACCTCATCTCCTCTATTAGAATCTAGACTTCTACCTTAAGTGTGCACACCCCCTAAAGGGATTCCAAGCCCTCCGAGTAGTATGAAGTCTAAGTAGTTCTGACGTCAACGTCTCCCTACTCAAATTGGGATATACTCCCTAAGTTCTAGGTTCAAAGACCCTTAAGAGAATAGGTACTACTACTACTGCCTTAATAAATGGGATCTAATGCCCAGTTGTTCGGGGTGGTTACCGAACCCTCCAAAATTTATTTAATTTGCTTTATACCTCTCAACTCAAGTAGTAGTAGTCCTAACCCTCCCTCACCATTAACGGACGTGAAGGTGGCCCGACACCTACGGATTTCTCCCGTGGTGCCCCAATTATGAAAACAGTCTTTTATCTTGACTTTCCAAAAATTTCACATTTATGTCTCTTGGACAAAATTTTACCACAAAGATTAAAATTCATAACTTTATATTTTCCCCAAAATATCTTACGTATACACATAATCCGATGTATCTCAAAATCACAACAAATACAACTTGCTCACAAGTAATTCATCAATCAAAATATTCATACCATCACATAAATCAAGTAAATAGATATTTACGAGGTAAAAACATAATTTTGGTTGCAATGTGACTTACCTTAAATTCCAGAGATTCCTAACAAGCTTCTCTAACGGCCTCCTCTCCAAGTTCACCTTTTATTAATTAATAATCCCAAAGTCAATATTTATTCTAGATTATAATTTATTCGTCCTACCTTTTTCCTTTACTCGGCATATTTTTTTTTCCATTTTACTTTAATAGTTCATGATTTAAATTAGCAATTAATTGAATCTACTACCATTTGAATATTCGAGTCATATAATACATCATTCGTTAATATAATACTTCGTATGATAAAGGTAATTCACGTTTCATCATATTCGAATAATCTACTAACTTATTTTATTTTATAATGATCATCCATTTTATAGTTACATCAATTGATCTATTACCTGATTCAAACGTCCATTTTACAGTGATTCGATCGGTGAAATTTAAATAGTCAAAGTTCCATATCCATAATTTGTATATAGGCCATTAATTTTAAAATCACTAACCAAGCCGTTATTATTATCATCACTTTTTATTACCGTTTATTATTTCCTTATTATTATTGGTATTAGCATCACTATTCTTGTCAATACATAACTACTGCTCTTATTATCAGTCAAATTTTTCATTTTAATCCAATTACTCCATTCGGTAATATAATAATCATTCAATTTTATTTAGATCATTAATTTTATAAGTACCAACCATTCCATTATTATTATTATTACGTTCATCAGTTATGCGAAGTAGTTGTCATTAACTTATTTATTTTCGAACAGTAAATAGTCCAAACCGGTTTAGTTTTATTATTTCAGTCTAGTTTATTTTAATTAGAGTCGATCCATAAATCAAAGAAATGGTCTTTCGTGTAGAGTTCGTCCGTTTTCTCTACCGACTCTACGTAACTGCCCGAATTAACTAAGAACGCAGGTGTGCGGGTTACCTCTCTTGGCGATGCTTTCGTGACACGGTGACGACAGCGTAGACCAGTGATCGGTGCCCGGCGGTTTCCTCCTCCAGAAATGTCCGGCAGAAACCTGCAGCGTCCTTCCTTCTCCGGCAAACTCCGGCACACCACGATCGGCCTTTCTCCTTCTTCCGAACGTTCACACTCTCGCTCTCACCGTTCTCTCTTTCGAAGTTTTCTATTTCTCTTTTTCTGCTTGTGGCGCAGGTCGTTGGTCGTGGGTGATTTGATATTTATAGTTGAGGCTCGAAGGTTCTAGGTCTCACCGGATTAGCTTTGGCGAACTAAGAATAAGGAGGTCGTTGGCAATTCATTCGTTGGTTATTCTTATTGCCTCGCATGCGGCACACTATTACTTGCACACGAAGTATTTGTATTACGTAGAACGATTTATACTTCATACAAGTATATTGTTACTACGTATATTTATATTCTAAGTTTGAAAAGTCAAACTATCTTTATAATTAATTCAACATAACATGCATGTGTCGTACTATATACGTATAGATGTGTTCCTACTTTTAAATTGCATTATTATTATTATTATTATTATTATTATTATTATTATTATATAACTAACTATTATTTATTTTTAACAATGTAACATTTTGTCTTGATTAAAATTACTCATTTTATTTTATTTAAAATTTTCGAGGTGTCACATACACTCCGAACAGATAGAATGATGCAAGAGTAAATCACGATATGATCTCAAATAGTTTTTAAGTGGGGTACGTGGTTCAGGGTCATATGCTCACAAGAAGCCACCACATTGGATGAAATTTCCGCATTGAACCTGAGATGTCAACCCATCAATCTCATTCAGCAACCGAGAACTACCCATGTGGGTGTCTCGTATGAGCTCATCTTGATTCCCTGAGAAGAAGGAGAAGAAGCCCTAGTCTTGGCATGGCTTCATCGATGATGCAACTTCTACAATGATGTGGAAGTGGTAGTTGATGTGCTAGTGCGACTTGGAGCACGTCGAAGGAGATGAGCTGATATTGAACCATGAGAAGTTGAGATCAAAGAGATAGGGAGTTCGAGTGAGAGATGAATTAGAGTTACTTTTATCTATTTATATTGAAGGCATTTAGTCCCTTTCATCAATATATAACCTCTTTTGTCCAAATTAAGACATGGATTTCTTTTTTTGAATTAACACCTATAGTATTATTTCTATGAATATTTCATTTTATTACACTATTGATTTTTATAATCTATGTTTTGAATTAGCGTACTTTAACTTTCTTATCTTCCTCTTTGTCAAAAGACACATTCATTTTTTATAAAGTACACATTGAATCGACTAATTCGATCTGTCAAAGTATTGTCAAATATTTCATTTCAGTTGTTTCAACCATTCTTGCCCCTTAAAATATCTTCAATTTCAAGACATACCAAATCCTAAAATGTCCCATAACACTTCATAAAAGTAGACTTAGAAACATGTGCAAATGATATTATAAGTATTTTTATATTGATGTTGGCGCATAACAAGTAGGTGGATCTGAGGGACATTATTGAAACGATGAATTTTGGAGTTATATGTGACCGTGAGTAACTAATATTAGTGAAAATCAACAACAAGATAAAAATGAAGTTTTTAATGAACAATTACTAGGGGTTGTTTGATGTAACAAATGGTAATTGAATATAACAGAAACCCAAGGGCCAAATTACACACCATGTGATTTATTATGAGGTAGTTTTGAAGGACTGGTGCGCTCAACTCTTCTTCTCCTGACACATCAAGCAGACAGAGGCATCACAACCTCCTCCGCTGACAGAACCGCATATCGCTACCATGGCCATCGACGTCTACCTTGTCTCACGCCAGTAAGAGAGTTGAAGCAGATCTTCGTCGTCATCATCACCCTGCCTTCTCGCACCGCCCTGACCAACTTCGTTTTCTTCTCTTTTCGTCCGGCATCACCCAGGGCGGAGGCTATTCTCGATGTGCGACGATCCTATGGCGGCTGGGCATGGCGGGGGTAGCGGTGGTGCGAGGATTTGGGTGACAGGGGATGGGGAGTTGGGACTGGTGCCAGGAGATGGGGCGGGGAGTTGCGGTCTGGGGAGGGGGATGTGGAGGTGGCTGAGTGCTGGGGGGGCTGAGGAGGGGGGTGGGTGAGGCAGGGGATGGGGTGACACAGGGGTGGGGGTTGGGTGAGGCAGGGGGCTGGGGTGTGTGGCCAGAGGTGGTGGTCGCCGGAGGTGGTTGTCGTCGGCGATGTTGGTCAACAGTAATCACTATTCGATCCGGATAACGGTAAATGATCAAATTGGTATTTGTAATTGGTTGAGCGGGTAAATGTAACTGAACGAGTTGGATAATTGTAACTGGACGGGTCAAGTAACTGTAACTGGACGAGTCGAGTAACTGTAACTGGATAGATCGGGTAAGTGTAACTGGACGGGTCACTATACGGGTTGACGTTGGTCATTGGGCGGACAGATGTTGGTAACTAGGTGAATTTTTTGTTACTAATGATTTTGGTCACTGACAGTTTTTGAATTTTTGGTTACTAATATTTTTTGACACTGACGAGTTTTGGTCACTGTAATGCATTGGTCATTGTAGCGGGTCTGCTAGGCTTTAGTAAGGGCAAAATGGTCCGTTCAACCTTTTTTATTAGTCAGATTTATGGATTTTTTTTAAAAAATCACTTTTTTGCCCTTTGATTACTTTTTAGTACTATTGGTGTCCTAACCCCATCAAATTATATAGAGACCGATTGACGACATTGAAAATATACAATACAATCATGGTTACAAAATCAATTTTTTGTCAATTACTTTTAATATTCTTCATTACTTATCAAAGTTAACACTTCCAATGTACATTTTTTAATTGGTATTTGTACTTTTATTTTACTTTTAATATTCTTCATTTTTGATAACTTTTATTTTACTTTTGGACCCTTCTTCTTAGTAGTTTAACGTTTTTATCTTCTATTTCATATCTTTTCTATTATTTTCTATTGTTTATATTTTTATATATATATTTTGAAAGTATATTTTTATATATTATTGGTATCCAGTTATTTTTATCTGTGTAAAAGAAATTTAGAGCAACATGCAGTATTTGTTAAGTCATTTAGCTCCAAAATGTCTTAATTTTCAAAGCATTAAGGAGAATTTCAAATCTGTTTGACATAGAGACAATAGAGTTTGAAAAGGAATAAGGAAGGAGTAAAATTCTGGTGCACGACGGCGGCGCCCCCAACGAAGGTTTCATTCCTATTCAAAAGGGGGAGTCATCGATAAAGAGTGCTTCCAAATACCAAATGGCTTCGATTCATGATTTCAAGTCATTGATATTGCCGACAATCCGCACTTTCACCCTATTTTTCTTCGTATTTTTGACCGGAACTCTTTCATCTCCGCAACTTCAATGGAACAAGGTAAGCCACTCGGCGTCTCCGTCGATTTACGATCTCCTTCAGACTCACGGTCTTCCTATGGGCATATTCCCGAAGGGAATCTCCGATTATTCCCTTGATCCAAGTTCCGGAAGGTTCGAGCTTCGGCGCGCTCGGTCCTGCGCCGCTCAGTTCGAGACGGATGTCTGGTATGACGTCTCCGTCACCGGAACCCTTAGCTACGGCCAGATTTCGAACCTTTCCGGTATCGCGGCCCAGGAGCTATTCCTCTGGTTTCCTGTGAATGAAATTCGGGTCGATATCCCCAGCTCTGGATTGATTTACTTTGATGTCGGCGTCGTTTCAAAGCAATTCTCCTTGTCTCTTTTCGAAATTCCCCAGGACTGTACGGCCATTGATACTGAGTACCTCTCTTCTTCGTCTTCACTTTCGTCCTTGCCATTGCCGTCGCAGGGAAACCTCATGTCGTTCAACGATCGTGGCCAGATAATTGAGGTCTTACTCCATCTTTTACCTATTATTGATTACTTTAAGTTTCTCATATCTCTTCCAAGAGTTTATATCTTGATGGGCTGCCAATACCAGCATATATGAACGATATACATATCAGATTGATAAGCTTTTGAACCAAGATTTCTTTTTGGGAAATCGCGTCTCACATTTTGCATACTCTTGATGGGCTTTGTGTTTGTGTTGTTTAAGCTAGCATTTTACATCACGGTTAGAGTTACGTTGGCATGAGACAAGTTTTTTTTTTTACTTTTAATGTAAACTTTTGATTTCTTTCAATGTGTAGCCAGCATTGAAATTTCCTTTCGCTCAATCCATTTTTTCTTCGCTCTGGCTGACACAAGTTTCTAAATCACCAAATTGTTCTTCTCACTTGATTAGTGTCAACGTCACCCATAGGGCATGCTATAAGTTTAATGTAGAGTTAAGGAGATGATTGAGGCCATAACCATTTCTTTTCTCACATTTTCCTATTCATTATCAAGCAATAAGAAAATTGTACATGCACATCAGAACGTTGACTTATCATGACGTTTCTTTATTATTAGAGCAAAAAAGATGTATAAATCAAGCTGCCATATAATTGTGATGCAGAATAAATCAAGAAAACTAGTGAAACAAAGTTTTCAATGGCATACTGGGCGAGCTGTATCCTAACTTAGAGGAGGGGCGAAGGAAGTATGGCCAAACTGAAATGGAGGGAGGATACAACACACTTCTATTCTTTTAGGTAAAAAACATAAATGGTGAGATAACTAGTGGTATTGATTCATGTTAGTATAGTAACTATTGAATGAATGAATTTGGCATCCAAGTATATTTATTTCTCTCATTCATTGGTACCATTTGAAAATCTGGCCGAAATCATATGACTTATCATCCTTAAATAGATGTACATTTCCTAAAAATTAATGTGTAAATAGTTAATTCATTCCTATAATCGGTGTAACCCAGACAGGATCTATTGGTCCAACTCACAAGACGACTTGACACATAACTAATATAGTCATTGGACATATTAGAGTTGTGCTCAACTTGTGATCATTAACTAGGTGGATTAATTAAGTACGCATATGTTTGGTGAAAACACGTGATATTAAGGTTACTAGGTTAGATTACATTGGTTGGAATTTGAAGTGGTACCCATTGAATTTGACAATTAAATGTATTTAAGATGTTGATTTTCTTGATTGTGTAGTCACGTTACAAAATGAATCAATATCATTAGTTAAAGTATCATTTATGCATTTTATCCGATTTCTCCCTTTTAATCCAAAGAGGCAGCTGATATGTTTGACGGGGTGGCATTGCATCATGTTTGGCCAGTATCTTTTTTTTATATAATTGGAATGAGAACAGAAAAGTAGAACCTGAGGTTTGAAGTTACTACAAGCCGATCTCACAACTCATAACTATTATGTATGTAACTCTGTGTATGTATGGATTTCTGCGCATATCAGATTGGCTTGGTATTTCCATTTCAGAGTTTTTGGAATTCCATGAAATATAGTGTCATCGGTTAAGAATGTTGTGTGTTCCTTAAAATTCTTAGTATCTCAACTTTCAGCAGCTTATGAATTACTCCGTATGATTTATTATCTTGAATGGTGGATTTGAGTGAATTTCTAAGTTAAAATACACTACAAAGTACAAATATTTTTATCCACGTTCAAAAAAGATGAGTCAGTTTTGTATTATTATAGTTATTGAAGGATAATATTGTATCTTTTGAAAGGAATCATATTCTACCAAAGAGTGCTCCCTCTTTTACGTACTTGCATGTTTTGAATTTGTTCATATTTTTCAAATTCTATATTAATCACATAATTTGGTTATCGTTGGTATGCGTGTGGCCGGTGTGGGTTCCAAATGTTTCAAATATCTTGGACGAACAAAGTTTTATGGCTGTTACTCGGTGGTTGTGTAGGTTGAGTTTCCAGTTACGTTATTTATAATTCATGGCTTTTATTTAGTTATTGATCATGATAATTTATAATTTCCACTTTCTCAAATCATGATTTCTCTATGACCCATTTTCTCAACCCTGAATATTGTCCACCGCTCAACCCACAAGAGCGGTCATTCCTTCCCTCCTGTTTTACTAATTACTAGTATTATTGTCTGAGCCTCTGAGGGTTGTCTCGATCATATAGCTAGGTATACGGTATACTCTACGTCCCTTCATAGTTTTTTCTCCATCTACTGCATGCTATAAACAAATAGTATGCGTGCGTAGGCGTTCTTGATCGTGCATTGTTCTAAACTATCTAAGATTTTATTTGCTGTAATGGCCAACAGTTTATACCAAATTGGACAGTTGGGGCCTTGGAGGTAGTGAGATTGGGTCACCGAGAGGGGTTTTGTGTGTGAGAGCTTGAGAGGTTGAGTCACCAAGGAGTGTTTTGGGAGAATAGTGATCTGGGTCACTGACAATTTGGATGTGTGGGTTTTGGCCTTTTGGGTATGTGGGGTGAGGTTTCAAATGGGGAAGTCACTTTTACCCATGGTGATGTGGGAGGAGAGTAACTTTTGTGCACTAGTGCACAAGCACAGGTCATGACTCATGAGTACTGCCTAATTTAGGTGACTAGAAAAGAATTTTGTGATATCTCTCATGTGAATTAGAAAATGCATAAAACTCCCTTGTGTTATTATAAATTACGCGTAGAATTCCTTCTATAAACAAATTTAGTTGTCAAATAAAATAAAAATGATTAATATTTTTTGTATAATTTAGAGATTTTAACAAATTTACTTGCATATACAATCATAATATTGAAAAAAGTGATTTTAAAATTTTCAAATTTATTCACAAAAGTGTTCTGTGCATGAATAATCATAACATAAGGGACTTTGACACACTTTTTTATCACATGCGGTTAATAGGCTGGATTTGTATATCAGAAGGAAGTTTGGTGCATTAAACTCTAGTAATAACTATAATAAACATAATATTAAAATATTAAGTTTCATACATATTAAATAAAACACGCAATTATAATATTAAAACATTAAGTTTCATACGTATTAAATAAAACACACAATTAATTTAAGGTAACATTTGATTTTGCATCTCATATTTTGAATAATATTCAACCTTGCGCTCTAGTCGGACCGATTAATCCACCTAGTCAACCCTAATTGTAGAGTACTAATCGACCCGAACCGGAACCGGCCCGGCCCGGTCACTGTTTGAACCGGCCCGGCCCGGCGGCCCGGCCCATGGGCGGTTCGGGTCGACCCGGCCCGGTGGCTACCGGTTCCGGGCTCGGGCCTTCATTTTGGTGAACCGGCCCGACCGGTTCGGGCCCGGTCCGGGCCGGATTTTTTTTTTTTTGAACTTTTTTTTACGTTTTTGGGTTGGATTGGGTATTTTGGGCCATTTGAGGTGGTTTGGGGTGGTTTGGGGTTGAGGGGGAGGGTAGGGGGTTGATTAGGAAAACCCCAAAAAAAAATTATATAGAACCGAACCGGGCCCGGCCCAGCCTGAACCGGACCCGGGGTTACCCGGGCCGGTTCCGGGCCTCCCCTACCTTGAACTGAGGCCCGGCCGGTTCAAGGCCCAAACCGGGCCCGGCCCGGAACCGGTCCACCCCTAATGGTCGGTCAAAAATTGGCCTAATAGGTCAAAAATTGACCTACTTAGAAGCTGTTTTTTTCACCTGATTTGAATATTTCTGATCTGATTTGAATATTTCTGATCTGGTCTAATCTGATTTGAATCCTTCTGATATGATCTGAATCTTTTTTATCTGATATGATTTGAATATTTCTTGGGGTAAATTGAGTTTGCCCCCCATTTTATTGTGCAAATTGGACTTTGTACCTCGTTTTAAAAAAAACTTTCTTTTTGCACCTCAACCCCATATGAAAAGACAAAAATGTCCTCGATCAGAAGTATGTTAAGGCCAACAAATTTGTTAATGGAGGGGTTATTTTATCTTTTCATATGGGTTGGGTGCAAAAACAAAGAGTTTTAAAAATGGGGTGCAAAGTCCAATTTGGACGATGAAATGGGGTGCAAACTCAAATTACCCATAATTAAAATTATATTTGTATTAGAAATATAATTTAATTTGTTATAAATATAATTATAAGTATAATAATAATTATAAAGATAATAATGATAGTAATAATAATAATATATTAGTAGTAATAATATTAATATTACAATTATAGTTATTATTATAATTATTATTATAAGAAAAGTGATATATCATGTTTGAACTTTTCTGATCCGATCTGAATGTTTCTGATCTGATCTAGTTTGATTTGATCTGAATCTTTCTGATTTGATCTGAATGCTTCTGATGTGATCTGATCTGAATCTTTCTGATCTGATCTATTCTGAATAAACTAAGAATAAACAATAAGTAATATGAATAAGACGAACAAAACATCTTCTTTGTCGTCTAGGCACTAGGCACCCCTCAACCCAACCGTCTGACTAGCCTCTTCCGACTATTAGAACAATGATCTCATCTAACTATAAAATCATTTGACTTTACGGTCCATTCAAACACAATTTTTGGGCCAATGGAGTACAAATATTAATGATTTTAAAAATAAAGTGTAAATTTTAAATCATTCAAAATATGGGGTGCAAAATTAGTGAGATGTAAAAAAGAAGGGAAAATTGTCAAATAGGTCCCCGAACTTTGATAAAATGGTCAAATAAATCCTTATTACACGAAGTACTTATTTAAAGAGATGAGGAACGAAATACGGAGTACTTATTTAAAGCATACAAAAATTACTGCGTATAAAATATGCCCCAATTGCCTGTCAAGAGTCAAAATCTCGGAGACGAGCAAATCTTTAAGATTGCCATGGCCTCCGTCACTCTACTCCGCCTATGTATTCCGCCGCCGTTCACCACCAAAACCTCCTCCGCTAATCCTCCCTCCCATCAAACCCGCCGCCCCTTACCCCATCCTCTCAAACCCCTAATACCAAAGCTATTCCAAATCGGATCCCAATTTAAGCCCCACAGCAGCAGAGCCCCCATCTCAGCCTCCTACGGCCCGACGCCTGTCACAGACCGCCTGATCTCCACGGTAGCGTACTTCCTTCCCTTCTTCAACGGCCTTCAGTATGGGCGCTACCTCTTGGCCCAATACCCAGCCCTAGCCATCCCTCTCGACCCATTTATCCCGCTCCTCTCCCTCTATCGCTCCATCCCTCTCGCGAGCTTCGTCTCCTTCTTCGCCATCTATTTGGGCATCGTCCGGAACCAGAGGTTCAGCCATTACGCCCGATTCAACGCACTGCAGGCTTTAGTTCTCGATATCCTCCTGGTGCTGCCGCTCATGATTCAGCGGATCTTCACTCCGGGTCGGACCGGTCTCGGTCTCAAGGCTACGATTTGGATGCATAATGGGCTTTTTGTGTTTGTAGTGGGCTGTTTTCTCTACGGGCTTTTGTCCAGTGTTTTGGGCAAAACTCCTTACTTCCCCATTGTGACTGAAGCTGCCAAGCAGCAAATGTAGCAGTCAGTTTCTGTATACAAACCCAATGGCGGAAAATGAAGAAGAGGAGGAGGAGTTGTAGTTCTTCCAATGTATCTTGTTTCCTTTAGTTAAGTAATGTAGTGCAAGTTTTTATTCAGTTAAGTTGGCGCTTTTGCTGTGTTAATTGTATATCCTCTAATTTATTATGAGGCTTTTCATTTGATATTACTAAATGATTATGGGTACTGATTTTTAACTAGTTTTCATACTTTTGGGATGTCAGTTGAAAAGCAATGGAATGGATCAACATCATTTTGAATCTAAAATACAATTAGATGCATTAATTTTATTCTTGGACTTGGGGGATCCAATGGATCATTAAAAAGATAAACAAATAAACCATCCATCTCGATGTTGAGCTTTCATGCTGTAATGAGAAAGCTAATAGCTTGGTGATGAAAATGCTAAACTTTGCCATTATTCTGACTGAATTTAGAATTTAAACTATGTTTGTTGCGGCTGTTCAGTTCAAAATGGGCTGTTTTTTAATATCCAGTCAACTTAGTATGTTTTCTTTTGGACTGAAATTTTCTGGTCTGAACTTATGGGTGGACTCGGGCCGGTTCGGGCCCGGTTCGGGCCTGGGCCCGGCCGGGCCTCGGGCCAGAAAACTAGGGCCCGGGCCCGAACCGCCGGTGGGCGGTTCCGGTTCCGGGCCAAACCGGGCCGGGCCGGGCCAACCGGTCTATTTTTTTTTTTTTTTTTTTTTGGTTCTCCTTTTTAACCCCCTACCCCTCCCCCTCAACCCCAAACCACCCCAAACCACCTCAAATGGCCCAAAATACCTAATCCAACCCAAAACTTAAAAAAATTTCAAAAAAAAAAATATTAAAATCCGGCCCGGACCGGGCCCGAACCGGCCGGGCCGGTTCACCAAAATCAGGGCCCGAGCCCGGACCGCCATCCCACCGGGCCGGGTGGCCCGAACCGGTGCACCAACCGGTTGACCGGGCCGGTCCGGGCCCGCACAGTAGCGGGCCGGTCCGGTTCCGGGCCGGTTGGCCCGGCCCGAGTCCACCCCTATCTGAACTGGTCTGGTAAATGTTTGGTCTTTGTGTATTTTATAACTAGCAAAGTTTGGTCTGGTCTGAGATCGAAAACAATCCAAAAGAAAACATCCTTACTAGAGAGGCCCTTGGACTGCTCTTGCAAACTTTAAAGGAGGCAGAGGAGCAAAGGCAAAAAGTTGCAGGCTAAAAAGAAAGATGCAGAACTGAAGGAAATCAACTAAGCTTCAAAGTATAGGCTAAAGAGAAAAGAAGAGATCTGAAGAGAACGAAATGAGAATTACAGCCACGTTTGAAGCACTACAAAGGCAACTTCTCACAGAGTCACAGCACCAGCCAAGTCGAAACAATCCTATTACCTATTGGACCAACCATTCAAATTGCAGGATGGATAACCTCTCTTAGCTCCCTCAAAATTCCAGTGCAGGATAACCTCTTTCCCCAAAAACAAGCAGGGGCGGTCGGGCAGAGGTGAGGGGGCTTGATCAAGGCCCAACCCACTCCAAATTTGAAAAATGCTTGTTTTTGGTGTAAAATTTGTGTAAAAAAACTATCTTTTTGTGTGTGTCAGCTCTGAGAACAAGACCTTGTAGCTAGGCTCAAACTATTCATAGAAGAGTTACAACAACTAACTTCTGAAGACAAGAAGACCTCTCCTGTCTCTTCTAAAAGAAGAAGAAAGCCGTGGAGAAAAAGGGAGAAGTTGCAGGCCAGCATAAAAAGCAAGAGGCTCTTATGACACAATGACCATCCAATAAAAGACCACATGATGATTATAGTACTATAAAGTGGATTAAGCTTTAAGAGGGCAGATGCTCATAATTTTTTTGCATAAAGCGGTGCTTAGAACTTTAAGGGAAGTGATCATCTGTCATCAGCTTGGTGAGCTGGCTCCTCCTTAGCAAAGGTATACACTGCTCAACAACTTCACCAAGACGACAAGCAGAGTAGATGATGATATTCTTGACCAACTTTAAGAAGGTGCCTTACAGGAAAAAAATGATAGGATGAGAGGAAGGTAGAAGAGAAAACATGAGCAACAACATCAGCTAAAGAGAAAGTCTAGAAATTAGTTTTTTTTTGTAAAAAAAATGCAATATTGATTTTCTTGTGATTATTAATTAATTTTTTTAATTAAAGTGAATTTTGACATCATCAAAAAGGGGAGAATAGTTAAGAACTCTCTGATTTTATAAAGTTGTTACAACTTATTGTGTTCCTTGTGTTGTTATTATTTAAAGAAAAATAAGGTAATCAATCTATCTATATACGACATGGGAGAAATTTTGGTGAGTTTTTCCGCCCAAATAAAAGGTCAAAATTGGATTTTCACATGTTAAGTTGTGTGTTCGGTGTAGCATTGTATGCGCATCTCAATACTCCGTATATAGAGTCCATGGTAACATGGAGTATGGGAGTACAAAAATAATAGAAACATCAAATCATACATTTAACTATTGGTTTGCAAAAATATTTTTTTCTAAAATTAGGAGAATGTTTTTCATTTTATTCCAATTTTTTCAAATATTATATCAAATTATGTAATTTTTTGATCTTTCATATGACATCAATATTAAATATGTGAAATAAAAAAATTATTAAATATTAGGATAAATAGGTAAAAAAAACGGGTTTATTACACACAAAAACATACTCGGTAATGTTTAGAGTATATGACAAAATTAGTACATGGTATACATAATAATTATTTAAAATCAGCCACTGTTTGAATATGCAATGCAAAATTAATTGTCAACCCGGTATGTAAAATAAGCTTATTTTTCAAATTTAAAATTATTGAGTCATTAAATTAATTAATTCCAAGGAAAATTCTAATTCATTTACAAGATATATCATGTACAAGAGAGAGGTAGAGTTGGTGCTCTAAGTAATAAAATAAGACAGTATTGCTCATGTGGAGAGACCAGAAAAGCTACAAGAACCAGCATTAGTTTTTCAGAAGTTGGTCCCCAACATCAAAAAACTGCTTCTATGAGCAATTTGGAGCACCCAAAAATACTTCTACATTTTCACTCAAACACTCCAATATTTGTTTGTGTTCTCTGAAAGAGATCCAAACATCCTCTAACAACAACAACACTAAATAAGTAAAATAGAAAATACTCATGCAGATGTAAAAAGGTAAAAAACAAGAAAAGTAAAAACAATTGGACTAATTCTTGAAAAACACAACAGTTCTTTGCTATATACATAATGATGGTCCCGGATAGAGGTAAAAATCTAGAGGGAGGGTGAATAATGGCATCATCAATGTACAAGTGTTCAGTATAGTGGCATCATCAAAATCTATTCAGAATTGGGTACTAACACATAATATGAATGACAAAAAGAGGATAGTCACTTTAACACAATAGTCAACACTCAACACTAGATAAAGAATAATTTAAAGAGTTCCCCAAATAAAAGTAAAATGAGAGATAAGTGCAAAAAAAGGTTTACGTTCTCAAAATTCCTCAAACAAGATAATTTTTCCAGCTTGGACAATGATACTCTTACAGAGTTTTGGGCCAATCATCATTGGTGTCGGAGCTGCCGTCAGTCGCCATTGTCCGATTTACTACTAGCTGCTGAAAAATTTCCAGAATTATCATGCCTCGTCTCCTGCAGCTCTAACATCCTCCTCCCCGATTCGTCTCCTCATATTCCTCTCCCACCCTAGTTTCAGGTGGGTCTTACCCCCGATTCATCACCGTTCTATTTTTCCGATTTAGAAATTCTACCCTCCATTTTCTCCCCTTTTTCGATTAAATTGGAAACATCTCTACCTCCCCTCCGTGTTCTCTCTTCAATTCCAATCGGGAGATAACTAACACCAACATCATAATTTCATGGGAAAACTATCAAATGAGCCCCCCAACTATTAAAAAAAATCAATTAAGCCCCTGAACCCAAACTTCCCTCAATTAAGCCCTTAAACCCTTTTAAAAAAGCCAGATCCTCCTTTTACCCTGTAATCGACCGGTACCCGGTAAACTTCGTATAAAAAATTTGACGTGTCAAATTTTATTGTGGTTGGCGGATGACATGGCTATATATTTTTAAAATCCTCCAAATTGAATCTAACCCTATTTGAATGTTTTTGTACGCAGGTCTTTTCTCTTAGAACCATAGCTCTTCGCAGAGGTCGTCTCTCCAAGAAGTAACGAACAATGTCATCTTCTTCGGTATCAAGTATAAGAAGAATCAAGCTATCCACTCTTAACTATGAGCCAAGTTTGTATTGCCTCTGTGGACTAAAATCACCCCTTTGCACAGGCCGTGAAAGTGGACGAATGTTCTACGGGTGTCAAAAATGGAAGGTATATATGTCAAATTGGATGTACTAGTAATTTTTAATTTCTTTTTGGTAGATTACAACCTAGTTCTGTTGGTGTTATTTTGTAGGAGGGAAAGGGATGTGGGTTCTTTGCTTGGAAGGATGTGAATTCAAGGAATGACATTAATAGTCACTTGCCTAATTGGAGTAGAAGAGATGATGAAGTGCAGAGGAGGAATCATTCCAATGGTGAAGAAGACATGTACTTGGTTGAGAGACACATTGCTTCTATTAGAGTGCACCTAGAAGCAGAGGCTAAGGGAAAAAGGAGTTTTAGGGTGTTTTGTTATTCAGTTGGTCTATGTTTGTGCCTAGGTTTATTTGGGTTGATTTATTTCAGTAAGCCATGTATGTGCAAAGCTGATATTGTAATGCATTAGTTGATTTTGTAATTTTATGAAAATGTATTGACTGATATCGGTGTTGGATTGAACTGACCTAAAAGCAATGCACTGTTTTTCCCTCTTGTTGTTGTGCACTGATTAGTGTACTGTGATTCTTGGAACCATTTCATTGGAATTATGTGAGTGTAAGTAGTTAAGGTGAAAGAAGAGATGCCAAGAACCACTATTTCCAAAGTGATTCACCACTTCCATATATGTATTACAGTTGGAAGATGACACTGCAATAGCAGGTTTCATTAATAGCATTTGGAAGTATTTTGATGCAATTTCAGAGCCGTAGAGTTTTGAGTTCTGTTCTTAGTACAACACTGATTGGTTTCCATATGTTGTTATGGTATGATCACATGTATATGCACTTTTACAGTACAAAGAATGACAAAAAAGTGGGGAAACTGCAAAAAAATGCCACTGCCTCTGAAATAACCTATCCACCTGCTTCATCTATCTCTCCATTTTCCAAATTAATAACCAACAGCCCTCTGGAATAATATTGGGCAACCTAACTTACAAGGTTCAAGTAACAATTTATGCCCAAATAATATGGCCTGAATATTGGTTCAGAATGATAGCACACCTATATTGATGCCCAAATATGTTAACATTCAAAGAGAGTAGTCAAAATACATGCCTGAAGCAAGCACAATAAACCCCTGCCCAACCAAAATGCAGGCCTAAACCAAAATACAGCCCTCACATGAGTTTCCTGAACAAGTAATGCACATGGTAATTTAATATGTCCAAATTTATTTATGTCCAAATATCTTAACATGTCAGGGCTGAGAGTAGTCAAAATACAGGCCTGAACGAATCAAAATGCAGCCTTCAAGCAATCATTATGCAGGCCTGGAACAAGGAAAATACACCCCTGAACCAACCTATATGCAGCCCTAAACCAAGTAATGCACATGGTAATTTGATAGCACACCTATATTTGTGCCCAAATTTGTTAACATTCAAAATATTGGCCAGAATGTGCCATCCAAACCATAGTTTACATATTGGCCACAATGTGCCATCAAAAATAGCATTGTAACCTTACAAAGCATCATAAGCATAGTTTACACAAGAGTTTACAAAAAAACATTACAACCTTATAAAGCATCATACACTGGCCAATGTAATATTTATACACAAAAATTGTTGACATTTAAGCGTGACAAGTCCCCATAAAATTCATGGCAGTCAACTTGGCCGGTGCCCAAAAAATAGTCCATTCTTCTTCTGGATCTCTTCTTCGATTTATCCCTTCAGAAACCACCATTTCTCCACGCTGGCTAGGCTGCAATAACAAACAAAAGATCATGTTCATTACTCAATCAACAAGTACAAATGACCAATAATCAAGAAAGGTGCAAAATGCATACATTAAGGACAGTTACTCCAGTTTGTGGATCCATGTAAATGTCAAAACCAGACACATTATCACCAGTATACTTCCTCCCTCTTCCCCTCATTTTTCCACCCCTCCTTGTTCTACCTCTTCCCTTACCCATCCCTACTTCTGCTTCACCTCCAATAGGTGAATCAATAGTTGATTCGGTTTCTCTCCCCCTCCCTCTCCCCCTCCCTCTCCCTCTCCCTCTCCCCCTCCCTCTCCCATTTCCTCTTCCCCTAGTTGTTGTAGTTGGAGTAGGTGCAGTTGGACAACGCAACCTGTTATGACCAGGCTGCTTACAATTTGAGCATGACATAAGTAGACCCTTCCTTGACATTTGAGTTGCGGGGGGAGGCTCACTTTCTTCACGCACTCTTTTCTTCTTTGGCCTTCCACTCATTTTTTTGGGTATAGGTGCTTGGATTTCCTCATTCTCAGTTCTTGGCCAGAACATTTCGCCATTAATAGGCTGTAGAGTATGAGAGTATGTTCTCTCATACATTTCTTTAGAATAACACATATCCACATAGTCTTCTGGATTGTGACCTTGGTCTAAAATGGCACAAATTGCATGTGCACAAGGTATACCTTATTTAACAATTCAAAACAATATTAGTAGAAGAAAAAATATTACTTTTACCAGACTTGTGATAACTAACAAACAACCTGAAACATCCCACTTTCTGCAACTACAAGATCTGCCTTGAAGCATTACTGTGAATTGATGTCTTCCCTTCTTGATCTCATACTCGTCGTCTCCATTAAAATCAACATGCCACCCAGAGCTGACATAAATATTCTTATTCAACTTTTTTCTGATAATGGATCCAAACTTTCCTGGAAAAGACAGAAGACATGTCATAAAGTATGGGTTCCTATATAAAGGAAAAATGCCAGGACAGTTTAAAAGGAAAAAAAACCTGGCCATTTCAACACAGCCTTTTTCTTCTTAGCAATTCTCTTCATCATTCCCACCCTTATATCCTCAAGCATTGGAATCAAGGGCTTGGATCTGCATCTTAGGAGTGTACTATTGAAGGCTTCAGAAAGATTATTATCGCACGCATCACACTTCACACCCACTCTGAAGAATGCCTTGCACCATAACTGAAGTGGGTATTTCTGTAAATCTATGGCAGCTTGAGAATCTGCTTTCTCCATCTCTTTTATGGTTGCTTGGAGTTCTTGTTGTGATGTGGACTTTGCAACCTTCCAGAATAACTTCTTCAGGATCAAGCCTCGGTGAGATTTGCTCCAATTGGCATGTATATGCCTAGCACAATTTATGTGTTCAATTCCAGTCAAAACATGCTCTATAACACTGGACAACCCCTATAACAATAAATGGAATAGTAAAGTTAAAAGTTTGTAGTACATTTTTAAAAGGCAGAATTATTAAAATGTAATGGTACATGGATGATAATAACTAAAATGTAATTACTAATAATTAAAAGGAGGAGGCAAACCTTCTGTTGGTCACTGATAATTGTCCAAAACTCTGGTCTTTCAATGTTTAGGTCTTCTTTGAGAAGCTCTAGGAACCATGTCCAAGAAGAATTGTTCTCGATCTCCACAACAGCCCAAGCAATTGGGTACATCTGGTTGTTAGCATCCCTACCAACGGCAGTCAATATTTCACCCTTTAGTTGACCTTTTAAAAAACAACCATCAACCCCAATCACCTTTCGACATCCCTCTGGAAAACACATGGGGCTTCAGGCACAACTCTAACAGTTTTTATGACCACGGTACTATCAGGAATGGACTTAAGACACTCCTCAGCATAATCCCTAATTCTCTTAAATTGGTCCTTAAAAGTAGAGTTAGTTTTTTCATGTATTCCCCTCATAGCCCTGCTCACCATATTGACAGAAACATTTATCTTAAGTTCAGCCTTAATAAGAGCTTTTAAGTCCATGGCAGTCATGTTTTGATTAGCAAAAACTTTTTCTTCATACTGCTCTTCAATCCATTTCTGACTAACAGCCCCCAATTTAAACTTCTTATTGCATAAATGACGTTTTCTGAACAACTTCACTTGCATACAGTGATACCTTTTATCCCATGTAGCAGTACACCTAAAGGGACAATTTATAGCACACTTCACACGCACTCTCTTTGGTTCATTCTTAGCAAATCGGAGGTCTCTTTTTTTGTGTATAGCATATCTAATAATGGCATTTTTAAACTGCCTCCCATCTTCAAATAGCATGGTCAACTGAATACGAGGTTTGTCAGACTCTGGGTTATAGCTTGGATGCTTTACCTTCTTTGTTTTATGCTGCACACCTGTCTCATCTTCACCCTCTTCTGAATGTATACTGGAATGGTTGTCAGAATCATACTCAACACTTGTTTCAGAGTCACAAGCACCCCAATCTTGGAATTTTTTTTTAAAAAATTGGGTGTCTTGCGTTTCAGTTCCAAGCTCATCCTGCCCACTCAACTCCTCATGAAGTTCCTCATCATGTTCTGTTTCACCTTCTGAAGTGTCTTCTCCACTACCACCCTCTTCCATGTCATCTTCCTCTTCACTGCACACACTCTCATGTGTTTCTTCTTCTTCAACAGTCTGTTTCCCATTTGAGGCTCCAGTATGACTCTCATCATAAAGGTTCACATTATCCCCCTTATTACCAGCATCATGGTCAGTCTCATCACCTACCAGTGTGTAAACATTTAAGCCTCCAATGTTACTGCCAGTGTGTGTCTCTTCAACATGTGGTGCAGGTAAGGGAAAAATGTCAACCAAGTCAACATCATCTATCCCATGTTCTACAAAGATATCACATGCTCCACAGCTTATTGCTAACTGAATTAAATGCAAGGTGGTTTCGTCATTCAATAGCTGATGAAGACAGTCCATAGGGTCCTTAGGTCTCTTATAAAACAACCCACTAATATTCCCATAATTACCAGATTTCAAACACTTCATTAGATGAGGGTAGCAGATTAAATCTGGATCAATTACAAATATATCAACGTCACCGCCCTTGTACTCACACTTAGGCTTGTAACTGAAATTTCCACCATGGTGAATAACAAGTTCAACTCGGTCAAACATCCTGTGGGTAATTTACATGCTCAATAATTCAGTCGTTCGTACACAGTAGTTCAATGTAAACTGATAATTGAAAAATTAGGTGTAGTCACAATAACTCTTACGCACCCCACACATGTACTAAAAAAGAAGAGGAAGATGCCAAACGTACGGGTTACTCTTAAAGTGCAGCTGCGGACTTCCCTTTCCAGCTTTTCGATCGCGTTCTTTCAGCTCTACTCGCCTCTTTCCCGTAGCTCTACACGCTCACCTTTGTCTGCATCGTTAGGGTTAATTTCCGATTTTCAATTTGGGGAAGTAGAGTATGATGCAATGTTTTTAGCTTAATCAGCGCTTATGTGTATAATATCTGCCACGTCAAATGCCAAATCATCACCTAGATTGCTAACCGGTCGATTACAGGGTAAAAGGAGGATCTGGCTTTTTTAAAAGGGTTTAAGGGCTTAATTGAGGGAAGTTTGGGTTCAGGGGCTTAATTGATTTTTTTTAATAGTTGGGGGGCTCATTTGATAGTTTTCCCTAATTTCATGTATTTCTCCTCCTCCCCCCTCTACACCTCCTTCCCCCTCCTCTTCTTCCTCATCTTCTTCTTAGAATGTCATGAAACTGACATTGTTACTCAAAAACATGATTGTCGCTCCTTATCTTTTGCTTTAAAATGTAATAAAGATGTAAAATAAAATTGTCACCATGATAAATGTAATGTTATAAAATTGACATTAATACAAATCGTGTTCAATAAAACAGCTATTATGACAGTTCAAACGATAAGAAAATAGAATAGTCATGGAAGAAGAAAGTAGAGTAGTTGAGAAGAAGTAAATATAGGAGCAGAAGATGATGATGAATAAGCAACCAAGCATTTCAGCCCAGCTGGTTGTGAGGTTACCGTGCCTAGTGGGAAGTCTCGAGTTCGAATCCTGCTAGGCACACAAGGGTTGGAAACTCAATGGAGTGAGTTTGAGCCCTGATTACTCTAGGCTCCCCCAGCCCCCTCCCCTGGACCCCCTGGAGTATAAAAAAAAGATGATGAATAAGCTTACTTGAGCATGTAGCTTCGTTGGCGACATTACTCTCACCCGGCGAACCTCCATCCATAGTTGGTGGAACCTATGTAGCATCAATACGGGAAACGCGTACGGGTATACGTGAAAACAAAAAAAGGATACGTATATGGGCTAATTTCTATTGGAGACTCGTTGATAAAACTAAGGTAAATTTTCCTTTTTGTTTTTATTTTTTTAAGACTTTTATTATTATTTTTAAATGTTTTTTTATAAAAAATTGATATGTGTATCGGTTAGAATACATGTATCCTAAATTTTTAAATAATTATCAAAAACTTTGATTTTTATAAATTTTTAAATTACATGTATCCTGGAATATCATACTCTGTTATAGTTTGGCAGAAAGATACACGTAATCTCAATTACCCCCTAGAGTTTCTTCTTGTGCACACTTTTATACTCACATTATACTCATCATATTTGTGAGAAGATTTTTTGTTTGTGATCCGATTCAGAGACAAAATAATTCGTATAGGCATATTTTATCTATGACCGAGATTCACGGACAAAATAAAACTCCTCAGAGACATGTTGAGTACAAAAGTGAGTATAACTGTATAAGATGAGTACAAACAACTTTTTTGAGAGAAAATTTCAGTTACACCCTTTTCGACGAGAAGTTAAAGCAAATGGAGGATTTGACTTTGCACTCCATGTTTTAGGTGATATTTGACTTTGCACCCTATTTTTAAAATAATTAATATATGCACCCCATTAATCCAAAAAATGTGAAGAAATGGGATGCAAAGTCAAATGATTTTGTAAGGGATTGAGATGCATATATTAATCATTTTGAAAATAGGGAGCAAACTGAAGTATCACCTGCCAAACTATTCCCCGCCACAAAAAGAGAGAATTTGATAGATAATAAGATCACATTGTGTGGTCAAAGAACGCCACCACGGAAACGCCTCGCCACTGCGCGTCAGTGTCCTCCCTCTCGTCGCCGTTGACATACTCTAATGGCGTTGCATGTTCAAGTTGATAGGGCGGGATTAAATCCTGTAATGTTGAATTCCTCACGCTTGTCTTCCAATAAGTTTGTAGCCTGCGGCGTCGTGGGGGGTCATGGATGCAAGCCCAAATGTGGAGGACGTCTGAGCTTGAAGGTGAATGCGAGCTCGGAATCTACCTCTGCTTCTACTCCGGCGCTGGGTAAGGTGACTGAGGTAAACAAAGATACCTTTTGGCCTATTGTTGAAGCCGCCGGTGATAAGCCCGTCGTCGTCGATATGTATACCCAGTGGTAACTCGACCGTCCTTTTCCTTCCCGCTCACCATATAACTGTTCTACTTGCAACATAATTTTTGCTGGTGGATTTGAGAAATAGTGTTCTGAAATAAGGTTGGTTTTGAAGAACATTCACAATCTGCTATTCTGGCTTTGCTTTTGTTACTCGTCCAGACAGTGGAGTAGCAGCATGCATAAGTCTGGCAGCGCAAAATTAGGTCTTGCGAAGTAATCAAGTGAAAATGAATAACATAGCTAGAGTGGCTGATTCTATATCTGGAACCCAAATTTGGTTATCTTCTCCTCCGAGTTGTATTTGTGACACTTTGTCCTTTGACATTATTAGGGATAATTAAGATCATTAGTGCAAAAAAAACATATGCGAATCTTATGGAACATATACATTCTGAATGCATTTTTCTTCCATCTCGAATTGCAGAGAAAAACTTGTGGAGCTTTAGCTGAACCTGATTTGACTATTGTGTAAGACTGTTTAATGGATCGTGGTAAAAGAAAGTCCCCCACTTCCCTTTAGGTCTTATTAGTCTGCTGTGTAGCAGGCACCTAACTCATTTTACATAATTGGTTTGGGCCTTTGGGGTATGCTTAGATCTCATAAAATGCTTCGAAAAGGAAACTGAATGCTAAGGAAGGTTGTTGTGTTATGCTGGGTTTACCCAGACAAAATACAAAAAAATTAAAAATATGACAACTTTTTTTAGAATCCTATGTTTGATTAGATCTCTTAGTCTTTGTGTAATGCACATAAATAAATAAGTAAATTGAGTAAAAACAAGTATCTAATAGAGTCTAATTTTAGTGAGTTTTAGACTATCTTTTATCCCCCCCCCCCTCCCTCACATTTTTCTCTCCAACTTTTTCTTCATGGGTTCCTTCCAATATTCTTTCGAAATCTTTCCCGGGTTCCAAACAGACCCTTAATGATTTGGTGTTTTTGTCATGCTTTTGGCTTTTTAATAAATGCAGGTGTGGTCCTTGCAAAATTATGGCTCCCAAATTTGAAGAAATGTCTGTAAAGTATCTTGATGTTGTCTTTCTAAAGTTGGACTGCAACCAGGATAACAAGGTAGCTTGGTCTTATAAATTAACGTTTCATCCTTCATTCACCTCACATGTATCCTTCTCTCATATGGCCTGTCTGTTTGTGAATTTGGCAGCCATTGGCCAAGGAGCTAGGCATAAGGGTGGTTCCTACATTCAAGATTCTTAAGGGTGGCAAGATTGTCCAAGAAGTAACCGGAGCCAAATTAGATGATTTAGTTGTGGCTATTGAGAATGCAAGGTCAGACTAGAATTCTTCCATTTGTTTGCATTGTGCAATCTTGTGCACAATAATGCAATCTAGTGGCATGGATATAATGTAACGATAGTAACTGTACTGTTTTTCTGGTTTATGTGTATAGAGTGTAATATAATAAATGAATCCATAAGGAAGCTTCACCTATGGTCCTCACTCCTCATAAACTTGTTGAATATGGTGGCATGGTTTAGAGGAAGCGGTCCAGCCCAGCTGGTCGCCGACTCACTCTCCCTTACGGGAGGTCTCGGGTTCGAAACTCAATTCAGTGAGTTTTAGCCCTGATTACTCCAGGCCTACCCAGCCCCCCTCCCCCAGACGCGCCCCCTGGAGTAAAAAAAAATGGTGGCATGGTTTAGTGATATAAAAGCAGATCCTTTTTTTTTATATTAATGCCTTATATATTTATTTGAAAATAGATGACAAATGAGAGTTTTTCATTTATTTAGCCAAATGCAGTTTTTTGCTATTTTTATGAAGAATGAGTAGATTTTCATTCATTTAGCCAAAAATGATGTGTGGATATAAAAAATTATCGTAAAATCTGTTTCACACGATGTTATCAACCATTTCCTCCTGTAAGGAACTTCAATTGATTAAGGCATTTCAGTGAAACAATCCTTACCCAATGGGTCTTTAGTTTTCCTTTCAGTTGTAATCCAATCCCAAAAGTCACTATAGAAACATGAACCTTTTATGAGAGACGGGGATGGTTTTGGCTACACAAACTAAGATTAAAAAAATGAAGGATAAGTGTATAGAAGAAGAAATGCAACGCCTCTTTCTATATTTGTGCTCTAATTAACAATCAACCTAAACTAAATATAATTACATTACATTACATTATAAGAAGAAAAACTGAAAAACCAGTGCAATCATCTAGTGTTCTTGGACTTCTTTTAATGCCAGTACAGCCTATTCAATCCTACTCCCTAATTTTAAGCTCTGAAATGTTCCTCCCCTTCTATGCTGTGTAACGTGCCCGTTTTGCCCCTCTACTGTTGACAACGAAGAAGCTTGTGTGAGTAAGTTTTAAACTCGAGAGCTCTCTAGCGTGGACTGTAGATCGTTTTGGTTTTCATCTTCAATATCAACAACACTAACGATCTTGTGGTCGGTCTTCAATATAACCTCCACCACTCCACCTGGTAAAACTACTATTAATATATTGATAACTTCAGTAAACCTCATTTCATAAAAGAAAGAGTTTTGCTTACAATGCTAAAAATTGTTTTAGAATTACTTACTAAGGGTATATATCGTCATTCTGTACTGACATCACTGGTTCGTCGTTTACCGAGCTGCACCTTTGCTTCTTTTAACATGCTACAAACCTCTTCATTTTCAGGAAACTCTTTGACCAATGCTTCACAATCTTGAATACAAGCTTCCAACTCTCCCATCTATTACATAAATCAAATGAGTATTAAAAAATGGGTTTCTACTTTATGCTCTGTCATTGTTAAACTAATTTGGAGTTGCCTCGTTCTGAAATGAAGATAAAGATGTGTGGTTGATCTCACACTTACATACTAAACTCAAACTCATTGGGTAACCGATTTGTAGGAGTGGGCTTGGGCCAGTTCCGGATAAGCCGGTTCTGTTTTTAGAATACTTTTTATATATATAAAAGCTTGACCGATTTGGACCAGTTCTGAAAACTGGTTCAGGCCCGGATCTGTTAAAAAATGGGCGCCAATTAAGTTCCTTTGACCGACCAGTTTTGTTAACAAATCCGGTTCCGGAACTGTGTCCATCACTACTTATGTTCGATGTTCATCACACTACTCCAATGGTTCAAATCTGAACTCAAAATGGGATGCCCAAACCATTTAGTGGGTAGGCACCCACAAACCGTGGTGAGATTAGTCTGTTGCCATGTTAGGCTTAATCCACCCCTAAAGGGTCCTCAAGAGGGACTTACGTGACACTTATGTACAAAACTTACCCACCAGGACAACAGGTGCAAGATAGTCAACAGTAATAGAATTGGTCTTTCTAGGACTAGAGAATAACAGGTCTACCTTGAAGAGGCAATCACATCTCCTAAATCTAGCCTTGGTGAAAGATGGTCGAAAAGCAAGGGCAGCGTTGCAGTCCTCAAGTGCTTTCTCATACTGTTCAAGCTTTGTCCAGCAGGCAGCTCGATTAGACAACAGGACAGCATTGTAGGGGTCATGGTCAAGTCCTTCCCCATAAGCTTTGCAAGCCTCTGAAAACCTTCCTGCTTTAAACAGTTCATTGCCATTCGATCTAGCATTCGCAACAGCCCGCATCTTCATAGCTACTATGCTTGCTTCCTTGTTATTAGAGTCTAGCCGGGCTGCATGCTCTGCTGCTTCCTTGGCTTCATCCACCCTGCAAGAGAAAATGTTATTGTTTCTACTTTGTAGCCATTTGGCAGCCAAACTTTTTCTTTGCTTTGTCAGCCTAATCTGTCATATACTTGCTACACATTAATTTATATGCGGAAGGCAGTCATTTCAACTTTTTTTTCCATATCAACTTTTTTTTCCATATATGTATATCCTGTATTCCATCAATAAAAACATTTAAAGGAAAAATAGGAAATAATAGTAAAGGTAGTGTAAAGTGATAAAATAGGCAAGAGATGATAAAATCATAAAGTAGGTGAGAGAATGTAATTAAGGGTAAAAGACTAAAAGGTGGGTATTTAGGTATTTGATAAATAAAACATTCCATAAAGGGGAAGTGTTGCAAAGATAAGAATACAGTGTGAAAAGGAAAATGTTGCAAACAAAAGAGTACGGAGGAAGTACTAATTATTCATTTTCATTATTGAGTGATTTCAACATTTTTTCAAGAAAATACTGACAAATATATATCCCAAATAAAAGTATTGGACAAATTTGTTACTTTTACAGCACAATGATTAAATAGTATTTGCGCAATGATTGGCGTGAGTTCGTGACTATGATGATATCTAATTCACTTTGCACTTTTTGCGGTGATAATTCCACAATGACTATAATGACCACCATGTAGTCATATTTTTCCCTTTAAGTGTTAATATTTTGGTGATGTTATAGGAAAAACCCTTTCATCAACAGCAGCCATAATTTATGCAACATTGCCATAATGAAATAGGTGCACAAACTTTTGCAGCATTAGTCTTTAGTACAGTAGTGAGTATTAACCTTCCAGCAGCCATGTTGACTTGAGCTTGTATGATGAGGAGGCTTGCATTACCAATGGGGCCAAGAAATTTGGTGCATTCATCAACACCGAATTTTGGGGCCTTTCTCAGTGTTTCATCCGCATCATGGTACCTATGCAGCCTTATCAGCGCCTCAGCTTTCAAGCCAAATATCTGGATCAACAAATCCATCCCCCAAAATATAAAACGGGAAAGAAAGAATTGTTAAGGTTAATGGGAAAGTTTAGTTTGGGAGTACCTGTGGTGCGGAATCAGCACCAGCTAATATGGCAAGCCCGCTTTCTTTCAAAAGGCTGTTCCAATCTCTTTGCTTCTTTGCTTCGGTGCAATTGGCGAGATGAACTTTAAGATTTCTAGCCTTGGCCATGACATCAGGATCTCCTTCTTGCCCTGCTTGTTTGAAATGATACATTGCAGTTTCTGCTTCTCCCAATCTAGAGTACCATACAAATCATAATCAAATAATCCAACATGGAACAAATATTAAGATAATTTGTTTTTTGTTTTCTTATTTTGTTATTATTACTTTTTGAACTCATGTTTTTGTATTCTATTAGTTTTCCTTTTTTTTATTATTTTTTATTATTGATTTTTATGTGATTTACCTAACATATAAAGTGGCCAAACGGTTATGAGCTCTTTGATAATGTGGTTCGATCCGGATAGCTTCCCTGCATTCGAAAACGGCTTCAAGAAGTCTTCCCAAAGCACACAGAGCGGCAGATTTATTGCTCCTGTAAGAAGCCTTATTGGGATCAATGGAGATCGCCGCTTCATACAAAGCCAATGCTTCTGCAAACCTTCCATTCTTGTAATCCTCATTCCCCAATATTTTCAACTCCTCCGGATCCATCCGTGTCGAAATAGCCCGACAAAGTGAGGCTGGCTTCTCCGCAGCTTCTTCTTCAGGCCTTTCTTGTTTCTTCGCTAAATTTCCCTTTACGCCATGTTTCCCATTATGTAAATTTATATCCTCTTCCTTAAGCGCACTGTTGGACCCAGGTTGTCTTAAATTTCCCAGATTCCCAAGTGGCATAGCATTTCCGGCAACTAATCTCTGGTTATCTAAGATCATGCTCTCGAGCTCCCCTGAGATTCCTGTCGCACTTGGAGGAATCTTCCTGCCTTGATTACTATGTGGTTGATTTGTATTTTTATATTTGTCATCAGCAGGGATTCTCTTGTTTTGATGGTTTTGCTGAGGTGTCTGATTGCGAGATGAAGAGAACTTTGAATGGTTGGGGCCAGGACGGGCAATGATTCTATCTGCAGTTACTTGGTTTTGGGTATTAATGTCGCAACAATCCCAATAGGTTCTGGAGTTGGGAGTGCTGGGGACTCTAGAAACATTATTGGGAGTCTGCATCGTAAGTGAACCCGTGGAGGTTGATCTCCGAGGCCAAATACTCCTCCGCCCGAAAACCGCATTTAGCAAGCCACAACCCGATCTTTTCTCAGGAGACGAGTCTCCCATTTCGATCAGATTGTGTGTGTTTAGGCCTTGAGCAGCAGCTTCCCAGAGGGGAGAGGCCTTTCCTTGTTCAAGAAATCAAATCCATGTAATTATAGGCCTCAGCTGTGGGAAGACTTTTCGAAACGCGCTATTGATTAGGGCTTTGGAAGAAAACAAGGCAATAGCTACACAGGAAGATATGGGGGTGATCAACAGGAACAATTTGGTGTTTGCATGAGATTTTTCACCTGAAAAGGAGCCTTATTTTGTTGAAATGGGGTTTTGTTATGTTTTGTTTTTGTTGGATTTTTGTTAGGATGAGTTTTCCTTAATTTGTGTCTGTGGATTATGTGGGAAAGCTAGAGTCCCGGTGAAGGGAGGATTGAGGCCATTTACCTATTTTAGAGGAAAGAAAAATGGGAAATTTATATGTGATTGCATGCAAGCATATATATAATCCGATTACATAGGCTCACTCCTTCGCCAACTTGCATGCCATTATCAAGACAAACAAACGAATGAGTGAGATGTATGTATTTATTTGGTCCTTACATCTCATCTCAACCGCAGACCTACTCAATTTGTAAAAACTCGTCTCTGATGGAAAAATACTTGTGCCGTTTGCAATATTTAGTAAAAATGTTATTTTTACATAAATAAATAGTTTTATCAAGGCTGATTTTGGACTCCCGAATCCCAATTCAAGTGTTAGCGAAAAGAAGTAAAACATCAACAATTGATATTCGCTTTTGCTTGGTTCTACTTTCGGAAACAAACCCATGATGCATGATTAAAATCATAAAAAAAACGTTAAGGTTTCATTGTATTTTTTTGTATTGTCTTTGGTGGTTTGATAGAGCTATTTTTAGTGTTTCATAAATGACTTTTTCATTTGCCTATTGAAAGCGAAAAAACCATAAATAAAACAGCCACTTGACCACTTGAGTAACTTTTCACAACGATTTTTAAGGTTATACGGAGTATTTTAAAAGCCTAGTACGTAGTATATGCTTCAATTTTACTTTATTATTTATTTTTTTAATAATTATTCAAAACTAGCAATATTAATTGAAATAAAATAAAAATAATAATGACAATATAGTAATAATGATACACATATCCTTAATGGTTTAAACTAGACATATCATATCATTATGAATATTATTGCTATTTTCAAATACGATAGTATTATTCTAAAGACTAGACAGAACAGTCATATTCACAACATTTGTGCCAAAAATAAATGAATACATATGTGAAATGTGCAACTGTGCAAGCGTACGTATATCGGTATATATATTAAGGATAACAATAGTAGTATTTATATACTACCTCCTTCTCAAAATGAAGTTCCCGTTTGCTATTTATTAGGTCAGCTTAAATCATTCTTAATCTTTCATTTCATGTATCAAGTTTTTATTAATATTTTGAATTTTATTTTTGCGACTTTGTAGAATTTATAATAAAGTTTCTGAATATGTAAATTTTATTTACTAAAAAACAAGTTAAATTAAATAAATATATAAACACTTTTATACATATCCTTGATTAGACATGAACCCAATCCAGTGGCCCCGACTAGACCGAAACCGGACCTGACACTATTGGGAGTTGGGACTAACACGGGACCGGTTATTCATGCATATAAAATTTTCTCTTATATGCAGCACAATGGCTGGTTGTATAGTTATAAGAGCAAATTAGATACTTTGTATTTGAAGTAATTTTATTTAGGGAAAAGTACATAGTAATTTGTGCCGTTTTCAGATAGGGGCACGTGTTTTATTAAAGTGTGTGTTACAATTTTTGTTTCCAGTCACCCTGTCTCCAGAAAGTCGACCACAAAAGTGATATTAGCGAATTCATTTTTAAAAAAATAATCCAAATGGAGCCGAAAAATCCAAAGAGAACGATAGTTTATTGATCTCCATGACAAGGCGCACCTCCCAATATTTTTCTTTAACTTTTGAAAATCAGAGTTAATTTTTCTAACGTCATTAGACGCTATGCCCCAACTGTGATTACGGAATTGAAACACATGTCTCACTTTGTTAAAAAATGAAACACGTGCCTCTATCTGAAAGCGGTCCAAACCACAAGTACGTTTTATGTACTTTTCCCTTTTATTTATTACTTTCTCCATCCCATTAAATTTGTAACATATCACATTCGGTAATATTTGAACGATTGTAATTAATTCTAACTTTATCCACAATTTATTAATTCAATATCAACAACAAATTTTCATTCTTCTAATTCGTCCCTGGCACTCACTTTTGTCTAAATCATAGAGGGACAGAGCCTATATGGAGATTGTAAATAGAATCTCTATGGAGACGAGGAATCAAATACAAATTCATCTTGGTCATTCATTGAGTTGATCTAAAGGCTTGAATCGCACGGTGACTTGTGGCAATAAAATCATTTTTTTCAGATACAATCTTTGAGCGCAATTGTTTTTTCATCACATAATAATATGCAATATTTTAAACCTTAATATACAATTCACATAGGTCATCATAAAGATACATCGTACAAATGATTGTACGATGGAAAAAACAGAACCTTTCCCTCCTAAGAGAGAGTTCATTTTGCTTGGGCAAAACTACTTGATTTTTTCATGTAATAATTTTCCAAAGAACGAGTCACGGGGAAGTAACATAGGAAGTTTGTTAAAGCAACAGATTAAAAAATATAACTATAATCATTATTATGACATTTTTCTGACCAAAACTTCACAAGTGGGCGGTAATGATGGTGCCACAATACCGCCACAAATCACAATACCACCCATATGACTCCGTAAATTTACTCCAATAAATAGTGAGTTAATATTAGGCGAATACACGGACTAGTGACAAACCAAATAGAAGTGGTTAGTGAAACATAAAGATCAGTTATAAACATAGTAACTGAACTTTTTATTCATTACCATTAGCAATACACATAGAAGTTATCTTCATACTGCGTCTGCCTTGCTGTAGAAGTGTGACAAGAGTTTCAGTTAGTGTATTTAAAGATCAACAAACCCTACATGTATGGGTGGACTCGGTTCGGGCCAGGCCCGGTTCAGGCCTTGAACCGGCCGGGCCTCGGTTCACCAAAAGGAGGGCCCGGACCCGAACCGGTGGCTCCCGGTTCCGGGCCAGACCGGGCCACCCGGGTCATAAATTTTTTTTTTTGCTTCTCTTATTTAACCCCCTATCCCTCCCCCTCAACCCCATACCACCCCAAACCACCTCAAATGTCCCAAAATACCTAATCCAACCCAAAACTTAAAAAAAAATCAAAAAAAAAAAAAAAACCGGCCCGGAGCCCTAGACCGGGCCCGAACCGGCCGGGCCGGTTCACCAAATGGAGGGCCCGGAACTGGTATCCACTGGGCCGGTTCGACCCGAACCGCCGTTGGACCGGGCCACCGGGCCGGTTGCTACAGTGGGCGGGGCGGGCCGGTTCCGGGTCGGGCCGCCCGGCCTGAGTCCATCCCTACGTACATGCCGAGCACTTCATACTGGGGAAAAGATATGCTCAATTTCTACAAAAATCACAACATATGACCGTTTAATTATTGTTGAAGTTTAATTTTCATTTAATTGTTAGTCTAAACTATCTAGATAAATAAAGTCAAAATTATCTCAACGTGCAGTCTTGTGCATTTGATTTCACAGGACGGAAGAAGCGAAACTAATTGCAATGGATCAGTGCCATTCTTAAAAAGGAAACAAAGTGGGTATATCATTTTCATCACCCCTTCACATGCATGCAAAGTGAATCATCGCTTAAAGAGGTAAAGAGAAGTTTATGTAAATACGTGCTCCATAATACGCTGCGCTTGTAAAAAAAATGTTGCATTTATAGTGAAGCACTTAGTTACCCCTTACATTATCTTGCCCATATAAAGGATTCATTACTACACTCCACTTTTCCTCACCACTCTGTCAATTTCATCAGCGAGCAGCTCTGCATTGTAGTACTCCCCTCCGAAACATCTCACAACTTCCATTTTTGGATTCAACAGGTACCTATAAATAATTTGGCAATCATGGCATATAAACCTTTATACTGAAAGACATTCCAGACTTCCAGTCATGTTAATTAGGTAAGCAATACGGAGTAACATTTAGTAATCAAGCTTACAGGTTGTCAGAAGTTTCAATCAGATAATCATCTTCTTCTTCATCAACCCTCTTAATGAACACCCTGTATTCTTGTGTTATCTGCCTTATTGCAGATGCTGGTCCAGTTAGTCCCACTATTCTTGGATCGAACTCTGCAAATAGTAGAAACGAGTGGCGTAGTGGGCATTATATAATTGGAAAACTAATAAAAGATAAAATGACAGAAAGGGATAATAATAACAATGAGAAGAAGAAAACATCATTTTGAAAATTGAAATCGTACCTTCAAGATAAAAACGAAGTTGAGAAGGGGTATCACGCTGAGGATCAATAGTAACAAATACTGGAAGAACCTTTAGATCCGGTTTTGATCTTACTGCACAATAGTACAAAAGAAAAAGAAGATACTTTAGCTTGAACCTTGAACAAAAATAAAGAACATGGGCCCATTTGGTAGGCATTAGCTTTGGTCAATCAATAAGATGTTTTACCAAAGACTCACTATTGTAGCGCAAAAGTTAGTATGTTGGCTGAAATGGATGTAACTGACAGTTAAATTTGATTTGAGATCATCATTATCATTACCCCAGTGCCGCAAAGGCTCCTACTTACGGGGGTGGTGGGTCGGATGTACGCAGTCTTACCCCTGTACTAAAGCACAAAGAGACTGTTTCTGGATGACCCATAGTGAAAAACATGTCGAAAATTGCATGGACTAACTGTTGTTTCATAACATAGAAGCGCAGACAGTTTACTAAACCATTTGCTTTATTCATCATATTCTCAAGCCAAAAAATAGTGAGTTTTTGGCTCCATTGCAAATGATGGAAAAATAAATTTGATTTGAGATAATTTAACAAATTCACAAGATTCAGCCATTCAAGCCAAACCAAATAGGTTCTAAGAATAAAAAAATCAGTTAAACTTTAGCACCTAGTAAATCAACGGTTGTAGCCATCTTCCTGACCACAGCTGGTCCGATTTCAGGAGAACTTGTGTAACCAAAATAGAGAAGTACCCAGTTTCCCAGGAAGTTCTGTTCAGTTACCAATTTACCCTCAGTGTTAAGTAAACTGAATGGGCCACCGATAATTGGTCCTTGATTTGAACTTCTTTCAAATTTCACACCCTGGCCTGAGAAATAAGAGAAAAGGTGAAGATTTCCTAAAATAGACATTCTTCCCTATCAACTAAACATAAACTTGATATCAATATCCTTCTCTGGGAAGATTCTGCTAAAGTTTTTTTACTGTTCAGTAAACTTCACTCTTTGTAAGCACATTGCCTGTCAAATCACTGTTCAACCCATTTATTTTGTGAATTTTGATCAAGTTAAACCTCCTGGCTAAAATCTGTAACTGCATATATACTGACAGCCCAACACACATCGAAGAAAGAAAACATAACCACAAGCACAAAATTGCTATGTTGAACAGTACCTTTAGGGATCGCTCTCCGTTCATCATTGTTATGCAAAAAAAGAATTAATCCTCCAACTCCCCCGAAGAGAGCCCCAGGCTGCAAAATGTAAATCGGAAATTAAAAAAATAGAACAAAGGATTGTAACAAAACTAATGACTTTTGCACTTCAAAAAGCAATGCAAAAGCATTATAAATAAAGTTCTCGTTAAGGTAACATACTAATATATAAAATCTCCATGAACTTGAGGCTGAACTTGGATGTTGAGCAGATAAAAGAGAAGCATCTCTCTGTCTGTCTGACCTATAACTGGTAGAGTGGAATCTTCTGTATACACAAAATGTTTACATAACCATGCTACTTAAAATAGTTTAAAAAAACAATACTTTTGTATGGTGGATCTTTCCATCATTTGCAATGGAGCCAAAGACTCACTATTTTTTGACTTGGGAATATGATGTAATAAAGCAAAATGGCTCACTAAACTATTTGTGCTTCTTAGTTATGAAGCAACAGTCAGTCCATGCAATTTTTTACGTGAGTTTCACTATGGGTCATCCGGAAACAGTCTCTCTATGTTTTTGTACAAGGGTAAGACTGCGTACATCCGACCCCCCTATCTCACCGTAGGTGGGAGCCTTTGCGGCACTGGGTGATGATGATGATGACGACTTTTGTATGGTGGATAGGAGGGAAGGCACTAGGCAAGGTTGCATTTTTTCTAAATTTTCATGCCTCAAATTTATTTGTAAGGCTTCACTTAATAATTTTGCATTCTTATTAAGAATTTATTTATAAGATCTGAATTTCATCATTCAATCTCATAGGTAAAAAAAATCATTCAATCTCATAGGCAAAAAAATTCATTCAATCTCATAGAAGTAGTTGAAGACTTTCTATGTTGTGAAATGGCAGTTCATTGGAGTACACCAATCTAGAAGTTTGTATGCTCCTTGCTAAGGCTTACTAGTATTGCAGTACTTGTTGAGGCGTAATTGATGCATATACCGTCCTAAAACTCGGGGTTTGATTCTAACTAAAGATATTACCTGATAAGAAAAGTCTTCAAGACTTTATATATGAGCTTATTTATTTATATCTGGCCGATATGGATCACTTAAAATTTATTGACCCTTATGCACGTGCGGAAGCAGTTTTAGATTAAAGTCTATATAAAGGTATTTCATATTTTGAGAACTGTATTGGCAGCTTCTGCTTGTTAGAAGTACTTATTAGACTATATAATGTATAACGATCTAAGCTTTTCTTCCATTTCTGTGCCTTACATCGTTTTCAGCTTTATACTTTTTGTTACTCTCAAGACAAGTGGGTTTGTATCTCTATGTATACAGCCCTACAAGTGTGGTTTTATCTCCAATTCGTACAGAATGCGTCCATTTTGTTTTGTTTTTCCTTCAGGAATCGAAGTATGTAGTTTTCCTTCACTAGGAATTCTTGATGCATAGAAACCCTAAGATTCATATTCTTTTGGCACGGATGAATCCAAAACTAGATTTTCGCACATCATTCATAGTTCAGCTCTCTTTTTCTCAAAATTGTTTATATTGAAGCATTTGATACCTCAAAATGTAAGCAAATAGTTGGACGCGCTTAACGAGTGTAGGAAAAAGATAAGCAAAGAAAGTAGACCAGTAGAGCATATATTCAGACTGCAACCTTGGGAGGATGTTACCGTTTAAGGATACTGGGAGGCGCTGCAGATCGGATTTTCAATGAAGAGATGAGAGTTCTCCATGTTTGCATTTTTCTGCTATGTCTGAATTTGAAAACATGGTTAAAGGAAAAAGAAAATATCCGGTGGACTCTTCTCCAAGAAATTTAAGCTGCTGCACACGTTTCCTTCAAGTGTTCTCCGCGCATCCCAAATTAGTACCCTGTTAGGCGCACCACGCACCTTTCTATTTTTCCCTAATTCGACAATTTTGCCTTTGGGTTGTTTTCATATATTTTTGCATAGTGTTTTTGAATAATTTAGATACATGCATAATGCATTTTCTTTTACTATTATGAAATTAAGGCCGGTCCTAGCGGTGCAACAAGGAAGACCGCCCTAGACTCAAGAAAATTGCACGAAAAATAGACCAAAAAATACTTCTTTATATGTGGTGTGAGTAGACTTTTTTTATTTGTTTTAAACTCAATTAATTAGGCTCAATGTTTTGTTTTTTTAAAATAAATGTAAAGAGGCATGTTGGTCTTAATTATGTTAAGCCTCCCAATTCCAAGACTCCTAATTGGCAAAGCTCATCCAAATTGATTTGTTGTTTCCGAATTACAAAATCAACAAGATTAAAGAACGCTGCAAAGCGGTGAGTGCCTCAACGATTTATTAAGAAGTCAATCAATTGAGGAGGCAAAATGACAATTCGGTAACCAAAAAACTTCTTCTTTTAAGACTTCAAACAATCAAATAATGATCATTCTTGATAAAAATGGGTGAATCGGGTTGGGAGAAAGAGAGAAAGAGGATATGATTAGAAAATGTAGGCTTGAGTTAGAAGAGGCCAATGGAAAAATTTGTTTTTAGTAGGAAATTGATTGAATCTTGAAAATTCTGCGAGAAACATTTTTAAGTAATGTTTTACAAATGAATATTCTGATGAATTATCTGCGATCGATGATAACCGCTTTCGCGGCGTTGTAGTAAAACGGAGTCTAACCTTTCGGTTTTTCCCCGAGTATCGTGTCTCTCGAGGAATGGCGGAGGAGCTTCTTGATTTTAAGTCCAGTCACAGGTTATCGCAAATTATTGGAAGCTTTCCAAATTAAAACTTTTGATTGATTTTCTAAACTACTTTTTGGAAAAGAAAGTAAATTAAATTGTGCAAATACTAATGATGGCTCAAAAATAAACTAAAGGAAAAAAATATAATCTTAAACTTAAATGGATTGATGCAAATAAGGGCAATGAATCGAGTAATTAGAAATGGATATATTCTTGGACCTAGTAATTAGGGAAATTAAAACTAAAATTGGACTAATAATTTCTTTCCTCATAGACAAGAATAGAAACTATTTTCATTAATTTATCCTATTTCTAGGTGTCATTAATGTGTTAAAAATGGTTGGCTTGAATTAAATTCTAACCTCATAGACAAGGTAGAAATAATTCTCCAATATTTTAATTAATAAAAATAGCCAAATTCATTAACTAGTTAAACTCATTATTTAAGCAATTGAATTTATCTCTCATAGACAAGATGTAAATCCATTTCATTAAATTATCCTATTTCTAGGCCTTATTAATGTGCTCGAATATGGTTGGCTTAAATTATTTTCTAATCTCATAGACAAGTTAGAAATAATTTTCCAAGAATTTAATTAATGAATATGGCTAACAGTTATTAATTACTATTTCATCATTTCAAACAACTAGTCCAAATTATTAATTTTAATCCCTAATTTTCGGTCAACAAGTCAATCCATATCCCTTTAGTCAATTCATGCCCAAAACAAATTTAGCTAATAAACATCATTTTTTCAATTAACAATATAAAGAATATATTCAACATTAACAAGGAATTACACATGGATGATGGCAAAACGTATATTCTGGAACAATAAACTTATAGGAACTAAAATATAACTGGAATTAGGACAGAAACTAATTTTTTGCCTTTTTTTGAGTATTTAATTTAATTTATGCAATAATAACAACTAAATGCCGGAATTAATTAAAATTTACTTCTACTTCGTAAAAATTAAATTTGTTTTGATAAATAACTACCTTGAGGCTAGTAAAAAACTATATAATTAATTGGAATGTATTTAATGTCAACAACTATTTTATTCAAATTTAAGAAGAAAATGCGAAATAGTGGAATAATTTTCTGAAAATTTTAGAAGCACAGATAGAAAAAACTAAGGACAGATTCAGATTCTACTCATTGAAAGGATGAAAATACATATAAAGAACTCACAATTTGGAGCTAAAATGAGAAAGATATGAAAGATTGAAGTTGAAGGTGCAACAATGGTGGAAATCCGAGCTTTGAAGAGGAAGAAGACGCCCTTTTTGATCTGATTTGGGCTTGAAATTGGTGTGTTTGAGTTGAGGAAAAATCGGGCAATTTATAGGAAAAATTTCCCCGAAGGCGCCCGGGCAGGCGGCCGCCTTCCGGCAGCAACTGGCCGCCTGCCGTCAACTCGCCGGCAACGACACGTGGGCTGGTCTCCGTCAGCCGTAGGCGGCCATAGAGGGCGGCCGCCTTCCACCAAAATTGGCCGCCTTCCGTTGTCTTCACCGGCAGGTCGACGTGAGCCCGTCAACGTCAGCCGCAGGCGGTCCAGACGGCGGCCGCCTGCCGTTCCTGTCTGGCCGCCTGCCGTCAAGTCGCACCGGCCGGTGGTTGGCCTTGTCCCGTTGTGCCGCAGGCGGCCACGAAGGGCGGCCGCCTTCCTTCCTCCGTCGGCCGCTTTCTGTCTTCTACAGGTTCGGGTCAAACTGGAGCGTTGACTTTGATATACCGTAGGCGGCCAGCCAGGCGGCCATATTGGGCGCCTATTTGGGCGCCCTCCGCCAAATTCGTCTGATAAATCCCGCGTTTCTTGCTCTCCAAGATTGCCCTCTGGATCACCTTGATAAAATGCTTACTTCTTCCGGTACGACTTCATTTGTTACTCAAATTGACTCATTTTGTGCTCAATTGACCCGAAATCCCGGCAAACATATTATGAATGTGATTTTCACCTGATTTCATGAAACTTGAACCAAAATATCTAAAACATGCCTTTTCTTTCTATTTTTATTCAAAAATCGCTTAAATTTGATAAGAAAAATAAGTACAAAAATGGACTTATCAATCGACTATGTCTGAAGGATTGAGTATTGAGCATGAGATATTGGAAAAAGCTGATTATGCAACAATTATTGATGATTTTGCTTCACAATGTTCTGCGAGAAAAAATTTTAGGTGATGTTTTTCTTTCATGTGATATGTTATTACTTTTCACCAAATATGTATTTTAAATGATAACAATAAAATGAGATTCTTTTTTATTTTATGACCTTTATTAGATAATTTTATTATAATTATTACTTTAAATAAGTATAGTTTATTGTTTATCTTGAATGTAAGCCCAAAATATTATCTCGCCCATAGGCCCGAAAATATACAGGATCAGCCCTGTATGTACTAATAAAGTGTCATATAAATACGTCTCTACATCAATCGATGTTTTGGATAAAAGTACTAATTTTCTATGTGAAACCTTGTTTTTTAATAGAAAAGATATGTATTCCTTTTGAGTTTGCGCAATTTGCTTTTTATTTCAGATATAGTTCTTGTTATTTTCACAAAGTTTATAATATTGTGCTTCTCGTATTTGGCGGTCTACCCAACCCAGTTTTGAGACCCGTTGGGTTCGGGTTCAAATCCAAATTTTGTGACTCGTCGGGTATATGGGTCCAAGTCCGGATACTTTGTTAACATAGCGGGTCCGGGTTTGGAACACTGTGTTCCGCCCCAGCCCATTGACAGGCCTATGGGCATGTTGCACTAGCCGTCACTCCCAAACTATATTAATTTAAAAAATCATTAGCCAGATTGTCGACAAGACTAGAGTCATAAAAAACAAGACCATCCTCATTAGAACATCTCCAATGCTAAAACATTAACGGGTGCATACATGGCATGAGAAATAACCAATTAAAAAACAATAAATACAATATCTCTCTCCTTCTTTCCGCGGTCTTATGTGTTTATGGTAAGTTTTTGTCTGCAATGTCAATCACAATGTCTACATCTAGACATTGTGCTTGACATTGTGAAGAAAAACTTACCAAAATGATGTAAGATCCTTCAAATAAGGAGAGATATATTGTATTTTTTTGTTTTTTAATTGGTTATTTTTCATGCCACGTGTGCACCGTTAACGTTTTAGCATTAGAGATGCTCTTACATAAGACATCCCTAGCAAGCTTGTAAGCTACCTTGTTGGCAGGCCTCGTTAAATCTTGACTTTAATGCCCGCTTCACCAAGCAAAATATGTCTCATGTCATCAACTGCTACATTCAAGTTGGAGTTGGCATCCTCCTATAGAACCCTCGATACCATGACTAAGAAATTTGATTCGATTTTAACTCTACTACAGTTCTAATAGACGATTCACTCGGAAATTGCTTTGAGCCCCAGAGTTTCCGTTGTAGTTGCACTCCAATGCGTTGTAGCTGTGAATCTGCTCCCGCTAATGAAAGGGCCACAATTGTCATGTGCGACCCATCCCCATACTCTCTTTTATCTTCCCTTGTCCAGCGCCACATCAACAACCACCTTAATTTCTCCAATTGTTTGTCGTCTCGATAATTCCACGACATTGTTAGCCAGGGCCCTCCTGCTCGGGGTCCTCTTGTGCCTTTCGCCATGCGTGTAACCAGTGACGGATCTTGCTACTAAATTTTGGGTGTTCAAAAATATTTTATCATTATAATATTACATAAAAAATTACTACATCAATTTTTAACATGTATTTTTGTATTGCATTTTCAAATTTTTGGGTGTTCACATGAACACCCCTGAACCAAACACATCTGCCACTGCGTGTAACACTAAATCCGCCGTTATCAACACCTTCTTACAATTAAAGGATTTATTGTTTCAACCTGTTTCATTCTTGGACTACAAAGTGATTATAAATCAGCATATCTAATCATCCTGCAAGTTATCTTATTCAGATGCAACTCTACAACGAGCAAATAAATGGAGCTCATTTTCATCTTTCACGCCCCAAAGCAGACACTAAGAATTTAAATCAACAAGTCGCCTCCTCAAATTGTTCACCACGGGGATAAAATCCACCATTAACTGCCAAAAAAGATATGAGTTTTAGGGTGAATATAAAACTCCACATCCTAGTCCAACACATTCAGCTGCCCCTGTCACCCTTGTGATATCACCCCTACAAACATGATAGCTGATCTTTATCGTATAATTCTCACACGTATATGAGCACAAAAATACTCATATTTTCCCCTTTTGGCACTTAAGGGTGTAGACAAAATAGCCTTACTCACCTCAACAGAAAAAAGTTTTTGATCTTTTGTTCATTCCAGCAACTGCAATCTTGTGATAAAACGGATGCAACGTTCATATCCGCAATTCATGGTGGCGGTGGAGTAGTCGCTGAACCATCTCCCCGTGCTAGCCATATATCCCTCCAAACAGAGATATTTTGGCCATTCCCAATTTTTCTTATGACTTCCTTTTCCGGCGACCCCTGTGTGTGCCATATACTGCTCCATATGAAGCAATGAGTTATGCGTTGCTCCTCCATATTTAATTTAATTATTTGTAGAATTTAATTGACATCATTTTAAAAGTCAAGAATCATATTTATTACTATCTCCTTTCTTAAATAATTGCAACATATTGAATTCTACATTATTCACATGTTCTACTCTGAAAATATTTTAGTTTATTTATTAATGTATTGCATATATAATTTTTAGAAACATCATTGAATTTTTCACATTATAAATTTTAAAAGTCGGATTTTTTAAAATTTTCATAATACGAAATGAAATATATTATTGATCAAAATTGTGCATTCGATCGCAAACGAGAAAATGAAAACATGACAACAAAAAAGAATGAAGATGTATTAAACAAGAAGTATACTTATTGTCTCATATTGGCAAACACTTAATTGAATTGTTACATATACCAAACTTTTCACCCTCTTTTCTACTTAATCCACAACCTTGTCATTACTATAATTTTACATTTTACTTACTTCTTCACTAGTAAAGGCAAAAAATAATTTAGGTATTTTATCTACTTTATTTTACGAACCAAAAATGTTATCATTAATTTGAGATGAAGGTAATACTGCATATAGTAATATAAGTTCTGACCATATTTCTTTACTTTTATAGTTTTAAAGATTATATTGTAAGTTAAAGATACTATTTTATATTCTAAATTTTGTAATGACAATTTTTTAATGATAGGATGTACGAAGTTTATTTTATGGGAATACATGTGAAAAATCATTTTGGATTTTTTGGCTAAAGGGTGAGATAGGTCCTTGTACCTGTTGATTAAGTTCAATTCAGTCCAGGATCTAAAAAAAGTCCAATTCACACTCTGAACTAGAAAAAATGATTCAAAATTCAGTTTTAAGGGGTCACCACCCGGTCACCCGTCATGTCATTGGTCAAGTAGTCAACTATGCATCTATCTTCGAAACTAAAAGCTCAAATAAGTCCATGAACGTGTTCGAGTTGTCTAATTAACCCCTAAACTTTGAAAAAAGTTCAACATTGATTTAAATCCAAAATAAATTGAAAAAAATAAATATAGAATTATAAGATAGAGTATAAACATATATGGTAAAAAAAATTATATTTTCAGTTAATTCAAAAACATGAATATAAAACTATGGAATAATAAAGATGAAAAGGTACTACTCACTTGTTTTACTTTGACTACATTTAATTTATTAAAGTTTTAGGAATTTCTGTTTTTGAAAATATTGTTAAGTTCCAGTTAAAATTTCAAAATCTGATTTTTTTTCATGTCTTTGTTAATAGCGAATTAAATATATTAATGGTCAAAGTTGTGTATGGGCAAACGTGAAAATAGAAGTGTCGCAATTAAAAAAGAACGAAGGCAGTACAATACATACAATTAAATAAAAATCTAAGAGTAAACTATTAATGTAAAAAATATACATATAATTTCTTTTCATCTTTTTTATATTCTTATATTCATATTTTGAACTAACTGGGAAATATAAATAATTTTTCCATATATATATATTTATACTCTATCTTATAATTTTTTATTTATTTTTTGCGAGGATTTGACTTTAAACCCTATTTTTTTGGGTGATATTGGACTTTGCACCCCATTTTGAAAAAAACATTAACTTTGCACCCCCATCACATTACATTTTGTGAAGAATAATTTGTAATTAAGAGGCGTAGCTCATCTGGTAGGAAGGGGGGTGTCACATGCATGCTAGAGAGAGGTTCTGAGTTCAACTTTAAACAATGACTTGGGATGAAGCTCTCTTTTTTTCAGATTGTGATCAAAACTCAACTTACACCCTCCCGGATAACTGTTCGGTCGATTCTCGAAGGTCCTTATGGATGAGGTGTCATCCTTTTTTGTGGAGAAAAATTTCTAAATGAGATGTAAAGTCAAATGATTTTAAGTGAAATGAGGTGCAAAGTCAAAGTTTTTTTAAAATGAGTTGCAAAGTCCAATATCATAAAAAAAAATGGGGTGCAAAATCAAAACTCCCCCCTTATTTTTTCCAATTTAGTTTCAATTACCCCAATGTTGAATCTTTTTTTAAAGTTTAAGGAGTTAATTGAACAATTCAAGCATGTTAAGAGACTTGTTTGGGCTTTCAATTTCGAAATTGGATGCACAGTTAGCAACTTGACCGGTGACATGGCGGGTGACCGGATGGTGACCAATTAAAAAATTGAACCATTTTTTCCAGTTTAGGGTGAGATTAGGTTCTTTTTTTAGTTCATGGACTGAATTAAGTTTACTCGACAGGTACAAGGGTCTACCATACCCGATCAAAACAAACAAGAAAAAGCTGGACTAATACATATCAAGCTTAAACTAAAGCAAACTTCACATCCATTGGTTGTGTATTAGATCAGACTTAAACAAGCAAGTCTATATTTTTTTCCAAAAATTTAAATATGTAATATTGATGTCATATAAAAGATCATAATAAATTATTTAATTTGATATTTTTTTTGGAAAGACCCAAACATAAATGAAAAATTGTGACATTTCATGTCACACATGGCACCAAACTATTGATTGTAGAGTCAATTTGAAAATGGATAAAAATTGATATGAGTGTATGACGTGGTACTTGTGTGTGAGTCTATAATAAGCAGTTTTGATTTAAAATTTTATTCAAGAATTGAAAAGAGAAAATAAGTCTTGCTAGAGTTACATTAAACAAAAATATGAGTGGACTAGGCATGGCAATGGGTCGGGGTGGGTACTGCAAGACCCGGACCTGCCCCGTGACTTGGCGGGGCGGGTCCGCCCCGCCCCGTGACCTGCACGGGTCCAAACTTGTTGACCCGTGACCCGCCCCATGCGGGGCGGGGCGGGTCCGCCCCGCCGTAACCTAATTAGCTAATATGTATTTCTATTTGTGGGAAGTTGTTACCAATTGAATCTACATAAAGTTTATCTCTGAATAATAATTAAAAATTAATATATTAAATCAAATTCATGATACACTAAAAATTTCAAAAATTGAGGGAAAATTACTCAGACTTGAATAGTTAATCTATTTAATTATATTAATAATTGAATATACGTATTAAAATGCTATATATAATGCATACATTGATAATCTGTCGTTCATCTCATTCTAATATATATATTAATATATTATAAGATCAAAAAATTTAATATTTATTGTATACACACATATGAATGTTGAAGTATATTTGTAGAATAATTTAAGAAACAGTATGTACACTTTTATATTGAGCGGGGCGGGTCAGGGCGGGTCGGGGCAGCACGGGTCAATACTAAGACCCGGACCCACCCCATTGTATAGGCGGGGCGGGGTGGACCCGCCCCATTTGCAAGACGGGGCGGGCCGGACCCGCCCCAAATGTCTCGGGCCAGGGCAGGTCATTGCGGGTCGGGTTTTTTTGACACCCCTAGAGTGGACTAAGTAACCATACCATTTCAAGATCAAACAATTTTTTTAATTTAAATAAAAAAAGATCATGTAAGTGATGTAATAGACAAACATACCACTTATATAAATGAAACACAAAACACTAATTCCGTCACCTATCTCCCGCGTTTTATTGCCTTTGCCAGACACTAGATCGGGAGCTTATGCCATTCAATCGCTGCCGCCGCAGGGGATGCTAGTAGCGTCGCCTGACCACCAGGAATTGTCTTCACAATCTAGAGTTTATAGGTATCCTGTTAGAGACCGATTCTGTCAGCGGATTCCGGCTCACGCAGTCCAGATATCGGATTCATATTGTCTCTTGTGCACACTTAGGCTAAAGGAGCACCACTGTCACGCCCCGGACCTCCCCGGACACGTCAACAACCCGCCGTACAATACGAATAGTCAACCGCAGTCCAACACATTCATATTATACAAGGCGTCTTGAATATCATTCACACACATAACATCCATAAACAAACATAATAAGTAATTCATAACGCAGCGGAAAACATTGTTAAAAACAAAAGGGCCACACAAGGCTATTCATGAGCACGCAGGCTCTATAGTAAAATATCCATGAGCAAATTTATTAGTGTTCAAATCAGAATGGAGGAAGCACGAACCACGTCTTCTCTCCAAAGGATCACCCGAGCAACGGGCACAGGTAGCAAGCTCGAGCCTCAACCTGAAATGGTGGTGGGACGCCCCCGAAGGGGTCAGTACTCTATACGGCTATAAAGTACTGGTGTGGATGGCATCTAAGGGATATACAACAAGTATTTCAAACACAAGACCCTCAAATAGGGTGATAATACAATATAGTGGTAACCCTAAGTTACCCCGTTTGATAATATACTTACTTTATATAAAAGTCAAGTAATCGGCTCGTGGGCCCATGTTCATTTAGAAATCACCATTCTCATTCCCCGTGACTATAAGCCACGACAATTCATAGAGTTCATCACATTACTATTGCATAGCAAGGGCTCGGCCCAACTACATTTCTATGCAATCCTTTATGTCAAGTACATCCTATCACATTTGCATAGCAAGGGCTCGGCCCAACTACATTTCTATGCAAATCACAATTTACATCCTATCACATTTGCATAGCAAGGGCTCGGCCCAACTACATTTCTATGCAAATCACAATTTACATGGCAAGGTCTCGGACCAACTACATTTCCATGAAAATCACAATTACATGGCAAGGGCTCGGCCCAACTACATTTCCATGCAATCATAGAGTCCGGCTCTAATTCCTCATTATAGTCAAATTCCTAAGCAAACCTGTGCCTAGAATTGACATCTCAATAATATACCTTGAGTCATTCTTAATGACTGCCCATAACTTACTCTTAGCTTCATACTAAGTCATTTTATGCACTTGAAGTACATTCAAGTGCATTCCATACAATCCAATACTTAGGATCAATTCTATCAACAATTTCAATTAATCACTAACTAGTATTTCAATACTATTAAGATTTATTGTCATCATACAAATATCCTCATTTTGTAATTCTCTACATATTTATAAGTATGTAGCAGCAACTTAAATATTCAACTTCAATACATAAATATCCATTTATGTATCCACATATTTCATACATGAGTAAAATCCCCATTTCACAAAATAGTTCATTTATAACTCATTTAATCTCATATTATTCATACATCCTCAAATCATTTCCAATTTCATTCTTTGGGAACTATATCAATATTTCATCAATATTTAATCATAATAATCCATGAAAAATTATGATTTAGGCATTTAGGTAATCTCATGCTTAACCTACAAGTTGTAAGCAATTAGATGTCGATCCTCACCTTAATTGAGCTTTAAACTTTTCCTTCTTGATCCAATGGTCAAAGCTCCGGTCAAGGTGGATTATGAACTGATTCCTTGCTTAAATATGAGTGTTAAACAGCCTCCTCAAAGTGCTAGCTCAACCCCTAAATGTCTATACGAAAACAGCCCCTAGAACGGGTGTTTTTCCGGCGAATTCGTTCTTTTGAATACAAAAACGTATTCTGCGAGGTTGCGTTTTGTTCGGACGATTTGGAGGCCTTAGACTTCTCCGTTTCCTTCAAACCGCACGTCTATGGATTCCTCTTCTTGAGAGCTTTCTTTGGGCACCTCACACGCCTTATTTGGATAAGTATAGCTCGAGATATGAACCAAACAAACAAACAAACGCACTGGAAAATGAACCTGCGGGCAGCTTCCCCTTTCTCTTGCTTTCTTGGTTGTGTGGCTCTCTCCTTCTCCCTTATCCTTGGGAGTTCGAATGAGGGGCTTAAAGGAGTGTTTAAGACCCTTCAATAAGGTTGGATAAGTTGTGTGGAGTGAAATGAATTGGTATGGTCTCCATGAGATGTTTTTAGACATGGGTGGGTCTCACTTTTGATCTCTTTGTCATAAGATGTCTTTTTGTACCCATTCCAATTTATTTAGAACAATTCACCTCTCTACATCATATTATTGATCTCCAATATGTGTATGATCATCCCAATAATTTACATGATGAATATTATAGAAGAAAAACTTACTCCCGTTATTTAGCTCAATAATACCAAAAATGGGACCATAGGTATTTGCATTCTTCTCTAATCATTCAATCACTTATTTTGACATTAGTCATTCATATTATTGGACTACTAGCCATGTGGGTCACCCTCGAGTGGGCCTCGGACGCCCTTCTTGAATACTTACTATTTTTAGCAGGTTGGGCCCAAAATAATGCTTGGGCCGCCCGACCTTCCTCAACTTGTCTTGAAAGGTTATGTAACATTATTTAGATAATGTTGGGCTCTTATGTTCATTAATAAGGCCCAAATAAGTATTTGCAAACCCGACACTAATATACGAGTTTGAACAATACAAAAATCAATCATGCGCTACGTAAAACATTAATCGTTTTACAATTGTTTGGAAATCGAAAATTCAATACATAGAAATTAATTAATTTTTTTATATTGAGTTTTTCAAGGACATTCGGGTGCGGTGTCACAAGTTCACCCCCCCCCCCCCCCCTTAACAGGAATTTCGTCCCCGAAATTCGCAACTCTACTCAAATAGGGAAGCATACTGCTCCCTCATCAAAGCCTCTATTTCCCATGTCTCTTCTTCGACGCGATCGCTCTTCCAAAGGACTTTAACCATTGGGACTTCTTTACTCCGCAGTTTCTTCACCTTTCTACCAATGACCTTAATTGGTTGCACAGCGTAGTTCACATTCTCACGTACCTCTACAGGCGGCTATACATCCAATTGGGCTCTCAATGCCCTCAAACTAGTCAGCAATGCCTCAGACGAACTCTTCTGACTGAGGGCATCTGCTACAACGTTTGCCTTACCTGGATGGTACTCACTAACTAGATGGTAGTCCTTTATCAACTGCATCCACCGTCGTCGTCTCATGTTTAACCCTTTTTGAGTACACACGTATTTCAAGCTCTTATGATCAGCGTATATGTGACACGGCTCTCCGTAGGGATAGTGTATCCAAATCTTCAATGCAAACACCACTGCTCCCAGCTCTAAATCATGAGTAGGATAGTTTACCTCATGCTTCTTCAACTGTCGTGAAGCATAGGCGACTACCCTCCCCATCTGCATCAACACATATCCAAACCCTTGGATGCTTGCGTCACTATAGACATCGTACCCCACACCCCGTTTGGGTAATGCAAGTACCGGTGCCTCGGTTAACCTCTTCTTCATTTCTAAGAACCCCTTCTCACATTTGTCATCCCACACGAACTTAGCTCCTTTACGAGTGAGCTTCGTCAATGGTGATGCCAAAACGGAGAACTTCTCCACGAACTTTCTGTAGTAGCCTGCCAACCCAAGGAAACTACGAATTTCCTTGACGTTCTTTGGCTCTCCCATTCGGTAATGGCTTCTATCTTCTTGCTATCAACAGCAATTCCCGATCCCGAAACTACATGCCCGAGAAAGCCAATTTCCTTTAGCCAAAATTCTCATTTAGAAAATTTGGCATAGAGTTGCTTCTCCCGTAGTGTCTCAAGGACAAGTATCAAGTGCTCCTCATGTTCTTATTCACTCTTTGAGTAAATCAAGATGTCATCTATGAACACAATCACGAATCGGTCTAAGTATTTATGAAATACTCGGTTCATCAAGTCCATGAATGCCGCCGGGGCGTTTGTTAACCCAAATGACATAACAAGGAATTCAAAATGTCCATACCTTGTGCGAAAAGCACTTTTTGGTATGTCATCTTCCTTAATCTTCAATTGATGGTAACCCGACCTCAAGTCGATCTTTGAAAACATCGTTGCCCCTCATAGTTGGTCAAACAAGTCATCAATCCTAGGCAAAGGATACCTATTCTTGATTGTGACCTTGTTCAGTTGACGATAGTCAATACACATTCGAAGTGTCCCATCTTTCTTTTTCACAAAAAGAACAGGCGCTCCCCACGGGGAGTGGCTGGGTCTAATGAAACCATTATCCAAAAGCTCTTGCAATTGGGTTTTCAACTCGGTAAGTTCAGCGGGTGCCATACGGTATGGCGGTATGGAGATTGGTTTGGTACCAGGCTCGACCTCGATCACAAATTCAATCTCCCTATCAGGTGGAAGCCCCGACAGGTCTTTTGGGAAGACATCCGGGTACTTACAAACCACCCTCACGTCGTCGATGTTCACTTCCTCCTTGGTTTTGTCAACCACGTATGCTAGATATGCGTGGCATCCCTTTCTCATCATACTCCTTGCTCTCACGGCGGATATGATACAGCTATTTGATTTGCCTCGGTCCCCCTCGAAGCGTAGGGTGTCCCCATCATTGCCTTCGAGTTTCAAAACCTTTGTGTAGCAATCTACCCTAGCATGATGCTTTTCTAGCCAATCCATCCCTAGGATTGCATCGAACTCCATCATACTCAGCGGTACAAAATCACACGTCAAGGTTTGGCCACCGACTTTCACCTCACAAGATGGATAGTAATAGGTTCTTTCAACGTCATCCCCTAGTGGTGTCGATACCACTAAAGTTTGCGTCAACGGCATTGGCTGTATCTCTAAGCCCTCGGCGAACGCCTCACTCACGAATGAACGTTGCGCCCCGGTATCGATAAGGATTCGCGCATCCTTCCCATTAATCTTTAGTGTCCCTACATTCATGAACCATGTAAGACATCTTTCCTACCCTCCCTACTCATTTATAGAAGGTTACAATGTTCACACACACGTTAGGGATCAAGAAAAGGTCTTAACGTCGCAAACGGTGCGAAAAATCGGTTTTCGGCAATCTGGGTGCCAGGCACGGCGTGCCAGGAGGTAGGCACGATCGTGCCTGGCTTGGAAAAATCCTAGGGAGCTACTGCCATGCAGGCACGATCGTGCGTGCCCTTAGGCACGATCGTGCCTGGGCGAACAGCCCGAAACTGCCCGAAATCCTCCCGGTTCGACCTCAAAGCTTCGTGCAATGATCCCAACGACTAGTAACCTCAATTTATGGACTAATTAAGGATAAAACACAAGTATACAAGAGGTAATACCTTCAACGGAATCTGGGTTAGCTTGAGCATCCGCCTCCGTCATCGCATAGACTCTAGCTTGAGTCCTTTCTTGATTCACCGATGGCGCGTTGCTCGTGCTTGCTCCTCCATGCCCCCTAGTTAATTGGGAACCCCGGGCTTGGTTTCTTGTTCCCGTAGCCCCGCTACTTGGTCCCGATGACCTTGCCCCACCCAATTGTGGGCAATTCATCTTCAAATGCCCGACATCCCCACATTGGAAGCATCTAGGAGGGTCACGACACTTGCCAAAGTGGCTCCTTTTGCAATTATTGCACCGAGCTACCCCCGAGGTCCGTGATCCTTGTCCATTCGGGCCTTGGTTCCCCCTAGGTGGGGGCGGTGGTGTTCGGAAAGATCCTCCTCCATGGTTTCCCTTTTTATTGGAACCTTGAGGGCCATGACTCTCCCCCTTTCTCTTTTTCGCCTCTTCGGCATCTCTCCTCTTCCTCTCCTCCCATTGCTTCTCCCCTTTCAAGCCTTGATCAACCACTTGGCTGAAAGTCATGTTAGGCAATTGTGTTGCCCTATCACGTATCTCCAAGTCTAGGGCATCCCAGAAGTGGTTCACCATTCGGTTCTCGTCACATGCATACTCCGGTATATAGTCGGCAAGGTCCCTGAACTTGTGCTCAAGTTCCCTCACCGTCATGTTACCACCCTGAGTTAGAAGGGCACCTTTGCATTTACCTCGAAATCAGAGTAGTATTGGGCAAAGAACTCCCGTCGGAAGTCCTCCCAAACGACAGTTTCACCATACTTGCCTTTTGTCCCATCCCACCACTTGGATGCCATCCCCTCAAGTAATCTTACCACAATCCTCAATTTAAGATTGGGCGTGAGTTGCATGTCAAGAGCTGCCTCATTCAACCTCTTGATCCATTGAGCGGCAATCGAGATGTCTCCCGTCCCATCGAACGGTTTGCACCCCAAGTCCCTTGCCTCCTTAATGTACTTGGAGATCCTTATGGTTGGACCTCCATCACCTCGGCCCCCATGTGGTTCGATGTGGGTCCTAGAGTCGACATGGCTTCTCACTCCATAAGCCCCACCCGGAGGTTGTCCAGCTCGGCGCCTTCGGCGTTCCCTCCTTTCCTCACGCTCACGGTGATACTGTTGGAGTAATGCTTCGATTCGTGCTAAGGAGCCATTTTCCTCCTCTTCATCACTTACATCATCATCATCCCCTTCATAAGGGGTCTCAACCGGCTCGGTTTCCGGTTGATAGGTCGAGTCCTCGTAGGACCAGTAGCTGTCACTCTCAGTGCTCATATGACCGTCACTCACGGTTTGTGATCGACCTCCACGGCCCGCTCCTCTAGATACCCTAGAGGTCCTACGACTGCCCTGCCCAGTCTCCACTGGTGCACGGCCCGTCGGGTTTCTCCTAGTAACCTTGCCACCACAGTCCATTTCTGAAAGAAATTTGGAAAGAGTCGTTAGACTCGTATCAAATGTCAATTGACGGATAGGTACTTAAGACACATTTTGGCTCGAGTCACCGACATACCAATTGCTAAGGGTACCATCTTAACAATTAGAGACCTTGCAACCCAAGTACCAAAAGCTCTCTAAGTACAAAACTTCTATGCTCATGGTTTTCAAAATCTTTTCAAAAAGAGAATTTTGAGACTTCATTATGAAGTTTATGGACTAAGGCTCTGATACCAATTAAATTGTCACGCCCCGGACCTCCCCGGACACGTCAACAACCCGCCGTACAATACGAATAGTCAACCGCAGTCCAACACATTCATATTATACAAGGCGTCTTGAATATCATTCACACACATAACATCCATAAACAAACATAATAAGTAATTCATAACGCAGCGGAAAACATTGTTAAAAACAAAAGGGCCACACAAGGCTATTCATGAGCACGCAGGCTCTATAGTAAAATATCCATGAGCAAATTTATTAGTGTTCAAATCAGAATGGAGGAAGCACGAACCACGTCTTCTCTCCAAAGGATCACCCGAGCAACGGGCACAGGTAGCAAGCTCGAGCCTCAACCTGAAATGGTGGTGGGACGCCCCCGAAGGGGTCAGTACTCTATACGGCTATAAAGTACTGGTGTGGATGGCATCTAAGGGATATACAACAAGTATTTCAAACACAAGACCCTCAAATAGGGTGATAATACAATATAGTGGTAACCCTAAGTTACCCCGTTTGATAATATACTTACTTTATATAAAAGTCAAGTAATCGGCTCGTGGGCCCATGTTCATTTAGAAATCACCATTCCCATTCCCCGTGACTATAAGCCACGACAATTCATAGAGTTCATCACATTACTATTGCATAGCAAGGGCTCGGCCCAACTACATTTCTATGCAATCCTTTATGTCAAGTACATCCTATCACATTTGCATAGCAAGGGCTCGGCCCAACTACGTTTCTATGCAAACCACAATTTACATCCTATCACATTTGCATAGCAAGGGCTCGGCCCAACTACATTTCTATGCAAATCACAATTTACATCCTATCACATTTGCATAGCAAGGGCTCGGCCCAACTACATTTCTATGCAAATCACAATTTACATGGCAAGGTCTCGGACCAACTACATTTCCATGAAAATCACAATTACATGGCAAGGGCTCGGCCCAACTACATTTCCATGCAATCATAGAGTCCGGCTCTAATTCCTCATTATAGTCAAATTCCTAAGCAAACCTGTGCCTAGAATTGACATCTCAATAATATACCTTGAGTCATTCTTAATGACTGCCCATAACTTACTCTTAGCTTCATACTAAGTCATTTTATGCACTTGAAGTACATTCAAGTGCATTCCATACAATCCAATACTTAGGATCAATTCTATCAACAATTTCAATTAATCACTAACTAGTATTTCAATACTATTAAGATTTATTGTCATCATACAAATATCCTCATTTTATAATTCTCTACATATTTATAAGTATGTAGCAGCAACTTAAATATTCAACTTCAATACATAAATATCCATTTATGTATCCACATATTTCATACATGAGTAAAATCCCCATTTCACAAAATAGTTCATTTATAACTCATTTAATCTCATATTATTCATACATCCTCAAATCATTTCCAATTTCATTCTTTGGGAACTATATCAATATTTCATCAATATTTAATCATAATAATCCATGAAAAATTATGATTTAGGCATTTAGGTAATCTCATGCTTAACCTACAAGTTGGAAGCAATTAGATGTCGATCCTCACCTTAATTGAGCTTTAAACTTTTCCTTCTTGATCCAATGGTCAAAGCTCCGGTCAAGGTGGATTATGAACTGATTCCTTGCTTAAATATGAGTGTTAAACAGCCTCCTCAAAGTGCTAGCTCAACCCCTAAATGTCGATACGAAAACAGCCCCTAGAACGGGTGTTTTTCCGGCGAATTCGTTCTTTTGAATACAAAAACGTATTCTGCGAGGTTGCGTTTTGTTCGGACGATTTGGAGGCCTTAGACTTCTCCGTTTCCTTCAAACCGCACGTCTATGGATTCCTCTTCTTGAGAGCTTTCTTTGGGCACCTCACACGCCTTATTTGAATACGTATAGCTCGAGATATGAACCAAACAAACAAACCAACGCACTGGAAAATGAACCTGCGGGCAGCTTCCCCTTTCTCTTGCTTTCTTGGTTGTGTGGCTCTCTCCTTCTCCCTTATCCTTGGGAGTTCGAATGAGGGGCTTAAAGGAGTGTTTAAGACCCTTCAATAAGGTTGGATAAGTTGTGTGGAGTGAAATGAATTGGTATGGTCTCCATGAGATGTTTTTAGACATGGGTGGGTCTCACTTTTGATCTCTTTGTCATAAGATGTCTTTTTGTACCCATTCCAATTTATTTAGAACAATTCACCTCTCTACATCATATTATTGATCTCCAATATGTGTATGATCATCCCAATAATTTACATGATGAATATTATAGAAGAAAAACCTACTCCCGTTATTTAGCTCAATAATACCAAAAATGGGACCATAGGTATTTGCATTCTTCTCTAATCATTCAATCACTTATTTTGACATTAGTCATTCATATTATTGGACTACTAGCCATGTGGGTCACCCTCGAGTGGGCCTCGGACGCCCTTCTTGAATACTTACTATTTTTAGCAGGTTGGGCCCAAAATAATGCTTGGGCCGCCCGACCTTCCTCAACTTGTCTTGAAAGGTTATGTAACATTATTTAGATAATGTTGGGCTCTTATGTTCATTAATAAGGCCCAAATAAGTATTTGCAAACCCGACACTAATATACGAGTTTGAACAATACAAAAATCAATCATGCGCTACATAAAACATTAATCGTTTTACAATTGTTTGGAAATCGAAAATTCAATACATAGAAATTAATTAATTTTTTTTTATATTGAGTTTTTCAAGGACGTTCGGGTGCGGTGTCACAACCACACCTTCATAGACTTACCAACACTCATTCTCACATCACCAAGAATGATAATGCCTTCACAGAAGTAGGAAAAAACTCTATGGTGTGTTTTTCTCTCTCACAGAACAAAGGGAACATGACTGTCCTTATAGCATGAGGAATTTTGGTCTTATTAGAAGGTATTCAAAGGACACTCAAATAATACATTTCACACACAACTCATCACTAGCTCAATGATGAGCTCAATTCAAATTCTAACAAGAAAGACAGATACTAATAAGCCAGATAGATAAATGGGTACAATGTAGTGGACTACTAGAAAGAGTGTTAACCATTATTGATATACAAAAATTATTTGGGCCAACAATATATTAACATATCCAGTCAAAGCATTGATTGATATGACTCCATTTTTTTAATTGAATTCTAATACAATTAACGTGTTGATCGATATGATATCTAAAATACTTGATAGGTTTTTGAATATGTGAATTTTAATTATTAAAACTAATTCAATTTTTTTGTAAGAATATTTATTTAGTTTTATACTGAATAATCATACAAATAGTAAATTGCAAATCAACTTGTGCTATATTTAGGGATCGTCAACCCGCTGGGAGACAATGATGGGGGCAATGCACGAATGGTTGTGGACCCGGGAGGCAACCACATCCGTTGTACCGCATGAAGAAACTGTCATAGATCCTTCTGCCACCACAACCTCGGGTCCGGTTGACCTTGGCCGTGGCAAGAGAATTAAGGTGCCATATGTTTGGCTACGGGATTATACTACTCATACTGTTATTACCTCTAGTCCATCCCCTCACTCGTCATCACTGTCTGTCTCCTCTTCAGGTACTCCTTTTCCTATAGCACATTATGTTGGTTGTACTAACTTTTCATTGCAGCATCGGATTTTTCTGGCCGCAATTCCTGTCGGGAATGAGCCGCGGTCATTCCGTGAAGCCGTAGCAGACTCGGGATGGAGAGATGCCATGCGCTCGGAGATTGAGGCTTTAGAAAATAATGGCACTTGGTCACTGGAACCACTTCCTCCTAGCAAACGTGCTTTGGGTTGCCGGTGGGTCTATAAAATTAAATATCACTCAGATGGTAGCGTCGAACGCCTCAAGGTACGTTTGGTGATTTTTGGAAATAAATAGGTTGAAGATCTTGACTACACAGAAACTTTTGCTCCTGTGGCCAAAATGGTTACTGTTCGAGCTTTCCTTGCGGTTGCAGCCATTAAAAACTGGGAGCTACATCAGTTGGATGTGCACAATGCTTTCCTACATGGAGATCTTCAGGAGGAGGTATACATGACTTTACCACCGGGATTCTCGGTTTCTGATTCCTCTTTGGTGTGCCGCCTTCGGAAGTCTCTGTACGGTCTTAAACAGGATCCTCGTTGCTGGTTTGCTAAACTCTTGAACGCCCTGAAAGAGTATGGTTTTTCTCAGTCGTATGCTGATTACTCACTCTTTACTTATGCTCGGGAGGATATTCAGATGAATGTCCTAGTTTATTTAGATGATCTCATTATCTCTGGCAATCATACTGCTACCATCACTTCCTTTAAGGCTTATCTAAGCAAATGTTTTCATATGAAAGACCTCGGTAAATTGAAATATTTTCTTGGGATTGAGGTAGCCCGAAGTTCGACTGGGACATTTCTTATCCAACGCAAATATACTCTAGATATTATCTCTAGGAGTGGTTTACTTGGGGCCAAGCCAGCGACATCTCCGATTAAACAGGATCACACCGACCCTCGCCAGTGCTACATGCTCCTTACTCTTGGACCCAGAGCCATTCCGGCGTCTGATGAGTCGTCTTATTTATCTGGCCGTGACCTGGCCAGACCTTACCTACGCGGTCCACATATTATCTCAGTTCCTTCAAGCTCCGCGTCAGGAACATTGGAATGCGGCTCTTCGTATTGTGTGATATCTAAAAGGCTCGCCAGGGCAGGGTATACTTCTAAGAACTGATAGTGACCTCACATTACGTGGATGGTGTGACTCCGATGGGCAGCTTGTCCTCTCACTCGGCGCTCCATTTCTGGTTGGATAGTTTTTCTGGGGCATTCTCTGGTCTCCTGGAAGACAAAAAAAACAACATACTGTGTCGCGCTCCTCGGCAGAGGCAGAATATCGTTCCATGGCTGCGGCAATGATGTGTGTTTTCTCGCACTTAAAATAGATCGTAATATAGTGGTGTAAGTACGAGTATCGTCTCCACAGGGACGGACAAAAGGGAATCAAGAATTAATTAAATTCAGCGATTAAAAAGAAAATAAAATAAAAGCGTCGTGCGAGATTGGTTGGTTTGGAAAATAAAACTAATGCGACCAATTAAACTAGGGGGTTCTTTCTAATTAATGACGAAGGGAACAGGGATCGATTCCGGGGTAACAAGATTTCTGGCAGATCAGGCCTAATTACATGAAATTAATTTAATTGAGCCTAGCTAATCATTACTAAGTTCTTACCGCTCTCGCGGCGTAGAGTACAATAATTTAGGGGACCAGGCTGATCTCTCATGCGACAGGATCCTAAATTATTGCCAAAACGAGCGAGCTTACGGCCCCTTAATCGCTACTAATCTCTTAGCGAACGATTAAGTGTGTGTGACTGTGTCCTAGAACAAATTAGATCTCTCTTAATTTATTCTACATGCAATTGTAATTCTAGTCGCGATTCTAGGTTACAAAAGATATCAATTAAATTATTCAAACACAAATCAAAAGACATTCATACAATTAAACCGAAAAGAATCTAGCCATACATCATCATTAACCCCTTCATCAATCCCAAATCCCTAATTAAAACTACTCACAATTCATAATTGAAGAATCAATAGAATTGGGAAGAATAGAATTAATTGTCATTAATTAAAAAGGTGGAACTTACAAAGAATCCCAAAAGATTGATGAACAAGGCTGAAAAGCCCTCTAAAATTCGTGCTAGGCATTCTCTCTAAGCTTCCCCCTTTGAAAACGGGGGTTTATAGGCTGTTTAAATAGAAAAATCGGGTGAAATTTGAGCTGAATTAGGATTTTCGGAGCCAGACACGATGTCAGGCACGATCGTGCCTTCGATCGTGCCTCCGGAGCAAAAACGCGCATTTTGGGCAGGCACGATCGTGCCTCCCTCCAGGCACGATCGTGCCTGGCTGGCAGTAGCTCCGCGGTGCTTTTCTCTTCAGGCACGATCGTGTCTGACTTTGAGGGCACGATCGTGCCTACTTAACTTCCGAATTTGACAAAACTTCCTTCATGAAAGTTGTAGATAATGAAGTCCTCTATCCACCCCAATTTGCCGAATGTGATTTGAATCATCCAATCAAGAGATATGATCAAAACGGTGGAAGGTGTCTTTCTGAAATCGCAGCAGAGATCATCTGACTTCATCGTCTGTTTTCACCTTCTTCCTCTCATATTCTCGCAAAGGTGTCTTCATATGATTTGTAGCTCTTGAAGTTGGCTTTCATATGGAACTTGAATCGTGTACATTGGAAGTTTCTACAAAGAGATTTGCTTGAACAATTGACAGAAGGTCATTCTGATCGTCGTTTTCAAGCTTCATTCATCTTCTTTTGATCCCGAAGCCAATCCTAGAGCTCTTTTTTTCCTTCAAATCTTCATCGTGAATCTTCCAGTGACCTCCAAAGCTATCAAATCATTCTCAAATGCTTCTCAAATCATCCCGATTGTTCCTCAAGTGCCGGTACTACTGGGCTCAAATTCCCTGATTTTGACTACAAACAACACAAAACTCGAACCAACGCCCGGTAAACATAACCTGAGCTAAAATTGAGACTTGCAACACCTTAAAGCTAGGGAAACCATCAAAATCCGATCTCAACACACATCAAATACGTGTCAAAATACGGACTTATCAAATTCCCCCACACTTAAGCCTTTGCTTGTCCTCAAGCAAACTGAACAACGGGACTTACGATAATCACCACACGGAATCAAAACAATTAGCATGCACATGTAGTTAAAGGGATATTCACAGAACAGACAAACTAAACCAAGAAAATTCTTCCCTAAATTACATCTTTGTACTCTAGCTAAAATATTTGACAAAATTATTCACAACATCCTCAAAGTAGTGACAACACACACAAATAAACTAGCTACCGATCAGAAGGACTTGTGAAGGTGATGGTGAATGGTCAATGGATAACAAAAATAGTCTCTTTCTTTTGAGAGATTGGAATATTCTAACAAAGACTCAATGCATTCAGGAACTTCAGGGCTATTCTTAGGAACAAGGAACTCAGTAAGCCACAATTTAGGAACAATCATTTAAACCTATGCTAAGAGTAAACATGGTGTACAACTAAGCTAAACCGTCTCAGCACATTTGTGCTTCGACGTATACTTGAAGTACGCGGAGGACTAAAGCTAATTTTTCAATAGCCTCCAAGTTCATTAATTATGTTTAGTTTTCCTTGTCATGTTGGCACGAGAACGCCGTTTCTTTCGAAAGATACCCAAGTCTCATCTTACGCTTTTTGACCGGGGCTCCCATTCTCTTTTTCGCAAGATAAGAGGTCTAGCTATATTAATTTTTCACCTTTCGGATTCTCACTAGACATTACCCCATTCTAATCTCGGCCTCACCAAGGAAAAATAGCAATTTAAGTTCATTAATTTCAAAGTGAATCCATGCCTACAATGCAATCCTCGAAAGTATCAAATTCCTAAAAAGTGACTGCTCTTACCCCATTTGGGGCATAGGAACAGTGCCAAAAATGGCTCCTACACAAAATTCCCTAAACTTGGCAAATTAATCCCTTAATTCCCTAAACATCAAGACTAAGTCAGAAATATTCACGGGTAAGGAAACAGGCCATTTGGCTATGGAGCTCAATTAATTGGGTAAACAAAGAACAGTCAGGCTCAAAATGGCTTCTCCTAAAGGACTTTTCAGGTGGGGTGGATGATTATTGGAAAATTCAATGGGTGACTAATGCCTTCATCCTTTCAACAACTAGATTACCGTGCAAGCAATTTAAGCCTAAATACTTTAAGAATGTTCTAAAAGCATAGTCAAAACGCTAGCCAGCTCACAAAGACACAGTTTAAAGAAAAAATTTCAAAAATTTTGACATGAATTTCCTTATGAATATACAACTAACACATGTTCATGCTAACTCTAAAAATCACATGTAACAACTACTGCCCGAATGCCCAATTCACTCCCCCATACTTAAACTTTGGCATCGTCCTCGATGACCAAAAATGCACTATGCACAAGGGGGTAAAGAGGATAGGGTCACGCGTGCTCAACTTAACTCAAGTCAATTATTACAAATAGGCGATTATTAGAGTCATAAATACTTCCCTAAGGCGCTGGTCGGTACAGAAATAAACTGAGTCAATGATCCTCGGCACATCATCCCCAAAGCAAGACCCTGAGCTGCAAAAACAAAACACACAAACACAAAAACAAACCGAAAAAAAAACACCCCGGATTTTTTTTTTCGGGTGTTTTCTGAAAGCAAACAAACAAACAAAAAAAAATGCATAAATAAGCTTGGGTTGCCTCCCAAGAAGCGCTATTTTTAACGTCGTTTGCCCGACGATACCTCGTAAGCTCTTAAATAGCAAAGACTGCAGTGGTGCACTTATAGTCAACGTCTCCAGTTTCCTCTCAACAAATGCCATTAGGTGTCGCGGATCTTTAAACTCTTCAGTCCACGTAGGCAGCATATGGTCTTCATAACCCTCATTAGTGCAGAAGTGAAGTATGAAACTCTCATCCTCTTCAGGTGGATAGAGAACATGAGTGAAAACTTTGATTACTCTTGGTATCACCGGAAGCTCAAAAGATGTGTCAAAGCAAAGATTAGGAGCAACACCGTGATCGAACTTCGCCATAGAAAAATCCTCTTCTTCCTCACAGATATCGTGAACATTCACAACCTCTCCTCCGGACTCTGTATCACTCCCCATGAAGGAATCCCAACTCTCGTTAACAGCGTTCTCATCAGGGTCTTCAAAAACATCAGGAAGTGTATCATCCGTCATATTCCCACCTTCGCAGTCCGACTCACTCACATGATCATCCATATTGGTTTCCTCAGGTTGGGCTTCTGTGTCTCTAGGATGAGATCTCTCGGACTCCTCAGATAAAGCCTTTATAATCTGCCCCAATTGATTCTCCATGTTCTGCATCCTTGTGTTTGATTGCTGTTGAATTGCCATGCACGCCTCAGTTGCTTGCATGACTTGCCTGAGTGTTTCTTCCAGGTCAGACAGCTTCTCTGAAATTATCTCTTCCACTTCATCCTGTGGCTCATAGCTCGGCAAAGACGTAAGAGTGACTGAAACATTTGTGTTCGTAAATTGTGGGGAGGAAGAAGTGGGGTAAGCAGTTTCCCGGAAAGGATGGTCATTTAGAGGTTTGATGGGGCAAAGACATAAATGGTGACCTCCTCCACAGAAGGAACAAATGCTACCCTTAAAACATTCAGATATTTCCTCAGGCGTTTTATTTAGAAGCATAAATTCAAGAATGGAGCCTCGTCTTACGCTTACCCAAGGGTATTGTGATGAAGGATAGTAAGAATCAGAATGAAAGGGTTGAGTGGTTGGAGTGTACGGATAAGAAGGCTGAATGTTTTGTGGTGTAGGAGAGTAATTTTGATGAGGTGTGTAATATTGAGGAGGAGTGTAAGGAGGGTATGGCGTATATGGTGAATATTCCATGGAGGTTTGAGGGTAAGGAATTCCTCCAGGAATTTGGCTGAATGGGTTCATCTCATTCCTCTTAGAAAAATACCTGAAAGGTTAGCACAGAAAAATCCTACGAAGAAAAACAAAAAGAAAACTAACTAAAAAAAATCTCGCTGAAATCAATTAACCCTTAAAACCGACACCGTCCCCGGCAACGGCGCCAAAAACTGATATGTGTTTTCTCGCACTTAAAATAGATCGTAATATAGTGGTGTAAGTACGAGTATCGTCTCCACAGGGACGGACAAAAGGGAATCAAGAATTAATTAAATTCAGCGATTAAAAAGAAAATAAAATAAAAGCGTCGTGCGAGATTGGTTGGTTTGGAAAATAAAACTAATGCGACCAATTAAACTAGGGGGTTCTTTCTAATTAATGACGAAGGGAACAGGGATCGATTCCGGGGTAACAAGATTTCTGGCAGATCAGGCCTAATTACATGAAATTAATTTAATTGAGCCTAGCTAATCATTACTAAGTTCTTACCGCTCTCGCGGCGTAGAGTACAATAATTTAGGGGACCAGGCTGATCTCTCATGCGACAGGATCCTAAATTATTGCCAAAACTAGCGAGCTTACGGCCCCTTAATCGCTACTAATCTCTTAGCGAACGATTAAGTGTGTGTGACTGTGTCCTAGAACAAATTAGATCTCTCTTAATTTATTCTACATGCAATTGTAATTCTAGTCGCGATTCTAGGTTACAAAAGATATCAATTAAATTATTCAAACACAAATTAAAAGACATTCATACAATTAAACCGAAAAGAATCTAGCCATACATCATGATTAACCCCTTCATCAATCCCAAATCCCTAATTAAAACTACTCACAATTCATAATTGAAGAATCAATAGAATTGGGAAGAATAGAATTAATTGTCATTAATTAAAAAGGTGGAACTTACAAAGAATCCCAAAAGATTGATGAACAAGGCTGAAAAGCCCTCTAAAATTCGTGCTAGGCATTCTCTCTAAGCTTCCCCCTTTGAAAACGGGGGTTTATAGGTTGTTTAAATAGAAAAATCGGGTGAAATTTGAGCTGAATTAGGATTTTCGGAGCCAGACACGATGCCAGGCACGATCGTGCCTTCGATCGTGCCTTCGATCGTGCCTCCGGAGCAAAAACGCGCATTTTGGGCAGGCACGATCGTGCCTCCCTCCAGGCACGATCGTGCCTGGCTGGCAGTAGCTCCGCGGTGCTTTTCTCTTCAGGCACGATCGTGTCTGACTTTGAGGGCACGATCGTGCCTACTTAACTTCCGAATTTACAAAACTTCCTTCATGAAAGTTGTAGATAATGAAGTCCTCTATCCACCCCAATTTGCCGAATGTGATTTGAATCATCCAATCAAGAGATATGATCAAAACGGTGGAAGGTGTCTTTCTGAAATCGCAGCAGAGATCATCTGACTTCATCGTCTGTTTTCACCTTCTTCCTCTCATATTCTCGCAAAGGTGTCTTCATATGATTTGTAGCTCTTGAAGTTGGCTTTCATATGGAACTTGAATCGTGTACATTGGATGTTTCTACAAAGAGATATGCTTGAACAATTGACAGAAGGTCATTCTGATCGTCGTTTTCAAGCTTCATTCATCTTCTTTTGATCCCGAAGCCAATCCTAGAGCTCTTTTTTCCTTCAAATCTTCATCGTGAATCTTCCGGTGACCTCCAAAGCTATCAAATCATTCTCAAATGCTTCTCAAATCATCCCGATTGTTCCTCAAGTGCCGGTACTGGGCTCAAATTCCCTGATTTTGACTACAAACAACACAAAACTCGAACCAACGCCCGGTAAACATAACCTGAGCTAAAATTGAGACTTGCAACACCTTAAAGCTAGGGAAACCATCAAAATCCGATCTCAACACACATCAAATGCGTGTCAAAATACGGACTTATCAGGCAACATGTGAATTAATGTGGTTGAAAGCTATGCCTTTGTAATGTGACAGTCAGTCAGCACTGCATATAGCTAAGAACCCGGTTTCTCATGAGCACACTAAACACATTGAAGTAGATTGTCGTTTTGTACGAGATGCGGTTCAAGCTGGGCTCATTGCTCCGTCCTATGTTCCCACTACTATATAGCTTGCAGACATTTTTACCAAAGCACTCGGGAAAGTTCAGTTTGACTCTCTTTTGCGCAAGTTGGGCATTCTTGATCCTCATGCTCCAACTTGAGGGGGGAGTGTTACCGTTGTTAACGGATCCATAAGGATCTTTATTATTACTAGCTTTAATATTATTATTTAATTACCTTAGCTAGTTTCCTTATAATGCTTAAACACCACTTTTGTACTTGTATTTATATGGGCGTTTAGACCCAACCCTAAGATATCAGAATTATTCCTTCCGCTTATACCTTATACACGCTCGACTGACATTTTGTCTATAGATCTCATTCACACAAAAAAATATGTCTTATTTTGTGTGTGAAAATTTTGCATTAAATAAGACATATTTTTTCTGTGAACTGGATTCACATAAAAAACTCCAACAGACATGATGTGTATAAAAGTGAGTATAAAGATGAGTACAAATATCTTTATTGTTATAAGAAAACCAATGATTTTACTGTACTGGAATTCAACCTAGATTGTCTTTCAAAAGCTATAGGGAGTATGATTCTATTATTATTATTATTATTATTATTATTATTATTATTATTATTATTATTATTATTATTATTATTATTATTATTATTATTATTATTATTATTATTATTATTATTATTATTATTATTATTATTATTATTATTATTATTATTATTATTATTATTATTATTATTATTATTATTATTATTATTATTATTATTATTATTATTATTATTATTATTATTATTATTATTATTATTATTATTATTATTATTATTATTATTATTATTATTATTATTATTATTATTATTATTATTATTATTATTATTATTATTATTATTATTATTATTATTATTATTATTATTATTATTATTATTATTATTATTATTATTATTATTATTATTATTATTATTATTATTATTATTATTATTATTATTATTATTATTATTATTATTATTATTATTATTATTATTATTATTATTATTATTATTATTATTATTATTATTATTATTATTATTATTATTATTATTATTATTATTATTATTATTATTATTATTATTATTATTATTATTATTATTATTATTATTATTATTATTATTATTATTATTATTATTATTATTATTATTATTATTATTATTATTATTATTATTATTATTATTATTATTATTATTATTATTATTATTATTATTATTATTATTATTATTATTATTATTATTATTATTATTATTATTATTATTATTATTATTATTATTATTATTATTATTATTATTATTATTATTATTATTATTATTATTATTATTATTATTATTATTATTATTATTATTATTATTATTATTATTATTATTATTATTATTATTATTATTATTATTATTATTATTATTATTATTATTATTATTATTATTATTATTATTATTATTATTATTATTATTATTATTATTATTATTATTATTATTATTATTATTATTATTATTATTATTATTATTATTATTATTATTATTATTATTATTATTATTATTATTATTATTATTATTATTATTATTATTATTATTATTATTATTATTATTATTATTATTATTATTATTATTATTATTATTATTATTATTATTATTATTATTATTATTATTATTATTATTATTATTATTATTATTATTATTATTATTATTATTATTATTATTATTATTATTATTATTATTATTATTATTATTATTATTATTATTATTATTATTATTATTATTATTATTATTATTATTATTATTATTATTATTATTATTATTATTATTATTATTATTATTATTATTATTATTATTATTATTATTATTATTATTATTATTATTATTATTATTATTATTATTATTATTATTATTATTATTATTATTATTATTATTATTATTATTATTATTATTATTATTTTATATTACTATTATGGATAATGAATAATTAATTGATAAGTAGTGTGTAAATAGGCCTTTCAAAAAAAAGTAGTGTAAATGGGCTTTAAGATTGAACTTAGTTAGGACCAACAAGCTGGGTCGGATGAGCCGTGGTCCATATGGATCCGGATGGAATTTTTTTGCAAATGGATGGGTAGGCCCTAGGGAACATAAACCCACGGCTAAATCACGATGTCTAGACTCTAGACCAAGGTTGTCAAAATCTCGATTTAAATCGTAAAATCGTACAATTTTACGATTCTACGTTAATAAAGCGATTCAAATCGCAGGTAAAATCGTAATATCATAAAATCGTACAAAATCGTAAACAAATCGTACTAAAATCGTGTAGAATCGTATAAAATCGTAGCAAAATCGTAGCAAAATCGTAATAAGTTTTTTTTAGTGACTACAAATTGATACATAATTCCAATAATAATAATATGAATAGTATATTTTAAAGAGTAATGGATGCTTGTGTTATTTAACTATTTTTATGTGTTACACATGTTTAATGTTATTAATCACTACGTTTACATTATAAAAACATATTACAAATCTTGTTTTTGACCTTGTAAGTATAGTTTTATGTAATGAAATTAAATGATATAATACCATTAACTTGCAACTTAATTTTAATATTTTTTTATTTATTTTATAATTATTAAAATATGTTTGATAAAATCTTACGATTTGCGATTCGATTTTCAAAAACATTTATCGATTCGATTCAAAAATAAGATTTTAACAACCTTGCTCTAGACAGAGTCACGGATCTTACGGTGAAAGTGAAATTAATTCTTCCGTATTAAATGACGGATTCTAAAAGATTATTTTCTCAATTCAGCCTATTTCCAGATTCAAGTCCACGGAACACAGATTTGTTTGATCTCCCGTTCCTCAGAGAACATTTGGTTTCATAAATGGCTCCGGTCGCCGTTAACGAAGTTATCCCAGAAGGAAGTTTGTCCTACTTTGATGAGCAGGATCAGCTTCAGACGGTGTCGATCCATTCGCTCGCGAAGGGTAAAAAGGTCATTCTATTCGCCGTTCCAGGAGCCTTCACTCCCACTTGCAGGTCACATGATCTTGCGATTCTTGTTTTTGTTGCTAAGTACTTATGTGATTCTCTGATCTGCTTATTAAAAACTTTATGTTGAATACGTGAAAGATTGTAATTTTGATTGTGAGGATGTTTTGATATTGATGCGATGCAGCATGAAGCATGTGCCTGGGTTTATTGAGAAAGCCGACGAGTTAATCTCCAAGGGCGTTGACGATATTCTCTGTCTTAGTGGTACGTTTTATATCATTTCAACTGGATCTTGCCTCTAACCCTCCTTTCGAATTGCCCAATGTGTTGAAAAAAGAGTTTCTTTTGCTTCAAAACTAGCCCGAGAACTTGTATTCCACCTAAAAATGCATTTTTAAGCAAAAAGTACTGCGTAGCATGTAGTAACTATTCCATAAAAATATTATTCCCATGAAATTCAATGACCCTCCCGTTATTCTAAAAAACATTATGTTTAAGATTAACTATAAAATTGAAACCCTCCCGTTATATTTAATTTTTGGAATTTATTATACTTTTTCTTCCATTAATGTTATTTTGAAAACTCCACAAGCCAATAAACGTGGGAATAAGCCAATCAGGGTAAATTGCTAATCATGAGCCGTGCTAGTTGTTATGATGTTTGTCAATTGAATTTTGCTTAAAAGACTTTATGGCTCAGTAAGCTGAAATGAGCCAGATATTAGCTGTAGGAAATGGTTGCAGTTCTTGATGTGCTTGATACTTGCTTTTTGATTCTTCCTTCACCAGTGTCCTCTAAGCATTTACATTTGACCATTCCAGAATGTGGCTGCAATCCGCCCTTTTACCTATAATCTTCTCACATTTCCGTCCTCCTCTTCAAGCCCTTGCTGTTCCACTTTGTCCCCTTAACTCTGTACTGTATACTATGCCCACCCCCGCCTCTACCCTCTGAAACATCCACCTTTTGCAACCCAAAATCTGTTCCAAATTCATTACAAAGGTATGTTTCTCATATAAATAAATTGTTTATCCATAAATTCTCAACTTTGTAAAAAAACACTATAGGGATATTTCCTTTAAAGTTAGTTCACATACTGGAACTACAAATTTTTAATTTTTAGATGTGCTCATGCTGTTATTGAAAAGAATCGGTCTCATTTGAGCTAAGATGGAACTTGAGAATGCCTATTTGAAATTCAAGACGAGTCCACAAAGAATTAATGACATTAACTTTTCTCAAGCAGTACAAGATAAGTAGGCCATTATTTACTAAATCATGGCATTTGTATAAATTGTGCTTTCATAAAACTGAACTGAACTCAAATATTTAAAAAGTGTGGCATTCTACCTCTAGGTTATTATTTATTTTAAGTTCTCATGTATAGTTTTGTGCCTTCCTTTTTAACCTGGTTCGAGTCAGTTTGTCTGCATGAAAGTATTACTCTCTCTGTCCTGCTAAGATTGTCTCATTTTACCTTTTTGGGAAATCCCACTACAATTGTCCCATATCAAATTTGGTAAAGTTTGTGTGACTCTAAATCATTCTTACTTTATTCTTACTTTATCAATTCAATCTCAACCACATAACCCTACTATCTTTAATAATAGTGCCACCTCCTTTCGGCTTTAGTGGGATGGAGGTAGTAGAATAGTGTTGTGGTGGTTCCCCCAGGGGAATTTATTTTGCCAATACGGAATTGATTTTATTATGCTAGAATGAGAGGCAATTATGTAGAACGTTTGGGATGCAATCTGTTTCTTCTTCACATTTTATACCATAACAGACTATACAAAATTGAAAATTCACTAGTTATACCTGGGACAAACCATCAAAGCACCAATGAAAAGGAAGAAACTGATTGCATTTCAAAGATTTCACTATTATTATTGTTGTTGTTATTAGTATTATTATCATTATTATTATTATTATCATTATTATTATTATTATTATGATTCTGCACACGTTATCATTCTGTTGACATTTTTAATAAAATTTGCTATTATTTGCTACATGACTGGATAGATAAAAATACTTTGAGTTCAATAGTTTGTATAATTATAGATTTTTTTTTGTATAAAAAATCCATGCCTTATGACAAGAAATAGTACTTTGAGTTCAATAGTTGGTATAATTTATAAAGACATGGCCAGATGGATAGATTTTTTTTATTGTCACCTCATATAGAGAGTATAGAGTAATAATATTTCTTGGCAACTAGATTGATAGTTTGAGATTTGAGTATACACGTAATTCTTTTTTTTATTTATTATAAATCTTGTCATGTGTAGTGAATGACCCCTTTGTGATGAAAGCATGGGCAAAGACTTACCCGGACAACAAACATGTCAAGTTCTTAGCTGATGGATCTGGCACCTACACCCGTGCTCTGGGCCTTGAGCTTGACCTCTCAGAGAAAGGGCTCGGCATTCGATCTAAAAGGTTTGCACTTTTGGTTGAAGATCTCACGGTTAAAGTTGCCAATATTGAATCTGGTGGAGAATTCACTGTCTCTGGTGCTGAGGAAATCCTTAAGGCTCTCTAAAAGAGCGTTCATACTCAAGCATCTTGTTCCGCAAGTATTTCCCTTTTCATTTTCACCTTTTCTGTTTTGTGTATGAACGGTTTTCACCTACCGGTCTTTTGGAAATAAAATGTCTTCTGGCCCTCAAAATGTTACCTTCGGTTTTCGAATGCTAGATTGCTAGACTGAGATGCATTGAAAGCATGCTGTTAATTGACGTCATGGAAATGACGTCAATTATGACGTCATTGAAAGTTCTGATGGAAATGATGGAATCATGGATCGATGTGGATAGCATCAACAGACAATTCCAAACCCATTTCAAAAAGTCTTCTATGGTTCCGCAATCTGTAAGGCACACCAAGATGCTCGGTGATCATGGAAAATTCTGATGTTTTATGAACATTCACTTGACACAAAATCAGCATTATATATCCTAGGGAAAAGGGGCAAAAACACCCATAAAGTTGACACCAAAGAGCATATATGCCCTTAAAGTTTGTTTTGGTGCAAAAAACTTTAAAACCCCTCAAAGCAGGGCAATCACCCCCTTCCTCACGGAGTCACGGTGAATCAATGCAACAGAGATAGCAACTGTTAAAAATGCTAAGCATTAAAGCATGCTCCTTTGAGTTTTCAACGGAATAAATTTTAATTGTACGGTATTTGTATGAACTATGTTTGTAAATTAGTTGAAATATAAAATATAAAAAAAATTATTACATATACAAGTACTGAATAAAAAGAGGAAAAATCATGAAATAATGATTATACATTAAGGTTATTAGCGATTAGAAAAAAAATACTCTATTAGAGCTCATTTGATATGGTAAAATCGAATTAGGTACTTAAAAGCATACTCCATCCGTGCTCTAATAGATGTCTCACTTTCTATTTTGAGGTGTTCTTTAATATTGTTCTCCCTTTTCATTTTTAGAAAGTTTTTTCAATAAATATATCTATATATCTTCATTCTCTTTCCTATTTTTTCATTCTCTTTTCTACTTTTTCATTCAAACACAACCCACTACACCTTTTACACTACACCTATTATTTTTGCTTTAAAACTTGTGTCAAACTCTATACTCTCATCTATTAGAAAACGGAGGGAGTATTATATTTTGATATAAATATTAAGAAATATGAAATGTGCGCAACTAATTAAAATTTATCAAATTCTGACCGAAGTGACTCAATTAATTGAATTTATTGAATTACAAAGAAATTAAATTTAAAATATATTTTTATTAATGTTCCCTGTCCTCTAACTTTGTCTCATTTTACATTTTTCGTCTGTTTCATTAAGTTTGTCGCATATCATATTTGTTAATATTTGGGCGATTACAATATCTTCTTATTTTATTCACCCTTTACCAATTTAATTCTAATCACACAATCTCACTTTTCTTAGTAACCGCACTACTACCTCTTATCTCAATTGTAAGGGGCGGATGTAGTAGTAATGTAGTATAAAGAAAAAGTCATATGAAAAGGCTAAAATAGCTGACTCTTACTAATATGTGTCAATTTAATCAGAAACGTAATTTCAACCGCACTTATTTTGATTATTAAACAATTTAGCTAAAACAGCCGGTTTCAAATAGTTTGATAAAAAAAATTGATTGATAATTTGAACCATATGCTACCAAATGAGTTTGGTAGTTCTACTTGTAATATGGATTCTTTTCTAATCGTTTTTAAGTTTTATATCATATATTCATATATGTCAACTAATTTACAAAATTAGTTAATGAACAAACAAAATTAATTGAAAGAAGCAACTTAAAAATTGATAGTTCCGTCAAATTACTTCACCGTGAGTGAAGGGGCAAATTGCCCTCCAATAAAAGATTTTAAAGTTTTTTGCACAAAAGAAAAGTTTAAGGGCATGGATCCCCATGGGTGACAACTTCAGGGGTGTTTTTGCCCCTTTTCCCTATATCCTATTCACACGAGCTTAAGCTAGAACAAACTAAGCAGAAATTACCAAAATACCTCTGTCCCATTGAAAGTTTCCCAAGACAAAAGTGATATGATTATTTAGACAATAATTAAATAAGGTAGTTCAAGTATATTTTGAGAAATAATTTTAATTGGTATAATATAATGGGGTTAGTGTTGATAATTGTGATGTTATTAATGTATTATTTTGAACATTTAATGATTAATTTATCATTTAAGCTTGTTAATTATTTAGGAAATAAGAATCTTTATATGGAACATTCATAAATATGGAACGTTCATAAAAGAACGCGGGAACTCCTCTATGGATGGATGGAGTACGTATTATTAGGTGTAAAATCAGTAATGGCAAGTATTGGAGATTTGGAGTACATAAAAGTCAATTGGTGAAATTCAATAAGGTCGGTTTGGATTGAAGGCTTTGGAGGGGATTACTCTACAAGAGTGTTTGTGTTTTGCTTCTATTTTGTGCAGGTGAAAATCAATAGGTGAAATTTATTAAGGTCGGTTTGGATTGAAGGTTTTGAAGGGGATTAGTCTATAAGAGTTTGCGTTTGCTTCTATTTTGGAAGAAAATTAGTAAGAAAATTATAGAGTATGTTTTAGAAAATAAATTAAATGTGAGTAATCGTAAAAGTGGATAATGTGTAAAAATGAAAATTGATTTTCAATACGTAAAAATTGTTGTGCTATTTGGTAAAAAAATAGTTTTGCCTTTAATTGAAAAGGCGAGTGACAATTCAAAGCAACTATTGCCTTTGCTTCTAGAGGGGACAAAATTACCGAATCGGAAAATAGACTTTCGACTTTCGAGTGGACATTTAAATGAAATTCCGATCATAATTGTACCGGTTAAAATCATTATGTGAATAATGTGATCGGTTCATACAAAATGAGAATTAGCATTAGGCAGACATATAGGTTTAGTGCTTGTTAATAGGAAATTTTACATTGCATTCGAACGAGAATATACACTTGGCAACATTTCAAGTTTGACAATATGTTAAATTTAAAGTGTTCCCAACATAAATTTTCATGGATTGGTTGATTGTACGAATTTTAATGAAATTCCACAGATTCTATTAGATTTTAATATAATTTCATGAAATTGGAAATTTGGAATTGCATGAATTGTAATGGATTCTAAACCAAAATTCTATGTCATTAAATTCTAAATGAAAGAAATAGTTTCACGCTATATTTTCGCCATCTATTGTGCATATTTACATCTGTCCACATTTGTTGAGCTACATTGTTTCTCTATAGAATTGTGTTTTGTCTTTGTTTTCCTTGAGTTTGGAGAGTCCATTTCTTCTTCAATTTAGTCCAATAAAGGTGGACCTGATGATTCATCAATTTCATTTTTATCTGATTCAATCTGAAATTCATCAGTAACAATAATGTATTCTTTATAATGATTCGGTGAAGGATTTTTTTAACAAATCACCGAAGTCTAATACTAGTATTAGGGAAGATGTTCAAATAGACCCTTCTACTAAGGAAAACATCATAGTACACTTAGTTTTTTAATATAATCAATCAAGTCATTTTGATATGTTGTAAATTGTAATAGGTTATTTAAAAAAATTTAAGAGTATTGATAAATCTTATAAAAATTCATATCAATTTGAAAATAATGTGATACAACAACAATAACATCCAAACCTTAGTCCCAAACGATATTGGGGTCGGCTAACATGAATCGATACATGATATCACCAAAAGGAAAAGAAAGAAAATAAAGATAAAAAAGATAAGCTATTATAAAAAAAGATAATATAAAAGAGATGAATATACATAGAAAAGATAAAATAAAAAGGATAAAGTAATATTTATATAGGGAAAATGGAAACTAATAATCCAACCTTTTAGCGGTTTTTTTTCAATAATCCCACCTTTTGATTATTCATGAATAATCCAACCTTTGCACCTCATCTTCATTATTTATATATAAGGATAAAAATATATAAAAAAAAAGAAAAAAAAGAAAAGAGAAAAGGGGTAAATAAGGCCACGTACTGACAAAAAAAGGTCAAATAAGGCCCTATTTAAGAGGCTCTGTCCGGCCGTCGCCGTTTGGGGTGGTTCCTGGTGGAATTTTTGGATGAAATTTTTTGAGCATCTTATTCAGTAAGTCTAGTTTACTCATACCAAATTTCAGCTAAAACTTCAATCGGGAATACATTCAAATGAATTCTTGAAGATAACTGCGTAGTTAAAAGCGCAGTTATCTTCAAGAATTCATTTGAATGCCATCCTGATTGAATTGTCAGCTGAAATTTGGTATGAGTAAACTAGACTTAATGAATAAGATGGTAAAAAAATTTCATCAAAAAAATCCACCGAGAACCACCCCAAATGGCGAATGCCGGACAGAGCCTCATAAATAAGGCCTTATTTGTCCTTTTTGGTTAGTACGTGGCCTTATTTGCCCCTTTTTCCAAAAGAAAAAAAACAGGGGAAAAGATGATACAAGATCACTCCTCCACATGAATACCCGCCCTCCATTTTGCTCTCTCCAAAGCCATACCCTCATCCAATCCAAGAAGAAGCATATCACTTCTGACTCCCCTAACCCACGTCTGTTTGAGCCTTCCTCTCCATCTCTTCCCTGCCTCTTCTCCACACATCTCAACTCGTCTCACAGGTGCATCACTCGGTCTTCTATGCACATGACCAAACCACCGTAGGCGCGACTCCCGCATCTTATCTTCAATAGGTGCTACTCCCACCCTTTATCTGATTGTCTCATTCCTCACGAGGTTCTTTCTAGTATGCCCACACATCCAACGCAGCATGCGCATCTCTGCCACACTCATCTTTTGAATGTGACATTGTTTCACCGCCCAACACTCTGTGCCATACAGTAATGCAGGCCTAATTGATGTCCTATAAAATTTACCCTTCAGTCTAGTCGGCATACCTCGATCGCATAGAAATCCTGACGCACTCTTCCACTTCATCCACCCTGTTCTGATTCTATGGGATACATCTCCATCTAACTCACCGTCCTTCTGAATTATGGAGCCCAAGTAACGGAACATATCGCTGACCGGTATCTCCTTACCATCTAAAGTAATTCCGCTATTACCACTGCTTCTACCTCCACCAAACTTGCACTCCATGTACTCTGTATTGCTCCTACTTAGTCTGAAACCCTTGTTCTCCAATGTTTGTCGCCATACTTCCAACTTTGCTTTAACCCCTGATTGCGTCTCATCAATCAATACAATATCGTCGGCAAACATCACGCACCACAGTATATCGTCTTGAATTGACTTTGTAAGTTCATCCATGATTATGACAAATAAAAAAGGGCTCAGAGCCGATCCTTGGTGCACTCCGATAGTAATAGGGAACTCCGCAGTTTTCCCTACACTAGTACGGACACTTGTAGTACAATCTTAATACATATCCATGATGATGCTGATATACTTGCGTGAAATGCCTTTTCTAGTTAAGGCCCACCAAAGAACTTCTCGAGGTACCCTATCATATGCCTTTTCTAAGTCAATGAACACTAAATGGAAATCTTTGTGAGCGTCTCTATACTTCTCCATAAGTTGCCGAAGAAGGTGAATAACCTCAGTTGTTAAGCGATCAGGCATAAAACCGAATTGATTCTCTGAAATCTTCACTGTTCTTCGAAGTCTTTGCTCAATCACTCGCTCCCAAAGTTTCATGGTATGACTCATAAGCTTAATCCCTCGATAGTTGGCACATTCTTGTACATCACCTTTATTCTTAAATAAGGGAATACGGGTACTCTTTCTCCAACTCGTTGGCATCTTGTTATTTCTCCAAATAATGTGATAAAAAAATAGCATAGATGTAAAAATAGAAAATATAAAATGTCAAAACCCTTTAAATAGATGTAGAATATAAAAATAATTTCAAATTTTCAAAAAAATTGACTTCGTCATTTTGATTTCTTTCACAGTTATTATTTATATTTTTTTCTTCAAATTTTAACAATTTTATTGAGTTTTTAATATAAAAACCTGCTATTACAGGTAAAAAAAGGACAAAATGATCGATTTTTAAAGTAAGTTTACTTATATGATACATATTTAGTACAAGGTTATTGACGGTTTGAATATAGCAAAATGACTTCTTTGATCCTTTCCCAAAGAAATTAACTCCTCTCAAGCATAACCAATAGGCAATAGAAAAGGCTATGAAGGTATTCAATAGGATGGCGGTGATTTGGATGATATAAGAGAGTTCTTCAATGGTGAGAATTATGCGCCTAGTTGCAAAAGTAAATCTGAAGAAGGGCGTATTATGTTATTGTCAAAGACTCAATGGAGGACTTCTCATGAATAAGGAAGGTCCCTGATCTTGCCGCCAGTTGCTACCTCTGGGAGTTCCCAACTTTTCAAATTAAATAGCTAAATTGATTGCTTTAACTCGCATGTTCATTGTATATTATTCCTTATATATGGCTATGGAATGCTAGAGAAAATCCTAACATGCTTATATTACTCGCATAACCGGTTACATTGAACAAGCTTTATTTATAAAAAAACATGTGTTCTGGTATGTTGGGGTTTATTCCTTCAACCCTCGGGTCCAACACGTAAGCCCAAGGATTTCGAGTGGAGTGTGTATGAATAACTAGCCCAACTAACAAGATGGATTAAGAAACAATAAGTAGCAAGTAAGTGATTAGGTATTATTAATCTGTTAATAACTCCCCAATACAATACTTTTCGCTAAAGGCTCGTCGGCCGTTCGTCTTACAAGGCAGTAGAAGTGCTGCGGGTAAGAAGGCTATAAGCTAGAGTGCTAGGAATAGAAAGTTGCTAACTCTTTACAATGAAATAAATGTTTCTATTTATACCCACCAATGGGCAGTTGATTATGCTGACGTGGAGGATTACGAGTGGATGGAGCCCCAACCACCAAATCTCCAACATTAAATGCGCTTCCCGCCAGAATCTGGGTTTCCCGCTTAATCCGTGACGACGTTCGTCCAGCTAGACCCGGGGTCGCCCTTACTGAAGCAGCAAGGAGCCTATAGCCGTCCGTCTGTGGACCCTTGGTAGATTTTACCTTGGCGCTGGGACTGGGCCGTCTGCTGAGATGGACCCCGGGTGGCGACGTTCGTCGCCTCCTAGCATTGGATGACCTCCGGCCTAGGCTCTCCGTTGCTAGGCCAGGGGAGGAGACGTTCGTCTCCCGCTCCTTGGGCTGTACTCCTCTGGGCCCAAGATGTTCATCTAATTAAGGAGAATGGGTCAAACCCCCGTTTGGGCCATTTACCTAACATGGTAATTAACTGTGATTGGCTTGATGCGGTGTACCAGTGATGCTTTTGGACAAAAAAAAGTGTTCAGTAGGATGTAAAACCAATAGAAAAGACTGTGAAGTGTAGAGGCATAAGAGATTTACATCATTTTGCTTGATTATTTAATTTAAATTATATGATATTTTTTAAAAACATTTCGACCATGCAAAATATTTTACGTGAGGTAAAATATTTTGCATGCCTTTTATAAAGCATTGCAACACTTTTGTTTACAATTTGAAAATAATTACACATCTAGTCAAAAGTGTGATATACTTACATACAAAGTGATTGTTTCTCTAAACTTTGCATGCAATCATATTTTGCCTAAAATATTACTCTATACTAAAACGTCCTCACTCAAAGTATTGCAATCATCTAGTATTGCCAACATAGATATACATGGGCCAACACAAACAACCTTCACAAAATTTACAATTCACAAAAAAACATGATTCAAAGTGCCAAAACAACACTACTCACAGTCATTCATACAACCACACCACACACCACACACCAACTAACCATTAATGACGATGAGTTCGTGAAAGACATATTAATGGCTTCAACTTTGTAGTGCCATTATACACGCATACATTGTACCTCATTTTCAACGCCTTCAACATGCATCTTAATGGCTAAATCGGTGCTTTCATTTTCTTTCCTCCCCTGCACATTCTCGAGAATTTTATCCACTTCCGTAACCAACACTTGAGTGTTGATTGGTTCCTCAAATCCAGCTCCCCAATCACTTTCCACAGCTTCATCTCTCCCCTCAGTTTGTTCTGACACATGTTCATTAAGCTCCTTTGGCCAATGCTCCAATTCTTCATTGATTTCATTATCTTCCATCACATCATTGTTTTTCTCCATTTCTTCCTTTTCTTCATTCAACTCCCCATCCAGCTCGAACGAAGGCATATCTTGTACTTTCCCCCCTGTTTCTTCCTCTGAAATACAAATTTCATAGTCACAACACTCTTCCTTTTCTTGGCAAACACCATGAGTTTCTTTATCATTGTACCTTGCTTGATCTGCAAATCACATAACTTTGAAGGTGAAGTTGTCGTCTCCAAATTCTCAATGCGCTCCCCTGTAGCATCAGCTCTTTGAGGATTTTTTCACTCACATCTTTTGTCTTCTTTCCCTTTCTCTTCGAAGAACCCTCCATATAGAATAATTCATCATCCTCCACTTGTTCATTGTCTTCCCAATTAACAACCTTCTTTTTCTACCCCCCTCTCCGGTTTGAAATTTTCACCTTTCTTTGTTTCGCAGATTTGTCTAAAGTTGTAGTTTCCTTAGCAATCATGTGCAACACATTACATATTGCATCATTCTTCATCTCCTCATCTGTGGGCTTCATCGGTTCCCACTCAAACTACCATTACACACAAAAATGACAAGTAACTCAAAATTGAATAATGTCAATTCAAATAAATACAAAACATTTAAGATTGAAGTCATTAATTTTGTCTAACCTCTGCATTACTGAACACAAGCTCATCTAGGATTGTCTGGCTTGGCCTTGATTGTGCTGCCCACTGTAGCGCTCTGGGAAAGTAAGTTGACGGTCTTTTAAAGCACACATTTTCACGGCTCAATGCGGGGAATGTCTCATACCCCCAAATCTGCAATGCAAACATGTTGCCCGGGAAAGTCAACTGCGTTTTCTTTCTTTCATAAATTAGTTCTCCACATTTTCCACCATTTCTACCAAATCTTCCCACAGTACATCACCCCATGGATACTTATTGAATACATCTAGATCATCCACGAGGTTCATGTAGCATGGTGGAAATTTTATTGAAGTTTGGTTCCCAAGAATGTAGCTTCCAAGAACATGCAACAATGCCAACTTCACTCCATCCAAAGCTTGTACACCTTCAACTCTGTTGTTCAGTGACTCAAACATTTGCTTCACATCACCCCGGTCAACACTCTTCTTGTCATCAAAATATCGCTTCTGTATGTCACCCTCACATTCATTAATCAATTCCGCTTTCTTATTGCCAAACTGTAAACCTGCTATCATTGCAAAGTCTTCCTTCTTCATGCTTACTATTCTGTTTTGTATGACAAACTTGATTTCCTTTTTCTTTTTACTTTCCTTCACTTCTTGCACATGGTTTCCTACAAGCATGACAATTAGATGTCTGTTCACCTATTGCATGTTTCCAATATACAATATATACCCAAAAGTGGACTTTCTAAATTCCTTTTGATCATCCTTTGACAAGATACTCTGTAAGGTCTGTACGACCATGAGTGTGTTGCAGAAACAGTTGACACATAATTCATCCTTACCATCCAAAATACTTTGAGCAATACCTCTTGTATACATGTACCAAACCATAAAGTACCCCATTAGACAATGTTTTGTGTTTTATTAAAAAATTTAGTGCATTACAGAACACTGTATCAATCTGCATATCGTCATGGCAGTATATTTGAACACTATTAAGTTCAAATATATTGCACAATAGACGCAATAGAAAGACATTACTAAATGTAGCTATAACATGCAATTGTGTGGAACAATATACTTGAACACACATATTATACATCATGTGAACACATACTATATTTGAACATACATACTATCGCTAAAACAAAGATATTAATGCATTCATTCAATGCTATAGATATGATTCTCATTTTTATTTCAATGCATTGTAATAACAAAAATCATTGTACATACGACATATTAAGATGAAAATTTGAGATTCATAGTGCTCGAATAGATTGAAAAGCATTACTCTTAAAGGGAAATAAGACTTCATACATGGCACACATTACTCTTCACTACAAATACAGATTCATTCATTCATACTCCCAAAACATAAACATAAATACAAACATTACCAGATTCATACAATTGATTAAACCAGCTTAATCCATAGCACATAAATATCTATGGGACATACCTTAAATTATTAAATTATTTACCAATACACGTCATTCATATCATTAATAATCCAAATAAATATCATGTGTATTCCAACAAATTAATGTTTTATCCATTCAATTTCTTAACCAATACATTCCGTACTCAGCACATAGATATACATGGCCAACACAAACAACCTTCACGAAATTTACCATTCACAAAAAAACATGATTCAAAGTGCCAAAACAACACTACTCACATTCATGCATACAACCACAACACACACCAACTAACCATTAACGACGATGAGTTCGCGAAAATCTTGAAATTGAACACCAGAAGACTCACCACATCGTTGACTGTAATCGCCTCGTACTCCTCTGCCTCTTCTTTCCCGGCAACGCTAGTTGTTCGCTTGTTGCCTCTAGGTTTTTTCATTTTTTCCGGTTCTCTACTTCTGTTCTTTGCCTGATGTTGCCGATATGCGTTGGTCTTTGCAATTAGGGTACAACTTTTTGGAATCCTTCCTTAATTGAACCACTTACCATACCAGACCCGCCATTTTCCTCTCCAAGTGAAGTAAATGGGGATTTTAAAAGGAAAAAGGGTCAAATAAGCCTTTCTACTATTTCCAATCCGTCACTTAAGCCTATGCATTCAAAAAGTATCATATAAGTACGTCTACTTTTAAAATACAATCAACCAAGCCCTTTGACCTGCTATAGCAGGTTACTTTTAAAAAAAATAGGAATATTGATAAATCTTACATAAATTCATATAAATTTGAATAAATAATCTAATAGTAATATAAAAATAGCATAAATATAAAAATAGATAAAAATGTTAAAACATTAAAGTTAAAGAAAACCATAAAATTGAAAATTTTAATGTGAAAATAAAAAAATTAAAAATTAAAAAATAAAAAATAAATAAAAAACATTTTAAATAGGCGTAGAATATAAAATTATTTTTAAAAATTTAAAAAATATTGACTTTAATGTTCTGAAAATTTTCACATTTTTTAATATTTCTTCAAATTTTAACAAATTTTTAGAATTCTTATGTATTAAAAATCTGCTATTACAGGTCAAAAACTAATTAAATGGTCAAATTGATCCATTTTATGTAGTTGGCGTACTCATATGATACTTTTTTTCAGTACAGGGGCTTAAGTGACGGTTTGGAAATAATATAAGGGCTTATTTGGACCTTTTCCTTTTTAAAATAGAAATTCTTTATCTCGGTTCCTGCTAAACCCTTTTGGTTAGAGGATATTTTGGTCTTTTAATACTACTACCTCCGTCCCAGTGGACTTTGCCAAGTGCAAAGTAGGTGAGAAATAAGAATAGTAAAAACTGTGTGGTTGAAATTTGTGTAGAGGAGAGAGAAATGTGCAGAACCACAAATTAATTGCTTTAATAATAAAGTGGCAAAGTTTTTTAGACAACCAAAAAAGAAATGTTGGCAAAGTCCAATGGGACGGAGGGAGAATGATTTTTACATTTATCATTTTAAATAATCCAATGTTAGTCATACATGTGAAAAAAAACATCACAAGTCATAGTCTGGAATAGGGTTGGGACCGGTTCGGTTCTTACTCAAAATGAGTGAAACCGTTACAAAACTTTTAACTAATGAAATCAGTTTTGTTTCTATATAAAAAATCAAGAACCATTATGGAACCGAACGGCTAGTAAATGGTTCGGTTCTTCCTTTGACCGGTTCCTAGAATAATTTTTTCGCGCTGAGAATTAATACATAATTTACTTTCTGCAAACAACATAAACACGTCGAAAATTCAAAACACGAGTATTAAAATTTTATTTAAAGCTCTAATCACTTCAAACATCAAAGCTCAAACTTAATTAATGAATTGTGAACACTTAATAGAACAAAAGATGATTTAAATTTTCATGTAATAAATAAAACATAAAAATCATAGTAGCAAGAATAGGATGCCTACTTCAAGTCTTTCAAAACATAAAAAAATACATTGAGTTTGCATTGTAGTGTGGGAGCGATGGAGGTTAGTCGTCAGCATAGTAGCAAGAATAGGACAGGACGTCTACTTCAAGTCTTTCAAAACATAAAAAAATACATTAAGTTTGCATGTATAAATATAAAAAAACATTGTTACATTCTATTGATTCATAATAAATCTAATAATTAGAAATATCATGAAAATAGTAAAGTAAAAAATGTCAATCAACAACAAGTTATTTGAGTTATTTTATATTTATAAAATTTATGTGAAAGAACAAAACTTGATTTGTAGAAAGAAGTTTAATGTATTATATGAACCTCCCGATCATGTACAATATTTATTACTTCATTTTCGTTGATTAAATTAGAATTGTTAGTTAAATATCTTATATTGTTTTATTATTATTATTGTTGTGGTGGTGGTTATTATTGCTATTATATTATTATTATTATTGCTATATTATTATTATTATTATTATTATTATTATTATTATTACTACTTCTTCTACTACTACTACTACTACTACTACTACTACTACTACTACTACTACTACCACTACTAATATTATTTTTATTTTTTTAATAACGGTTCCTTAACAGTTCCATGCACATATTTTTTATAGGAACCGAACCGTTATAACTCGCTTCGATTCCTACAAATGAGGTATTATTTGTTAACGGTTCGGTTCCTAGATGTTGTTAACGGTTTGGTTCCAACCGATTCTACGGTTCCCGGTTCCAAAATCCCACCCCTAGTCTGGAATTCTGTTAACTTATGGTCATAGACACAATTATATCATTGCATCCTTGCAGGGAACCGAAGTAGCAAATAAATTGGGCTAATCAGTGGCGTCCATAGGGGGAGTTTGGCCAGGCAAATGCCTAGGGCCTCACTTACCAAGAGGGCCTCAAAACAAAAACCTATTATTATTAGTATAGGCATTCTTCTGCAGTTCGACACTATGGCAGATTGGGGAGGGACTGAGGGAATGACCAAGATAGTAAGACCATTCCATAAGAGAAAGAGGGAATTAGTTGTGGGACCTTTAACAAAAAATCCCCACATTTTTTTAAGCTTTATAATTTATTTATTTATTTGTTATCCATTTTAATATAAAAATATATCAATGTTCATATTTTTTCGAGATCTTCAATATGACATCAATATTGCATATATAAATTGAAAAACACTAAAGTTATAATTACTGAAGTTATAAAGTTCTAAAACTAGAAGGGATTTTTTTAGGGTGACACAATTGAGTTTCTAAAACATACACGTTTTGGGAGAGAGTACTCGGAACATACACTGTATTGTCAAATACCCGCATTTAAAATCTTATAATATTAGAAATATTATATGGTACATTTTGAATATGTTTTTTCTATATGGTGTCTCTTACTCAATTTATCTCTTTTTAATATGATTTTTGCGTGTTAAAAATATTTTTCTGCCTAGGGCCTCCGGAATGCTAAAGACACCCCTGGGGCTAATAATTGTAAGAACAAATCAAATCAACTATTGGGTGTTTATGGCTCGATTGATCTAGTCTCCTAAGCAAAAATTAAACATACTAGTTCAAATCAAATCAGATTTCAAAAATTGTAAATTAAAATACCCATAGAATATACATTTACTAGACTTGATAAGGTTAGACCAGCATAGACAAGATCATTCCAAATTAGATTTGAAATTTTAAATCCAATTAAAAACATTCTAAATCAAGCTGGATCATATACATTTAAGGAAAAACTATTTGTACATATAATCTATACACATTTTGTATATACCCTGGTTGCCCGTGTACACAAACATCTCGTTCAGAAGCTGCATGTGTGCACATGTAACTAGGAGGTTGTACACAAATCTTTACGTTTATGTGTACACAAAAATAATGGAAATCTAATCCATTCAAACAAAGTCTTAGCTTCAAGATGAAGAATAATTTTCGCTTATTATTACTCCCTCCGTAACAAAAAAATCTTTCCACTTTCATTTTTCGTCCGTAACAAAAAAAAATCTCATTTCTTAATCATCTCATCATACCCTCAATAATTTTGAAAATGATACACTATTACAATTATTTTTTTGGATTTATCCTATATTCCATCACATTATTTCACTTACTTCCCATCATACCCTCAATAATTCGTATCCTAGTTCACTATTCTTAATCCACTACCTTTTGAAATGAGAAGATTTTTAATTTACAGTGGGGTATAAATAAATATAAATATAGTGCCGTACTCCCTATAAGGCTCATTATTATTTCAAACTTAATATCACGGCGTAACAGAAGATTTGGGCGGTCAACATTTTCTTCCCGTGTTCGGTGTGGATGGGTAGAGGGAATCCGACAACCAGTTAGAATCTGAAAAAAAAAAAGGATGACACCCCATCCCTGAGGGCCCCCCACCACCGACCGGACGGCACGATGGGAGGATGTAAATTGGACTATAATCACAATCTGACAGATAGAGAGTGGGGCTCTGTCCCCGGTACTTGCAGAGGCCCTATGCATTTTTCAGCATAGTAACCCCTCATCGCAGTTGCCGGGATTCGAACCCGAGACCTAACCCTTGTGGCACTCCCTTGCTACCAGTTGAGCTACGCCCACCGGTTACCAGTTAGAATCTGGTATATAGAAAAACACGAGAGAGAGCAAACAATCTATCACCAAATTGTACAAACACCATAAATGGAACCCAGCTGCCAGTACAACTAACAAAAGGCGTATGGAGCCGTTTGGGAACACATGGGTCCCCTGCCCCATGTTAGCTTTTCCGGAAATTCAAAGTCTTTTTTTCAAATTCGTTGAGTGGCATGTAAAAAAAGTTGCATTGCCCCTTTGACTCAACTCCTTCAACGTCTCAGTCCTTCTCTAGTGTATTCCTTTACTGTTTTTTATTTCTTGAAATTGAAAAAAAAAGGGGGGGCTTCAATCTCTCTCTCTATAAAAACTAGCCTAGTAACATCACACTCTTGTTTGATTCCATGAAACTGTCCTTTTCTACTTGTCCCCTTTCTCTCTTGAACTTTCCCATTTTCTACTTTGAGGTCAAAGGGTGTGTACTGTAGAAGGTGAGGGAGGGAGATGAATGCTTCAAAGTTCATCAAATGTGTGACTGTTGGCGATGGAGCTGTGGGGAAGACATGCATGCTCATTTGCTATACCAGTAACAAGTTCCCAACTGTAATTCTTCTCTATCCCCAGTCCCCCACCCCCACCCCACCTTTTTGTATTTATTTTGTGCAATTTCCTGAAGTCGCTCATTTCTGTTCCAGCACTGATGAGTTTGTAAAGATTTAATATTTGCTGTAACTCTGGTTTCAACAAACGCGGTTATTGAAAAAGATGTGAGCTTTATTTATCATTTTCTTTTGTTTAGGTCATGTAAGTCTAATCTGATTATTTCGTTTGGATGCTTGAGATCCTTGAACCTCTCATTTGGATGGTCGAAGAAGATATTAGCTTTATTTAACATTTTCTTTTCTCTAGGTCTTCCATGACAAATCTGATTATTCCATTTCAATACTTTGGAAATGATATTTGTGCTGTATCTCATGCACTTCCACTCTTTCCATTTTTTAGGATTACATTCCAACAGTGTTTGACAATTTCAGTGCAAACGTTGCTGTGGATGGTACCATTGTTAACCTGGGATTGTGGGATACTGCTGGTAGACATCTCCACTTGTTACTTGCTTTCTTTTATTCTATTAAGGGATTGTTATTATTCTTTTGTTGTTGTTGTTATGAGTTGAGGGCTCTTAGTTTGATTCCTTTCAAAGTTCAAACTGATGTGGTCATCTCTGATTTAAAGGGCAGGAAGATTACAGCAGATTGAGACCATTGAGTTATAGAGGTGCAGACATATTTGTATTGGCTTTCTCATTAATTAGCAGGGCAAGCTATGAAAATGTTATAAAAAAGGTATCATCTTTGTACTTTTATTTTACCCTATTTTAAACCACCTGTTCGTTTTCCATTACTCCAATGGGATTATGATTATTGGCTCACTCTTGATGATAAGAGAAATCACAAGCAGAATATGTACTTACTGTCTCATATATGTTTGTTCAACTTTGATGATCAGCATCTTCTGTATGTTTTTTCCTTAAATTTTCCAGTGGATGCCTGAACTTCGCCGGTTTGCACCCAATGTTCCAATTGTTCTTGTTGGAACAAAATTAGGTACGCTCCATACACTCTGCAGGTTTTGGAGAGGAATGCTTTGAAAGGATTAGTCATCTATAGTTTGATCAATCAATTTTGAATGCTTCTATATATAATGGAATTGACCACCCTGTTTCTTTTATTCCTTTCTCTGCTACAGATCTTCGTGATGACAATAGATATCTGGCTGATCATATGGGCTCTAACATTATAACACCATCTCAAGTATGTTCCAATAGTGTAATATGTGTTCCTGCTGCCTATAAACTGTAAGAATGTTCACAATTTGGTTTAATTTGACTTGTAAGGAAAACAAAAATGCAGGGTGAGGAACTAAGAAGGCAAATTGGTGCATCAGCATACATAGAGTGTAGCTCTAAAACTCAGCAGGTTAATTACAGCTGTTTATAATCCATTTCCACATGGTGGTATATCTTCTGCAGCCTTTAACCATCCAAACACACCTTTTGTAGAATGTGAAAGCAGTATTTGACACTGCAGTTAAGGTTGTGCTTCAACCTCCAAGGAGGAAGGAAGTTGCAAGCAAGAAAAGGCGTAAAAATAGCAGCTTCTCAATAGTGTAAGAGTCCCTGAATAGTTTGTTAGTTAGTTGGATTTATAAATGCTTTCATTTATAAAGTAAGCATGCGTTACTTGCTTATTAACAAACAGTAACTTAATCTTCTTTAAAGTAAGAAAAATGAGGTGAAAATTTGCACAAATCTGACCTTAGGTCGGCCAGTACGTGGTGGTTCAAAGAAAATTGAACTAATATAACTTGTAGTCTATTTAATTTTGAAGATTTGCATAGACCCCACCCCACTGGGCTGGGGGGCATGTCTTGTGTGGATATGTGATTCTTTTTGTTTGCGTGTATATGCAACAAACAGGAGGGGTATAGTTTGTGGAGGTTGTGCTGCTTAGGGGGGCGAAGTCTTTGCGTCAACATATTTGTCAACCACTCGTTTCACCGGCAGCAGGGAATCCCAATATGTTTTGTAATTTTGAATGTAGCTGCTGTTATTATTAGAACTGAGCTGAGGCGAGGAGGAATTCTTACTACTTATTTGCTGCTAGTATCTTTAACAAATGCCCTTCGATGAGTTGTTTTCAGCAATGTAGTTATCTCCATCTTCTTCTTTTTGGTACTTCAACCCGCTTAAAATCATTCGTTGCAATCTCTCTGGTGCTGGTGGTAATACAAAGATTAAATGTGGATGCTACTACATAGTAGATCAAGCATTCGTTAATCACTTAATGCTACAAGTACCCAAAGTACTTGACAAAAACATACACAAACAAGTTTTTCAATTGTTAATCACTTAATTCGTCTACCAGTTTTGGTAGCTTTTGTTGTACTTGTTGTGCACACAACTAGCCCATGCCCACATTTGACCATGGTGGATGCAGTGTGGTCCGACTTTGAACCGAAAGGACCTGGTCATTGACAGGAGGGAACTGTGACAGTAGCCATTATTATCCAGTTCTGCGTCGGGCTCACCAACTGTTATTGATCCTCATATAGCAAAGTACATGAATTTTATTTGAACATAAATAGCATTGCAACTTCAGTTTTTAAACTTTTACTAGAGTGATAGTTGTTTTCTACTTCTGTACCTCCTACAAATGCTTGAGAGACAAGGGTTTTCAAGCATTACCATAAGTCATAACTCAAGCATTCTGTTTTGTCGATGTATAGTATGCACTTCGGTTTTCATGCTTGTATAGTACTCCTTTCGTCCCATAGAAAGGTTTTCACTTTCCTTTTTTTGGATGTCCCATATAAAAGTTCTCATTTTAATTTTAGGAAACAATTAACAATCTTAAATACCAATTTAATCATTAAATATTAAAAATAATACATTTATAACATCACGGTTATCAATACTAACTGTTATATTACATACCCATTAAAATTATTTCTTCAGAATATACACGAATTACCTTATTTAATTATTGTCTAAATAATTGTGTCGTTTTTCATGAGAACTTTTCAACAGAATGAGAGTACTATGTACTATAGAGCTAGATGTATATATGTTCAAGAAGTATTCAATCTAAATTCTTCTATATTACCAGAGGTGTGTGTATCACTGAACTTTATAAAAGAAAGAACACTTTATGGTACAATAAATAAATAAATAAATAAATAAATAATAATCTCCGTTCTGAGTTAAGCTTCTCGTTGAAAATGACATATTTATATAGACAATAATTAAATAAGATTATTTGAATTTATTTTGAGAAGTAATTTTAATGCATATATGATATAATGCGACTATTGATGATAAATGTAATGTTATAGTTATGTTATTTTTAATATTTGATGATTAAGATGTCATTTAAGAATGACAATTATTTTCTAAAAATGTAATGAAAACCTTTAGTTGGGACGTCCAAAAGAGTCGGAAGTTTAATTTGAGATAGTGGGAGTATGACATTAAAAAGATAAGTTATAATGGTATGTAGTATTAGATTCCAAATATCACTACAAATATAATGGTACATTAAACTAAAAAATGAATATTCTAATTCTTTTTCTTAGTTTTTTTTTTAATTAAAAACTATGCAAACGAGAATAACTATATATTATGGCTACACAATAATATATTGCTATTGTTGCACAAAAACACTCTGCTATAGCTGATTTAGTTATTCTTAACTCTGGTCTTCTTCTAATTTTCTTCCTCTCTATAGAAAATCTTTGGAGCTCCAATAATGGCTTGCAAGGCTCTAGCACTTGTAGTCTTGTACTTATGAAAATAGTGAGGAAAGATTAATATGAAGAAAGTTTGTTTGGACATTAACCCAAAAAGTCATGTGGTTTTTCATTTTTTCGGGTTTCCACGTTAAAATAGAATGTTATATTTATACTAAGTTCATGTTGGATTAGTTTCAACAGAGTAATGACAAAGTCTTGGTGTTGTCGTCTGTCACTTCAACTCTCTGTCACATTTTTACCCTTTCATTGTGTTCATGTAGCTCTGTAGGCTGTCGCACTTCGTTCATGAGCTTTGCTGCTCTAGTTTGTTTTGTCTCGCTCAACGTGCTTAGAAAGATAGGATAATTTGATTTGGTTTGTATTTACGAATGATTGGCAAAACAGGGAGTAGTACTTCATTTGCCGGTTGGAGGCAAAACTAAGCCTTTTCCTATAGATGGTCGAGCTGAGTTACATGTAGTTTTATTTTTTACTAGAGGCCGTCAAAATTAGTTTTGTCGCATTAAAAATAGTCAATCAATTTTTGTTATTCAATCAACTTGTGTCGCTACTACCTTTAGTTATTGAACTCTCCAAGCTGATTGACTATTCTTAATGCAACACAAGTTTGAACAAAAATAATTTTGAAGTTGTGGATAGATAAATGACAAGGCAGGAAATGATCAGAAGATTCAGGAAAAATCTCTAGAAGGCTCAATCAAGGATGAAACATTTATCTGACAAAAGGACGAGTGGAAGAGTAATTTTTGTAGGAGATTGGGTGTGATTGAAGCTACAACCCTACATACAACAATATGTGCTAACAAGGAATAATCAGAAGTTAGCACCCATGTTCTTAGGACCATATTTCAGGTTAAGGAACTACATTTGGCTGCTCACATTCCTGCATGGTTCAGAGGACAACCTGCATAACTCTTGCCTCAGCCTAAAAAGATTCTGGACATAAGGAGTGTCAGGTTCTAGAATAGGGTGCAAGTACAATTTTTAGTACAATGGAAGGGCTTTCCTTTTGAAGAAGCAATGGGTTGACTTGAGGACAAGTCAAATCTTTCCAAGGGCGATGATAGGGCATCACTTGGTATTTGACCTCGTCCCTTCAATTTGGTATTAATCTCGTTAGCGCCCCAACATGGACAATTCATGTTCGGCTCCCCACAATTAAACTGAGATCGGTGATAGGGAATGGCGAGGTCAACAGAATGAAGGCGCGGCAATGACCGATAGGAGAGAAATGTGTGTCGCTCAATGGCAAAATGGTCATTTTAGTATGTATATTAAGGATGTGAGTCATGTCAATTTTACTTCCAATTCCAATTTAGTCTCCTTTTTTTATTAATATGAAGTAAGAATTTATCCTACTTTTATCTAATTATTATTTCTCTAAATGATCCAATTTAGTTCCTTAAATATTACTAATAAAAATGTTATGAACCAAAATGTGATTTGATAACTATTAGTAATTATAATTGTGTTCAAAGTTTACATCACAGTAACTTACATTTAGTTAACACGATGTAAATTTTGAACACAACTACACAAGTGTAGTCACTAATAGTTACTAAGTGATATTTGTGTGCATCACATTTTAAAGAATAATATTTATAGAATTATTTCTTAAAAGAAAGGGTTGATATTTTAACATAAAAGTAAATCTTTATCTCTAATGTTTTTTTCAATTTTGAGTTTTCAATTTATAACTTACTTTTTTTTATTTAAAATTTATTTTATTTATTTAAAATATAAGGTGACGTGAGTTTTCTCGCACTTAAAATAGATCGTAGTAAAGGGTGTAAGTACGAGTATCGTCTCCATAGGGACGGAAAAAGGGAATCATGAATTAATTAAATTCAGCGATTAAAAGAAATAAAATTAAAATACAATTGTGCGAGATTGATTGGTTGTGGGAAAATTAAAATACAACTAAACTATTAAAATAAATGGGCTCTCTCTAAATAATGGTGAAGGGAACATGGATTGATTCCAGGGTACTCAGATTTCTGGTAGATCAAACTTAATCACATTAAAATTATTTAATTGAGCAACGGTACTCAGATTTCTGACAGTTCTAACCGCTCTCGCGGCGTAGAGTACAATAATTTAGGGAACCAGACTGATCTCTCATGCGACATGTATCTAAAATTATTGCCAAAACGAGGAGCGTATGACCCCTTAATTGCTACTAATCTCTTAGTGAACGATTAAGTGTGTGTGAAAGTGTCCTAGAATAAATTAGATCTATCTTAATTTATTCTACATGCAATTATAATCCTAGTGGCCATTCTAGGTTATAAGAGATATCAATTAAATCATTCATGCACAAATTAAATAAAGATTCATGCAAGTTAAACCATCAAGAAACTAGCCATACATCATGAATAACCCCTTCATCAATCCCAAATCCCTAATTAAAACTACTCACAATTCATAATTGAAGAATCAATAGAATTGGGAAAGAAAGAATTAATTTTCATTAATTAAAAAGATGGAACTTACAAAGAATCCCAAAATATTGATGAACAAGGCTGAAAAGCTCTCTAAATTTCGTGCTAGGCACTCTCTCTAAGCTTCGTAACCTCAAAATAGGGGTTTAGAGGCCTTATTTAAAGAAAACGGGGAAATTCAGGTCAAGTTAGGATTTCCGGGGCAGGCACGGCTCTAGGCACAGCGTGCCTAGCCGCAGTGCCTTCAGAAGAGTCGCGTCTCGGGGTCAGGCACGACCGTGCCTGACTGGCAGTAGCTCCGCGTTGTTTCCTTCAGAGGGCACGGCGTGCCTGACTTCGGGTGCACGACATGCCCTTCCCTTCCGAATCTGATAATGCTTCCTTCATGAAAGTTGTAGATAATGCAGTCCTCTGTCCACTACGACTTGCAAAACTGGATTTGAATCATCCAATCAAAAGATATGAATAAAATGGTGGAAGATCGCATTCTGAAATCTCAACAGCGATTATCTGACTTCTTCATCTTTTTTCACCTTGCTCCTCTCATATTCTCGCAATGATGTCTTCATATGATTTGTAGCCATTGAAGTTGGATTTCATATGGAACTTTAATCGTGTACATTGGACTTTTCTACAAAAAGATATGCTTGAACAATTGACAAAACGTCATCCTGATCGCCGTTTTCAAGCTTTATTCGTCTTCTTTTGATCTCGCTGTCAATCCTAGAGATCTTTTATAATCAAATCTTCATCGTGAACCTCCCGGTGACCTCCAAAGCTCTCAAATCTCTCTCGAATTCATCTTGACTCGTCCCGATTTCTTTTCAAGCGTTGATTGTCCGATGCTGGGCTCAAATTCCCTCATTTTGACTCCAAAAATACCAAACTCGAACCAACACCCGGTATAATATGATTTGAGCTAAAATTAGGACTTAAGATGCCTTAAAGCTAGGAAAACCTTCAAAAGACGATCTCAACACGCATCAAATGTGTGTCGAAATACGGACTTATCATAAGGATAAACGAACTCCTACTAAAAGAAGTTCAGTTTTTAGGAATCTCTCTAGGGTTTTCTACCGCAAGAGCCATTTGTGCGCTATCGACCTTGTCGAGGAGCGGTGCCGTCTTGGCTATAGTTCGCGATTAGAGGTTTACGGAGGAAGGAGTGTGGAGGAGGCAGCGCGGCGGTAGGTTCATCAGATTCGACAGCAAGGAAATCTGTCCGGGACGGTTTTTGGCAGAAGGGATTGCGTAGGGGTTGCCTTATCCCATCGGGATCTACGATTCGGCTGTGCGAGTTTGTCGGTTGTGCGAGTTTGTCGGTTGTGCGAGTTTGTTTTCTTGCAAGACAAACAGGGTCTAGATGAAGAGAGGCGGCGACTTCGATTGTGCGCTGGTTTTTAGGTTGCTATCAACGCAAGGAGACCAAAGTACGAAGGTCTAGGTGCAAGTTTTTATTTTGCTTCTTTAATTTGCAGATTGTGGCCAGTCATGGTTTGTTTGTCCATCGCTTCACGATTCCATGAGACGAGGATTATCGTTTGGCAACGTGTAAGTATGACAGGGAGTTTGATCAACAAGGAGCAGGATGAGGAAGAAGATGCAGTACTGTTGGTCCGGCCTCCTCCTGAACCGCCGCCACAGAGTGCAGAAAAGTCTAGGGCTGCTGCGGCTAGCTGCAGGCTTGGGATGGTGTTTGACATTTTCTTACTGGAAGACGGAGCATATATTTTACTTTTTTGTTGTGCTTGCTTTTTATGGTGTTGAGTACTTTGTTTATTTTCAGTTTGTTATTTTTTTGCATTGTAAGACTTTGAGCTTGGATTTGGGTGACAGGAAATTTGTAGTGATCGTCTTTGGTTCAGTTGCGCACATAAATGGATCATCGAGTTATATTGCTTATGAGGGGGTGATTAACTCTGAGTCTGATTCGAGAGTCGACAGTTGTCAGCGGTCTCTTTGTCTGTTTAGCCCATATATGTATGTTGTGCTATCAATATAAGCCACTTTCATAAAAAAATATTTAAGGATAAATGTGCAACTTTATAGAAACATTGGGATATTTTGTAGTACCTCCGTCCCAAAATACTTAGCCAAATCATAAAATTTGGATCAAGGTTTTGATTAGTATAATATTATGAAAGTTATAAATTTTATACTTTTATGAAAGTATTTTTAACAAAGAACATTTTCATATCATTTTTATATTATAAATAATTTGCAATAAATATATACAATTGATCAAAGTTTTGAAATTGGCTAAGTATTTTGGGAGGGAGGTAGTATATTTTAGAAGTTCATAGTGTATTTTCACCTCCATATGCTTAGAAATATATTTACGCCTTTCCATCGTTACCTAAATATTTAATGTCCAAGTTACCAGACTAACCCATCAATTCATGAAAAAACATCTCAATCCAAATTACGAAGTATTCTTTTGGCCAGCAACCGGCCGCCGCCGTTCTCACGGCCGCCAATGCCAAGCAAAAATAGAACAGATTACAAATACTAAACCCCAATGGACTCTCCACCCGTCAAGAGCTGGAGCATCTACTCTCGCAAAGAGATCACATCCAAATACGAGATATTTGAACGGGTCGGGTCGGGCGCATATTCCGACGTCTATAGAGCCCGTCGCCGATCCGACTCACTCATCGTTGCTTTAAAAGAAATCCACGACAACCAATCGTCCCTCCGCGAAATTGAAGCCATACAGGCCCTCCAGGACTGGCCGAATGTCATCATTTTGCACGAGTTCTTCTGGAGTGAGGACGAGGACGCTGTTCTGGTCCTTGAGTACCTCCCCGCCGACTTGGGAGATGTGATAAGAGCAGCCAAGAAGAATTGGGAGAATGGATTGTCAGTGGGTGAGATCAAGCGTTGGATGGTTCAGATTCTGTCCGCCGTCGATGCGTGTCATCGGAATTATATCGTCCATCGGGACTTGAAGCCTTCAAATTTGTTGATTTCCGACGATGGGCTTCTAAAACTAGCCGATTTTGGGCAGGTGGATTACCCCCGCACACTACATTTTTCTTTTGTGTGTTTGGTAATTATATTGGTTTGTCTATAATCCTTTTTGGTTTACCAATTACTGAATTTCCTTGTTTTACGTGATAAGTAAAACTTGATTTGGTTTGCCACTTTGCCCTTTTTTGGTGACTGTGTATGCATATTATTAAGTCGCTGGAAATATTGGATGTCTAGCAATGAACACAATGGTATTTAAGGATTGACATAGTTAACCTTGCTTATCACATGCATGCAAATAGATCATATCAAAGGTTAGAATTCGGTAAAAGTATGCAGCTTTTGTCTTCATGGAAATTGCAATAACTTGCTCTAGCTGATATTTTTAATTTGAAAGGAATTTTCTTGATGTCATTTGGTTTAGAAATTGGTTCTTAAAGTATTGATGTATACCTTTCTCATTGCTAATTATCTGGAGGTCTGTCGTAAGATCTATGTATATATCCTATTCACAGAGTGGGATTTACTTGGTCTATTTTCGGAGGGAGGTTTTCAGGTGGGTAAAAATAAAAGGTAAATCAGTTTTCCTTAAAAAGAACTACTCCATGTGTCCATGTGTCCCAATGTCTATGTCTCGTGTGTATAATGAAGCTTGACGGAAGTTGTTTTGAACTTATCTTTTGAATGTTTCTTTTTGTGCTGATAAATACATTTTAAAAACTACTCCGTACATTTTATGCCTAGCCATGCCCATTTGGAAGTTCTGTAAAACCAGAGGTGATTTCCTCATTTCACTTATGGGTATTGACATGAGTTCAAAGCCAGATGTGCACACAAATTTATATGCAAAATCTACTTGCTCAATAACTGTGTCTGTTTATGGTTTGCTTTAATATAGGCTAGGATGCTTCTTCCACCTACTCTTGCTGCTGTTCATGAGGATGCACACCCTCCCAATGGAAGTACTCTAGCCCAAACCAAACCACCTGAATCCATTGCTGTAATTGGGGATACAGATAAGCTCAGGCAAAGATTGGGGGACATTGATAAGGAGTATAGTATGCCGGACGGGAACACATGTTGTTTAGCAACATGTACCAATAGTGACTTAGAAGGAGATTATGATTCTTCAAAGAGTTGTGCGTACATATATGAAGTAGAAGGCGAAGGTGGTGGTGGTGATATAGTAGCTCCCCTCACCTCATGTGTTGGGACTCGGTGGTTTAGAGCACCCGAACTGCTCTATGGTTCCATACAGTATGGGCCAGAGATAGACATGTGGTCGTTGGGTTGCATTTTTGCCGAACTTTTGAGCCTAGAACCACTGTTTCCGGGTACTTCAGACATTGATCAGCTGGGAAGAATTTTCAGCGTTTTGGGAGACTTTTCTGAAGAAGTCTGGCCCGGTTGTGTGCATCTCCCGGATTACAATATAATTTCGTTCAATAAGGTGGAGAAACCGATCGGCCTCGAAGGTTGCCTTGTAAACCGCTCCCCTGACGAGATCCTATTGGTGAAAAAGCTCCTCTGTTATGATCCTGCTGGTAGAGGTACAGCCATGGAACTACTGCTGCATGATAAGTATCTTAACGAAGAACCTTTGCCTGTGGCGGTGTCTGAGCTGAGAGTTCCTCCCAAGTGCAGTGATGATGATGATGATGAAGATCCACTGGGTGATTACAGAGATGGTTTTGACTCGGATTCTGATTTGGACGATTTTGGCCCGGTTAAACTCTCCACAACCAAAAATGGTTTCTCGCTTCAGTTCTCATGAGCTCTAGGGGTTGGTCAGATTGTTAGTTGCTCAAAAGCTTGTTTGTTTCTTCAAAGACGATGACTTGTATATTGTGTATGTGCTTGTCAATAACTTGAAATCATTCCAGATTCTCACTTTCAAATGTTACACAAAACATTAGGGTGTAATTTGGTGGACTGTAATATCATTCCGTGTAACGTAGTCAAATGCGATTATATTTGTAATTTAATTTTAAATTACTCGTTCATTTAGTATAATTACATTTCATCCCTCCCGCTACCAATGTTACAATGTATCCTCAGGTTCTCCTCTTAGATGTTTTTACTTGGACTGAAATTTGATTGTCTAATCTGGTCTGTTTAAGCCTATTCTGGTCTAGTCTGAACTGGTCTGGTATTCTAGTCTGGTAAATGTCTGATTCCTGTGTATTTTATAACTATGGAAGTCTGGTTTGGTCTGATTTGTTTAAGTTTGGTTTGATCAGGTCTGTTAAAGTCTGGTCTGTGATCGAAAACAGTCCAAGTAAAAACATTCTAAGAGGCCGTTTGACAACACTGTTTTTCGGCTTATCAGGTTTATCAGTCGACTTTTTCACCAAACACGTAATTTTTGCTTTCGCGCGTTGAATTGTGTGATAAGCAGAAAAAGTAAGGTTGGAGTTACTTTTCAGGCTTTATTGGCTGAAGTTACTGTACATGACCATTTTAGCTATTTTTACATATAACTTTTTCTTTATTTTAGTAATAAAATATATTTTAAAAATAATTCTCTCTTACATCAACAGAATCAGCCAATGCAGTCACTTCAGCCACAACTTCATAAATTTCAGCAGAATCAACCAAATCAGCCGATTTTCATGCTACCAAACGGGCTCTAAATGTGTTTTCACATAAGATCCGGCTTTTTTCTTCTTCTTTTCTTTTTGCAAAAAGGAAACTTATTTCTAAAGATAAAAGTAATACTACCAAAAATAAAGCAATACAATAGTTCGCGCCTACACTGGGATGTGACATAGAATCACATGGCTTCCAAGGATCAAACAAATTTGCTAATCCCGCAACTATGTAGTTCAATCTAATAGCACGTCTGAACTTACTATTCAAAGGGTAATTAAAAGAAAACAAGTTGCCCAAATTAGAAAAGAAACAAATTAAATCAAGAATCCCGACTTCACCAATATACCAAAAACATTCATATAAACTCATTAACTCTGTAAAAGCATTCAATATACTCAAATTTTCCGAAAACAATCCTTTATTTGAATCCCTTAGACGTGTTTACCCACTATTCAGATACAAAAACTATTTTGACTTGTCTATTATACACACATACATTGGGCGTGTTTGACATTCAGCGTTTAGCGTTTAGCAGATAATGAGTTATGTTAGTGAGTTGTTAATAGCGGATTCAGTCAGCGGGTTTGACTAGCGGAATAAATTGACGGGTTGTTAGAAGGTGTTTGGTAATTTAGCTGTTTGGCTATAAAATTAGTAGAAAACGCCATTTTTCAAAACGTCAACCCAAAACTCTTCTATTACCAGCGTTTTCATTTCAGCGTTTTCGTCCAAAAACGCTAGTGCCGAACCGTTATTTACCAAACATCTTTTTCACTTATTAAAATCGCAGTTTACCAAACACCCCCATTATCAACTTAAAAATGCATACATTTGAACTATAATTTATAGTGACCAAAACTTAACTTTTAAGACAAAACATAACACTTCTTAATTCTTATTGGTTGTTTTTTCTGGTAACTTTTTGACAGAGAAATTGAGACAAAGTTAAAAAAAATTGCTCAAACCAAGACTAAAATATATTCTTCTTCCAAAAATAGGACCATATGTTTGATTTTCTCTAAATAGGACTAATCATTTCATTTTCCCCTAATTAAATAATTAATTGCTCCCTATTTCCATTGCATAACCAAGTCAGTCTGTTGATGGCAGTGGATTCCAGAGGAGGTGGAGAACTCCGACAGCGAGGACAGCAGCGGCAGAGGAAATCTAGCAGACTGGCGGAGCAAATAACAACAACATTCAAGCCTTAATCCCAAAAGATTCTGATAGCGTTCCAGTGATAATCACAAATAAAAAGTTCTATTTTTGGAAGTTTAAACAACTCGGTCTTATATCTGGAAAATGAATGAGTTTTAATGTTATGTGAGGTATTCTCCCATAAAGTTATAGTCTTGGAACTAAAAGTTGTATAAGTTCCATGGAATTAAGAGTTACTCCCTCAAACCCAATTTGTAATACACGTTTCCTAATTACGGTCAACACAAATCACTCTTAATTTCTTACTTTATACACGACATCTGAGAGAAGATGGAGAGAATGAACAAAGTAGAGAGATAAAGTGTGTAGTAGGGTTACAACCTGGACATAGAGTCTATTTATATGAAGGCCACGTGGGCTTACGGAATGCCACGGGCTGGTCTAAAGAATAGCGGGCTAGGCTCAATATAAAAAATACATCATCTTGGGTACCCCGGTCCAGGATAATATATATCCACAATATCAAATTTTTATCAAATTTGATTCCGATTTTTGTGACTATGTAAAGCTTTTATTGTAGTTTCTGAATATGTAATTTTTTTTTTCTAAAAAAAATTTGAGTGCACACAGGGATTCATTTATTTTATCATCAGTCAAACATTGTAAACCGTAGAATGTCTTACGTGGGACAGATGAAGTATATTTTTGTTACGGTAAGTTGTTGCAATCTTAGCCGTCTCTTGAGATTTTTTACTTTGGACTGAAATTTTCTGGTCTGATTTGATCTAGTTTGGTCTGAAATGGCCTGATAAATGTCTGATCTTTGTGTATTTTATAATTATTTAAGTTTGGTCTAATCTGATCTTGTCTAATCTGATCCTGTCTAGTTTGATACTTTGATCAAGTAAAAACATCATTGGTGTGCGTCAGTCTTGTAGAAAAGAAACATGATGAGGCCAAATTGTGATTAAAATTAAGAAGCTGCTGCAGTTGCACATTATTTCCGACTAATAAATTCTGTGCAAAGAAAACGAGATGCAAGTGATGGAATACAGCGTCTTGGAAAATGGAAATCATTACATGCACAGTATTTCAATTTACAACCACCCATAATAACATAACATATCTTTGGCAGCGAGGTAAACCTCTTCAGCGTAAAAACAGCAGTAGCAAGAGCTTGAAGGTAGGTAGCTAGATGGCGTAATAGTTGATACTTCATCTCCATGACCATATCAATCTGAGTTCATTCTTGGGGAAGGAGAGCAATCTCAATCTCTTGCAGTGATTTGCCTTTGGTTTCCATCACATTTCTCTTCACAAAACCAACAGCCATCATGCAGAAGGTACCAAACATGCCATATAATACCTGAGGCCCAACTTTCTCAAGCATGCGCAAAAACAGCAAACCGACTAGAAAATTGAACACCTAATAACAAGGCACAAGCAAGGGTAGACGACCGTTAAACTCATCAGTAAATTTATTTGATAAAGTATGTAGAGGAGAGAAACACCCCATAAGGCCGTACCCGTACAACTTACCCAATGAACCGACATACAAAATGCCATAGCTTTTGCCCTGATCCTGCCAGGAAATATTTCGGGCAGGAGGAGACCCGGTACTGGACCCGCACCAATGGCAAATGTGAAGACAAAACTGCACAACACAAGTTTTGATAAGCCAAACAACAACAGTTTGATACTACTTTGATGGTTTAAACTATGCAAGAGCTTCAAAGTTCAAACATAGTGGAACAAATATCTTCCCGATCAGCTAAATCTTTTGTTTTTTACTAGTTTGAATTTCCATCTTTTTATGCTTCCGTAACAGATTTAACATCAGTCAATGCCACCCATCCAGAACAAAAAAGAATTAAAAAAAACTGAAAGAAATTGCTCACAATAGCATCCCAGCAACAGAAAGGAAGAAAGAAGCATAGCTTGATGCAATTGTAGAGGCAAAAACTTGAAGTCCCATCGATGCAGCCTGAATTGATCACACAGAAGTCACACAATTAAAACTATCAAGGAAGAGTAAAGTTAGGAGTTTATGACCAATTTTTTTTAGGGAGATTTCCCAAAATAGGAGTAAATGGAGCTTGGAATTCCAAAGTAGGACTACTATGTTTTTATTCCCGAAATAGGACTAACATGGCAGTATTTATAGAGCCGTCAAAACGGGCCGAAACCCGCGGGTTGGCCCGTTTCAACCCACTTATAAGTGGGTTAGGGCTATCATTTTCAGGCCCGATTGTTTTGCGGGCTCAGTGGGTCAACCCTAACGGGTTGCGGGTTTAGCGGGTCAACCCGTACGGGTTGCGGGCCAACCCGCGAGCTGAGAACAAATATCATTTATTCTATGTATTTTTAATTCTATTATGAGAAAATAACTTTAAATAATACCAACTATCTTCGATAAATCAATAATAATACGTACTTTAGAAATAACTTTTAATAATACCAACTATCTGGATGTGAACCAAAAATAAAATAGAGATACTTTTCTACAAGAAATTCAATCATTTAAGACATCAAAAACTAAGATCAAATCATCAAATAATTGATATTTGAAAATATGATCACTTATTTGATATTTTGATATTAGTTTTTGATGAATTGAATAAATGAATTTTTGGTGAAAATTTGCTATATATCACTTTTGATAGATAATCAAATAGTTGGTATTATTAAAAATTATTTCTCAAGTTTGTATTATTCTTGGTTCATGGAAGATAATTGGTATTATTTAAAGTTATTTTCCCTTCTATTATTTCTATATAGGACAATTATATCTTCTATTATACTCTCTTTACTTCTAGTTCTTTCCTCACTTTTAATACTAATGTATTTTGTTCATGATATCCATATCAGACTAAATAATTTATTTTTAATGTATTCGTTGCTATACTGTTTTATAACATAAGGACTTCTATGCTGTTTTATTCATGATATCCAAATCAGACTAAATAAATGAGAAATTAGGTATTTGCGTTATTTCAGCTTAACTATACCCACAATAATACATTAAAGCTTTTAAGTATTTAATCATTTAACTTTTTAAGTATACCAGTTACCCACGATGATACATTCAAACATACAACCAAAGGATTTTCAAGCACTAATTTTTTCCTTTTTAATTGTGTTTGGATTTTAATTTAGATATTTAATTGCTATTTCAATTGTGTTGGGATTTTAATTTAGATATTTAATTGTTTTTTGTTTGTTTTGACATTTATGGCCCGCGGGCTGGCCCGCGGGCTGGCCCGCATAACCCGTGGGTTAGGTGGGTCGGGTTAGGGTCATAAAAATTCTGGCCCGATAGTAAGCGGGTTGGCCCGCCCCGACCCGTGAAACTCATAACCCGCCGCGGGTCGGGGCGGGTCGGAGCGGGTTGGCCCGTTTGACAGCTCTAAGTATTTATTGTCATCTTGTAGGCGTGACTGCCAAATAGTTGCAGTACAGTGCATTTAAAATGACAGTATTAATGACAGTATTTTTCAATCGTGACAGTATTCTTCATACAAGTGACTACTCCTATTTCGGGATGAAAAACATAGTAATCCTATTTTGGAATTCCAAACTTCATTTACTCCTATTTAGGGCAATTTTCCTTTTTTTCTAGGGTGCTCTAGTTTGAACTGGTCTTTTAAAGTCTCGCCAAGCCTGGTCTGGCCCGTTTCTCTTTGATCTTATGCGTATTTTATAATTCTCTAATGCACGTCTTGTCTGGTCTGTTTAGGCCTAACCGTCCCCACCATCTATTTTGAGGCTGAAATACGTCCACGTGAACATGTCCTTAATATGTGTTCTTGGAAAAGATAAACTAATGCAAACTAAATGTAGCGTACCATGCCCAAAAAGCTCCAAAGAAGGAGACCTCTCCTTCCTAATCTGTCCATCAAAATCAACGCAACAACTGAGCCTGCAAACAAAACCATGAATATTGAGGAAGAGAGCAAAATAAGAAAAATGGGGGGGGGGGGGGGTAAAGGTTATTTCTTTTATTTGAAGCTAGCCAAGAAAAAAACAATTACCTATTAAGTTTGCAATGCCAATGAAAACATTTGCTAGGTTTGAGGATACTCCAGCATGTCTAAATACAGTTGAAGAGAAATAAAACACAGCATTTATTCCAGATAGCTGTTGTAAAGCAAATAGGGTTGATCCAATAAAAACAACTGCAAAAGAAGCGAGTAAATAACAAGATCTTTGGAAGACTAGAATGTATAATTTGTAGAATGTTAAGAATAAAATATGCAGCGAAAGTGGACAGCTCCAAAAGAAGATGACCTCTGGAATGCCGGCCATAAAAGAGTTCTGAGAGCTGGATGGTATCATGCTCATCCCCTCTATCCAGCTTGGACAGCTCCAACATTGCAGTTCTAACGTGGGAACTTCCTTGTAGCTTTTCGAGCTCAGCTTCAGCTTCTGTGAGTCTACCTTGCTGTACAAGGAGATGCAAAAAATTAATACTGAAACACATGAACGATGCAACATTAAGTTTGTGACTTGATCTAACGGTCTAACCTATGTAAGGATTTACTTTCCTGGTAAACTTGGGGAAAATGATGTTGGTGTTCGGAAGGCTTTTCAAGCCAATCCTATAATGCTGGAATATATTTGTTATGACCTGATACAAGCTTGTTACTGAATCCTTTTCTATATGGGAAATAAGGATGCCTAGATGGCTGAATGACAACATATTACTCTTATTCCTAAGATAAGATGAAGGAGAAGAAGAAGCCTGAACCTCTGTATGATAATAGACCTATCAGTTTATGTAATGTTCTTATCAAGATTATAACCAAGATACCATCCTTGATCCACTAGGCCTAACAAAGTTATGCAGAAGGTTGGTTCTCCTAAGTAGAGTAGATTTACCCCAGGGAGACCTGTAATTGGATATATTTGCTTACATCTGGAATGATGCACCATGGCAGGATATGTGTGAGTGCCATGTTATCTTCAAATTAACATGCAGAAGGCCTCTGATAGGGTGGAATGAGGGGTTCTGCTGGAGGCTGTTATAAAGAATTGGTCTTAATAATGACTTGACTTCTAAGATTGAAAAACACATAGCTGATTAGGGGTTTTACATCATGATAAATGGTTAGTTAACTATATTCATTGTCTCCTCAAGAGCTTTCAGAGGAATTTTACATTGACTGATTGACAGAAGTAAAATATAGCTATTTCTAGAAATAGGAATAGGAAGATTCATCACAACAACAACTTTCAAACCTTATTCCCAAAAGAGTATTTGGTCGGCGAGCATGAAATCAACATATTATATCGGATGCCTAGATGGCTGAATGACAACCAATATAAGATCAGCCCTCCACACTGCATTCTCCCTCCACTTCACGCTCTCCAATGTCACTCTCATATAAACCTAAGTAGTATCATATCATTTTTTAGGCCGCCCCCTCCCTCTCCTCTCACTTGGTCTTCTATACTAAATAAAAAGCTTCAAAATCAGTATTGTGACCATAATACCCTTGCCCTACTACCCACAATCAGTATCCAGGTAGACATAAATGTTGCTGACTAAAATAAAATACATATTGTGACCATAATACCCTTGCCCTACTACCCACAATCAGTATCCAGGTAGACATAAATGTTGCTGACTATCCTAGCTATCTATGTTAGCTGCCAGCATTATTGACTAATAAGTTCTAGTCCGTAAATTACCATGTAAGAGAAAATTAGGTTGGTGTGCTTTCTAAAGCAAGGAATACAGAACTTCTAGTTTACAAATAAAACATAAGTGGACCTATCTTACAGCCCAGAGAAAAGGAAGTATAGGGCTGTTATTCTGATCTTAGTAGGTTGGTACTAAGGGAGTTCAGGAATAAATTGGAACATGTCGAAGAGCTTGAATCACATTATATGGCTTATTTGCAACAGCGCAGAGAAATGGAAGTATATGGCTTATTTGTAATGTAGTGGAAGAAGGTTATATCATCCATACAGGTTTCTTTAAAAGGAAGAGAAGTGAGATCAACAGGAGGTTACTTGGGAAAAACAGAATTAGGTTGGTGAAAAGTCAATACGGATGTTGCTAAGAAAGAGAAGAACTGCTCAGCTATGTGAGGAGTTGTCAGTGATGCCAGTGGTTAACTTATTGGTGGTTTCTGTTTTGGTCTGATTTTTCGTATCAGCATGGGATACCACAAAATCATTGTTGAAAAGAGACGCTGCAGATGCTAATATGTTATTAATCTTTGTAGGTATTAAGGGGATAGTTGGCCTCGGAAGTTGGTCCATGACTTGATGAAGATTAAAAGACTTTAAATCTAAGGAAGAGGTGGTGTTTAGACATGTGATTAGAGAGGGAAATGGTGCTGGATAAGAAATGTTTGGTAGATATAGCGACTAGCGATATACACTACAAAGTTCAATATTTTGTTTTTATAAGAAGGGCTTGCCTTGCTTCCGGTTTAGATGAATATTCAAAAAAAAAGCTTGCTTTGCTTCAGGTTCCATGATTGAATGTGCTTCTGTTTTAGTGTTTTGTCTAATGGAACTCTTCCAATTATCTAATGGAAAACCCAAACATACTTGGATTAGAGAACTGATATGCTTCTTCTTGGGTCGAATGAGTATGGCTTTGGAGGGAGCAAAGTGGAGGGTGCATATGCGTGTCGATGATTGATCTCTTTTCTCTCTTTGACTCTCTTTTTCTTGTATCTTTTATCTTTTATCCTTCTTATGTTCTTATGTTATTTTTATCTTATATTTATCTTTATCTTATTCATTTTATCTTACTTTACCTTTTAATTCTTTTTATCTTTCTTCTCTTTTTCGCTCTGATATCATGGATCGATTCATGTTAGCCAACCCCAAAATCTTTTGGGAATAAGGCTTGGATGTTGTTGTTAATGTATTTTAAAATATGCCTTGGGCGCTGCAACTTTTGAATTTTAAATGTAAGATTGCCCTGCTAAATAGGACATGGTGAAGATTTAGCACAGAAGAATTTGCTTCATACTCCAGCAATAAGCAGAACCACACAAGTTAAAACCATTTCCAGAAGGGTTTTCCCATGTCTAAAATCAAATAAACGAACTACCTTATAAAGCCAATAAGGTGACTCGGCACAAAAGATCATCCCAAATGCCAGCGCTGCAGCTGGAATTACAGATACCCAAAAGCATATACGCCACCTGTGCATATAAGAGTATATGCAAATAAACATATAATGCAGTGTAATAATTAGGTAAGTAATTTCAAACATACTTCAAAGTTGTGAATCTTGTAATTATGCGAAACTCAAGCTATAATTCTTCTCCCTACCAGCCCATTATGCTCTTAACTGGGACCCCAACGACAAAAGCCCCCATTAGTCCAACACATGTTGCTATTTGGATAGAACTCCCAAAAGTACCCCTTACATGAGCAGGGGAGACCTGCAAACTCCACCACATATCTCGATTGGAACGGAAGAAAATCATAGAGTGCATTTTCATTACGCATAAGAATAGTTTATATACCTCTGCTACGTACAGAGAGGCAACAGGTGGACCAACACCTAATCCTATTCCGACCAAAATCCTCCCTAGGAGCATACCTGCTAAGGTTTTAGTTGTTGCACTGGTAGTGCATGTGTTAGTTTGCGCTATACATCAATGCAATAGCAACTATGTGCATCAAGCCGTCAAATATGGGTTGATTGAATCAAGGGTCTGGAGTTTACCATATTAAAGCACCAATAAGCATGGGCAAAGAACACAACTGAAAAGCCCTACGCCGTCCAACCTCATCAGCAATCCATCCACTGAACAGAGATCCCAAAAAAGCACCAGCCAGACAAGTACTCACCACCAGACCTACACTCATGAAAATTTAAATTCATTATCACTTTACATCCACGACTTTCATATTTTTACTTTTGGTGCATGACTATGAATCTCCTGGCACTTTCAGTCTGTCTGGTCACTTATCCGGAAAATCATCATCTGGAAGATTGTACAGAATTTGGTCCGGCTAGTCATTTTAAGGACCAAAGTGGGAAGAAATCCGTAATCATATACCAGTAATGAAAACGGTGAAAGTAAGAGCATAGAAGTTAAAAAGACCAAATAATCATGTGATCAAGATTGGAATATTTTATATTTAATTTAACAGAAAGTTTGAGTGGTTTGGGGGACCTTCTGCGAGCGTATTCCCGTTGAATCCAAGATCAATGGAAATGCTTTCAAGTGGCTCATTAACTACTCTGGAGAAAAGGAAGAAAATAAGAATAAACAATAATGTTCATAAGGCTCAATGGAAATTAGTAAGAAAAAAGAGAGGGGAAAAGAGATTTTAAAACAAACCCAATGTGATAGCCAAACAAGAATGAAACTATTATTGCCACTAGCACATGTGGGCACGAACGTTTCCAGGAGGGAGTTGACATCTCTTCTTGTTCATCACCATTCTCAATGAAACCTTAAAACAAATGCTAAAAACTTTAGGAAGTGCACAAGCGAAAACAATAACAGATGTTAATGCAGATTCTGTACATATGCAATATTTAATGGTTTTAGGTGTCAGATTGAATTGGAGATTTCTATCAATGTTTTGTGTTCAATTTTCAGAATTTCTTAAAGCCTCTTGCTGTGGTAAGATAGTTCAATATATCAGTGTATGGTGACATCCATGAAATGCACCGAGTAGTTACATGATCCTCATAAAGATGCATTATTACAGATTAAAACTAGTTCCAATTTTCAAAACAGTGTGATAAGAAAATGATGAGTGAAAACATATTACCTAAACCATCATGCTTATCAACTTCAACATCATCAGCCTCCATGTAATCCCTCGATGTCATTCTCTTATACATCGATGAGGAAACACGTGAATGCCCAAACATGACACCGCTCCTCTGCCCTTCACAACCAATCAAAGTAGCAAATAACTCGACCACAATGTCACGGTAGAACGAAAATATTTTCAAGGAACAATGAAGCTTACTTTAAGGGCCTGGTTTGTGATAATGGTCCAGATATGTTTATTCCTAACCTATATTGCCATTTAATTCCAATAATACATCCAGATGAAAGTAATGGCGGGAGAATTAGCCTATGATTTTACAGATAATTAAGTTTTAGAATAAATTTGGCTCTCATCTCACAGCCCATAATATGGACCCGCCAACTACATCCTAATACCTTCTACAGTTCTACCTGGGTTATGACGAAACCAGAATGTATGAAATTTCAGTTACCCCCGCCCCACATGATATTGCCTTTTCCCAGAAGCTTCCAAAAGAGCCCAGTTGTTGATATCATTGGTGGAATTAGATGGTCTAATGTTGTGAAGAAGAAAAACAAAATGTACAGAATGTCTTCTGAACTTGAACCCTTTAGGACAAAAGTTTCCATTAAAAGTTAAATATTTCTCCATGCTGTTCTAGTTTCACTATCAGCGTAACTTAAAGCCTGCTTGGTAGCTAAACGAGGCTAATTCTGCTTGGTTTTCTCATCAGCAGAACTAATTAGAATAAGGAAATCAAAACTTTACCAGACGTTTTTCCTTCCCGAAAATTCAGCAAATTCATATCATATCAGGATATAAGAAGAGGAAGGTTCGGCTGCAGGTCATATAGAAGAAAAGAGTTTTATCGTTTGGTTCACGGAATGTAAAATCACCTTAGGTAAGGCCCATAGCGTAATTACCTCAGGGCTCAGGCACAGGCAAGGTAACGCAAGGTTACAAAAAAGTAAGATTACCTATGTAATACATGTAAGATCACTTGATGTTTTTGGTTTTAGAAAATAAAGACGTAACTTTGATAGGTTTAAAAGAAAATACAGTAATATAAGCAGTAGGATTTAAGGGCAGAAATAACTTTGATCAGATTGCCCAATATTAGCTCTTTATGCTGTATGGCAACAGTATGAGAACCCAGTAAAGTTTGAACTTTTCTCTGCAAATCTTATAACTCAAACCATATAACGTGACATAATCTTCCCAACATTCCCAAGGTAGCCTTACATAACTTGAAACGGAATACCCCCCCTTCCCCACAAAGTCAATGCAGTAACTTATATTCACTGCACAGCAAGTTAAATATGCAGTAGATTCTTCATTACTTGAGCTCCAGAGTCCGTAGACATTCAAGTTATTTCAGCAAAAAGAATACAGCTATAGACATATAGCTCCTTTCTTTCATAGCTCAAAACATGTCTGATAAACATTACAAAAAGTCCCTCGCTTTTCCTTCGGAAGTTTTGACATTTAAACCACAAACAGTATAAGAGGCGTGATTCTTGATGAAACAGCACAGGAGGATTGATGAAAGACAAGTACGAATCGATCCTCTGTCCAAAAATTGATGAAACCTTATTGAAACTATTGACAGTTTAGACTTTATTACCTCCTATATGGTCTATGGTTTATGGTTCGATCATCAACGAGCGGAGCACGATTTGCAATCAACGAAGAGAACAGGGAAACGCTTAGTTGAACCGCGAGAGGCCGTCGTATCCTAACGCAACTTGACAGATGATACTCCGCTAAAAATCGGTAAAAATGGAATCTTTGTATATTGTCAGTGAAGGGAAGGGCCGAGAGCGGTGGCCGGGATGCAACTTGAGGTATAGCCCTCTTCTTCTCCTTCTCCTTCTTCTCGTGTTCGCGACAACGACGTATGACTTGCTTGTATATACTCTCACTCAGTATATGTCTAAATTAATTCGCTCACCTTTTCTCCAAGGAATAAAACAAGAAACAATACGGAGTATTATTACAGAGCTAGCCGTTGACCGGTTGATACGTGTTGGAAGAAAAAAAGAGCTAACGTGGCTGACCCATTCGTTTGTCGCGTCTCAGCAAAATATATTCACCCCGGTAAATAAATAAGGAAATAATTCGTCAATTTATTTATACACGGAATAGTGTTTCACTGTTTTGTATGGCGTCCGGTCACAGATGGCCTCCTTCATCCTCAGATTTACGCAACAAGCTCAGCTTCCTGCCTGTCCCTTATCTTATTGTAAGCACACATCTCCCCTGAAACATTTGAAGATATGCTCCTCATATTCCCCTTCGGCCAAACTCGCGCTTGAAGAAGCATACCAAGAAATTCCAAGTGGTAGCGTCAATCATAATGACAGTCGTTCTGGGTTTTCTTATTTCAGTCCTAATGTCCTCAAAGTTGGTAGTGAGCATCCAGCAAATAGTCACGCGGAAGCAAATATTGAGAATAGGGTCACTATTAAAGAAAGGAGGGATTCAAGTCAAATAAAGAGAAGGGCAGAGAGCTCTGCCTTTCCTTGTGCGCAATCCAACAATGGTTCTTCTGGGGGAAATGAAGAGAAATGTAAGGAGACGAAGATGGAGAAAAGGGGAAATAGACCCAGGAAGCGTAAGCTACACTCGCGGGAAGCTATGCTGAGAGTTGGGTTAGGAATGTGCTCAAAGAGAGGGGACGTGTTGAGTGCAATTAGGCTGTATGAGTTGGCAAGAAAGGAAGGAGTGAAATTGGATCAGTATCACTATTCTGTGTTGTTGTATATTTGTTCTTCTGCAGCAGCACCAGCAGCTACAGGTATCCTGCAGTCTGCAAAAAGTGGGAGTGGAGTTGATTTTGAAGCTACAAGCGAATCTTCTTCTCATATGGAAAATAGCACACCTGATAATGGTGCATTGGTATCATTAGATAAAACTGTGGAGAATGAATTTAGCCTTTATGGGTTTCCTTCAAAAGTAACAACAGACAACAATTCTGCTGCTGCTACTTTAGATGAATTGGTTCAGTTGGTAATTACCTGTGCCGAGACTTTTGAGGCAAAAGATGAAAGGGCTCATAAGGAAGGGTATATAGTTGAAGTGAGCCCAGATGTGAAGAGCTTTGCACTTGACAAGGGTTTTGAAATCTTTGAGTTGTCACAATCCGAAAATGTTCCAATGAATGAGGCAATATTCACTTCTGCTGCTAGGCTGTCAATGTCTTTGGGTGACGGTGACATGGCATTCAGTCTGGTGAAGCGAATGAAGGAATTCGGGATTAACCCAAGACTGCGTTCCTACGGTCCAGCTCTTCATTGTTTCTGCAACAGCGGAGATGTTGAGAAAGCATTCATGGTGGAAGCACATATGTTGGAGAGTGGGGTTTGCCCAGAGGAGCCTGAACTAGAAGCACTGTTGAAAGCAAGTGTCGAAGCTGAAAGGAGTGATAAGGTTTACTACGTGTTGCACAAACTTAGGACGAACGTTCGGCAGGTTTCTCCTTCCACCGCACATGTGATTGAGAAGTGGTTTCATAGCAAATGTTCTTCAAGAGTGGGAAAAAGAAAATGGAATCAAGAGCTAGTTCGGCGGGCAATTGAAAATGGAGGTGGAGGGTGGCATGGAATGGGCTGGTTGGGAAATGGGAAATGGACCGTGTCTCGTACTTCTGTCGGGTCTGATGGGTTATGTAAATGTTGTGGTGAACAGTTGGCAACCATTGATCTCGATCCCAAGGAAACTGAGAATTTTGCCCAATCTGTTGCTTCTATTGCTGCACAGAGAGAAAAGAAGTCAAATTTCCAGAAATTTCAAGTATGTAATGTAAATAGTATATTTGTTGCTGCTGTTCTCAATTTCACATATGTGTGAGTCAAAATTAAAAAATGTAATACAGAAATGGCTTGACTACTATGGACCTTTTGAAGCAGTTGTAGATGGAGCAAATGTTGGACTTTTGAACCAAAGAAACTTTAAACCATCCAAGGTAATTGTTTATTTGATTAATAACCCTCTCAGTGAAAATATGGCTTGTGTTTCACCCTTATTGACTAAGTATTCTTAACAAAGTGTCATTCTTTTTTCCTCCAAATGATATTCCATTTAAGGTCAATGCCGTTGCAAATGGAATTCGACAGATGTTTCCTTCTAAAAAGTGGCCTCTTATTATCTTGCATAATAGAAGAGTTAATGGAGATAAGTTGCACAAACCATTTGAAAAAGCACTTATAGAGAAGTGGAGAACAGCTGATGCACTCTATGAAACACCTACTGGTTCAAATGATGATTGGTAAGAACTGGGAACCTTTTCCATACTACCTCTGCTAAAAAACATCTACTTTCGTGAAGGTACACTTTTTTTTCACCAAGACTTTAACTCGTATAGTTCATCAGTTTTACTTATCTTATTTATTGTTTTCATTTATTTTTTCTGTCAAATTTAACTTTCTCAGGACTTTTATTTACTCTTTCCTTTATTTAGGAAGATTACCACAGCATTAACATAAAATTAGTTCGGTTTACTGAAAAGAACTCATTTGGGACAAGTAACGTTTGTGTGGCAGTATCATACTTATAACTCATCTTGAAACGGTTAACCCTTCAGGTACTGGTTATATGCAGCTATAAAGTTCAAATGTTTACTTGTGACAAATGATGAAATGAGAGATCATTTGTTTCAATTACTTGGAAATGACTTTTTCCCTAAGTGGAAAGAGCGACATCAGGTGAGATTTAACGAGTGTTTGATGAGGGTTGATTCACTGGCTCTTGGGAAGCAAGCTTATACTCATTCTGATGAAGGATCTTTTTTATTTTGTCAATGAAAGGTGCATTTTAGTTTCTCTGAAAAAGGCCCACTATTCCAAATGCCTCCCCCATGTTCCGTTGTTATCCAGGTTCGCATTCTAATCCAGTTGATCTATTCTCTTGCACCTAATACCAAACATGTACTATTAGTTTTCAGTTTTAGAATCTAGATACAATATGTTTGGGGTTAATTTTATCTATTAAGTTGCTTGTTTTGTGGAAGTGAATTTTGATTAAAGGTTTTGTGTTTTTGCTTATAGTCACTGAATGAACTGATTGATCTGAATTGTCTATAAATGGATTCATAATGTTTTTCTTCGGTGGATTAAAATAAATAATACCTAAAAGATGGTGATACAAGTTTCATTAATCCTCATTTCAGCAGTTTTATAGAGAATGTAATTTATGTGCTTTACAATTATTATGTTGTTATATACTCTGTAATATTATTATATATTATTATAAGCTGATTTAGCTAATGCAGGTCAGCCGGTAAATAAATTAGTTTTTTGTATTATATATCAATATTTTTATATATAAGTGTGTGTGATTGCTAATGTTGATAATTTGTTACAAAAGAAGCAATACAATCAGTGGCGTTTATCCAGGATATCCTATGAGTGGGGGCAAATTTACACTATGAAAATTGCTATCATACGCATTTCACAACAATAGATTACATTACGAAAACGATATTACAAAATAACTATAAGTAAGAACTTGTATTAAAAAATATTATGACGTATTTTACTTTTTCACTTTGTCAAAAAAAATCTTACATTCCTTTTAAGAAATACATTATACTTTTTATTGTTGATGTAACTTCACCCTCGATCCCAAAATGATTTGCGAAGTCAACTTTTCTTTATTAACACAGTTTCATTCCATTTACTTATTTGTTAACCCTCCGCTTGGATTGTTTAAACTTATTGTGAGTCAACTTTTAAAACTGCATGCAAATTGCAAATCAATTGAGGTTGGAGTAAAAAATATTACTCATATAGTTTGTATTTTCAGATTTTTTTTATTAATAGTCAGTAAATTACATACTAATTGAAAGAAAAGTTTAAGATTAAACCCATACAAAAGTATCCAAAATTAAACAAAGGTTGAGGCTTGGGATAACTTTAAAGAGGTAAAATGAAAGAAACAAAAAGGTGACCTTGTAGGGGTTGAACCTCTCCCGCATTATGGCATTATGCCACAAGCATTATACCATTCAACCAACAACTCATCTCTTTACTAAATTGATATTCGTTCAATATATAATCGATTAATAGCATATGTGTTCATAGATACAAAATATTATATATACATATATAGGGGTTGGGTGGAGGTCGAGAGGGGGGGCGGCTGTAGGCCTGGACTCGGGCCGGGTGGCCCGACCTGGAACCGGCCCGAACCAGAACTGTTCCGGCCCGGTGGCCCGGTCAGTGACCGGTCCGGGTAGGCCCGGCCCGCTGGGGGTCCGGTCCGGGCTCGGGCCCACCAAATCACGAACCGGCCCGGCCGGTTCGGCCCCGGTTCCGGGCCTTTTTAATTTTTTTTTCCAATTTTTTTTTTACTTTTTGGGTTGGGCTGGGTATTTTGGGCCATTTGGGGTGGTTTGGGGGTGAGGGGGAGGGTTGGGGGTTAACTAGGAAAAGAGAAAAAAAATAACTAAGGCCCGGCCCGACCCGGAACCGGGGATTACCTGGGCCGGTTCCGGGGCCCCCATTCCTGAACCGGAGGCCCGACCAGGCCTAGGCCCGGCCCGGGCCCGAACCGGCCCAAGTCCACCCCTAGGCGGCTGCCCCACTGCCCCCACTGTTTAGTTTTAAGTTAACAAGGTAATTATAAGTATCAGACTTCTGTGTGGACAGGAGTCAGAAAAAGGTCACTGGCACATTCCAACTGTGTTAGAACTTGGATTTGAAGAGGAAAGAACCTGGTTGTGTGTTACACGAACTAGCGCACTTGAAGCAAAGAAAAATTCTCATATTCTATCCAGAGGTATTGGTTTATAAAATGATAACATTATTTTTATATGCATTTATTTTCATCTGGACTTGTCAATAGATTTGTTTCGATTATTATTCTTAAAAAACATGTTTCCCACATAACTGGCCGGTTTAACTAACGAGTATTCGCCAGAATCTAACGTTCGTAGCCGTAAGGAGAAAGATGTGGTCAATTCAAGTACTCACAAGAAAACTCAAGCAGAAGTGACACGAACAAAGCGTGGAGAAAATGACATTAATCAAGAAGAAGAGTCTTACTTCAAACTAGAAAGTGTTCTTCAAACATCAGTATCTCCTCAGAAGCATCATAGCAAGATTCTTCAGGAACTTTATACTGCAGAGATGCTTGGCAATTGCATAGTTGATTTCCAAATTTAAGCGCGAGGAATTTAGTGTCAGGTTTTGTTTGGTGGTTGAGTTGAGAAGAAAATGTGAGCAACCCCTTTTAGTTTTGAATTGAACTCGTGATGGGTGATCACATGCTTTATGGGAATTGAACAATATTCTTCATTTTGTGCTCTACTCATTTAGTCACATAAATTCTTGTTTTTTCAGTGAAATAAACTTTATTTGGGACGGCAGGGTTATGATAGACTCGAACAAGTAAAGAATAGAAGAAAACATTGGTATTACTATTAAAGGGTGTGAAGAGTTTACAACCATTTATCCCTTCCAATTTTTCAAACACTCACTATCTCATCATATAAATAGGAGTTGTAGTGGTACGTTTTAGTGAATTTATAAGAATAAGAATACCAAGAATTAATCATGGACAACTTAAGTGTCACTTTTGGACATTATTACCCGACAAGCATACCTCGTTATATAAGAATCTAGCAGAAAAAATCAAGGAAAAAGGTTACATTGTTGTAGGGAAGTGAGGTGTGTTTCATTTCATTAGTAAGCCCCATTTAAATAGGAGGGATTAGGGTTTTACAAGGTATGAGGTTTTACAAGGTATGGGCTAATGGGCCAATTAGCTCAATACATATAAACCTTAGATACACTTTCTATCTATAATGAATGCACAGTAAAGTAATTTTCTTCAATACTCACCTTTGTGTTGAGTTGTAGATAGAACGATGCACACCAAGCTTGTTGTCGTGTAGGAACTTCGTCAAGTAACAAAAACCTTGTGTGAAAAAATAACTTTGACAGAAAGAAAGCACTATGCAAATTGTGTTAGACTTTGTTCATTGAGTCTTTTGTTGGATCCTTACTTTGATGAATGTGTACCGTCACCTCACTAAAAACCTTACCAAGTAACAAAATCCAGTGGAAAAAATAAACTTTGGTTTAGGGAAAAGAGTGTAACGTAGTAGTGTGTAGATGTAAGACTCCCCCTAAAGTCTACACCTCCCCCTGATATTTACATTAATCAGGGAAGTTCAGAAAGCTTTCGCATTCCTATGTTCTTTACATGTTTTTCAAAAGTGGCTTTGGGTAATGACTTGGTAAACAAGTTTGTTCCGTTTTCTTCCGAGCTTATTTGATTCACTTGAATCTTGAGAAAAGCCTATTGTTTCTAATTGTAGAAAAACTTGGGAGATATGTGTTTTGTGTGATCACCCTTGATGTATCCCAACTTCATTTGTTCAATACAAGCTGCATTATCTTCATAAATGCAAGTAGGCCCTTCAGTGGGAGATTTTAAACCACTAGTTCCTCGAATATGTCTTAATCATGTACACTCACGAACTGCCTCGTGTTGAGCGATAATCTAAGAGTGGTTCGAGGAGGTAGCCACAAGGGTTTGTTTAGTTGATCTCCAAGATATTGTCGTGTTCCCAACTGTGAAAACATAACCAGTTTGAGAGCGGCCATTGTGAGGGTCAGAGAGATACCCCGCATTATCAAAACCTACCAAGACATCATTTGAAGTTTTCATACAAGGGGTGATCTTTTTGTCTGGTGTTTTCTTTAATTTGTAACCACAACTTCATCGGTGGTTTCCTTTGTATCTTTGTAAGGAAAGAACAATCCCAAGTCACTGGTTCATTTTAGATACCGAAAAATATTTTTGATACCATTTCAGTGACGCTGCGTTGGCACGGAGTTAAACCTAGCTAACAAGTTCACTGAGAATGTTATATCTGGTCGAGTGCATTGTGCTAAGTACACTAATGCGCCTATTGCACTAAGGTAAGGAATTTCAGCTTCTGGTGCTTCTTCGTCATCTTCATTTGGACGAAACGAGTCCTTTTAGGGATCTAAAATTCGACCAACCATGGGAGTGCTAGCAAGGTGCGCTTTATCCATATTAAATTGCATGATCATCTTTTGGATATACACATACTGGTGGATTAATACTCCACACACTCGATGTTCTAGCTCAAGGCCTAGACAAAATCGAGTTTTCCCAAGATCTTTATGATTAGACAGTGATAATCACAATAGTTACCTATATTTTATATAGGTCATTATGATTATATGTACAAATATTCAAAGACGAAACAGATAAAAAATCCCAATTTAAGCAAAACTGCACAAAGGCGTGAAAGATGAAGAAACAGGAGTCAACAGTCAAAAGGGGCCAAGAACCGACACTTCGGGGTCAACTGCGGGCGTAAAACAGAGCGAAAAATGAAGTATTGCATTGCAGGGGAAAATCGGCGCCGGTCCACCCTTAAAACCGGCGCCGGTTGTATTTAATTTGGGAATTTCCCGGTTCGCCGAGAGAAAACCGGCACCGGTCCACTCCTATAACCGGCGCTGGTTATGCTGTTTTTCTACATTCTTCCTGCGCCGAAGTAAAACCGGCGTCGGTCAGGCCTAAAACTGGCGCCGGTTACGCCCGAATCTGTACAAAACACAAAGACGTGCAACAATATTTTGATGGAAAAACCTCACCTTCCTCATGATCTGATCAAATATATCTTCCATGCCTGATTGTTGGGCTCAAATAGACTAAAAGATGTCAATATTTAGCCTATGTAAAGCTCTCAATTCATCAAACAAGAATCATGCCACCCTTGAAGCTTAAATTTCAGTTTTTATATTTTATTTTTGCATTCTCTTGAAGTGTTGGAGAAGAAGCATTTCTCTCCTCTACAATTGGTTCTAGGTATTACTAGTTTTTAACCCGTGCGTTGCACGGGATAATAAAATTATTACAAAAATTCAAAGCCTATGTGGTAAAATCCAAATCGACTTTTTTGACTAATTCTGCTGAAATGTATGAAGTTTTAGTTGAAGTAGCTGTATTGGTTGATTCTGTTGATTTATGAAAAAATTAAATTTAAAATACTGATAGTATATTGTATTATGGGAATATAACTTCAATCAATACCAACAATCTTCCATGAACCAAAAATAATACGAAGTTTAGAAACAACTTTTAACAATACCAACTATTTGAATATATATCAAAAGTGATATGTGGCAAATTTTCACTAAAAAGCATTCATTTAACTCATCAAAGACCAATACCAAAATATCAAATAAGTGACTATATTTCCCAATATCAATTATTTGATGATTTGATATAATTTTGTGATGTCTTAAATGGTTGAGTTTCTTGTAGAACAATGACTATTTTATTTGTGGCTTACCTTCAGATAGTTGATATTATTAAAAGTTATTTCTAAAATATGTATTAGTCTTGATTCATGAAAGATAGTTAGTATTATTTAAAAAAAATCTCTTTTTTATTAAAATAAACAAAAAACTATACTCCTTATGTCCCTTAAAACTTTATCATCTTTCCATTTTTTGTCTCATTAACTTTGCTACTTTCTTTTTAAATAAACAATTTGTGGTTTCAGTTAATTCTCTCCTATCCGCATAAACTTCAACTACACAGTTTTTACTTTATTGGTTCCCTTAAAACAAAGTTTTAAAGGACACGGGGAGTAGAAAAATAGCTAAAATGATTTTTTTAGAGTAAGTTTGGCCAATATATAATTTCAAACTTACTTTTTCTTATTATTACACAATTCAACGCGTGAAATAAAAAAAATGTGTAGTGAAAAACGGACTGATAAACCTGATAAGCCAAAAATCAGAGTCATCAAACGGGCTCTCAGACTCTTAGATTATCTAATAAGTTATTAAATTTTGTCAAATTAGCTTGAGATAATAAATCCAAGAATAATACAATACAATTTGGTTACTGATATTATTATTATTATTATTATTATTATTATTATTATCATCATTATTATTATCATTATTATTATTAGTATTATTAGTATTATTATTATTACTACTATTATTATTATGTGATGCATGAAATCAAAATTTCACACTTTTAATGGACATAATTTAAAGGAGCATATCATGTTGTTTAATTTGTTAATCCAACACGGAAGCATGTAATAAAGAGAAGTGATTATGAATCATTATCACAATACAATACAATATTTTCTTAAGCATATAGAAACATTTAAGTTTAGCCATTGTTTTTTTTTAAGAAGACTACTTAATTATCATTAATCAGATTGAAGCACAAATCATTCACAATACAGCTTGGGGAGAAGATAACCAAACACAGCTATGACATAGAAGCAGCCACTTTTGCTAACACATGCACAACTATTTTCGCTGGCCGCCTAACCCAATTCAAAACAATGTTAGAAAAAACCAAGCTAACTTTCCTAATGTCCTCAGCGATGATGCCTTTCAAAGATAGACTTGATCCATTTAAAATCTCCGAAATACCTAATAAAGAGTCTAATTGAACCTCAATGAAATTGCAATTATTATTTTTCAACCAACTCAAAGCTTCACAGATGCCTAGAAGTTCAGCCTCTGTAAGATCACACTTGCCATCCCAAGACCTTGCTCTCCCTGCCAGAAACTCTACCGCATCATCTCTAAGAATCCAGCCTAGTCCATAACGGTTGCCACCAGTAGAAACATCCACGTTCACCTTCTTCCACCCTCTGGTCGGTGCCTCCAGCGCTGGTCCAGCGCGAGACTCCCACCTGCATTTGAGTCACAGTGCTAACATTCTGAAATTTAGCATGAACCCAGCTGGCCGCAAAAGCTTTCGCATTACATACATGAATTGAGCTGGCTCAAACGATACCCTTTATAGTAAAAAAAAAAAAAAAAAAAAACCGTTGCAGCCAATCCAAAAAACTGCTTCTGCCTGGCCTAACTGCTGCCAACCTATAGAAAACCACGCTTGAATTGCCACCGGGCCTTGAACAAAGAAATGGAGAAAAAATTCCTCCTGCGCCCCGCATAAACTGCACTTCTCTGCACAATGAACTTTTATCTGCCGCAAAGACGCAGTCATTAGAAGGCATCCGGTGCAAATTTGCCAGAAAAGCATATTCATTTTGGGGGGTAGTTTCCATTTCCACATGTCCGTCCAGCTCGCCCAATCGCTGCCACTTTTTACAATACCATTGTGTTCAAACATCCAACCCCTAACAACTTATTTCTCTTGGTTGGGGTTACTTTATATCCATGTTCGCATTGCATCAATGTTTATTTGCTTGAAGCCTTGAACTCACATACATTTTTCTTCCAGTTCAGCTACTTCTCCCCTTGTTGATGCTGTGACTTTATCTAATCAACATTTATGCTTGTGGTGTGCAAAAATAAGCTCACACCAGCTCTAAACTTCAACATCATATTTGAAACATCTCATTCTTCCATTTAGTGGTTATGAATGAACCGATAATATGATATTTTACCAGATTAAAATGAAGGGCAATGCCATGGCACTTTAATACAGAAAATGACCCTCATCTGGCATGTACATCTTATAATAGCAACGAATGTGCTTCACAGAACAACTCCAAACAAAAAAAAGTAAACAAACTTGTTACCGACTATTTCCAAATGACACAAACTTTTCTATTGTTCATGTTAAGTTGCAATATGTTTAAGACCAAAATGATTTGTAAAGAAACCTTTAAAATGAATGGATTTAATGAGATGTTACACTTTGAACACGATCCCATTAAAAATTAATGTAAAAATTATCAGCATAAAAGGTAGAACTAATCCAGATATCACCATAAGAAAGGTAAAACTAATCCCTCAACTAATCTATACAGAGATACCACAAAAACAACTTTAGGAATCATTCTTGGGGACTAAAATAGGTATGAAGTTCAATTTTACAATTCATGCTCTGTACACCAAAGATATATACTATGCCTGTAATACTTAGAGTATCCATTGAATGAGGGCAAATACCCCTTTCTATAAATAAGATGTTCAAGCTATCTTTCGCTCATATTGAGAATTCCAATCTAAAAGATGTAAGAAAGACATTACTAAACATGAGTTATAAAAAATAGTGGACGCTAATCCGCCATACTTTGTACATAACCTTATAAAGACATTAGTATAAATAGATGATGATTTTCACCTTTCTGCTATGGAAATGAAGAATGATCATTTATGATTTCCCTGAAAAGCATGGTCGTTTATGTACGTAAGTAAGACCACACTTGTACTCCTTCCGAAACATAACAAACAAACTTTAAGAGGAACAACTCATAGCATAAGCTTAATTATAAACCAATAATTAACCCAGAAGATTTAAAGCAACGGTTGATGCTCAATCCTAGAGACAATATAAAAGATTTAGAATATTTGCACACTAAATTAATGATTAGAGGGCGGAAAGGGTAAAATAAGTTGATCTGATCTAAAGGGGTAGGGGAGGAGGGGTTTAGGCTTTAGGTGCCTAAAAGTGGATTATTAATGTTGATAGGTAGGGGTGATTGAATTAATCAAAACGGGCAATGGATATTGTTGAGTTTAATCCAACACGATATAATAAATATATGTATGAACACTCAGTTTTTACGTGGAAACCCGAAAGGGAGAAAACCACGGGACTTTTTAGGCTAATGTCCAAGCCCTCTCTTTCTCATTAGGACTCTCGTCACTATTACATTGTACAAGCTCCCATTAATGGAGTATTGAGCTAAGTCTAAAAGAAGGAGGAAGATGAAGCTAAAAGAGGATCATTTACATGGAGGCTAAGCTCCCTATTTATAGACAAAGGGGGAAAGGGTGCTCTCCACCCTAATGGGCCAAACGGGCCAATATTGGGCCTAATGGGCCGAAATGGGCCTCGCTGCTCGGGCTCCGTACTGGATAATGTCTTGGGCTCCTGAACAGTAATAGGTCGGGATAATATATCCCAACACAAGTCCCCCAGTTTCTTGAGTAGTGAGCGTGCGAATCTGCTCGAGAAAATATACTCTTGCCTGCGCTTTACCTCGGTCTAGCTGGAACCTGTGTCTTCGAATAATCATAATATATGAGTGGATGTCCACACTCCTGAACGTAAGCTGCCGGTGAGGCACCTCCGTTCCCGCCGGGGTCGGGCGAAGGGTGCTCCTCCACGGGCACGCTCCCCCTGAATGCATCAGGCGAGAGTAAAGGACTCTGACTCGAGCTGTCCAATGGAGAAGCTTAGAGGTCCATGCATCTATAAACCGACGTCGCGGTATTGTCAAAACATGATGCACGTGTGTATGTATGAATGTATGAGGTATGATGCATGAATGCATGTAATGTATGGGTGCAATGTATGAGAGAGGGAATGCAAGATGTGATAGGAACGGTAGCTCTCAACGATAAACCGGGCATGTCAGCGCCGAGGGGCAGACGTGCTGCATAAGAGACGTTCGTCGCCCTCCTGAAAGGGATGGGCGACCCTAACGTGAGCCAGACACGATGGCGCTGGGGCGCTAATCGTGCTGCATAAGAGACGTTCGTCGCCATCCTGGAAGGGATGGGCGACCCTAACGTGAACCAGATGCGATGGCGCTGGGGCGCTGATCGTGCTGCATAAGAGACGTTCGTCGCCATCCTGGAAGGGATGGGCGACCCTAACGTGAGTCAGACACGATGGCGCTGGGGCGCTGATCGTGCTGCATAAGAGACGTCCGTCGCCATCCTGGAAGGGATGGGCGACCCTAACGTGAGCCAGACACGATGGCACTGGAGCGCTAATCGTGCTGCATAAGAGACGTTCGTCGCCATCCTGAAAGGGATGGGCGACCCTAACGTGAGCCAGACACGATGGCGCTGGGGCGCTAATCGTGCTGCATAAGAGACGTTCGTCGCCATCCTGAAAGGGATGGGCGACCCTAACATGAGCCAGACACGATGGCGCTGGGGCGCTGATCGTGCTGCATAAGAGACGTTCGTCGCCATCCTGAAAGGGATGGGCGACCCTAACGTGAGCCAGACACGATGGCGCTGGGGCGCTAATCGTGCTGCATAAGAGACGTTCGTCGCCATCCTGAAAGGGATGGGCGACCCTAACGTGAGCCAGACACGATGGCGCTGGGGCGCTAATCGTGCTGCATAAGAGACGTTCGTCGCCATCCTGAAGGGGATGGGCGACCCTAACGTGAGCCAGACACGATGGCACTGGAGCGCTAATCGTGCTGCATAAGAGACGTTCGTCGCCATCCTGAAAGGGATGGGCGACCCTAACGTGAGCCAGACACGATGGCGCTGAGAAGCCGATCGTGCTGCATAATACGGTCGTCGCCATCCTGGAGGGAATGGGCGAGCCGAACCGTGAAGCCAGGTACGATGGCGCTGAGGGGCCGATCGCACTGCATAAGACGTTCGTCGCCATCCTGGAGGGAATGGGGCGATCCGAACGTGAAAGAGACACGATGGCGCTGAGAAGCCGATCGTGCTGCATAGGACGGTCGTCGCCATCCTGAAGGGAATGGGCGAGCCGAACCGTGAAGCCAGGTACGATGGCGCTGAGGGGCCGATCGCACTGCATAAGACGTTCGTCGCCATCCTGGAGGGAATGGGGCGATCCGAACGTGAAAGAGACACGATGGCGCTGAGAAGCCGATCGTGCTGCATAAGACGGTCGTTGCCATCCTGGAGGGAATGGGCGAGCCGAACCGTGAAGCCAGGTACGATGGCGCTGAGGGGCCGATCGCACTGCATAAGACGTTCGTCGCCATCCTGGAGGGAATGGGGCAATCCGAACGTGAAAGAGACACGATGGCGCTGAGAAGCCGATCGTGCTGCATAGGACGGTCGTCGCCATCCTGAAGGGAATGGGCGAGCCGAACCGTGAAGCCAGGTACGATGGCACTGAGGGGCCGATCGCACTGCATAAGACGTTCGTCGCCATCCTGGAGGGAATGGGGCGATCCGAACGTGAAAGAGACACGATGGCGCTGAGAAGCCGATCGTGCTGCATAAGACGGTCGTTGCCATCCTGGAGGGAATGGGCGAGCCGAACCGTGAAGCCAGGTACGATGGCGCTGAGGGGCCGATCGCACTGCATAAGACGTTCGTCGCCATCCTGGAGGGAATGGGGCAATCCGAACGTGAAAGAGACACGATGGCGCTGAGAAGCCGATCGTGCTGCATAAGACGGTCGTCGCCATCCCTGAGGGAATGGGCGAGCCGAACCGTGAAGCCAGGTGCGGTCCGTCTTGGCTGGCTATGAGAAGCCGATCGTCTGCCAGGACTTCATCCTGGGAGGAAGGGTGGACCTGGGCGTCGTCCCTCTGTCTGAACTGGGGAGCCAGTATTGTTTGTCCAAGGAAAAAGAAAGTCTGATGTTAGCTGATCGTCGTCGGCCACTTCATTCTTCGTACTTAAGTTTTGTAATTATTCTTTACATATGTTTTCCAGTTTGTACTTCCCGGCCAATAGCGCCGAGGGATAAAATCATTCTTTGCTCCGTGCTCTTCTGGCATCTTTTTTTTTTTTTGGAGTCTTTTAGTCTTCGTTCGTCCTTGGTTCTTGGTCCTACCGGCGTCCTTACTTCGAAGAGACGTCCGGTATCCTCGAAACTCGCAAGGAGGAACAGGTTCATCTACATCGAGATTCCCCCTTTTTTTGTTCGTCCGTGGTCCTTTTAGTCTTACCGGCGTCTCTTGCTTCGAAGAAGACGTTCGGTACCCAAGGAACTCGCAGGGACGAACTGGTTTACCCTCACGGGTTCCCGGCTTTGTTATCCCACGCCCATCGATCCATGGTCGTTGTGGGATAAACAGGTTTATCTTGGCAAAGCTCCCTTGGTTCGTCTAGCCCCCTCCGCGTCTCTACTAACCTCTACATCGAGAGGCGTTCGCCTTCGGCGGTGGGAGAAGATCTGGCACGCCCGGGCAAGATTCCCTTCCACATAGGAGCTCACCTCCTCTTCTCCCCATCTTTTTTTTTTGAGGGAGGCAATTTATATTCTTCGTTCGTCCTTGGTTCTTGGTCCTACCGGCGCTCTTGCTTCGAAGAGACGTTCGGTATCCGCGAAACTCGCAAGGAGGAACAGGTTTATCTACATCGAGATTCCCTAGCTCTTCTTTGTCCGTCCCTGGTCTGTGGTCCTACCAATCTTCCTACATCGAAGAAGACATTCGGTATCCAAGAAACTCGAAGGGATCACGGGATGTCACACATAATGGTGGTGGCATAGCGAACGAATATAATGACGAGGCGATAGAATAGCTGGTCGTCATGCGAAGGCGATGGTCACCCTCCTGGAGGGGAGTCGTGAGCCCGATCGCAAACTCAAGAGGGTCGGCATTGGGAGCCGACAAACAATGATCATAATGTCGCTGAGCAGTCGGTCCTGATAAGGAGATGACGATAGTGTCCGATCAGGCCGATATACCCGAGTAACGGCTCTCATCCACGCAGCGCGGGGACAAAGCCGGTCTTCAAATATGATAATCACACCGTGCCGAGAGGCCGGTCGTGATATGATGGCGTCAATTGGCCCTCGGCCGTGACGGTCTCCTCTAGGCCTTCGGCCTCTGAATGATGGATGATCGTCTCACGGTTCTCTGTCATGGCATTCGCCTCTAGACCCTCGGCCTCTAGGTGTTCTTCCTAGGCCATCGGTCTCTGGGGTGGAGATGCCCGTCCCACGGTTCTCGACTGTGGTGGTCTCCTCTAGGTCCTCGACCTCTGGGTGGAGATGCTCGTCCATCGGCTTCAGCCGTGATGGTCTCCACTTTAGCTGGCCCTGAACGTCTTTGAGACTTAGGCCGAGCGTCTTTTAATCACTTCGCTCGAGCGCGTCGAGCGGGTTCAGCTGCGCAATAAGCATGGTAATGGGTCGCACGGCCCGACAATAAATATGCACACATAACCATCTGCATGGCTTCCTCCTTAACATCCACGATTACCGGCCTATGGGTCGTCGTGACCCCTGGCCCGGCTCATCGTGCGGGGTTAATGGACGTAGCGGCTCGCGGCGGGGCCGATTGGCAGCTCGCCGAACGTCACATAGAGATATTCATCGGTCTGTGAGTTTTCAAACTCAGACCCAAGTTGGTCGCACTGCCCTCGGAAAAACGAGGTTGAGTGCTTTGGTGCCCTCGGGCCCATAGGCCACGTTGGAAACAATTACTTCGCCCGTCATGGCGTGGATGGTACTAGGGTACGATCGTCGCACGAGCACTTTGTGCCGCGCAGACTAATGTGTAACCCCCAAATTAAAATGCGTCATCGGGGCACTACCCTTTTGAGACGCTCAGATCGCTTAATCAAGCTGATCGAGAGTGGGCCAACAGGCCCACAAGAAATTAAATATTGGGAAAACTGTCAAATAGATCCTCAAACTTTCATAAAAAGGTCAATTAAGTCCTTCTATAGGAGGTTCTGCCCGGCCATCGCGATTTGGGGCAGTTCCCGATGGGGTTTTTTGATGAAATTTTTTTAGCATCTTATTCACCAAGTCTAGTTTACTCATACCAAATTTCAGCTAAAAATTCAATCGGGAACACATTCAAATTAATTCTTGAAGATAACTGCGCATTTTTGCGTTCTCGAATTAATTTGAATGCGCTCCCGATTAAATTTTTAGCTGAAATTTGGTATGAGTAAACTAGACTAGGTGAATAAGATGCTCAAAAAATTTCATCAAAAAATTCCACCGAGAAGCGCCCCAAATCGCGACGACTAGACAGAGTCTCCTGTAGAAGGACTTAATTGACTTTTTTATGAAAGTTCGAGGATCTATTTGACAGTTTTCCCTTAAATATTCAATAAAATGTTGGCTGAACCAACCATCACCAGAGCTTCGCTCCACATAATTTAATTCGGGACATTTTACCCCTAATAAATAATAGAAATATAACAGGCAATAGCAATGATGTTATCCTATCAAAGGCCATTCCGGTATGCTCCGCCCGCTAATTAAAGCCGATCAGGAGTGGGCCCACAGGCTCACAACAACCAGTCATTAAATTTAAATGACGGTGAAACTAATTATCACGTAGAGCATCGCTCTCATTATTTAATTTCGGGAATTTAAATCCCTAATAAATAATGGTGATAAAAATACTAGGAGCAAGAAAATTACTCTATACCATCAATAAATAATGTACCAACTTAATGGATGGGTACTTAGCTTTATGGAGGTTCGGCCATGTGATGCCATGTAGTAGTGAAAAATGAGCTACTTGAGTATTTCCCCCCATCTTGACTTGGTCAAAGCTCCTCCCATAAAGTTGGCCCCCCATTGCTTGGCCCTAGACTTGCGGACGTGGTCTGCCTTAGACCAAGGCATTGTATACGGAGCATATCATTTAGACAAGGCAGGTGGAGCACCCTCCTACCAATCCGGACGCAATTCGTACTTGCCGACCACTTCCTGCCGGTAGAGATGGTGGTCGCGGCAGAGCAAGGACAGCCCGGGCGGCTAGTCTCTAGTACCTTCCGTGAGCTATACACCACTGTTAATGGCCGGAATCCCAGAACTCCCAGCCGGGAGGTACCCCGAGTCACGTCGGCAGGGTGGTGGAGGCTCTCACGGCCTCAGAGCAGGTGATGGAGTGGCCTGCAGTCGGTGAGCAACTGTGTTGCAGGTGCTGCGAGATCTGGAGTGCTGCAGAGGCTTCGTTGGCTGCAGGTGAACACAGTGGAGGGTCCACGGCGGTCGGGGATGGTGACGGCGGCTCCGGTAACTCCAACCCAGACCTGAGAAAATCCAGATTTGGACTTCTCAGAATCCATAGCTTCTCCTCTCCTCTTCCTTTCTTCTTGCTCGGTCAATTGAGCAGGTGCTGCTGGCAGCCACATTCTTGCCTCAGATCCGGAGCTTCCCAAGGCCAAAGCTCCAGAATTTTTCCTTTCTTTTTGCTGAAATCATTTTTCTTTCTCTAGAATTTCTTCTTCCTTGTTCCCAGAATCTTCTTCCTCATTTCTTTGTTGAAGTTCGTCCTTCGTATGAATTTTGTTGTAGAAACTCATAACAGTAGAATAAATGAATCTTTTTGGACAAATTCCCACAGACGGCACCAGTGTTGAGTTTAATCCAACACGATATAATAAATATATGTATGAACACTCGGTTTTTACGTGGAAACCCAAAAAGGAGAAAACTACGGGACTTTTTAGGCTAATGTCCAAGCCCTCTCTTTCTCATTAGGACTCTCCTCACTATTACATTGTACAAGCTCCCATTAATGGAGTATTGAGCTAAGTCTAAAAGAAGGAGGAAGATGAAGCTAAAAGAGGATCATTTACATGGAGGCTAAGCTCCCTATTTATAGACAAAGGGGGAAAGGGTGCTCTCCACCCTAATGGGCCAAACGGGCCAATATTGGGCCTAATGGGCCGAAATGGGCCTCGCTGCTCGGGCTCCGTACTGGATAATGTCTTGGGCTCCTGAACAGTAATAGGTCGGGATAATATATCCCAACAGATATAGTGCAGAGCACTTCCATTGATTAGCAAAATATCTGATTCCTCTAAATCTCAAAGAATTATGAAACAAAGCTCTCACTGTCAAAATTTGAGCATATGAATTAAAGAGAAAAATTACAGAAAACAAAAGCATACCCTTAGGGCGCCGATGTGAAAAATATCTTCCAAGCATAACATTATCTCTTGTAAATATGATGGCGTTTTCCTGAATTCTTTCCTCTACATATGATATTTAGAAAATAGTCATATGCTAAAATATGTGAGTTTTATGAATGAGTTATATAACAACTCAGGAACCCATCTGATTGAATTAATCTAAACGGGCAATCGATATAGTGCCGAGCACTTCCATTGATTAGCAAAATATCTGATTCCTCTAAAGCTCAAAGAATTATGAAACAAAGCTCTCACTGTCATTCTAATTAAAGGTGAAGCAATCACAACCAAACTGAAATCTTTAAGCTTTCAATTGCTATAACTTCTAAAATTCAGCCGTCACGTCAAGGTGACACTCTACCGCTGAGTTATATCCCTTCTTTATTCTTTAACAACTTGGAGCCAGGCCTTTTTTTTGCACTACTATGTATGCTTTCATTAACCTTTTTTGCCTCTGGGATATGTTAGAAGATCTCATTCATATTTAAAAGTTTAATTACCATCCTATTAAAACAGTTTTTTTAAATATTTTGATTAAAACAGTTTTAAAAAACCAAACAAAATCTGGGCATATGAGTTAAAGAGAAAAATTATAGAAAACAAAAGCATACCCTTAGGACGCCGATGTGAAAAATATCTTCCAAGCATAACATTATCTCTTGTAAATATGATGGCGTTTTCCTGAATTCTTTCCTCTGCATATGATATCTAGAAAATAGTCATATGCTAAGACAATACAGAAGTAACCATATAAATTGTGTATGCAAAAAGAGGCACCACGCATTGTAAATACAAATCAACGCATGGAACTTCTTATTGATGTCACAAATATGATTATGTAACACCGCCCCCAAGTATTTGTACTTTATCAAATGATGTAAACCCCGAGAAATGAATAAACGCATCTTACGTGATTGTAAATTTTATCATTTCTTTTACGTGAATAGTGAAATTCACGTGGGGCCCACACCGGGAGTGGGGGCCGCCCGATATTATCGGGACCACATATTATATTCGTTTGGGTCAAGATAATATGTGTATAATGGTGGATAGCCTGGTTGGGCCATAGAAATTATGTGAGTAACCATTTGGGCATATAAAGCCCATTTATCGGTACCGAAGAAATAACAGATAAAAAGCCATAATAAATTATGGGGACCCTTAAATTAAAGTTGAGGAATATATATTCATTCTAATAGCCAATAATCATTGGAAGAGTGATAAATATTTCATTTGACCCGATAAAATGAAATATAGTTAAGACAGTCCGGAAAATACAACTTTCGGGACCAAGTATATACTTGGGGACACAAAAGGATGACCACCCATCAAAGTGGGGATCACCCCACGTTTTTTTCAGCCTTTATGTGGGAGATTAGTCTGCAAATGTGGACTTTGGATGGGAGAGCCGAGCTAAGGGGGGAGGCTGAGACAAGAATGGACTCCAAGAGTACCCCTCACCTCTCATCATTGACTAATGAGCCAAAATAGACTCCCATCACCCCCCTGCAGCCATCCATTCGGATTAGGCATCAACCTAGGTGAGATAAGCTCTGCAAATCACCTTACTCTTCATTCATTTTCGCACCAAGAGCAAGGAAGGAAAGAGAGGAGAATAGAGGGGTGGTTGAGAAGGAAAAATCTGGGATAATAAGGTAACGACTCCATTAATCACATTTGTATTCCTTAATCCTCTCCTATGATTATATAATCATATGTTAAACACCCCTAGATGCGTTCTACACATATAAAAGTGTAGGATGGGAGTTGGAGAGTTGGTCTAAACCCAAAACGAACTTTGAGAGCAAAGTTGACGGGTTGCCGGAAAATAACCTTTTAGAGGTTAGTTGTATTGGTATGGGTTTTATGATGATAAAACCTTGTTGTTAACTTGTATAAGGTACTTCAAGGACTTTCACGGAGTTGAAAGGGTCGCCGGAGTTGTCGCCGGAGTTAGTTGAAGTTTGCCGGAGTTTCACCGGAGCTCAATAAGAAGGGCTAGAACTTCATAAGCTTCTTTTAAGGTGAGAAGACGGCTATATGCTTTATAACTTTTGCGTGAGGCATGAGATTACCTAAATTAATCAAGAACATGTTTTATGAATTGATTAATGGTAGTGAAGTATGTGTTATGTCATGATAGAAACCATAACATAGTTGGAAAGCATGAAATGTAGGTTTGATTAGTGAAATTAATATAAATTGATATGTATGATGTTCCAAGGGCCAAAACAGGTATTTTTGGATCAAGGACTTCAAGTAGTACATGCATGTAAAATTTCACGTTAATCGGACTCCGTTTGGGCGGTCAAACGGGCGTTGACCGCCAAGTCAACTATAATACCCGACCGGGTATTGGCAAATACCCGACCGGGTATTTGCTGAAAATCTGCCCCGAGGGCTGCTGTCTCCTATACTCGATCGAGTATGGATAGGTACTCGATCGAGTATGCATGGAAAATTAGCCTTACGGGCAGCTGTCTCCTGTACTCGACCGAGTATAGGTGGGTACTCGATCGAGTATTGGGTTATACTCAAAACGGGTAGTTTTTGAGTAGGTTAACGTGGACCGATCAGGTGGGACCCGTCCACGTTGGTTACTAAGGATTGTTACATGACTATAGGACTAGGTATTGTCCATAGTTAAGTGAATGAAAGATTAGCCATATCCAAGTTAGGGTTGGTAAGGAATAAGGTTGAGGTTGAGTATCCTCGGGACGGTAAACGATCCCAAAACTCGGTGAGGTCGAGTATCCTCAGGACGGTAAACAATCCTAAAACTCGGTGAGGTTGAGTATCCTCAGGACGGTAAACAATCCTAAAACTCGGTGAGGTTGAGTATCCTCAGGACGGTAAACAATCCTAAAACTCGGTTGAGGTTGAGTATCCTCGGGACGGTAAATGATCCTAAAACTCGGTTGGGGTTGAGCATCCCCGGGACGGTAAACACTCCCGAAACTCGGTAGGATATTATGAAAGTAGAATGTAGCTTGTGAGCTAGGCATTCAGGATGAAAGGGGAAAGGTTGGGTAAGTACCTTATCTCTAAAAGACTTTAGTGAGGAAGCGACCTACGGGTCAAGTATTTTACAAGTATATACAGTATGTATTATCTTGGGAATGGGGTAACAATGGTTACACCTATATATTTATGTATCATCCTATTTTTGGGTCTCGTGTCTGAAACATTAGTTATTCCTCATATAGCCTGCTTGTCACTAGTACTTCTTTCTGTGAAGTACTGACCCCTCCGGGGGCCCTCACTATTTTTCAGGTTAAGACTAGAGTCCTGCTACCTGCACCTTTGCATAGGGTGGACTTCGAATAAGGAAGACTTGGTTCGTGCTTCCATTCTTATTTGACTTATGAAAATGCTCATAGATATTTGAACAATGTTTTCTATTAAACTATTGAAGGGCCTGCGTGCTCATGTTTGCCACGTGTGGCTAATTACTAAACATATTTTACTTCCGCATTTGTTTGAGTAATATATTGATGTTGATTGTATGAGTTTACTAATCGGTTTGGCAATAGAATCTATCGGACACCTTGTACGATTTAATAAGGATGAACTACGTTGTTCTTATTGAGTTGTACGGCGGTTGTCTACGTGGCACGGATGCGGTCCGGGGCGTGACAATTAAATGGTATCAGAGCCATCAATTTCTAAACTATATAATTAACCTCTCAATATAGCATCATCAAAAAAAAAGTTTTGAATAAAACCATGAGCAAAAGTTTTTGTACTTAAGGAACCGTTGGAAACCAAGTTATTGACCTCTTATTGTTAAGACGGTACCCTTAACAGTTTGTTGGCCATAATGTTGGACCAAGTGGTGTCTTTTGTACTATTCCGTCAATTGACATTGATACGAGTCTAACGGCTCATTCCAAATTTCTTTCAGAAATGGAGGGTAGACGCATGGCTACGAGGAACAACCCGAGAGGGAAAACTCCGGTGACGTCCGAAGGGGCTAGCCAGGTTGCATCTCGGGGCTCGAGAGGCGGTAGAAGAGGCCGTGGAGGCCGTGGAGGCCGTGGAGGCCGTGGAGGCCGTGAAGGTCATCGGGCTCAAACCGTGAGCGATGGCCATGTTAGCTCGGTGCACGGAACTCACACCAAGGATTATGACTCTACATATGTTCCCGAGACGGAACATGAGGAGACCCCATACGATGGGGGTGACACATACACTGATGAGGACAATGATGAAAGTGATGCCAAATTCGCCCAGATGGGTGAATTGTTTGAGTGGTATCAAAAGGAAAAGCTGAGGAGAGATCTTAGGCGCCAAGCTAGGCGTGCCTCTCAGGGAGTTTCGGGTCAGGGAAGCCGGGGGGCTTCAGTGGCCATTCCTGTGGCGACGCAGGGGGTACAGGGGGGAGGTTTCTGTGTAAGAATCTCCAAATACCTCAAGGAGGCGAGGGCCTTGGGGTGTAAGTCATTTGATGGCAAGGGTGACATATCTGTGGCTGCTGACTGGATCAAGAAGCTAAATGAGGCTGCTAGGGACATGCAGATCGGGCTTGACATAAAGCTGACGGTTGCCATCAGACTACTGGAGGGAGTGGCTGCTGTGTGGTGGGAAGGCGTGGAGGGAAAGTTCCACGGCGAAACCACCTGGGAGAAATTCGAGGTGGAGTTTTATAATCAGTACTATTCAGAGTTTGAGAAAAACCAGAAGAGGAAGGAGTACATGACTTTGACACAGGAGGATGGTTGCTCGGTAAGGCAATTGGAACAGAGGTTCTGGGACTTGGCACGATACATACCTGAGTACGCCATGGATGAGAACCGTATGGCTAATCACTTCTGGGATACCCTACAGTTGGATATCCGTGATCGGGCTACCTACAATCATCACATGACGTTCAGTGAGATTGTCAATCAGGGGCTTCTCGGGGAAGCCAAGTGGAACGAGAGGAAGAAGAGAGATGCCGAAGAGGCGAAGAAGAGAAGATGGGGAAATGCTGGACCCCAAGACCATTCTCGGAAACATCACGCCGGGAATGGAAGTTCATTTAGGGCGCCGGAACCCCCGGCAAAGAGGAGCAAGGGTCCAGGAGGGTAAGGGCATAGCTCGGGGGGCGTGAAACCACTGAGGTGTCCAAACTGTAACAAGAACCATGTCGGGAAATGCAATGCACCACCCCGGTGTTACAAGTGTGGTAGCACAAGTCACCTCAAACTTTCTTGCCCAATGCTGAATGGAGGGGGACCACCGGGAGTCCCTGAAGAACCTACATCTAGTAGAGGGCGTGTCGGACCATCTCATGGCGGCACGGGAAGGGGCGGACCCACGGCTAGTAACGCCGCGTCCGTTAACCAAGGGAGGACCCAAGCACGGGTGTATGCAATGACTGAGGCCGATGCTCGGGCCAACCCGGACTCCATTGCAGGTAACCCCTTGATTCCACATGCATTTTTCATCTGTTTTAAAGTTAAAATCTTTAGGAAACATGTGATACCCGATCGGGTATCCATATAGACCCGACCGGGTATGAGCAAATTGCTCGGTTTTGAGGTGTGTACTCGTTCGAGCAAGTTTAGCAGGACCCTTCGATTTTGGCAAATCCAGCCATACTCGACCGGGTATGGTTATATACTCGATCGAGTATTAGTAAATTTTTGTTTCCGAGGCGTGTACTCGATCGAACGACGTAGGCAGAAAACTTTTTATTTAACTCTTTGAGTGATACCCGACCGGGTATGGGCATATACCCGACCGAGTATAGATAGTTTGTTCGGGTTCGAGGTGTGTACTCGACCGGGCAAGGATAACAGGAAGTTTTTCCTTAAGGACTCGAGCTATACCCGACCGGGTATAGGGTCCTACCCGACCGAGTATAGTATAGCCCTAAGCCGAAATTGTTTCGCTAAGTCCTTTTCAGTCGGGACGTTATGTAGAGTGTCTTACATGGCTTGTATATGTAGGGACACTAAAGATCAATGGTAGACACGCGAGAATTCTCATCGACACCGGAGCGCTACGTTCATTTATGAGCGAAGCGTTTGCCAAGGGATTGGGCATGCCGTTAGTAGCAATGGCGCAACCTTTGTTGGTCTCTACACCATTGGGAGATGACGTGGAAAGGAGACACTACTATCCTTCGTGTAATGTGGAGATAGGGGAGCATCGTCTAATGGGTGACTTTGTACCGTTAGACATGCTCGAGTTTGATGCTATACTTGGCATGGATTGGCTTGAGAAACACCATGCAAAGGTTGATTGCTACACCAAAGTGCTAGAATTAGAAGACGGCAAAGGAAATACTCTATGCTTTGAGGGGGATAGAGGAAAATTCCATACCTGCATCATATCGGCCTTAAGGGCGAGGCGTATGATGAAGAAAGGATATCAGGCCTACTTAGCCTATGTCATAGGCAAGGAGGGCAAAGGAAAGAGCCTCACGGAAGTGAGGGTGGTGAGTGAGTACCCAGAAGTTTTCCCCGAAGAACTCCCGGGACTCCCACCGGATCGAGAGATTGAGTTCGAGATCGAGGTTGAACCAGGCACCAAACCCATCTCAATTCCTCCGTATCGAATGGCACCGGCTGAACTCCAAGAGTTGAAAGTTCAATTGGAAGAGCTATTAGATAACGGATTCACTAGACCGAGTCATTCACCATGGGGAGCACCAGTACTCTTTGTTAAGAAGAAGGATGACACAATGAGAATGTGTATCGACTACCGTCAATTGAACAAGGTCACGATAAAGAACAAATATCCTTTGCCAAGGATTGATGACTTGTTTGATCAATTACGGGGGGCCACCGTGTTCTCCAAGATCGACTTGAGGTCGGGCTACCATCAACTAAAGATCAAAGAGAGTGACATACCCAAAAGTGCATTCCGTACAAGGTATGGTCACTATGAGTTCCTAGTGATGTCGTTCGGGCTTACAAATGCCCCCGCGGCATTCATGGACCTCATGAACCGAGTATTTCATCAATACTTGGACCAATTCGTCATAGTGTTCATTGATGACATTTTGATATACTCCAAAAACGAAGAAGAACACGAGAAACATCTAAGGCTCGTACTTGAAACACTGCGGGAGAAGCAACTCTTTGCCAAATTCTCTAAATGTGAATTTTGGCTTGGGGAGATCGGTTTTCTCGGGCATGTGGTATCGGGCTCGGGCATTTCAGTTGATAACTCGAAGATTGAAGCAGTCACTAATTGGGAGAGGCCCAAGAATGTGAAGGAAATAAGGAGTTTCCCGGGTATTACCGCAAATTCGTGGAGAAGTTCTCCGTAATAGCATCTCCACTCACGAGGCTCACTAAAAAGGGAGCTAAGTTTGTGTGGGATGACAAGTGTGAGAAGGGATTTCTTGAGCTAAAGAAGTGGTTGACTGAAGCACCAGTACTTGCCCTACCCGTGCAAGGGTTGGGGTATGACATCTATAGCGATGCTAGCATCCAGGGGCTTGGGTGCGTACTGATGCAATCGGGTAAGGTAATTGTTTATGCTTCTCGACAACTGAAGAAGCATGAAGTGAATTACCCCACACATGACCTTGAGCTAGGAGCTGTGGTGTTTGCTTTGAAGATTTGGAGGCATTACCTCTACGGTGAGGTGTGTCACATTTATACTGATCACAAACGTTTGAAGTACGTGTTCACTCAGAAGGAGTTGAACATGAGGCAGAGAAGATGGATGGAGCTGATCAAGGATTACAACTTGATTATCGAGTATCATCCAGGGAAGGCTAACGTGGTAGCCGATGCTCTTAGTAGGAAGAGTTCATCGGGGGTTTTACTCTCATGCTTGCAAGCATTGAGGGCACGCGTCGAGGTATCCACGAATGGGGCTCTATTGGCCAGATTTGAGGTGAGACCCACATTATTAGACGAAATCAGGACGCGTCAGGGCAATGACGAGGAAATTCAGAAAATCCGGGAACGGATGCTGGTGGGACCCGTCGAGGGTTTCCGTGAGAGAGAGGATGGACTCTTACTATTCAAGGAACGGGTGTGCGTGCCATCAGATGAGGAGCTCCGTAAATCTATTCTTGAGGAGGCTCACTCATCTGTGTATGCCATGCACCCAGGTGGTACAAAGATGTACCGGGACTTGAAAGAAAGTTACTGGTGGTCAGGGATGAAGAGAGAGATTGCAGAGTATGTGAGTCGTTGCCTTACCTGTCAGCAGGTTAAGGCAGAGCACCAGCACCCAGCAGGGTTATTACAGCCATTTACCATCCCAGAATGGAAGTGGGAGCATGTTACTATGGACTTCGTGGTAGGTTTGCCACGGACGGTTAGGAACTATGATGCGGTATGGGTGGTGGTTGATAGGTTGACCAAGAGCGCTCATTTCCTACCTATTAACACTACTTATACCCTTGAGCGGCTGGCCAAGTTGTACACTGATGAGATCGTGAGGCTGCATGGGGTTCTGGTCACCATAGTGTCGGATAGAGACCCACGGTTCACATCACGGTTTTGGCCTAAGTTCCAGGAATCCATGGGAACGAAGTTGAGGTTTAGCACGGCATTCCATCCTCACACGGATGGGCAATCTGAACGGGTGATTCAGATTTTGGAGGACATGTTGAGGGCATGTGCCTTAGAGTTCCAAGGAAGTTGGGACAACCAGTTGGCTTTGGTGGAATTCGCCTATAACAACAGTTATCAGGCAAGTATTGGCATGCCTCCATACGAGGCATTGTATGGGAGGAAATGTCGGACACCCTTGTGTTGGGATGAGGTTGGCGAGGCCAAGCTTGAGGGTACTGAGCTAGTTGAGATCACCAAGGAGAAGGTGAGGGTTATTCAGGATAGACTCAAGGCTGCCCAAGATCGGCAGAAGAGCTATGCAGATAAACGACGAAGAACATTGGAGTTCGAGGTCGGCGATGAGGTATTTCTGAGGGTGTCACCTTGGAAAGGGATCATCAGGTTCCTCAGTCGGGGTAAGCTCAACCCACGCTACATAGGCCCATTCAAAATCATTGAAAGGATTGGGGTTGTAGCGTACCGGCTTCAGTTAACTCCAGAGTTAGAAAAGATTCATAACGTATTTCATGTTTCTATGCTCAAGAAGTATGTACGGGACCCGTCACATATTCTTGAGAAACCACCAGTAGAAATCCGGGAAGACCTTCACTATGCAGTACAACCGGTAAAGATCATGGACCGACAGGTAAAGAAGCTAAGGAGTAAAGAGGTACCAATGGTGAAGGTACTTTGGAAGAGCGATTGTGTCGAGGAGCAAACTTGGGAAGTGGAGACCCTGATGAGGGAACAATATCCATCTCTGTTTGACTAGACACATGGATTTCGGGGACGAAATCCCAAATAAGGGGGGTAGAACTTGTAACACCGCCCCCAAGTATTTGTACTTTATCAAATGATGTAAACCCCGAGAAATGAATAAACGCATCTTACGTGATTGTAAATTTTATCATTTCTTTTACGTGAATAGTGAAATTCACGTGGGGCCCACACCGGGAGTGGGGGCCGCCCGATATTATCGGGACCACATATTATATTCGTTTGGGTCAAGATAATATGTGTATAATGGTGGATAGCCTGGTTGGGCCATAGAAATTATGTGAGTAACCATTTGGGCATATAAAGCCCATTTATCGGTACCGAAGAAATAACAGATAAAAAGCCATAATAAATTATGGGGACCCTTAAATTAAAGTTGAGGAATATATATTCATTCTAATAGCCAATAATCATTGGAAGAGTGATAAATATTTCATTTGACCCGATAAAATGAAATATAGTTAAGACAGTCCGGAAAATACAACTTTCGGGACCAAGTATACACTTGGGGACACAAAAGGATGACCACCCATCAAAGTGGGGATCACCCCACGTTTTTTTCAGCCTTTATGTGGGAGATTAGTCTGCAAATGTGGACTTTGGATGGGAGAGCCGAGCTAAGGGGGGAGGCTGAGACAAGAATGGACTCCAAGAGTACCCCTCACCTCTCATCATTGACTAATGAGCCAAAATAGACTCCCATCACCCCCCTGCAGCCATCCATTCGGATTAGGCATCAACCTAGGTGAGATAAGCTCTGCAAATCACCTTACTCTTCATTCATTTTCGCACCAAGAGTAAGGAAGGAAAAAGAGGAGAATAGAGGGGTGGTTGAGAAGGAAAAATCTGGGATAATAAGGTAACGACTCCATTAATCACATTTTTATTCCTTAATCCTCTCCTATGATTATATAATCATATGTTAAACACCCCTAGATGCGTTCTACACATATAAAAGTGTAGGATGGGAGTTGGAGAGTTGGTCTAAACCCAAAACGAACTTTGAGAGCAAAGTTGACGGGTTGCCGGAAAATAACCTTTTAGAGGTTATTTGTATTGGTATGGGTTTTATGATGATAAAACCTTGTTGTTAACTTGTATAAGGTACTTCAAGGACTTTCACGGAGTTGAAAGGGTCGCCGGAGTTGTCGCCGGAGTTAGTTGAAGTTTGCCGGAGTTTCACCGGAGCTCAATAAGAAGGGCTAGAACTTCATAAGCTTCTTTTAAGGTGAGAAGACGGCTATATGCTTTATAACTTTTGCGTGAGGCATGAGATTACCTAAATTAATCAAGAACATGTTTTATGAATTGATTAATGGTAGTAAAGTATGTGTTATGTCATGATAGAAACCATAACATAGTTGGAAAGCATGAAATGTAGGTTTGATTAGTGAAATTAATATAAATTGATATGTATGATGTTCCAAGGGCCAAAACAGGTATTTTTGGATCAAGGACTTCAAGTAGTACATGCATGTAAAATTTCACGTTAATCGGACTCCGTTTGGGCGGTCAAACGGGCGTTGACCGCCAAGTCAACTATAATACCCGACCGGGTATTGGCAAATACCCGACCGGGTATTTGCTGAAAATCTGCCCCGAGGGCTGCTGTCTCCTATACTCGATCGAGTATGGATAGGTACTCGATCGAGTATGCATGGAAAATTAGCCTTACGGGCAGCTGTCTCCTGTACTCGACCGAGTATAGGTGGGTACTCGATCGAGTATTGGGTTATACTCAAAACGGGTAGTTTTTGAGTAGGTTAACGTGGACCGATCAGGTGGGACCCGTCCACGTTGGTTACTAAGGATTGTTACATGACTATAGGACTAGGTATTGTCCATAGTTAAGTGAATGAAAGATTAGCCATATCCAAGTTAGGGTTGGTAAGGAATAAGGTTGAGGTTGAGTATCCTCGGGACGGTAAACGATCCCAAAACTCGGTGAGGTCGAGTATCCTCGGGACGGTAAACAATCCTAAAACTCGGTGAGGTTGAGTATCCTCAGGACGATAAACAATCCTAAAACTCGGTGAGGTTGAGTATCCTCAGGACGGTAAACAATCCTAAAACTCGGTTGAGGTTGAGTATCCTCGAGACGGTAAATGATCCTAAAACTCGGTTGGGGTTGAGCATCCCCGGGACGGTAAACACTCCCGAAACTCGGTAGGATATTATGAAAGTAGAATGTAGCTTGTGAGCTAGGCATTCAGGATGAAAGGGGAAAGGTTGGGTAAGTACCTTATCTCTAAAAGACTTTTGTGAGGAAGCGACCTACGGGTCAAGTATTTTACAAGTATATACAGTATGTATTATCTTGGGAATGGGGTAACAATGGTTACACCTATATATTTATGTATCATCTTTTTTTTGGGTCTCGTGTCTGAAACATTAGTTATTCCTCATATAGCCTGCTTGTCACTAGTACTTCTTTCTGTGAAGTACTGACCCCTCCGGGGGCCCTCACTATTTTTCAGGTTAAGACTAGAGTCCTGCTACCTGCACCTTTGCATAGGGTGGACTTCGAATAAGGAAGACTTGGTTCGTGCTTCCATTCTTATTTGACTTATGAAAATGCTCATAGATATTTGAACAATGTTTTCTATTAAACTATTGAAGGGCCTGCGTGCTCATGTTTGCCACGTGTGGCTAATTACTAAACATATTTTACTTCCGCATTTGTTTGAGTAATATATTGATGTTGATTGTATGAGTTTACTAATCGGTTTGGCAATAGAATCTATCGGACACCTTGTACGATTTAATAAGGATGAACTACGTTGTTCTTATTGAGTTGTACGGCGGTTGTCTACGTGGCACGGATGCAGTCCGGGGCGTGACAGATTACCTGTGCCCCGGGTTAAAGATAAGAACATCACTGTTAAAAACTAAAGAAAAATATATTAATGACAGTTTAAAATTCAGAAAAATATATTTAGAAAAGTTAAAATTCACAATATAAGCATGTACGAAGAACATATATATACCTCCATGGTGGAATTAGTGATTGGAGTGTTCATAGAATGAATTAAGCATCCTTATACCTACCGCTTGACAAATTAAGAAATAATACACTTTCAACCAGACAAAGAAATCATCCAAAATAACAAATATTTTTCTTAACTTTGAATATTTTTTCACACGCCATACTTTTCTATCACATTCCCTTTGATTCGTTTTCCCCAAGTTGATGGGTAATATCATATCCAAATGCACGCTATTAAGAAACTAACCCAAAAGTTAAGAGATTAACCTTATTACACAAAATGTTTTCAGATTAATAGTTTTCTTCGCCTAAACATTTTATCAAACAGGTTATATGCAAAGTAATAAAAGCACCTATACCACAGAATCTAGGTGTAGTTGCATACAATCGTAGATTTTTTTTTATCAAGGAGAACAAATAACACATGGATCAACAAAAATTAAACTCGTCAACTCTAACTACAAACACCGTCATCTCTAACTACAAACACTGTATTGTTTCAGATTCGAAGTAAATTATCTATATTCACATTCAGATGAGGCAGAACATACGAAGAATTAGGGAGGGTTGTTATGGTTAGGGTGGGACGATTTCTACTCAAAATCACGACCACAGCCAAACGAATCCAGCCCTGCCCAAAGCCCATCAATGCTTCGGCTGTTCTCTGACCATCCCCCACCACCGCTTTCCAGGAGGCATGTGAAATGTTAGAGACGCGTGTATGATAAACATAACGTAGTAATTACAAAGAATAAGGATGTTGTTGCCTGAGTGTAGAAGAAAGATCTCTGTTGATAGAGCCGTGTAGGAGGAGGGTTCAAGAGAGGCGGAACCTCGGAAACATTAGGAAGAAGAGACAGCAATCAAGCGGAGAAGCTGATGGATAAGTAAATTAGCAGAATTTACAAAAATACCCTAGAACTTAGGCGGGAACTTCACTTAACTCGATTAATAGATATATAGATTATTGTATTTCCTTGTTCTTAGTTATACTTTTGTAATTGGTATGAGCTCAAGGAGCTAAGTTTTTAACTAAGGCTAGGGATGAACTTCTATGCCCACTAGGTGTTTGATAAAAGTTCTAAACCAATAAATTGTGATTTATCCTTTATATATTGATTGTTTATGACTATGGACTATGGTGTACAACATAGAAGTATGTTAAATTTAGTTTATGTTTGCAATTAACGTTGAAGTCTAAACTATGAACATTAAAGGATAAACATATATGTTACCGATAATAGAAATATATCTTGTACTATATGATATGGGTGTGATGTTTTGATATTCAACGGGGTTTTCGGTAGATGAATGTAAGTTGTAACGGGACTTGCACGTAACGAAAACCACGCTCTCACTGCCTTAACCGGAATTGAGAATATATTAGCGACATCATATTCATAATTATTGGTAAAGAACTAATATTCAACCCTATTAAAGCATTTAAGTGATTCCTAAAGCCTTAGTAGTTATCCGTCACTTTAAACTCAAATTAATTTAAGTTATATCCCTGGAAATTAAAGAGAAGAACCAAGTTGTTGTTTAAAGTTATCTACTCTCGGACTAAATTAAACAACGTTTCCCTGTGGATTCGACCCGATATTTTATCGGAATTTATTACTATATCGACACTTGTACATTTGCAAGTTTAGCCCGGTCAGGCAGGTATACCACTTCCACCCAGATTTCTTTAATCCGTAAAGTGAGTGTTTCAATTTTATTGCAAACGCACTCCGTGGTTTACAGTCACTTGATTTGGGTAGTGAAAGTCCTTCGGGCACTTTCGTATATGTCTCTGCATCAAGATCCCCATAGAGATATGCAGTAACCACATCCATTAGTTGCATTTCTAGTCCTTCGGGAAATGCTAAACTAACCACGTATCGGAACATTATAACGTCCATTACGCGATACTAGGTTTCCTCGTAGTCAATCACAGGGCGTTGTGAGAAATCTTGCTCCACGAGGCGAGCGTTGTACCTTAAGACTTCATTCTTCGCATTTCGTTTTCTGACAAATACCCCTTTATGTCCTACAGTCTTTACACTTGGTGGGGTTAGCACTACCGGACCAAATACCTATCTTTTCATCAAAGAATCTAGTTCTACCTGGATTGCTTCTTTCCATTTAGGTCAATCCGCTCTTTGTTGACATTCTGCAATAGAGTGTGGTTCGATATCATCGTGGTCTATAATTTCTTGAGCAATGGTAAATGCAAATATATCATCAATGTATATGAAAGATCTTCCCATTAGCACATGTGCATTTTCACTATCCATTGAGATTTCTCAATTCTGTAGAATCATATCAAACATCAGAGCGTTCTCCAGTAATGATTCATGGACATAACCTTAATCAGAGATCCATGGGAGGAATGTTCTACTTCGATGATCAATGGATTAGTTGGTGCCATACTAGCTCTCGTCCTTCTCTTCCGTGGGCGAGTATCAATCGAACCAAGTGGACTTCCTCTCTACCTTTGAGGAGCCACGACCTCAATCACACCTCCACTAAGTATGGTTGTAGTGCCTCCTACTATGGCATTTCTCCTCTTTTGGGGGATATTTGACCTTGCAGGCACATTTGTTGCTCGTATGTGTGATCTTGTCACTTTAGCGATGTCCGTGAATGAATCAGGCATAAAGTCTGTTACAATTTGGAGATCAATTATTCTTTTAACTCCAACTTCAATTATTCTAAATAGCGGATTATTGTTGGAGATTCGTTTCCAACGTATATACCTAATCGCCTTTGAGGACCCATTTAGTGCGTTGTGGTGGCGCAATTGACACCTATACTGCAGAGCAAAATATGTGTATATGTGAAATGTCAGGTTCATATCCAATGACCAACTGGTACACAAAATATGGTTGGTTTGCAGTGGGTCTAAAGCAAATAAGTAATGTTGCGTGTAATATTGCATATCCTCATGCAGGTATGGGCAAGTTGGTGCACATAACCAATGACCTAGATATCATTTGTAATCTTTTAATATGGGGAACATGATGCTCTACATCGATCCCTATAGACATGCAATAATAATCAAAAGTCTTTGATGTAAACTCTCCAGCATTATCAAGTCTTATGGACTTAATAGGATTATTAGGGTGGTGAGCCCTTAAACGAATTATCTGTGCTGGGAGCTTTGCAAATGCAGTGTTCCTTGTGGACAAAAAACAACGTGTGACCAACGGTTCGATGCATCCACCAGAATCATAAAGTATCTAAATGGTTCGCATTCTGGATGGATGGATCCACATATATCTCCTTGTATTCTTTGTAAGAATGAGATATTTTCGTTTGTATCTTTAGCATAGGATGGTCTCGATCTTGTTTTTGCTAAAGAACAGGCTTTACAAAATGCATTATGTGATTTGGACATTGTTAAAGATGCATGAGCTAATTCTTCTTGTACTTCAGAAGATGTTTTTTCGTTTTGTATAACTATAGAGCCAACATCTTTCAATGTGTTTGACTTTTGCCCATTTTTATTCCTTCCTCGAAACAAAGGATGTCCATGTGAATGTTTCAATATACGAATCATCATGTCACGGCCAGGGTGTCCAAGACGATCGTGCCAAATCCTGTATGAGCCCGCGTTCCACATTTCATCGTTGGTGACAACATAGGATTCAAAGATCCGAATAGTAGTAACATAGAGTCCACTAGATTGACTCATTAATTTCTCTAATATGCGCTTTCTTCCGCATTCATTAGAGGTAATGTATAAATGTTCTATACCGTTTTCACAGTGAGTTTCCACATGAAACCCATTATCATGTAAAACTTAGTAGGGTTCGGGTAGATCTAGGTGCATACAGAGCGTTTGTGACGTTAGGCAGCATAAACTATGCAGCACCTCGCCCTCTTATTACATTTGAAGATCCAATCATTGTAGTCACAGAAGAATTATATGATATTAACTTATCAAATAATTACCTATTTCGTAAAATAGTGTATGTGGTCCCACTATCTACTAAACACTCAAGTTCTCCTCGAGTCATACATGTATCATATGGATAGAAAACATAAATCTGAACCCAAAATTAAAAAATTGTTTAGATTTTAAAATCAATCCAATTATTAAGGAAAAAAATGTAATCATGTAGTATAAACAGAATATAAAACCACACAGAATAGTAAAAGTGTCCAACAGTCCATGAGCAGATAAAGAAATTAAAATCAATCAGTCAAAGTCAGGTGCATCGACTGACTGAACAGTGTCCTTCTTGCCGCCAAAATCAGCAACGGTGAGGTTAACGTTGACCTCATTATCTTATTCGGTCACAAAATAAGATTCATGTTCTTTAGCCTCTCGGTACTTTTTGTAAGTGGCTGCAATTTTATTATTTGCGTGGCAATTCTTATACCAATAACCTGCAACTCCACATACATAGCAAAGGTCTTCACAATTTCTTTCACGTTTGACTGGAGGCTTCACAGATGCATTGTGAACATTTGATCCTGCACCCTCATCTCTTTGCCATACATTGGAAGATCCTCTATGATTAGGGGTGAGCATCGGTCGGGTTCGGCCTTTGGTGTGTCTTCTTCGGCCAAGGCGGTGGTGATAGTGTCTATCCGCTCCTCGGCCTCATTGATCTTTCTGGTGAGCTTAAGGTAGCAAGCCCTGGCTATCTTCTGATTTCCTCTGGCGTAGCCGACGCCGTCCTTGGTAGGAAACTTGAGGCACAGATGTTTCATAGAGATGATGGCCTCAAGGTCCTCCAAGGCCGGTCGGCCCCAGATCATGTTGTGGGCGTTGTCCAAGTTCACGACCACAAATTCCATGTCTATCTTCGCGTGATAGGTACCGTCACCGACCACAACGGGAAGCACTATCGTGCCTTCGGCGTCGATAGAGTCCCCGGTGAATCCGGATAACGGAGTCCGTATCGGCCTGAGCTCAGTCTTCTTCAGCTTCAATTGCTTGAAGGTATCAACGTACATCACATTGACGGAGCTGCCAGTGTCGATGTAGTTGCGGTGAATGATGTTGTTGCCGATTTCACATTTGACGACGAGAGCGTCTCTGTGAGGCAGGGGGCGATGGGGAAATCCCTGTCGGTAAAGGTGATGGCCTCCATGTGCTGTCGCTTCGGCCTAGGGGGAGCGTGGGACACCTCACCAACGTATAGGGACTGGGCCCATTTTTTCCGTTGGGTAGCCGAGTCCCCCCCTGTGTTTCTGACGACGATGATATGAATGTGATGCTTCTTCTGGCGGGGTTCTTTGTAACACTTGAGATTTAATATAAACGGATTAATAGTACTATTCATACCAACAAGATGCATCTCCTTTTAAGGGAGCTCATCACCAAGAACTCCAAAGTTAAGCGTGCTTGCACTGGAGTAATCCTGGGATGGGTGACCCCCTGGGAAGTTTCTCAGGGCGCGACGAGTGAGGACAAAGTGCGCGTAAAAGGCTAGTGTCGGTTTGTGAGGACAGTACTAGAGGTCTGGAGGGTGTGTATGAGTAACTACCTCGGGCCCTACGGGGCGGGGTGTTACAAAGTGGTATCAGAGCAACCCTGCGACAGTGTGTTGATCCGTTGGATATCGGGCGGGCACTTAGCAGGGGAAAAGATTCCGGGGTGTGATTGAGATTGGTTTAAGGGCGCAACGAGGACGTTGCGATCCTAAGTGGGGTGATTGTAACACTTGAGATTTAATATAAATGGATTAATAGTACTACTCCTACCAACAAGATGCATCTCCTTTTAAGGGAGCTCATCACCAAGAACTCCAAAGTTAAGCGTGCTTGCACGAGAGTAGTCCTGGGATGGGTGACCCCCTGGGAAGTTTCTCAGGGCGCGCACGAGTGAGGACAAAGTGCGCACTAAAAGGCTAGTGGCGGTTTGTGAGGACAGTACTAGAGGTCTCGAGGGTGTGTATGAGTAACTACCTCGGGACCTACAGGGCGGGGTGTTACATTCTTCCTCGTCCTCGTCTTCACTGAGGGCGCCAATTTCCCTTTTCTTCCCGGAGGATCCTTCCCCCTTTTTGCCAGGGTTAACCCAAGTGTTGCTTTTGGGGGCGCCCTTGATAAATTGGGAAAGTTCCCCCTGCCGGACGAGTCCGTCGATGTGCCTCTTCAGGGTGGTGCAATCATCGGTCTTGTGGGATGTCTGACGGTGGTACTTGCAATACGTCCCCCCTTTGTGGACTGCAAATATCTCCTCCTCTGATCTGGGGTCCTTCACGATGAGGCCCTGCTCTTCAGCGTGGTCAAGGATGACGCTCACCGGGTGGGTGAGGGGGATACGCTGTGCCTCCAATTTTGGGCGCCACAAACGATCTTCCCTTCGCTGTCCGCCGGGCTCCTGGTGTGCCTTCTTCTGCTGGTTCTGTTCCTTGTTGGCCGGCGCATGGTGGGGGTTGGACGAGGAGTCCTTCTTCTGTTGCTTTTCCCCACCCTTCTTTTGGCTTAGGAGTTCGTCGGCGTCAGCATGCCTGTCTCCGCGTCGGAGCGCCGCGAGGTATGACCGCGGGGGCTCAGTGAACAGACTCCGGGCGAAATGGCTTGGCCAAAGTGCTCCGCGGAGGAAGGACAAGAGAGTGCGTTCATCAGCTCCCTCACACTCATCCACCTCCCTCGTCCAGCGGTCGAGGAAGGCGCAGAGCGTCTCCTCCGACTGTTGTTTAATAGTGAGGAGGTGAGCGAAATGCTTCTTTATACGCTTCCTTCCGGCAAAGTGGGTGAGGAAGCGTTGAGCCAGGTCCTGCCATGAGTCTATGCTCCCCTCTGGAAGGTTGTTGAACCAATCATACGCTGCTCCTTCCAGGGTAGACAGGAACCGGCGGCACATGTATTCTTCCGACGCGTTGGTCATCATCATGTTGTTTTGGTAGCGAGTGAAGTTCTCCTGAGGGTCGGTACGGTCGTCATATGGCTTGATCGGGTTCCCCTTGTACTTCTCCGGGATGGGGGCGGAGAGCACCCTCGCTGAGAAGGGGGTCCTCGTCCGTATCTGGATGACGGGCTCGTCTCGCCTGTCAGCCAGCTCCCTTTCTAGAGCGCTAACCTTGTTGAGGAGAGCGTCGTAGTTGGGGGGCTGGGCTGTGTGGGCTGAAGCGGCTGCCGCAAGTGCGGCGGCTTCCCGGGCCTCCATGTCGGCCAAGCGCTTCTCCAGTCGGGCGATCAGTTTATCTTTAGGGTCCCTGGCGGCCGTGGCGGCGTCCGACATTGGTTGGATCCGGGCCGCATGGGCCAGGTTGATCTGGTGTCTTGCGTCATTTTCATGCAGCTTTCCTTTGCCTTTGTCCAGCCGAGGCCGATCCGTCGTCCGGGAGACGGATCCGAAGCTCTCCTTAGGCGATCCTGGCTCGCGACCACCCAACCGATCCGCCACCCTTCCCGTAGGTACCCGGCGGCTCGCGATGTCACCCAGCCTATTGAAGGCCGAGATTTTACCGCGAGGTTGGGCCGGTGTATCCCGGGTAGGAGAAGCAGTATGGGAATGGGTGTCCACGACGACGACATCCTCATTGTCACCGAAGAAGGTGATGCCGAGCGGATGAGGTGGTGGTGGTGGTGGCACCGTCGCGACCTCTCCAGTCGCCGGGGTGTTGTTCTCCCCAGTCTTTGCGACGAGAGCACTGACTACGTTGGGGTCCTGGAGGATGCTGGCGACGATGGCCGATAGAGCGGCCGGGTTGATCTGGGGGACAACAGGGTGAGAAGCCTGTTGGCCCGAAGCGCGATCAGCAACGCGTCTGTCCTCGAGCCCGATGCGGGCGTCTGGAGCAGTCTTGTTGAGATGGGTGCGAAGGTCGGCCGCTGCGAGCTCGACCTCCAGAGCATCCTCTTCCTGGACGATGAGGTCGTTAAGGACGTTGTCAGCAACGTTTCCCTGTCCTTCCTGGTTCGGGGGGGGCGTTCCTACCAGTGTTCTTTGACCTAGTTCTTGTCATAGCTAGCGGTAGTGTCTGGTAGCGACGAAGGGTACTCACTTGATCTGTTCTAAACTCTCAATGAAAGCACCAAATGATAGAGTATTAATTCTAGAGAGAAGTGAGAGCTAGAGAGAGAAAGCGAGTAATTATATTTCTCAACCCCCTATAACTAGCCCCAAGGGGTCTATTTATAGGTAAAAATACGGATTTGGGCTCCTAGCCATGGGCTTAGGAGGCCCATTACAATAATCATGCCTTCTTTGGGCGAAATAGGGCCACTAATGGGCTGAGTACAATACTTAGTAAATAAAGTAGAGAGATGTGTTCTGCCAGGACGAAGTCTGGCCGATGCGGGGCACTTTGGCCGATGTGGTCCCATGGCCGATGCGGTCCATGGGCTGACGCGGTCCCGGAAACCCAGATTCGTGCTCCGGGCCGGTTTGGTTTCTGGCCGATGCGGGTCCACTGGGCCGAAGGGGGGCACGTGGACATTCTTCTGGTCATTGTTGACTTGAGTATGTGGGCCATGGGGTCCAGGCCCATATACTCTATCAATTATATTTATGAAAAGTTCCTCTTTTATACTTTCTCTATTCCTTTTTAGTTACAACACTTCCATTTGCATATTTACCGACACATTACTTTGATTATTAGTATTCGATGTAAGTAAAGAATTGTAGAAATGAGATTTTCAGAAAATTGTAAAAAGGAGATTTTCAGCAATTACTTTGAAGATCGAAGTCCCAATAATGTTATTGAGAAATTTTAATCACGCAAAAGTTTTATTCAATGGAATGTGGTTGGTCATGCATTACCTGACCGAAAAAGAAAGTATGACAAGTCATAACTCAAAAAACTATGAAAGATGAATTTTACATATTGAGAATCTCATTGTCGCATATGACACCTTTATTCAATTTCCTAAGAAAGTAATTTCATACGTTGGCAAACTTTGTAATGACAATCAATAAAAGTTAAGGTTAGATGCTATCTCATAATATGTGATTTATACCGTGAGAGATAAGTTTCATTAGTGGTCAATTGTACATTGCAATACCAAGGGTAATGAGCAAAGACATCTTAAGATACTCATATCTTCAAAAGAAACAAATTTCTTCACTAAGACGATGAATATTGTTTATAAAGAGGTTTCCCAAAATCTAAAAATGTCATGTTTGGTGTGTGGTGTTACATTACAATTTCACTTTTTAATTTACTCTATGTAGTTAAATTACGATCCACAACGAACAAAAGTTGATTTAATTTGAAATAAAATTATAAATTATTTATGTGTGTTATAAAATAAATATCTTACAAAATATTCAAACATCTGCTCGGGGCAACGTCAGGGTAAAACACCAGTTAACATTAAAATTTGAGTTTATGTATTTTCCCCGTTCTTTAATAGTTGCAACATAGTAATTTTTGTGTTATTCACACACCCCACTTTGACCACGATTTCTAAAAACTTATAAGCACCAATGATGGTTAGGGCATTTTAGGAATGATAAAAGTGTTGGTGTAACACTAAAGCAATTTACACTTGTACAATTTGTTTTAGTCATTGTACCATTCATCATTAAATTTAAATCTTCCCCTTAACTCCGTTAACTCCAATGTTTCCAACACAAACTTTTGAGTTTCCATTTAATTATTCTATGCACTTAGATTGATTTGATTTCCATTTAATGTTCTAATTGTTTTATTCATTTTTTAATATGTATGTTACCTTATGCAAGAATTTCGAAAATCATTATTCTATTGTAATTATTTTAATTTGTCATTTCTAATTTAATTATTTATCTTATTTTAGTGCTTATTTTTATTTTTATATATATTTAAAAATTTTATCATTTCAAAAGTAGTTAGATTAAGAATAGTGATACAGAACATAAATTATTGAGAGTATGATGGGAAAATAGTGGAATAATGTGATAGAATGAATGACAAATCCAAAAAAGTAGTTGTAATAGTGTTTTATTTTCAAAATTATTGAGGGTATGATGACAAGATTTAGAAATTGGAATATTTTTTCGTTAAGAACGAAAAAGGAAAGTGGGAATTGTTTTTTGCCCGAAGCGGGGGCAGGTACCTCCCATGGTCCCCAGCTCATCCACTGTCGATATCGTACTTTAGATGTTTAGTGCTATTGGATTCAAACATCAAAATGACGTACATGTTCTAGCTAGGCCCTATAAACCTAATCATCCTGCCCACCCTTTCTTAGATTGTTTATTACCACATTAATGATATTACATTCTTATAGGGCGTTACGAAACGATCCTTGTCAGGCTTACAAGAAAAGAGATGCTCACGCCCCTTTTTAATCATCTGTTATGTGGGAAAATATGCATAAAACTAATCTTGTGTGCAATTTCACATAACTTAATTAAATATATTAATCATTAACATTCACATTATGTTAATCTTGTTAAAATAACATTGGGCATTTTCCCTCATGCATAGCGCGTTAATGCGTTATACGGTTATAGAACTAGTTTGTTTGATAAAAATGGTGTATTTCTTCTCCCTGCTATCTTTTACAATCATAATATAATTGTAAGAGCACTAATTTTTTAACAAAGAAAAAAGTTATTCATTTTTATGAGAAATACATTTTCTGAACTACATATTGTCAAAATAAGCACATTTTTGAATAATTTCAGCTACATATAAGATCTTTTTGCTAAATACTACCGACTTTCCCCTATATCGAATGGATGTCTTGTTTGGATTTGACAAACACACTTCGAAAATAGTTCAAAAGTAAAAGTAGATGTGGAGATTTTAATTGAAATGGGTGAAATAATATGAATCGGTTATTTCATCCCAAGACATTTATTTTGAGATAATCCAAAAACAGAAAATAGCACATTTATTTTGAGACAACGGGAGTAGGATTTCATCATCAATTGTTAAACATAGGATGTCTTGATGCTCAAATAAGTTTTTAAATTTTTATATTTTTAACTGCAAATTTCTGATGCTCAATACACATATATATAGTCTCAATCGATGTTCAATAATCAAGAATACGGTATTTAATGAAGATGTTTTGATATACTCAATTTGAGAGTTCTAATGCTCAATACACATCATAATGACGCTCAATAGTAGAGAACAAAATACTTAGTGAAAATGTTTTGATAAAATATAAGGATTCATTTCCAAATTTTGTATACTCAATTGTAGAATTCATATGTTCAATAGAGAAAGCTTGATGGTGAATGAACGTGTCTTGATACTCAAATAATAGTTTACGATTTGCATATCAATCAATACTTCATAAGTATAATATTAAATTAGATTTGCATATTGAAATTCATAGGAGTATACATATAATTTAAGAAATTATTATAAAAGAAAAAATAAGAAATAAGGTCAAATGATATGAATCATATATCACGATGCTCAATATTAGACTCCTAATACTCAACAAAATATATGTTGATTCTCATTAAAAGTTCATTAATGCTCATTTAACAAAAACTGTGGTTTCCATCTCAATAGAGGAGATTTGATGCTCAATGAAAATGTCATGATGTTCAACTATCAAATTTTACGATTTTATTATCAATGCGCATTTTGTAAGTTACATATATATGTTCATTTGGTATCGATGCTTTGATCATTTATAAAATGACATATCAATGAACATTTCAATGAAAGGAAAAGATCAGGTCCAGCCCTCCCCTGGCCAGCCGCCATCCGAACTCCGCCGTTTGGGGCGGTTCCCGGTGGAATTTTTTGATGAAATTTTTTGAACATGTTCTTCATCAAGTCTAGTCCTATCAATATATGTAATCAAATTATTATGCATAAAATTCTAATCCGTATTAAATTTCTATTAATATGAATTTTTAAATATAATTATAGTCACAATTAAAGTTATACATCGAACGGGAAATCAATCACGTGGGTTGATATTGTTAAAGCCAACAAAGAAATTGTCACAGTCAAGCCCTGTACGCAACTTGTTCTACCCCTTACCGAACGGGAAAAAACAAATAATATTGGGGCAGGGCCTGAAATTTCTGTTCAGGTCATTCCCTCTCAAGCCACAACAGACGACTCTACCATGGATTCTGAAAAGTTCAATTTTTTTGGAGAAGAGGGTTTTGACTCCATAAAAATTGAATCTAAGCTATTTAGATTTGCTCCCAGGAATAATGAAATAGTCATTTTGGAAATTCAGAAATCCTCACTTAAAAGGATTAATTTCAATACAGTGATTGCACCCCATATCTTTAGTTGTATTTATCACCTTTCATGCTCAGATAAAATTGGGCAAAGTAGAAAATCCGGGACTATCAGAGTTATGTCGGTGCTCAACAAATCAAGTTGCTGTGTGAAGATTGCTAAAGAAAAGGGGAGCTCAATTCTTGTCCCCAAGGGCCCACAAATTTTTTTAAGCTTAAGTCCATTTTAATAACCCAGTTTGAATAGAATTAAATGAATCCCACGGAAGGCCCATAAAAAGGCCCAATTAAAAGAAAGATAGTCCATTTAATTAAAATAACCTATTTTTTTGGTGGCACTTTTGTAATTTAACCGAAAAATAATGGCTCCCGCTAAATGAGCAATATTGTAGTTTTGTTGAGCATCTCACATTTTGTATTGAGTATTATGAGGCTAATAATGAGTATCACGATCTCTGCTTCATATATTCTATTTTTCTGCTATAAAAACTTACTCCGTACTAAATTATATCTAAAATTCACTCCTATAAATTTCAATATGCGAGTCTAATGTAATATAATACTTTTGAAATGTGCATTGATATGACATTTTAAAAATGAGCATAACATCAGTATCAAATGAGCATACATAACTAACAAAGTGCACGTTGATATGAAAATCGTAAGGTTTGTTAGTTGAACATCATGACATTTTAAATGAGCATCAAACCTCAACTATTGAGATGAAAATCACGACTTCTGGAGAATGAGTAATAATGAACTTTTAATGAGCACCCTAACTATTCTGTTGAGTATTAGGAGTCTAATATTCAGAATCGTGATCTCTGCTTTACAAACTTCTAATTCACTTTCTTTTTGTTATTTTTTATCGTAAGGTTTGTTAGTTAAACATCACGACATTTTAAGTGAGCATCAAACATCTGTTATTGAGATGAAAATCATAGTTTCTTGTGAATGAGCAATAATGAACTTTTAATGAGCATCTAACCTATTATGTTGAGTATTAGGAGTCTATCATAAAATAATACTTTTAAAAAATGCATTGATATGACATTTAGAAAATGAGCATAAAATGAGTATCAGATGAGCATATGTAACTTACAACATGAGTATTAATGAATTTGTTAGTTGCTTTGTTGGTTAAACATCACAACATTTTCATTCAGCATTAAAACTCCTCTATTGAGATTGATGAAAAAATCATGATTTCTATTAAATGAGCATTAATGAACTATTAATGAGCATCAGACCTATACAAATGAGCATGTGTAACTTACAAAATGAGTAGTTATATGAAAATTGTAAGTTTTATTCGTTGAACAACAAGACATTTTTTGTGAGCATTAAATCCCCGTTATTGAGTATTAGAATCTGCGATTGAATATAATGATTTGTGGTCTCGTATCTATAATCAACTCTTATATAAATCTAATGTAATATGAGATACTAAATGAACATAACAGAGATACTAAATGAACATACATAATTTACAAAATGAGTATTGAAAAATTCAAAAACTCATTAGTGTATGTTCATTTTAAGCGTTTTACTCATTTGAGTTTAAGGTAAAACTCATTTCTAATGTGCTTAATATATATATATATATATATATACACACACACATACATATATAAAGAAAAAGCAAGAAGTAAACAATAAATAAAGAAACGAAAAGAAGAAGAAAAAAAGACAAATCAAAAGAAGTAAAAAGAAAGAAGTAAACAATCAATAAAGAAAGGAAAAGAAGGAAAAAAGACAAATCAAAAGAAGTAAAAAGAAAGAAGTAAAAAGAAAGAAGTTAACAATCAATAAAGTAAAACCAGATACAGAGTAGCTAGCAGTAAAAGTAAATAAAAAAAATGAAAATAGAAAAGACAACTAAAAGGTACGGAGTAACAATCAGGAATGGAATGAAAGAGGATAGATGCGGCGGAAGAAAAGAAAGAAAAGAGAAAAGATGGAGGATGCATGTCTACGAAAGAAAAAGAGGATGGAGCGAAGAGGTGCATGCGGAAGAGGATAGAAGTTGCAGTTTATTACAAAATTACCTGGTTGTACCAAGAGGAAGGTACAGTCGGGTGTACCATATATTTTACGGGGTCTAGCTTTAGTGTTTTATATTCTCTTTTATTCTATGTATTTTTTGCTTTATTTATTTTCTTGCACTGTACTTTATATTTTTATGAATAAAATCGTTCGGTTTATCAACAAAAAAAATAAAGTTATACATCGATATATGTGAAAGTGACGAGTTTTTTTCTAGATTAATGCTGAAAAAAAATATTTCCCAAATTAATTTTGGGTTAAAAGTATTGCCCAAATTAATGTTGGGTTAAACTATAGTTAAGAGTTAAGACATACGTGAAGATTGGGAAGCCCCATGCGCACGACAAGCTCATCACATAAACGAAGGGGAGCCACACGTGGGACCCAACAAAATCAAAACCCTAATTGTTTTCAAAGATTATAACCTTTTTATTTGTACTCTGATTATTACAAAAAATATATCAATTTCATAATTTTTTTTTATCTTTTATATGACACCAATATTGCACATATAAAAATTTAAAAATTATTCAACACGTAAAAAAATATATTTGTAAAGTGTTATACGGAGTAATTTTTTTATTTTCACTCCGATCATTTTAAAATATATATATCAAAATTCATCAATTTTTATCATATTTCATATGACACTAATATTCCATAGGTAAAAATAAATAATAATTTAAATTGTTATACCTTTTTTGTACTCATATGGTCTTTAAAATATATTTAAAATCGATCATAACTTTTTATTATATTTCATGTGTCACTAATATTTCATATACAAAATAAGTACATAACTTAGCACTTAAAAAACTCAATATTTAAAGTGTTGTAATTTTTTTATTTGTAGTCTAATTGTTACAAATAATATATCAAAATGAGGTTTAAGCAAAAAATGTCAATTTTACCTTTATTAGCATTTTCGCCCAATGCGAAACATGTCTAATTCATTAGGAAGGTTTTATTTTTAAACATATGAAGGACAATATTAATTTCATATGAAATTCATTAAAAGTTGTGAAATTTGATAATTAGAGTACAAATAAACAAATTATAACACTTTAAAAATTGAAGTTTTTTGAAGTTCTAAATTATTTTTTGTTCATGTATACAAACATATGAATTTTGATATATATATATATATATATATATATATATATATATATATATATATATATATATATATATATATAGCCAATCGGAGTACAAAAAGGTATAACACTCTAAAAATTGATTTTTTAAAAGTACTAATTTGTTTTATCTTTACCTATTAAATATTAGTGTCATATGGATGGTAACAAAAAGTTATGAATTTTGCTATATTTTTTAAAACAATCGGAGTATGAATAAAAAATTTATAATTTTTTTTATCATCAAACGGGTCGCTATTCATATCAAAAGATCCAGAATCATTACATCAAGCAAAAGGAAAATAAAACTGACACCAAGTGAAACTTCAACAACTACGACTGTAACCCTATGGTGAGACTTTGAGACGGTCACCCCTGAGAGAGCAACACAAATCGCTAACCATGTAGTGGGCTTGACACAGCCAAACCTATTCCCATAGATCCAACCATACCTAATGACATAAAGAGAGGCAAAAAACTCAAACAAACTGTCAAAACCAACAACAAAAGTGGACACAAGAAAAAAATAACAAACAGATAAAAACTACAAGAAAAGCGTTCACGAACTCTAACACCTCGTACATCCCATGGTGGCGGTTCAGGAGGAGGTCTTACCACCGGTACCATGTTAATTGATACTCCGTGACCTTTGGCTGCCAAAGGTCATGCATCAATCCTCCGTCCCTGCATAACCAAACTCATCCCTGCCCCATGCAACCAGAGTAAACGGATAGGCGGCGCCGATCTTCTCCAACGACGACATCAACGCATCATCCTCGAACCTTGACCACAACGCCGATCTCTTCGAGCCATGACAACAAATCCGCCCTTCGAGGACGAAGCACAAACAACAACAGCCGTCCTTCGATTAAAATCGAAGACGGAAAAATCGAAAAAGCGGCCGTCCTTCGAATAAACTCGAAGACGGAAAAAGACTCCAAGCGGCCGAATCCCTAGAGAGAAGCAGAGACTCGATAAAAAATTTATAAAACTTAAAAATACAGAATATTTATTTTAAATGCTAAATTATTTTTTATACATGTAATATTGGTGTCATATGAAAGATAATAAAAAAGGGGAAAATCGCACTTTTAGTCCATGAAACAGTCACAAAAATGAAATGTCGGACCCGTATTTCTGATATTGTAAATGTCACCCCTCAATTGTCCAAATTGTTGTAAATGTGGCCTTTTAAGGGGTGAAATGTACTCTCGCCCACATTGTATATTTTACCCCTCAAAGGACCACATTTACAGCATTGAGGACAATTGAGGGATGACATTTACAAACTTGAGAATACAGATCCGACATTTCATTTTCGTGATTATTTCAGAGATTAAAAATGTGATTTTTCCAATAAAAATTTATGAAATACTCCGTATGACATATTTTTTATAACAATCGGAGTACAAAGTACTTTTAACCATGCGTATAAGTTGGGGATAAGAGTGTATAAATGGGGATAAGAGATTGTATAAGAGTGTGTATAAATCATTCGGTTTATAGGGTTGGTTTGCAACTGCTTTTAAAAAAGCACTTCTCAACTTTTGGCTTTAAAAAAGAGCTTATTTTCCCAAACACTACAACTTTTACTAGTATCTCACCCGTGCGTTGCACGGGATGTAATACGTCATTCGGTGTAAGGTTTGGTCCCCCAAATTTCTTTTTTTACTTTCTCATGTATTTCAAGGAGGTATGCCTTCTCTCAAGAGGTTTTGCCCTAGTCTAGCTCTTCTTCTGTACTTGCATTATTTTTTAATAAAAACCAATAAATGTTCTTCGATATTTGCTCCACCTATTTTGGTGGTTTGCTGACAAAGTTAAAAAAAAGAACTTAATGAGAATAACAATTTGATTGTTCAACATTTAATGGAGTATTTGCAAAATATTAAAAAAACATGATTTTCAATTTTTGGTATAAAAAAAACTAAAATGAGTGTTTTTCAAGTGACAACTTCTGCTTAAATTAAATACTTAAAAGTTAAAAGCTGAAAGTAGATACAAGGGTGCTTTAACTTGATTTTCACCTTTTCTATTACACAAAAACACTTTATACAAAACATTACTAACTTTACTTTTTCTGAAACATATTTTTCTCAAACACTACCAACTTTTACTATTAAACGTTTTTCTTTGAAATAACTTTACCGTTTTTCTTTGAAATAACTTTACCGTATGTAAGAATAATGTAAAAACAGTGTCAAACACAACTTCCAAAAAGCGCCCATCTAAATAAAACAAATAACACTACTAAGACCGTGTGTAAGAATAACGTCATGTGTTTCTTAGCATAACTTTGTCCGAGAATTATAACCAGATAACCTCAACTTTGCCAGCTCCCAGCTTCAAACATGCCACTGTGCCACCATTGTGATATTCTACTTCCGCAATCTTCATATAGAAAAGGCATTGTAATTAGATCAAACATACTTAAGTGCCAAAAATCCAAGTAAAATATAAATCTTTTTTATAGGTTTCAGATATCACCTAAGCTTATCTTTTAAAGGGGGCAATCAAGATTATAAAAAAAAAGTAGAATAAACTTATACATGCTTCATAGAGTAGATATAAAAGCAACAAAAGCTGAGTAAAATGATAAGCTGTAACCATTTCTATGTTTAAACCAAACCAATTTGTTCTAAAACATTGGTAATTATGAGATGAGTGTATCTCTTATTTGTGCATCTTATAACAGGATTAAAGACCAACTCTTCAATGAGAGGGTTGGAACTTATATGCACATAAAACCAACAACATTGAACCAACTGTGAGATCATATACCATTAATCTGTTGGCAATATATCAGCACATATTTAAATAAACCGGAACTACTGTTTATGATTTATAAGAAAGATGGAATTCCTTAAGTAAGAACTATGTGCAGCCTTCTTCATTTTAGGAGCTCATCATGAGGTAATTCATTTTAGAAATGCATATGTGCTTGATCTAAGATCAAATATTCCAATGACCTAAAGCAGCTGAATCTCCAAATCACTACCCCTATATATTATTCACATCTAACAATTCTATTAAAGACATACTCCCTTTGTCCCTAACATACTCCCAGATGAGCTCCTAGGGCATTGACCTTGAGGGTGCTTCATGTCTGGAAAAGCTTAAAATGGTTGATTTTGTTAATTAAGTTGTAGACATAAAGTTTTCTTAACTATGTAGTCGGTTCTATACTTGATATTTTTACTCTATCTATATTATAATATAAAAAACAAATTGAGATTAGACAAAAAAAATCCAACTTAAACAAAAAAATGTGTAACCAAGCGAGAATGTGAAAGCACTTCAGTTTCCTTATGTAATCTACCAACTGTTGATCTGTTAATACAACCATTAGCATACCAACATGACAGTTTTCTATGAAAATATAAAATCATAATTACATGTCAATAAAATATATGGGTATTCAGGGGATATCAAACAGCCATTAGCACACCAACATGAAAGCTTTCTTGCATGTGCAGAGTAAAATGTTTTTTCATTAGTTGTGGACAGTATATGTAACATCTTGTAGCAGTCTTCTAGGAGAGGTGATGGTATTGGTCTGCAAGTTCATCAAATACCACAGTCTGCATTACTATAGATTCCCAATCAAGCAAAAATAGATAATTATGATCAAATAGAAACTGAAAAATAATAACCAACCCCACCAACTCCTTATTGGAAACTTCTTGCCAAGTTAAAATTAAAGTATGAACATATTGAAGTAGACAAACAGCATTTGGTGTATGTTTGCACAGAGCATTGAATTTTAACAGTTAATAGCCTTTTAAAATTTGCGTTTCAACACATTCTTATTTTTCTACTGGAGCTTAAAAGACAAACTCACAACTTCTAAGTCTTAAGAGTAAAGAGTTCAGAAAATGAGAAATAAGACAAAGAAATTTAAAACATAAAAGAAGACTAAGAAGTAAAGCTTAGATGCTTAAAATAAGAAAACCTATAAGTTTAAAGAACACCATGTGAAACTTAATGAAGAGTACTAACCCAAGCATAGAAACTTAATATAAGAAAACCTTTATTCTGCAAAATTGATTTTTATAGGAAAAATGAGAAAACTTCTGTAGACTGACCCAATTTAGTCTTCTTTTTTGAAAATCTAAACATTTACCTTGTGTATACTAAACTTATTAGGACCCTTTTAGAGAAATCTTAGCTTGGACGCCTTTGAGGACTGTGGGCTGTGGCAATTGAGAAAATAAAAAATTAGTATATCTAATTTAGAAAATAAATAACTAAAGAAGTAAACATTTACCTTGTGTATTACTACGTATAAACTTCATTTTTTGATTCAGGCAACTAATTTTCTATTTTTCTTAGATGCAGCAGCAGCATATTACATGACTTTTTCAATGTGAATTTCAATTGCTTCTTCTAAGGGTGAAACTTTAGTTATATTAATATAAGTTTAAATGTAATAAAGAAACTTTACTTTAACTTCAATTAGTATGTGTAATCTGAAGTGAATAAACTGATAATATAGAAAATTGGGGACGTGTGTGATAAAGAAACATTTACTTTAACTTTAACTTAATTATACCTAAGGTCAATACTCAATATATAGTATCTAGGACAAAAAATTTGTAACTTGATTGAGGAATTTTAACAAACATCATCCTTACAAAAACTGCAATAATGCTCTAAGTGATATAACCCTAGCAAATTGGAAATCAGATCACATAAAAGATGGATTATACGTAGTATGATTTAGAAAAATATTTTAGTGGTAAAACCTTTAGGCGCTGAATGGCTTGACAAATATCCAGAGGCAGATGCTTTAGACTACGTCTATAGGGAATAATAGGCTAGCAACGAACTGGTTAGGGGGCAACACCTTTCATTTCATCCCAAGAACTACGATTTCGGCTAGATGATTATTTCCAGGCAAATTGCTAGAGGTAGATTCTTTTCGTCTGGATGATGAATTGCGGGAAACATGATTATATGACTCAAGGTAGATGATTTCCCAACATTTATAAGGAGCTTCTTGTGAATAAACTGATAATATAGAAAATTGAAATAAGAAAGAATCGAAATCCATGGATGATATGAATAAAAGGGGTTCGAGGAGTTTCAGAGAGATGATAAGAGAAGATGGTGTGCTCAAGCAAAGGGAAATAAAAGAAAAGTAAAGAAGCCGTAGATTGAGCAGTGAAATCGGACGGATGATAAGAGAACTTCGGGTGAGCTGGAACTTCTTTTATAGAATTGTAGTGCTATTAAGTAGAGGATTAAGTAGAGGATTTATAAGGAGCTTCTTGTGAATAAACTGATAATATAGAAAATTGAAATAAGAAAGAATCGAAATCCATGGATGATATGAATAAAAGGGGTTCGAGGAGTCAGAGAGATGATAAGAGAAGATGGTGTGCTCAAGCAAAGGGAAATAAAAGAAAAGTAAAGAAGCCGTAGATTGAGCAGTGAAATCTGACGGATGATAAGAGAACTTCTTTTATAGAATTGTAGTGCTATGTAGAGGATTGTAGTGCTATTAAGTAGAGGATTTTCTCGGCTTCCGCGTCAAAAGTGCTTTTACTTTTTCTATTACACAAAAAGCACTTATTTTACCAAACACTACCCACTTTTACTTTTCAAAATCATTTTTTTCTCAAACACTATCAACTTTTATTTAATCACTTTTCTCCATTTCATTTAAAAAAGAACTTTTTAAAAAAGAAGCTGTCGAAAAGAGATCCTTAAATCTTTAGATCATCTCGTGTTTACGCTACTCCTGCTATGTATTGCTTGTTCGCCCGTATAAGTTTTAAATTAGAATCTCAGTATCTCACCCGTCATCAGAAGATACTGGAAAATTAACTCGGCAAAATGTCAGCTCCCTCTGATTCCGTCTTTGCCCATGTTGTTCGTGCTCCTGAAGATCCAATCCTCGGGGTATGCATTTTTCCCAACAAATTTGCATTTAAAAAAATCTTGGATTAGATTTGTAAAAAAACACCTGGATTTGATGCAGATAAATGGTTGTCTTTTCTCTTGTGTTTTTTTATGATATGTGGATGATCGTTCTAATTTTATTCAAATAACACTTGAAAGATGATTTTTGTGATCTCTGGTTTATCTTTGTAATTTGGTTCGAATAACACTTGAAAAGATGCTTTCTTTGAAAAGGAGCTAAAACATCGCGAGTTGCGACTGATGCTTTAGGCTGTTTAATTGTATTTTAAGTGGGGATCTATACTTCTAAAAGGGTGCGGTTGATTTCGTGTTGTTGGCTTCTTTGTTTTGTTACAGGTATTGCAGTGATTCCTTAATCAATTTGGGAGCTTCTAAATTTTTCTGTTGATTTTTGTTTGATGTTAGGTCACTGTCGCTTACAACAATGATCCTAGCCCAGTCAAGTTGAATTTGGGCGTTGGCGCTTATCGTACAGAGGTCTGTCTTTACTACTTTGTGTTATGTCCTCTTGATTTACCATAGGAGAAAATACTTGAATGCGCTTCCACACTTTTACTTCCACTTGTACTGGAGTCTGGACGATCATGTCCACTATACGAATGACACTGCCTCCTTCACAATTTGATCTTTTGCTGCTACTCCACCATAATAGTATTGTAGAACCCCAAAAATCAAACATAATTTTTTTTATTTGAGATATTTTGTAAGAACCATATTGATCTTGAGAGTCCACAAATCTGACTACAAAGTACTAGCAAGAAATGTTAAGCACTAAATCGGACAAGTCAGGAACCATGAGAAAGATGGTCGCAGGAAAGTCAATGTAAAGCTGGGCATACATTGTAGTCGATTGATGAAGAAAACATGGTGAAGTGAGAGAAGCAAACTCAGTTATGTGCAAAACCCGGGTCACCGGCTGAGTGCCGAACAAAGCTGAAAAGATGATACCGGCCAAGACCAACCTGGCTATGTGTGGAAACATGGCTAAGTCTAAGGAACAACACTTCATCACTTGGTGAAGTCGTTTCTGGACTTGACCAGTGCACCCTTTTGAGGATCACACCGCATGCGCATGAACATGTCCTGATCAAAATATCTTTTTACAGTTTAAGAACGAGCACCAAGATGAAATAAAGGCATATACCTTATCAACAAGGGGTGAATTAATTAACTTGTAATTGTGAGAATTTGCAAAACTGGAAGAAAATTAATGTGGCCAGCAAGTGAGTTGAAATTGAACATCCTTCTTCAACGGGCACTTTCAAGTATCATGTACACCAGTATGGTTTGTGGGGAATGCTAGTCTTCACTAATACAGGAAGTCTTGGAGGAACTTAACAACTATTGAAAGAAGGTACATATCAAGGAGTGCCTTGGTTGTTGGAGAAAGTTACTATCGTCTCAAGGAATAACAAGGATATTGAAGAAGTATCCAAGGTTATCAAAAGATGTAGGAAGAGGGTGAGAGGAAATACAGGGCGGAGTAGCAGCAAAGTGATTGTCGAAATACTAGTGGAAGTCTTTTGACCTAGAGACTTACCCACCTTTGAACCATGTTAAATCTGTGTGTCTCTTTGTTTTGCCGCAGTTTGCATTAGTTTATCCGCGTACATACTAACTTATGATTTGATTGATTCTGTATACACATGGTTTTGATTTGGGGTTGCGGCCATTGCGATGGGGTGTGAAATGATTTTATGTTTGGACAAAATAAGAAAAAATTAATAATTATATGTACATAATATAAATATTCTATTAATAATGTTATACTTCCTCCGTTCTTTAAAAGTTGAAACATTGGGATTTTGTACTATTCACACACCTTACTTTGAGTATGATTTTCTACTAATATATATAATCAAGCTATTATGTATAAAATGTTATTAAATTTCTATTAATGTAAATTTCAAAAATAATAACTTTTTATAATGTTTACTAATACGTAATACGTAATTAAATATAATTACAGTCAAAGTTGTGTGTTGGCAAATGAAAGTCAAACTGTTGCAACTTTTAAAGAATGGGGGATAGTATATCACATTATAAGTATATTATTTTAAAAAATATTACATTTTCGTTATGAATAAGTAAGAAATAGAAATTGAACATTACTAAAAAATTACTATGAATAATTCTTTTAAGAACGTATAAGTAATCAACCAACAAAGAAATAAGAAGGTGATAATATTTAAAGTGAATGATTATTGCAAAGTGCAATTAAGAAAGGGTCAAGCGCAGGCTGCGCAGTGATGTCAATCCCGGATAGCGAAGCGGAGCGGCCAAGCCCGAAAGTGGTATAGTGGTATAGCAGATAGCGAGATGACCACTATTCGTACACCTTTTATGTAGAATGCGGAGTTTTATTTTGTGCATATGACATCCGAAAGAATAATAATTATTACTTACAGTCTCAAACTTCATCATATCCATAAATCCTAAAGTATTAATTAAGTGTCACAGGTGGCACTCTTCTTGTCTTTTAAATCTTTCAAACTATACCATTGCCGATTAAGGTCAGGATTATCTACTACAGGCTCCTGACATAGACATAGAAGAGCCGAAGCGTTGAAAGTATAAGAAGAAAAGTTTGAGACAAATGTTGTCGAAGATTGAGTCACCACAGTGCTCATTGAAGGACTAGAGAAGAAACAGCATTTTTTTCCTAAAGGCTAGGATGAGTTTATATACATAGAAGTAGGGGTGGGCAAACATGGTTAACCGTACTTTGGTTAACCAATAATTGGTTATCCAAGATTTCAGTTACTATATTTTCGGTAAGATTATCCGTACCATGACCTCGGTTAACCGCATATTGGCTAACTGATAGGAACCCCAAGAATCCAGAACAATAATTATACAGAAAGATTAACAATGAAACAATCTGAAAATCTTTATTGAAGAGGAAGATCGATTACAGAAAGAGAAAAGTAACAAGGCCGAAGCCTCCCAAAAGAGAAGAGAACGTGAGTCTCTAATCTTCCCAGTTCCCAGACCTAATGTCCAAAAAGCCTCCTTACTACCCCCCCTTCCCATCTATTTATACTAGAGACCCTTATTACTAATATTATTATTATTATTACTTCTAATATTATTCTAATAGGTAGGTCCCTATCAATACTCCCCCCAAACATCCACCTTGCCCTCAAGGTGGTCGGTAGGAGACAGCCCAGATCTTCTGCTTCTTCTTCTTCCTTGCGCCTCTTCCTTCCCAGTACTTGACTGGTTGATGGACTAGGGAATTTAGTACAGGATCTTTTAATATCACAGAACTTCCCACAGCAGAAAAATTTTGTAGTGAAGTTTCCTTCTGTTCAGTCTCTTCCCAGCACTCCATAACCAAAAGTATTCCTTCCCGACATGAAATTCTTGATATATAATGATCATTGCCCACTAGGACAAAGCAGTGTCCACTATCATGGTATGCCTTCTTATCACTCCCATCTTCTGAGTAATAAGGTGTAGCCTTTCCTTTACGAAAATAGGACCAAGAACTCAGGCCAAAAATCAAAGCGTTAGGATTCAGTTTCAAGACCATATAGGTAAAGGTGTCCACCAAGTCATCATTAGGAACTGTTGTTGACCCTAGTAGGTCCAGGTAGATGATCAGCGAGTAGCAACTCAAGTTCTCAGCGCTATATTCCAACACCCAGGTGGTTGACTGAATTTCAAGAGGAATCTCTCTCCCAATAATCAACATTATTAAAGAATCAAGAACATTCAATCTCTGTTGCTGATATTGGAAGATGGAAGAATCAGTATAAGGGCTGACAAAATTCCTGTAAATGCCATTTACAAGTACAAGGGACCTTAGGGAGGGGCTTACCACCACCACATAGGAATTTTCCACAATTGTTCTCTGGTGAGGTTTCATTTTCTTCCTTAGTCTTCAAACCTTCAATATACACAAATTTTTACATGCTTGCCTGAGGTATAAGTGTATAACACTTGCAATAATGGCAGAATTTGTGTTCATATCCTGGATATCCACTTTAATCTTCATGATGCCCATCAGTAAAACCATGCCATCCTCTGCACTTTTAGTACCCTCAACAACATTCCACCAAATTCTCTTTGCCACTGCATGTTCTGAAGGAAAATCTATTTTTACTTGATTAGTTGAAACAGAGATTCGAAAAACCCAAACTATCTTCAATTTTGCATAATCTTTGCTAATATGAAGCAACTCAGAAACCAAGCAACACTTTGTGGATGAGAATACAAGATCAGTTCTTTCACCAAGTACATCACCCATACTTCTTTGGTTCCATCCTTGCCTGTCATATGAAGTAAGTTCATTTTCTTTAAAAGAGTTCCACTCTTTGTTACTGTTATTCAAACTGGAAGGGTTATCACCAGTTAGGGAGTGAATAATTGTTTCAGCTTCAAGTCCCAGATTAACTGAAGATTCCTCATTGCTTTCCTCTTCGCCATCTGTGCGTGTATCTTCTGTGGACGTTTTCTGCTGATTAACTAACTCCCGCTGCGACTCTGGTGACTCAGATAGCAATTGCGTTGCGAACTGGGAACTTCACATATGGATTGCTTCTTAAGTAAACTGGTAGTAGCAATTGAAGCCTGCAAACTGAAGGATGATGTTGGTGATGACTTTTGCGAACTGTAGGAAGTTCTTGTTGATCTCGATGACTCCTGCCTTGCTGTCTACCCTGTCTTCTGCCGGTGTCTAGGTGGATAATCCTTAATCAAATCATCTTTCAGAACCTGCCGACTATCTTCTCTCTGTTGAAAATCCCACCATTGAAACCAGCCATTTGCGGCTTCCCCCATTGCCTTTGCTGCGACATCCACCTTAAATCTTTCTGCAATAGCTTGGACTTGAAAATATCGTTCCATTCTCTCTATCCAATCGTAAGCTTCATGCTCGTAGAATAGAGGCAATTCCTCTTTCTTTGAACTTGCTGACTTCCGAGAGACTGCTTTAGACGAAGAATGCGAACTGATGTTCGTTGAGGAAATCTGTGAACTCTGATGCGAAGAGCGATGATAAGAGTGATGCGATGAGGTATGCTCAGAGCGATGGGAACTGGGAAGAACGACGTGAAGAGCTATGTGACGAATTCTGCGAACTGCGATGCTCAACTGTCGATGAAGATGACGATTCTCCTCTCACTCGTGTCTCTCTTGTACATGAACTAGGAATCCTCCTTCGCGACTCAGTCTGCAACTTGGTGAACGACTGCGATGAATGATGACTAGGGCTCCTCGATCGATCATCCGATGTCTCTGAGTTAATCGAAGGTCGCGTATGTCGCTGATGATAGTGCGAAGTGTGATGCGATGCAGTAGAGTGATGTGATCGATTCCTCGATCGATCTGTCTTCTGGTTTTTAAACTCCTCAAAGCCAGCCTGCATCATCGTTCTCACTTTCTCGAACTTCGCATTTGATTCCTTCTGAAATCTGTCAATTTTCTTCTCTATCGAATCCATCCTCTTCTCCATTTCTGATGTACAAAACTCTTCCATCGCTCCAGGTAGGTTATATTCTCGATCGATTCAGATTCCTTTGCCCCCAGGAAATGAATTCTCAGATTCTCGTCTCCAGGAGTAACGTGCTCTGATACCAATGATAGGAACCCCAAGAATCCAGAACAATTATACAGAAAGATTAACAATGAAACAATCTGAAAATCTTTATTGAAGAGGAAGATCGATTACAGAAAGAGAAAAGTAACAAGGCCGAAGCCTCCCAAAAGAGAAGAGAACGTGAGTCTCTAATCTTCCCAGTTCCCAAACCTAATGTCCAAAAAGCCTCCTTACTACTCCCCCTTCCCATCTATTTATACTAGAGACCCTTATTACTAATATTATTATTATTATTACTTCTAATATTATTCTAATAGGTAGGTCCCTATCACTAACCAAATTTCTGGTTAACCGCTAATAGGTTAACCTAAAAACCGGAAATAAACAAAATAAAACCTGCCAACCTCAATCGTTCCAGACTCTAGAGAATCCAAACTTTCAGTTGCAGAGGTGCTTTACTCATTTAGGCCTTTGGCCTTCAGCCGTTTAACTCATTAATTGGTCAATTTTACACAACTACTGAACTACAGAATCACGGAGTAAGAAGAGAAGTGGAGAAGAAGGCTGATAGGCGGTGGCGTGGTTCCGTGCTCATTGATAGGCGGCGGCGCGGCGGTGAATCAATGGTCGGTACTCAATTACTCATCTAATGGATTCCAGAAGAAATGATCTCCAGTAGAAGGTGAAAGCTCAGAAGGCGGTTGGTTGAACACTGGAGACGGAAATTGGAATTTTGGAATTGCGGCAACTGCCTCCGAGTCCTTGCCTGCCACTTTCCCTCAATTGAAGCTTTTCCGATTCCAATAATCCGTACATAGTCGATAGGGAGGCAGTCGGAGTCCGGAAAGAAGAAGAAGAGATCGGCAGGTTGCAGCTCGTGGAAAGGAAACACTGCTGGGATCGGTAGTCTGGGTTGAGGCATGTCGACTGCTACGGTTGGTGACTTTTGAACGGTTAACCGATGGAATATGATTCCAAAGTGGTAATCCGACCATCAAACCTTTTATTCATTTCATCGGTTAACTGTATCGATAATAATTAAAAAGTCGGTGTGGTTAACCGAAAAAATAACGTTTTTTTGGTTATTTCATGCGGTTACCTGGTTATGGTTTTTTTATGCCCACGCCTACCTAGAAGGGTTTTAATATCGTTACATTTCATTTTATTAAAACTACTTTCAGTAGTGCCACTATAGCGTGCACAATTACTGCTATAGCAACCTCTATGGATGTTTTCAATTGGACTGAAATTTGCTGGTCTGGTATGTTCTTTTGTCTTTTTAAGTCTGGTCTGAATTGGTCTGGTTTGGTAAACGTCTAGTCTCTATGTATTTTTTAACTATGAAAGTCTGATCTGATTTGGTCTGGTTTGGATTGAAAACAGTCCAAGTAAAAATATCCTATTTCCGCAATAGTGTGACGCTCTCTCTCTGCTACAGAGAGTTTTGAAGAGAGTTTTGAAGTGCCTGGCTCCCAACCCCCTGCCACTATAGCGCCGCAAGATTTAGCTTAGAGTGAGTCCAAAAGATATCACAACTAAAAATACATCTCTGGTCTTCCCTTCAAAAGGAAACATAATAAACAAGTTAATAAGTCCATAGTAACAATAATTGATAAATATGAACTAAATAATAAAACATAGAACTTAAGTGATATTTGCTATGGCAAGGTGGAATGGTGCACCATAACCTCTATTTTCACTTTGACTATCATCTTGCAAAGTTACTTGGTAGAAGACATAATAATAAAATCCACCATTTATTTGCTTATGATAAGGATTTTGATTAGTCATTGGTGTTGTTAGTATGATGAGGCTTCACTTGCATGTGGGTCATATGTGTTGAAATGAGGATATTAATTATAAGGTAAACAAGATGATGGGTTTGTGGATAGCCCACCACGATACATATTAAATATATTCATTTAAGGAGAGACGGTAATATGTTATGTTGCTATTATTTATGTTGCTAATATTTAGATTTTTTGTTCTATTTATGAAATGGTGCATGTTTGTCATTGCTTTTTAATGAGATGCATAAAAAAGAGGGCACTTGTTTTTTCAAACATAAAAAAGAAGACACTAATTTTGACTAGAGAAAATGACAACTTTTACATGGACAACGAGACAACCAGATTTATAAAAATAAATAAATAAAAATAAAAATAAAAGAGAGAGATGGAAACAATCTTGCAGCCTGATGTGGTAACATTGAGTGTGTAATAGGTGATTTGAATTCATGCGGCTATTGCATCCTGATGTAGTTATGTATTGTGGTGTGCAATTTTAAACCATGGCAATACATATTTTAATTCTCATTTACACACATCACATATGGTCCATGACCTTTTTTTAGACTAATCACAAGCCTATAATCACATAGGATTAGTGAGCCATTTTTTCAAAGAAGTAAAATTTTATTTCACCCCTTTAATACTCTAAACCACTTCTAAGTACAATGAAGTGAATTTGGCTTTCTTTTGATTCATTGATTGTGCTCGAACTCATGTGCCTTGTTGAAATTTATCTGACCCCACACACAAGACGGTGAATTAACATAATTTTCTCGTATAAGGGACTACGGGTGTTGTTTGTTGCGAAAACAAAAAAACTGATGTTCTTTCATTCATAACGCAGGAAGGCAAGCCCCTTGTTCTTAACGTGGTGAGACGGGCTGAGGAAATGCTTGTAAACGATCGGTGAAATTCTAAAATATATCCTCTCCTGTTCAGTTGTTACATGAAATATTGGTCTATGTTAAGATTGATAGCTAAATAACTACAGTACAGGTCTCGTGTCAAAGAATATCTACCCATTACTGGACTGCCAGATTTTAACAAACTGAGTGCAAAGCTAATATTTGGAGCTGATAGGTATTGAGAATTGTTTGTATTTGCTTGCATTTTAATATTGTATCATCCAAAGAAAGCACATTTAATTCCTTGTGCAAAACACACATATGAAATACAATATGTTTCATTCTTTCCCGTTTTGAAGTTTGACTCCAGACTTGAATATGTCATGTCATGTGTACCTTACATGTAGCTGACCCCAAAATCTTTTGGGATTAAGGCTTGGATGTTGTTGTTGTTGTGTACCTTACATGTGATAATTTCAGTGAATCTCTGCTATGCTATAAAAAGTAGAAAGTGTTAGGCAATGAGATTAGGAAGAGTTCTTTTGATAATGTTAGTGTAATACAAGTACAGTTCAGAATAGGTGATTTCTATTGTTGGATAGCATTTAGTGTCCCTTTGAAACTTTGAATATACTAGGGAAAGAAAATATTGTGCAAAACGAACAGGGGAACTGGAAGGGAAGAAATAATAAGAAAGATAAAATATCGGCTCAAGCTCTATTAATTTATTTTACATATTCATATTAGTTCGAAGTATTTATTTGCAAGATAAAATGAACGTAAGAAAACAACTTTATTTTGCTTTTTCCTCTTTCCCTTGCATATTCCAGGATCCAAACATACTCTTACTGATTCAGTTCTTTGAGACACTGTTGAGATATTGTGTGGTGGTTGACTGGTAGCATATTAAGTCTTTTTCAAATTCTATTTATCTGCCTTCTACCTTATAATTTATTCCTTAATCTACTTTTGGACAGCAATGCCATTCTAGAGAATAGGGTGACTACAGTCCAATGCTTGTCTGGAACTGGTTCATTGAGGGTTGGTGCAGAGTTTTTGGCTAAGCATTATGATCAGGTATGCATATATATTGGGTTCTTTCATAAGCCTAAATTTAGTAATGACTCAAATATTCTACTCAATTGGGGACTTTTTTCTTTGCAGCATAGTATATGTATTCCACTGCCAACATGGGGAAATCATCCAAAGGTTTTCACATTAGCTGGATTGTCCGTAAAAACCTACCGCTACTATGACCCACAAACTCGGGGATTGGATTTTCAGGGTATTAACCTTTTCAACCTGTACTTTACTCCTGTTTGGTTAAACTGATCATTTTGTATTTTCACAGCCAAGAGGGATTTTGTATACACTAATGAATAATTATTTCTTAAGGTGCATATATGGATTGTTGACTGAAAACAAGCTAACAAGTGTTAGTACAAGGCATAATCTATAGTGTTGTTACCCCATACATATAGAAAGCTGATTACTTTATCTACAATCTCAATAATGTAACTACCACATTGCATTATTCTTATGTTCATTTATACAAATTGAGTTAATTGTATCCTGGGTCCAAGAAGTTTCTGCCAGATTTAAAATTGCCCTAAATTTTCTATAAGGTTGGTTTCAGTGAGTTCCAACTTACACTTCTAAAAGGAATTCGATATCTGCTACCATTGGTCTTGACTCTTGACTTGCCTGGAGTAAACCAAAGCTTAGGTTAAACATTTGATTAAAATATTTAAACTACAAACATACTCTTTTATTGCTCAGCTCTTACAACAATTGCATTTTGATTCATGTATATCATTCTTTGTGTGTTTCAACCTTACCAAAATGTCATTATAAGAAAATTCCTTCTTTTATCAAACATGGTCATAAGGTTTTCGCACCTAGAGCCACAATTTTTAAATTACTAATGCTTTTCTGACATGTTAAGACCCGAAGTTATATCCTAAAAGGTCAACCTGATAGGGGGAGTAGCCCAAAGTCTTATATAGTGATAATGTTTTATTATTTTATAGCTTTCCGGTGTGGGACAAATACTTCAACACGCCCTCTCAGCCCGAACCGGGCTGGACAATATTGGGGTGTATAAATGAGCCAAACAGACCCTTAACAAGCTACCCGTAATCATGGGTGCTAAACAAGCAGTCAAACCACAACCGGAATTGGCTTTGATAGGGGGAGTAGCCTAAGGATGGCAATGGGGGCGGGGACCTGTGGGGAACCACCCCGCGGGGGAAGGATGGGGCGGGGTTTGGGGCGGGGGCGGGGGCGGGGGCGGATGAAATATTTCTACCCCGCTAAAATATGGGGCGGGGATGGGGATTACTACACCCGCCCCGCCCCTGCCCCGTACCCGTTATTAATATATGCACAAACACACATAGGAAAAAGGGTCAAATACACCCGTCTACTATCTTGAAAAGATCATCTAAGCCCCTATACTAAAAAATGCATCACATTGGTGCATTTACTAATGAAAAACGGTCATATAAACCAAATGACCTGCTGTAGCAAGTTAGAGGCATTTTAGCTTTACCTTTTCTATTTTCTTTTTTCTTCTATGAAGCAGTGAAGCTTCCAGCCGCAGTTTCTTTATTGATTTCCGTTTTCTCCTTTAACATTCTTCTTTCTCAATTTGGACCGACCTTCTAGCTACAATCATTTCTGATTTTTTTTCCCATTTTCTTCATCCTTTTTTTTTCGTTATTAACAATTCAATTCTTCATCCTATTATTCCAACAATTTCTATTTAAGTTTTTTTCTTCTTCATTTTCCCCTCATTTCCTTTTTTATTTGTTCTTCTCCCAAGAAATAGTTTCTTACACTCCTTCCTAATTATTTCAATAAGAATGTTTTTACTTGAATTTATTTTAATCTTAGACCAGAACAAGTTTGATAGTTTTAAAATACACATAAAGCAGATATTAATCAGACTAGACTTAAATAGGTTATACCAAATCAAGTCAGAAAATTTCAATCCAATTAAAATATCATCCTAGACATAAATAAGCCTATTTTTATCAAAAATTCTATTATTTTTAGGAAAATCACACTTTTAATCTTTTACGTATTGCCCATAAGGAATGTAGTCTTACGGACCTTACCATAAAATTGAATTAAAAGTGTTACGTATTCGTAACTTCCACACAATTAGAGTTTTTTTGGGACATTCTTCTAAACCTATTATAGTATCTCCTCTAGTTAATGTCAACATTCTTGATTGGGATGAGACTCGAACCTGCGACCTCCTCTTTGGGAGATCAACAGTGATGCCATCAGACCACTAGGTACTTGGCTCCACACACTTTTTATATTCATTTTCAAAATTTTGTGCACCTACTCGTAAATAAAAATATGGATTGGTAAATTTTTGTGCACTTTTTGTGTCATAGATTTACTGTTTGTATAGTGGATTTTTTAGATTGATATTTTTTGTCTATTCCCAAAGTTAACAAAAAAAATCATATGTACAAAATTATTTGAAAATGTGTACAAAAGTATACAAATTTTTACCCTGTGTGAAACATTTTGTATGTATGTGAAATTAATTGTCCGTAAAATTGTTTTTCTTCAATCAACATTTTTTCCTGGTAGCCAAACATTACAACAACAAAAAATTGATGTACGTTTTTTTTGAAAATGTACACAAAAGTTACACAATTTTTTGACGTTGTTTGGAACTATTGTTTTTTTGTGCCACACATTTACTATTTCTAAAATTAGATTTTGCAACTGAATTTTAATCTGTGGTCTAGCTTCAAGTAGATGTCATCGTGAAAGCTTGAATATTATCTAAGTTTGATCCGGTTTACCTGACTTATTCAAATCTGGTGTACTCCTATTAGGGACTAAAAGCAGAAACAAAATTAAAAAAAGTAAAAAAACGTTAAAAGGGAAATAAAAAGTAAAAAAGAATAGGAAATTGAGATGACAGAATAAAGTTAATAACGAAGAAAAAAGTTTAGAGGAGAAAATACAAATTGTTGGATTGTTAGGATGAAAAGAAAAGGTAAATATAAGAAATGGGTGGAGTGAAAAAGAAGATAAATAAGAGAAAAAGGAAATAAAGAAACAAGAAGAATAGCAATGGCTAGAGACTGGAGCAGTGGAGTCTCGAACAAAAAGGAAAGAAAAAAAAGAAATTAAAAAACAAGCGGTTGGATCAATGGATGTGGTTCACAAAAGAAATAAGGAAATAGAAAAAAAAGGCTAAAATGTCTTAACTTGCTACAAGAGGTTACCATCCGGTCATTTGGTTTATATGACCATTTTTCATTAGTAAATGCACCAATGTGATGCATTTTTTAGTATAGGGGCTTAGATGATCTTTTCAAGATAGTAGACGGGTGTATTTGACCCTTTTTCCACATACATATATATACATACATATATTAATAATGGGTATAAACATATTTAATTAAATTATATTGTACTATTTAACAAACACATACACATACTTATAGACATGCATACATGTATGTGTATTAGTCATGATTAATGAACTAATCATTAGTATATTCTAATATACTACGTAAGTATTATATTAGAATAATAAGTAATGACTAAAAATATTTATCATAAATGATATATGAGTTTTAAAAGTGAGAAACTAAGTAAATAAAACACACACACACGTATGTATAATATATATATAATTAATTGTAGTATAATTGATGAGAAATTTGGAATGACATACATGATGTTAATATGTTTATTTATATTTTTAGTTTTATTATTTTCATATAACTTATTCAAATTGAAGAATTATTAAAAATTCGCGGTACCATCTTTTATCGAACTCAATATTATCTAGTTTAACTCTTTCAGTGCTATATATATATATATATTTATCTATAAAATGGATTAAAAAAAAATACACAAATAAGATAATTAAAATATATATGGGGGCACCCGTGGGGGACAGCGGGGGTGGGGCGGGGATGGGGCGGGTCTGGGAGTGACGGGGGATGGGGCGGGGATGGGGAGAACTTTTTAGACATGGGGCAGGGATGGGGGAGTGAACCCCCGCCCCGTTGTCATCCCTAGAGTAGCCCAAAGCCTTATATAGTGTTATTATTTTATAGCTTTCCGGTGTGGAACAAATACTTCAACATGACATTTATGCAGGAATGTTAGATGATCTCAGTGCTGCCCCAAAGGGAGCAATAGTCCTCCTCCATGCTTGTGCTCATAATCCTACTGGGGTAGACCCAACTGCTGGGCAATGGGAGAGCATCAGACAGTTGATACGATCCAAAGGGTTGTTACCTTTCTTTGACAGCGCTTATCAGGTAAGTACTACTGATGGGGTTATGTACATACAAGTTACCTTTATTTAAAATGCTTCAAAAAATGATCCCTTGACGATGTAGGGTTTTGCTAGTGGCAGTCTTGATACAGATGCACAAGCTGTTCGGCTTTTTGTTGCTGATGGAGGTGAATGTCTTGTGGCTCAGAGTTATGCAAAAAACATGGGACTGTATGGGGAACGTGTTGGTGCTCTTAGCATTGTAAGTAGATGCTGTTTTTCACGGGAAATGTTGGCCCAAAGTTATGTTAGCTAGATGATCACCGACAAGAAAAGATACCAAAAGAAAAGAAGCTTAAGAAATAAACTCAAGCTTATCGAATATGCTCTTCTCGATGAAACGTTGAAAAGCTTTATCTAAAAGAATCTACTCCCCTCTGTCATGCGGTGTCCTGAGGTGCTTGATACATGAGAGACCAGTCTTACTTAATACAGTGGCAAATAGTATTGCCCAGGCATGCTCTCATCACAGAACGGAGACAATTCCCGACCATGATGTCCCGTGATTTGCGTCATCTTCTTTGCTGTCAATTCCATGACGCTTCAGCTCTTTTAATTGTCAAGTCTATAGTTAACAAAAACCTCCCCGGATTAAACCAGGCTGGGAAGCCTAACTTGGTTGAGCCAAACCATCTAAGGCAGAAAGAAAACACATTAGTGCTATTGTCACTCCCACTATATCTGATGGCAAGGTTGCATCTGATCCATCACGACATATCGGTTTGTACACAATTTCACATGAAATTCTCCCCACTGGAAATATAGCACGCTCTCGTGTTATGTTGATGATTTAGCCCAAAGATCATCTTACTGTGCCATTACATCCCACTCAACACTCACTCAGACCTTGCTAGTGGCCACCCTAATCTGCCCCTTGCAGACTCAAGGGCAGGGCAGTCATTGGCGCATGCCTCCACTTGAAGCCCGCCTAGTTCTCCCCTTGAGAACCCCACTAAAGTGAGCAGCCATATGAGTAAGTCCCACTTTGATACAACTTGTCATGAGGATACAGTCCAGCGAATTTCACACCTTCCATGTGGCATCCTGAGATGTCCTTCACCCTCCATTGTCGCAAAGTCCATGACTAACAGCGATACAACTTGTCATGGGGATACAGACCATACGATTTTGTCCTTTAATGTGTTCCACCCTCCTTCATTGTCAAGTCCATGACTAACATCAATCTTTCCTGATTAAACCAGGTTGTCAAGTCTAACTAGGTTAGGTCAAAGCGGATAAGGCTGAACAATATCTGAATGCTATTGCCACTCTCATTGGTGATACGTTTCTCAGTTGGTCCATCACGACACATTGGTCTTTTCATGGTTACGAGAAATTCCGTGCGACTCTGCGTCCTTAAAAAGAGTCTGGATTCAACTATTCAATAACTTTGTTCATTCCGGAATGGAGTGTTTTGCTCAATTACTCACAGTAATCCTGGAAATTAGTTCTAGAGTTAATATTCTACAAGTGCTTCTTCGTAAGTTATTAAAGTTTGTACCTTACTCAGACATGGCTCTCTTTTTGGGACAGAGGGAGAAACAGCTGGCTTATATGGCATGCCAAACATAGTCTGTGTTATCCCAGAGAATCTTATGTTACTCTTGCTTGGGTTTTGTGATATTTAAGATGTGTGAGCTTTTAAGCATTTGTGACATTTATGTGGAAAAAGGGGATTGATATTATAGGAGCCTCTATTCTAGCTCACTTCCATGATTTTATTTACAGGTTTGCACAAACGGAGATGTGGCCAGCAGGGTTGAAAGCCAATTAAAGCTAGTCATCAGGCCTATGTACTCAAACCCGCCTATTCATGGTGTATCCATTGTTGCTACCATACTCAAGGACAGGTACTTAAAATTGTTTCTGTGATTTTCATCAATGTCGATATCTTCTTTCTTTCGCTGGATGGGACTGAGGGATCTGTGATTATTTGTTTCAGACAATTGTTTGAGGAATGGACCCGTGAACTTAAAGCAATGGCTGATCGAATAATCAGCATGCGTCAGCAACTCTTTGCTGCTTTACAAGCTAAAGGTACCCTACTTACCTATCATTAACATTATAGTTTGGTTGAATCTTTTTTTTTTTTGCATGCTTCTATTACATTTATTCCTAATGCCTGTATTTAGCAGGCAATACTACTGATAAAGCTAGGGCAGTCATTTTAGGATACAAAGTCTATCTATGAACTGCTATTTTTATTTAATTTTGTGAATGCATTTTTGTTTTTGTTTTTTTGCAGGCACACCAGGTGACTGGAGCCATATTATCAAACAAATTGGAATGTTTACTTTCACAGGATTAAATGCTGATCAAGTTGCATTTATGACCAAAGAGTTTCACATCTACATGACTTCGGATGGGTAAGGATCAGATCGTCCTGCTTATGGCAGCGTAATCATTAATTGTTATTATAGCTATTTGCTACTCTGTCTTGATATCAAAGGTCAAATCTGCAGTCGACTTCATTGATAGCAAGTTGCATTCATATTCATATTTCGGTTCATGTCATGTGATGTGATTAAGTAATACTGTTGGCCGTTACGCGCCTACCACAACACTCTCCTCCTTTATCCTGGCTTGGGACAGACATGGTATAAAAAATGATCTAATGGCGGAGTTTTTGATAGCATGTTGCATATGAAAAGAAATGTATGTGCTTGTCTTGAATAACTGGCCGTGTTAAAAAAAGCGCTAAGCGGGATTGAGGTCTAGTGTGTAGGTGAGGATCAATTAGAGTTGACTGGGATCCAAGTGGAACTAGGAGGGAAGTTGACCAGGATCTAAGTGGAATATGATGGGGATTTGACTGGGAATCTAAGTGGAATTTAGCTGTACTTGAGCAGGTAAAATGTATAGGTGATCCAAGAGAGTTCGCCAGTGCTTAAGAGGGGTATTGATTGGAGTTAACATGGATCGAAGGAGAATTAGGTTGGACTCAAGTGGGGGAAAATATAGGCTGATCAAAGAGTGAAGTGCTTAGAGCCTCGGACGGGGATTTACAGGAGACCCTGGATTTAAGTAGAACTAGCTTAATAGTAGAACAAGGTGACCAAAGAGAGTTTAGCGTTGAGTCTGGAAATTTATAAAAACTGTTATTGGACTAATTTCCGTGAAGTTGTTTGCTCCTTCCCCAGTCCCCCGGATCCACATTTCGTAGTGCAGTGCAAGTTCGTAGATCACGGTAGCTATTGTTTCTTTTCATTTTGCAGGAGAATTAGCATGGCCGGCCTCAGTTCTCAAAAAGTTCCTCATCTTGCTGATGCAATACATGCGGCCGTTGCCAAATCAACCTAAACCAGAAGCTTACGTGCAAGAAGTGTTTTGTTTTGTGCTTGGCTTTTTCCATGTATTCTCTGGCTGTTACTTGCGGATGCAGAAGTTAATAAAGAAATCAAACCAATCAATATATATATATATATATATATATATATATATATATAGGAGGAACTTTTTAAGAGCTTACAAAGCGTCATATAATCCTGCCATGTCATTATATATAACAATTATTTAGTTATTTTTATACCTTTTATTTTTATTAGATTCTATTATTGATTGCATGTTAATATGGAAACAAAAGATCGTAGGTATCCACCTTATTTAATTGAGAATATTACCCGAATAGGAGTAAAAATGTTTGAAAATTCCAAAATAGGACTGTCATATTTTTATTACCAAAGTAGGACTAATTACTGCTAGAGCTGGACTCGGGCTGGGCGGCCCGCCCCGGAACCGCCCCGGCCCGGTTACTGTTTGAACCGGCCCGGCCCGGGAACCGGTCGGGGGGCGGTTCGGGTCGACCCGGCCCGGCCCGGTAGACAAGCGGTTTGGGCTCGAGCCTTCAAATGTCGAACCGGCCCGGCCGGGCCGGGCCCGGTTCGGGCCTAAAGGCTATTATTGAAAATATTTTTTTTTGTTTTCCAATTGTGTAAACTCTATAGCCGTTGGAAGGCCACCCAAACGGCTCTATAGCCGTTGGAGGGGGTGGGAGGGGGGGGGGGGGGTTGGAGGGGGTGGGAGGGGGGGGGGGGTCCAGGGGTTTTGGGGGTGGGGATAAAAAAAAACTATTTATACTCATATTTTCTATACATTTTTTACACCTCTTCTCCAACTCTTCATACTCTCTAATTCTCTATTCCCTCATACTCTTAAATCTTAATCATCTCCATCTTCATCTTCTCCAAATCTCTCTACATATATATATTATATATATTATTTATATAATTATTATATCTACTTATATACTAATTATGTACTTATATATACATATATTACATTACTAATATTTAGTATCTACTTGATATATATTTATTATCTTCTTAATATTTACTTTGATATCTACTTATCATCTATACTTATTGTTATTTACTTATATATTAAATTATTAATTATCTACTTTACATACATACATTATATTACTTATATTTCTTATCTACTTAATCTCTACCTATTATCTACTTATATACTTGTATATTAAAGTATTATTATAAGTGTATTACTCATCTTATAGTAATATACTTATATATTATATACTATAAACATTATATTATATATTACTAATATTTATTATCTACTTAATATATATACTTATTATTTACTTATACATCTCTATCTTCATCTTCTCCAAACCTCTCTACATATATATATATATATATATATATATATATATATATTATTTATATAATTATTATATCTACTTATATATTTATTATCTACTTAATATATATATATACTTATTATCTACTTATACATCTCCATCTTTTTAATATTTACTTTATTATCTATATTTATTGTTATTTACTTATATATATTAAAGTATTATATATAAGTGTATTACTCATCTTATAGTAATATATTTATATATTACATACTATAAACATTATATTATATATTAGTTATACAATTATATTAGTTACACTTGAATTCATAGTAATTAAATTCATCGCATTAGTTAATTTTTACATTTCTCATTATCCTAATTTAGTTAATTAATTACATTTTTCATTAAAGCATAAAAATAGTTAATTGTTACATTTTTCATTAAAGTATAAAACTAGTTAATTGTTACATTTTTCATTAAAGCATAAAACTAGTTAATTGTTACTTTTTTCATTAAAGCATAAAACTAGTTAATTGTTACATTTTTCATTAAAGTATAAAACTAGTTAATTGTAACATTTTTCATTAAAGATGGACCGTGGCAGACATTCCATAGATATGGGTAATCTCCAACGCAACCGAAGGAAGGAGATTGCGACAAGTCATCCTAGTTTACGCAAAGGCAAAGGTAAAGGGCGGGCCGGGTCTTCTTCTCAAAGTCGAGAAGATTTTGATGACGGATACCAAAGGCGAGATGGGGATGCGATGTCCGACGAGCAACTACAACAACTATTGGGGCAAAATAATGGTCGCTTTTTCCAACAACAAAACATCCCGGAGTCCATTGATGAAGAGGATCTCGAGGATGACGATGCGGAGGAGGACGAGGGGGGCGACGGGACTCACGGCACCCCGGATGATGAGCAAAAGTTGGAGGACGAGGGCGGTCCATCCCAAGTTGGTAAGAAATCTAAATCTCCTATTACAGAAAATAATTTTACAAAGAGGAAAGACACAAAAATCGATAAATGGTACGCAAGTTGCGATCATTGCAAGAAGGATTATAGCTTGGGAACTTCCGGCGGATACGGGAGCCTCAAAAGGCATCTTAAGTCCGTGCAATCTGTGGAGTATGCGAGAAAAGACAAAGGCAAGGGGAATCAAACTCAAATATCGAGGTTTGCAAATGACCAACCTTTTGGCAATTTCTCACACACTGATGCACAAAATTTGACTGGTATGGCTAACTTACTTGTTGAAGAAAATTTGCCTTATTTGTTTTCTGAAAGTCTTGCCTTTAAAGATTATGCACAAACTTGTTTAAATCCTCAATTTAGAAGTTATAGTCGCAAAACGGTTAAGAAAGAAATTATAAGGCCTTATCGTGCGGAAAAGGATAGGTTACAAATTTTTTTTGCAAACTTTGATGGCCGTGTAACTATTTGTTCTGACATTTGGGAGGATACTTATCATAATTTACATTATTTGGGCCTGACTGCACATTTTATTGATAGTGATTGGAATTTGCATAAACGTGTTCTTGCTTTTCGTGAATTTAATGATCGTCACACCGCTGAACATATTTATATTTTGATTGAACGTATTTTAACTGAGTATAATTTGATTGATAAGGTGTTTGCTATAGGTTTTGATAATGCTACTAATAATATTGCTGCTATACCTAGATTGCGTGAATTGTGTGGTTCTAATACTTTGATGGGTAGATTTTTTTCATCAACGATGTGCATGCCATATTATAAATTTATGTGTGCAAGACGGTCTAAAAGCGTTAGGAGATGCTATGGAGGTAGTCAAGGGGGGGATTAGACGTATTTTGGGCAATGGTCAACTTAAATTAAAATGACAAAATTATTTGATTGAAAGATGTGTGAAATATGTTACTTTTCCTAAAGATCTGTCTATTCGGTGGAATAGTACTTATAAATTAATTAAAGTTCTTCTTAGATATAAAGAACATTTTCCTGCTTTTTTTAAGACAATATGATAACTATATTTTAAACTCCGCTCACATCGACATTTGCGAAAAAATTTGTAATGTTTTGATATATTTTAATAATGCAACTGAAAGTTTTAGTCATGTTTATAAATCTACCTCAAACGAATTTATTCGTGAAGTTGTTAATCTCGCCGGTGCTTTTAATGAATTTGAGAATGCCGCTTACGTGAGTTATTTTTGTGGGTTTATGAAGGAAAAGTTTTTAAAATATTATGCACATATTCCGTATATTTATAGTATTGCATTTATTCTCGATCCTCGTTATAGACTTGGTAATTTGGAAGAATGTTTGAAGTTCTATTATAATGCTTTTTTTGGTCCATTTCCAATGTATGACGATAACACCATAGATCCACAAGTTGAATACAACGAGGCTAGTAATTTATTTTATGCCTTATTTAATGAGTTTCGTGCACAATATGGCAACGCGCCCCCTCCCCCGACACACACATCTTCATCTAAAGGAAAATCACTTTTTAAATCTGCTTTTGACAATCTTATGAAAAAACCTAAAACAACTCACACTACTGAACAAAGCGCACTTAATGAGATTTCTTTGTATATAAATTATGAGGTAGAATTTGATGAAAATGAGGAGTTTGACTTTCTAAAGTGGTGGAAGTCAAAAGAAAGAATGTTCCCGATTTTGGCACGGATGACTAAGCAAGTGCTATCAATGCCGGTTTCAACAGTTGCCGTGGAACAAGAATTTAGTTCGGCCGGCAACGTTCTAACGGCATCTAGAACGAGTTTGAGCGCTGAGTCTCTTGAGACGCTTATATGCTACCATGATTGGTTGAAGGTCATACGTAGATGTCAAGAAATTAGCATCACCCCCTCCCAACACTTTATGGATGAATCAACAACCGAGGGTGGCTCCTATGCCGGAGATTCCTATTGATTAGTATTTTACAATTTATTATAAAATGTATTTCATGTTTTAATTTTTCCTTCAATTCTCTATTGTAATTTGTAAAGTTGTAGTTCATATTTCAAATAAATATACATTCTTTTTTTTTATATGTAGCACTTATCAAATTAATTAATTAATTAATGGGTTACAAACTTACAACTTACAACTTAGAATTTATTGTATTAGTATTTTTTGAAAAATGTATTTCATATTTAAGTTGTATTAATAAGTAATATATATATATATATATATATATATATATATATATATATATATATTTATATATATATAACCTGGGCCCGACCCGGCGGGTGGCCCGGCCCGAACCGGCACCGGGCGAAGGACGGGCCGGTTTCGGGCCCCCCATTCCAGGACCGGAGGCCCGGGCCTGAACCGGCCCGAGTCCAGGCCTAATTACAGCCATGTTTTGACAGTGTTTCAAACATGACAGTATTTTCCAAACTTGGTAGTAATTACTCGTATTTTGGGAATAAAAATATGATAGTCGTATTTTGGAATTTTAGAGCTTTTTTAGTCCTATTTCGGGAACTTTTCAAAATCTTTTACATATTTGAGAAGTATTAAATTTAGTAATTGGAACCACAACCATTAATAACCAAATTTTAAGCACTGGCTCACGCAGTAACAATCATTAATTATTTTTTATACTTTTTATTTTTTACTACGTATTACTCTGTACATTCTATTGAAGAAGTGAAGTATCCATTTTTTGCCCACTTAATAGATAAATCAGCATAATTGCAATTAAATTTTTCTTCAAATTTATTTGATAAAAAAACGTGTCCCGTTTTCTAAAATGTAATATTTTATTTTTCTAAATTCAATGTTAAGATAATGATAAAAATTCTCTTTTTTAAAGAGATAATGATTAAAATTCTAAGCCCCAAAAACAATTATGTTAATACTTCACATTTTTCTGCATCCTTGTACAATTTTTTATTATTATTACGGAGTAACATAATGATGAAAACTATAACCACCATATTGTTGAAATTAAAAACGAAATTAATACTATTAGATATTCAAATATAGAATCTCTTTAAAATAATACTTCTAATCAAGTAGTTTACCTTAATTGATAAGGATAAAAATTGATATCATGCACACACACACGTATATGTATGTATATATGTATATATATTTTCACAAGTAAATACGTTTAGCCTATATAGCCAAAAAAGTAAATAAGTTTGGTTGTTTCTTTATTTTTATAACGGCAATTTAAATATGCTTTCACTTACGAAATATATTCATAATCCAAATTTGAAACCTTTATAAGTTTACAAATTCCTAATTTCAATCAATAGAGTGTTTTTTATTGGATTAATTTCAGTTTCGCACTAAATAAGATCATATCAAACTTTAATAATAATAATAATAATAATAATAATAATAATAATAATAATAATAATAATAATAATAATAATAATAATAATAATAATAATAATAATAATAATAATAATAATAATAATAATAATAATAAGTCACATAAAACGTAAAACACATACCTACCAGACCATATTAATTCAAACCAAATCAAATCCAAACTTTTAATTCAATTAAAAACCTTCTTATTAATGAGTAAAATGTAAGATCTCACTATTAAAATTTAAAAATACGTATTTCATACCAAGTTGAATGAGAAATAATACAATAATGTCATTTTGAAATGCTCAATAAAGTAATATAGACGTTCATAACAATTAAAAATCGTTTTCAATGTAACAAAATAACGAGTAAAATTTAAAACAAAAACTCCAATTTTTTTACATTTTCAATGTGACGAAATAATGAGTAAAATGTAACATCTTATTATTAAAAATTAAAAGTGTGTAGTGAGTATTTCATATCAAGTTGAATGAGGAATATTAAAAAAAACATGAGGTGCATAATAAAGTAATTTAGAGAATGGGAGATTATGAATTCTTTAAAATCAGGTTCATAACAATTATATTTACTTGAGATGCTTATGTAGAAGATCATATTAAATATTTTTCATGTAATTTTTTCTTTATTTTACAAATGGAATGTATTTTACATACTTCCTCCGTTCCTTTTTAATTGCAACAGTCCACTTTTCACGTTTGCCAATGCACATGTTTGACCATTAATATCTTTCATTTCTTATTAGTAAAAAATTTAAAAAATTCAGATTTTTATAATTTAGAATGAGAAGAATTTAACAATAATTTTTATAGATTTTTAAGAATTTTTTGGTGCATTTTATATGTTTTACATTTTAAACTTTATTTTGTATATGTTCCATTTTAAATACAGATTTATTTCTCATATTTTGTGTTAGTATTCATTTTATCTTATTTTGAGGACAATGTCTTATATTAATACTCCCTCCGTCCCTTATAACTTTGTCACCTTTCTTTTTTTGGATGTCTCAATAACTTTGTCACTTTCCCTTTTAATCAATGAATTTGTGGTTCCTGATATTTCTCTCTCCTCTGCACATATCTCAATCACACAGTTTTTACTTTATTATTTTTCGTGTCAGTCAAACATGACAAAGTATTGAGTGACGGAGGGAGTATAATTTATGAATGTCAAGCGTTTTTCGCCTGGGGCCTCCAAAATGCTAAGGCCGCCTCTGCCGCCGACAAGCCTGTCATCTTCACGCCGTTTCTCCACGTTGCACTAACATCACAATTATTTCACTCTTCTATTTTCATCTCTCCTCTTCTTCAATGGTGGCAACTCATCGATGGTGGCGGCCTGGCGATGGTGGAGATCTCACGATGAAGAGTGAGGATTGCATCATTTATTACAAAAGCAAGTGACGAGGGTGATTAAGAATGGATATCATCAATTTCTGGCAACAATAGGCATCATTGGCGTTAGGGTTCAGGTCTGGTAGTCGGACGCGATTGGAGACCCGTATTCCATTTTGTTGCTCTGTTGCTATCGTTGTAGGGGTGGCTCAGAGGTGTGTGAAGGCTGCGATAGGTTGGATCTGCTCCGAACAGGTGGGAAGTTGGGGAGGGATGCAATGGGGGTGGGACACTGACCCCATAATGGGGCTGGGGAGTTGAGAGTGTTGGGCAGGGGCGGTGGTGGACGGCGGCAGTTGCCGAAGTAGCAGAGGCCGGTGGTGGAAGTAATGGGGGCTGGGGTAGGCAGGAGAGGGAGTGGTGTTGGTGTTGGAGAGGGGCTGACGGTGGTTGCCAACAGTCGCCGGTCGGCGGTGGCGGTGGTGGTCAATGGCTGACGGCGGTCAATGGCTGGCGGCGATGATCGGTGGTTACTGTAGTGGGTGGCGAGAGTCACTGTGACAAGAGTCACTGTAGTGGGCGGCGGCAGTCACTAGATGAGGGCGGCAGCAGTCACTTGATTGGGCGGCGGCCTCAGTTACTGTGGCATCGAAGTCACTGTAGCGGATGAGTCAATGTGGCGGAGGAGTCACTGTGGCGGTGGAGTCACTGTGGCCGGAATCTCTTTGCACTGTAGAGTTTAATTGTGATGTTGGTCACATTTTTGAAAATTTTAAAAAGAGATCATTTGTTTTGTATTTTATCCATTTTTTAGTAATATCCACGCCATGAGGCGTATGTATTTTTCTCGCTAATAAGTACTACTTGCATCCCTTAAAATTTGCAATCATCAGTGGATGTAATTTTTGTCACTGATTTTTAATTGATGTATTTGTGGAAGTTTTATATTCTTATGTTTTCTTTTTTATCTTTTTTATATTATTTTAACTTATATTTATCTTTATCTTATTCTTTTTGTTTTACCTTGTCTTTTTATTTTCCTCATCTTTCTTTGGTGACTTCGATATCATAGCTCGATTCAGGTTATCCAATCCTAAACTCTTTTGGGAAAATGGCTTGCATGTTGTTATATATTTGTGGAAGTTATTAAATTTATACTTTTTGAAAATATATTTAACAAAGAATATTTTTATATTACTAATAGTTTTTTATATAAATGTATTATTGGTCAAAAGCTAAGTTTAACTAGATTGACTAAAACAAATTGAGTAAAATGCACAAAATGATCCTTAAACTATAATCATCATATCTGTCCAAAACAAACTATAATCATCATATCATTTTGATTTCTAAACTAGTAAATTAACTATTTTATTCCTGTTCGATTTAGTCTATGTCAATATATCTAGTGTTTATGTTGTGGAACACTTACAAAAAAACACCTTAAGAAAAAGATCGTTTTTTCACCAGAGCGACGACTTCACTTGCTATAACCTTTCTGTCTAATAATAATCATTAATCAATCATGTGGAATAGCAAGTTATGTTGAAATCATTAATCATGAGTAAAAAAATAATATATGTATCACATCTTTATTTCCTTAAGATGAAATTGTACAATTTGATTACATGGAGATGTGCAGACAATACTCAACAAGATTATTATTATTGTTGTTGTTGATGATGTTGTTGTTGTTGATGTTGTTGTTGTTATAATTATTTTATTGTTGTTGTTAATGTTATTGTTAATTAATGTTATTAATAATGTTATTCTTAATGTTATTGTTAATGGTATTGCTAATGTTATTATCATTGTCATGGTTATTACTATTATTGTTGTTATTGTTGTTGTGGTTTTGGTTTTGGTTGTGGTTGTGGTTGTTGTTGTTATTGTTATTATTATTGTTATTATTATTTTTATTATTATTATTGTTGTTGTTGTTATTAGTCATCATTATTGTTATTATTAATCCTTATTATTATTGTTATTATCATTATTATTGTTATTATTATTATTATTATTATTATTATCATCATCATCGCTAGTGGTATTTAGATAGAAGAGAGAGCTAAGATGAGAGAGAGAGATCTAGTGTATTAATGAATCTTGAACTCTTTTGCCATAATGATAATCTAGAACATCTGTTTTGCCATTGCAGTATAGTCAAGCCGGTGTGGAATTACTTTATGGGGATTTTCCAAATCCCTAACTCAAATGCAAACTCTATACTACAGATTTTTCGTAATTGGTGGTTTAAAGCAGGATCAAAGGGTGTTTTGAACATTTTCAAACATAACATGGCAGGCATTATTTGCTGGCAGATTTGGAAATTCTACACTAACCTAATTTGGGGGCCAGGGGACTGCATTAGAACTTCTGAGAGTATTATCTCTCACATTAAACAATATACACAACGCTGGGTTTTAAGCTTCCCCGCGCAGAAGAATAGAACTGTTAATTCCATTCTCAAGGATGAACAGCTAGTTCCTCATAATTTCAAGACCAAGGGTACCCAGATTCATATTGTGAGATGGGGAAAACCCAGACAAAAATTTAAAATGAATGTCGATGCTAGTTACCTTGATGTTGGAGCGTCTGGTGGCGCGATAATACGAAACCAGAAAGGAGAGATGATCTGTGCGTCGAGCTTCCAAGTGTCTGCGTCTTCTCCGTTGGAAGCCGAGATACAAGCACTTTGGACAGCAATCAAGTGGGCGGAAGACACCGGCCTCGTGGATATCCAAGTTGAATCTGACTCTACAATGGCTATTGAGATGCTTCGTAACAAGGAGGTTAGGCGATGGTCTTTGCTCATTCAGGAAAGTCAGCTGATTGCGGAAAGGATAAGGCTGAGTTTTGTTCATACTGTGCGTCAAGGTAATTGGGTTGCCAATTATCTGGCGGTGGATCATGTGGGCCGAGCTACTCTTAGGTTTGCTAGCCCAAACTCTCTTCCTGTTAGGGCTAAGGGATCATATTATATGGATCTGTTTGGTATCCCTTCGATTAGATACTAGCGTTTTGATTTTCTTGTATTCCATTTTGGGTCAGGTAAAGCCCCCCAATCTGGTCTTTTTTAAACAAACAAAAAAAAATTATCTTGTTCAATTCGATAAAAAAAAAGAATCTTGAACTCTTTACATTTGTCTCAAGAGGTATTTATATTAGTAATAAATGCTAGGTGCATAAAATGTATGTACGTACACATGTAAGCTAGTCTATGGGAACGAGTCTTGCAGTGCGACATAATGTGATGTGTGACTTTTGTTGGTAATCTTTTGAGTTGGTGGACGAGGGGTCCTTGAGCGAGTGTTTGGATCCTCACACTTGTTGTTCTTTTGCCTTGAGTAGGTTTCTGTCTGGATCGATCCAAGACAAGGTGTCCCAGCCTCCTATGCCGAGGGACCTATACGGACCAATGAATGTCTAGTGTTTTTGTAGCCCAATTCCATAGTTTTTGGTTGCTTCAGTTATTGTTGACACTCGTTTGGCTGAGGGGCTTAAGTGGGTAGTCCAGATGATTTTGGGCCGCTTGTGTATCTAAGTATGTTGGTTTAAATTAAAGTAAAGTTGTTTTCACCATAAAATTTTTTGGTCTTTTTCTTAAGATGGATTTTTTAAAGTGGAAAATGTCTTTAATATAATTGGTATACACACAGTGAATTTTAGATGCAATATTTGGAGCATTTCGTGAATTTAAAGATTAAAAATAGCAAAAGGATTAGATTGGTACGAACTAAATAGAATAAGGGCTAAAATGATAAATTTATTATATTAGGGACGAAATGACATGATTATGATAGTTTGAGCGCCATTTTCGTAATTTATCCAACATTTAAAAAAAATAGGTGTAATCTGTCAAATAAACTCTTCAACTTTTCAAAAAAGACAATTATGTCCCCCAAACTCAAATATCACCAGATTAAACTCACAAGCAATTAAAAACGAGACAAATCCTCTTTGTATGTAGCAGGTACCCTCATGGTTCCCTGTAAAATTGCGTGTGTGGCGTATGATGTTGCATCTGTTCTTTTTCTTTCCCACTCCATTTCTTCATCTTTGCGCCTAAGTACCTCGAACTTCTTTCTTTCTTTCTTTCTCCCCCCCCCCACACACACACACACACTTCACCCTCTTTACTGGCGTTGCTTCCTCCGCCTACTCCTTTTCTCCGCCACCGACTAGGGTCTTCGGCGGAATTGAAGTTGTGGATCTAGAAGTGGCCCGGAAATCTCACGGAGCACCGCCACCAACTTCTGTTGCTGATCCCAAAAGCTTGAATCGATCATCTTCATCAACTTCCAAGCCATCGACTCACGGAAAGAGGGCGACTAACATGTGAGAAGGAGGTGTCCAATGTGTGATGTGTTCTTGAGCATCTCCGGCGATGTAGGTTTCTCTTGGACGCTGCGTAGTGGAGCACCGGCCGACGACTTATGGGTGGAAAGTAAGAAGAAAGGGGGAAAAGAAAGGATGGGAGAAGAAAGAAGAAAAGGGAAGAAGAAAGAGTGGGTGGAAGAACATGGAAGAATGGGGGTGAAGACCGGAGTACGCTGGAACAGGTGGGTGGAAGAACATGGAAGAAGGAGGGTGAAGACTGGAGTACGCTGGAACAGGTGGGTGGAAGGAGAAGGGTGGAGGAGAAAGAAAATAGAGAGAGAGAGAGAATGAAAAAATGAAAACAACCACTTGAGCCGCCACGTGTATACAATCACCAGTTAACATGTTCATTACTGGTTAAAAAGAGGATTTCTCACTTTTAAATGTGTTCGAGGATTTGGTTGGGCGAACTTTCAGTTGGGGGTCTAATTTTCGTTTTTGAAAAGTTGGGTATGCTTATTTTACAGGTTTCCCAATTTTAGGGGATAGTGTAAAATGATTTGCACTACATGTTGTAGTATGTATGGTATATTGAGACTGCATGTGTAATTTTCTTTTCTGAAAAGCTCTCACAGTATATTATCTGGGTTTGATTCACTCGGAAAAAAAGATTAGAGAAAATCACTTTTATATGCCTTGGGTAGGGCTAGACAGAACTATAGTGTTTCACGCTTTTAGGTCATCAGGAAGGGTGTGGCGGAGTGTGGTCTCTTGCACAAATCCTTACACATGGGTCTCCACATAATTTCTAATTTATTTTTATTTTCATTTTTTGTATCACTTTCAATCCATTGTTTATCTTATTTTCATCCTCGAATCCCGTATAAAGTCCATTTGTGAATCTTGTCATAGGCTTAGATTTACAATTTATTTCTATCTCTCTCATCTTTTTCATCTTTCTTTACACATCTATCTCTCTCCTATGTCACTTCACTATAATTTTGAAAATGCCCTTAAGTGTTAATTTATTTTATGTTTCAGATCCACAGTCAATACTTGATGGGTCCAGAATAAGTATTTCAAATTTGAATTAACGAGTCATGATGAGTGTAGATATTTTACTCCTTTTTAGATAATTTTCTCTTATTTTCATCTAAAAGAGTTATGGTTATGTGAATGTCATTCAAGATTTGAGAAATGGTCCCTAGTAGGAGCAAAACATGACCGATTTGCTTAATTAAGAGCACCTCTTTTTTATTCCTAAACAGGGGAGTCTTTTGACATGTATGGACTTATTTACCCTTCTTTCATTTATGCGGTTATTCGGTTAAATAGTGGACTTATTCCTAAAGGAACTTTTCATGAAATTATTCGGATAAATTTGTTATTTGGTTAGATTATTATTTTCTTATATATAAGTATGAAAGCTAGTCAACCAAGCATTCCAGCCCAGCTGGTTGTGATGTACCGTGCCTAATGGGAGGTCTTGAATTCGAAACCCGCTAGGCACATAAGGGTTCGAAACTCAATGGAGTGAGTTTCAGCCCTAATTACTCTAGGCTCCCCCCAGACCCCCTGGAGTAAAAAGAAAAAAAGCTAGCCTGAAGTGTAAATTCTATTAAACATCAATTAGGTCTACATTAATGTATGACGTAGAGTGTTGGGCGGTGAAACAATGGTACATTCAAAAGATGAGTATGACAAAGATGTGTATGTATGGACATACCTACACAAAAAATTGAGGAGAGCAAGAGGAAGAATGGAGGACACACATTCGTGTGGACGATTGATCTCTTTTTTTCTCTTTTCTCTCTCTCTCTTTTTCTTTTATCAGTTATCTTCTTTTTCTTTCTATGTTCTTTTGTTATTTTTATCTTTTATCTTTCTTATGCTCTTTTATCTCTCTTATGTTCTTATGCTATTGTTATCTTATATTTATCTTTAACTTAGTTATTTTATCATACTTTTTTCCCTCTTATTTTTTTTTCTCCTTTTGAATATGATATCATGAATCGATTCATGTAAGTCGATTCCAAAATCTTTTGAGAATGAAACCTGGATGTTGTTGTATAAGTATAATACGGAGTACTCCACAATAAATAGAATGGGGTGTTTGGAATTGATTTTGCTTATGCTTCTTATTTTGAAACAAAAAATAATCAGGATTAGTTTTTCAGAATCTGATCTTTCTCAACTTCTAAAAAACTGCTTCTTAGGATGTTTTTACTTGGACTGTAATTTTCCCCAGACCAGACCAGACCAATCCAGATCAGACCAGACCAGTTCAGATCAGACCAGACTTGGATAGTTATAAAAATACAAAGAAATCAGACCTTACCAGACCAGACCAGACCAAATCAGACCAGACCAGCAAATTACAGTCCAAGTAAAAACATCCTTAGAATAATTTGGAGCATCAGAAGTATTTCTGCAATTTCACTCAAATATCTTTTTTTTGTAGAAGGAGCAGTAACAATTTTAAAATAGATCCAAACACTTGAGAACATATATCCACAAAATAATGAACACGACAAATATGAGGTTTAACTCTACGAGCATGGTGTAACCAAAAAAAGAAACTCTAGTCAAATGCGCTCGCTAGTCACTAGTCAAATTGCTGACTATCCACGCAAGTTCATTTAACCTAAAAATCACAAGAGCATATCGAAAAAGGTGAGTGGTGCCGTGCTCCATAATTAAGTAAGGATGTTTTTTTATTAAAGGCTAAAGGGTCAAATAGGTACATGAACTAAGTTAAAGTGTTCAATTAACTCCTTATATAGGAGGTTCTGCCCGGTCGTCGCCAATTGGGGCAGTTCCCAGTTGAATTTTTTGATGAATTTTTTTGAGCATCTTCTTCATTAAGTCTAGTTTACTCATATCAAATTTCAGCTAAAAATTAAATCGGGAAGACAGTCAATTGATTTTCCAGAATGTACTGCGCTGTTTAACTGCGCAATTATCTTCAAAAAATCATTTGACTGCCTTCTTGGTTGAATTTTTAGCTGAAATTTGGTATGAGTAAACTAGACTTAATGAAGAAGTTGCTCAATTGGCGACGGCCGGGCAGAACCTCCTATATAAGGGCTAATTGAACACTTTAAGTTAGTTCATGTACCTATTTGACCCTTTAGCCTTTATTAAAATAGTCAGTTCTAGACAAGATCCAATTGAGTAAAATCAAATCGTATAAGTTTTAAATATTCCCCGTCTTTTGAAACTTTATATCTTTTTGTTTGTTTCTGCTTTCGGTTAATTCTTTCTCCTCAACACAAATCTTAATCACAAAAATTTACTTTATTACTTTCCATGCTGGTAAAAGGTGATCAAATTTTAAAGACGAATGGAGTACATGAGAACTAATATATCAGACTTTGATTATTGTAAAATAAAAATAAAAACAAGCATCAATCAAACCAGACTTATACAGATAAAAACACATTATATCAGAAAAATTCAGTCCAATTAAGACATTCTAAGGTATAGTATTTACACGTGTTTGATTGGTCGAAGTCATTATTCATCATTTATTAATATTGAAGTTGTCCAATTATAATATTTTAATTAGTCCATAGAATTGATATATAATAATGCCTACTAGCAAAATGCGATTTTCACTTTGTGTTGACTTAGTAGTTGAAACTAATACTTGTAATTAACATTAATATATATAAAACCAATTTTAATATGAATGAAGTTGATCTCATTGGGTTGGCCTCTTATCGATAGGGTCACTGTGGTCACAGCGGTTACTGTGACATTGGTCACTGCGGGACGGAATCATTGTTGCATTGGTCATTGTACCCATTGTTGACTGTAGCGAGTCAACTAGGAGCTCGTTTGATAATACTCAAATTGGTTGTATTGACTCATTCTGCTGAAATTTATGAAGTTTTGAATGAAGTGGTTGCATTGACTGATTCTGTTGGTTTTTGAAAAAATTATATTTAAATATATTTTATTAATTAAATAAAGAAAAAATTATATGACAAAATAGCTAAAATGATTCTCTTCAGTAACTTCAGGCAATACAGTTAGAAGTAGCTACAACCTTACTTTTTCGTATTATTACACAATTCAGCGTATGAAATCAAAAGTTACGCGTTTGATGAAAAAATGGATGATAAGCCTGATAAGTCGAAAAACATAAATGGTGAAGAGTATTGGTTTTTTGTCGAATAGAGTATAGGTTTAATAGTTGTTTTAGTCTTTTTTTTGGAAATTTATATAAAAAGACACTTTTTTGTCCATAGCTCATTCTATTGTAAAAAAAAAAACCACAAAATTTTATCTAGAAAAATCGTTATATGATAGCACTCATGTAGAGCAATGTGATCGACCTTCTGCATACCCTAGTGTATATGAGAGTTCTAATGATATCTCATCTTAAAATGAGAGCAAATTTATGAATAAAAAATTAAATTTTCATCCTTCATGTTTCTAATCAATAATAAATTAAAAGGATGCCATTTTTATGTTAAACGGAGTAATACACAAATTATAATAAATTACTCTTTTAAATTGAGAATAGTTACAAAAAAGACATTATGTGTATGATAACCATTGCTTAGAAATATAAAATATTGTTATTTTAAGATGAATATACACATACACGTATGATTAAAAAAAATCTTTTCCGCGTAAAAAATAAGATTGAAATGTGCATCAATGCATGAAATTAATAAGTTATAACTTAATAGCTCTATATATGTGCTAATGATGTATTAACTTGGATAAAAAATACAACGATTATTTCATAAATGTAAAAGAAAACTTCATTTCAAACAGGGTATGGTCACCATGATATAGTTCACCTTATATGGTCAAAAGTGCAATGGGTCACACTTTCTCACTATCTATGAGGGACTGAAGTACCGGAATATATATATATATATATATATATATATATATATATATATAGTGGTCTTCATGTCAGGCCGGCCTGACGGGATGCTCCGTCCGGCCGAGCCCGTTTGGGCACCTTCCCGGTGGAATTTTTTGATGAAAGTTTTTGAGCATGTTACTTATCAAGTCTAGTTTGTCCATACCAAATGCCAACTCAAAATTCGATCCGGAAGGCATTCAAATCATTTTTTGAAGTTGACTGCGTAAAAATATACATATTAAACTGCAGTCAACTTCAAAAAATTATTTGAATGCCTTCCCGATCGAATTTTGAGCTGAAATTTGGTATGGACAAACTAGACTTGATGAGGAACATGCTCAAAAAATTTCATCAAAAAATTCCATCGGGAAGGTGTCCAAACGGGCTCGGCCGGACGGAGCATCCGGTCAGGCCGGCCTGACATGAAGATTTGTCTATATATAGGAAGCGGTTTCTATAAGTAAATATTTTCAGAAGAGAAATGAGAATAAATATAATCTGAACCGTTTAATTGTACTTCGTATTATGTATATGACAATGAAAAGGCTAGTTGGCCTATATATATGGACCCAATATGCCTCTGCCCGTGAATTATATGGTAGAACCGGCTCTACCATGCGCACTGTAAATTAAGTATTTTAGATTATACTTAATGAGTATATAGTTTAAATGAAATGAGTATTAGTATTAAATTATATAATTAGCACAATAAATATTTTTTATGATAATACAATGATAATATAGACATATAGTTAAATGAATGAGTTGATTTGTAGCATATATCATGTGTATATCATAATATTCTATTGCAAACTTCTATACTCAATTGTGCTACCAAAACAGTGATTTAATATTAATGCTCATTTCTTTTAATGATATACTCATTAGATATAAGATAGAATACCCGATTGTACGGTGAGCACTGTACAACCGGATGCTCACCGTACAACCGGGTGTACGGTATACGTAGTCCACACAGCCACCCCACAAATCTTGTGCAGAAGGTGTGATGTCCAGACACCCCCCAAAACAGCCTCCCTCTACTTCATCCCCCGATCACCTCAACTGCAGACCTAGTGCATAGAATTGAAGAATCGCACCCTCAAAATCCCCCCTTTTTTAAACCCGAGTACACATCATGGAATGCCTTCAGTAGCATTCTCTTCATAGGATATCCTAGCCTTAGCAAACGCTGTCTCGTTGGTTCAAAAGTTGGCCTCCAAAGCTGCAGTTTAGGTAACTCCCTTGGATACTAATAATACCGTGAGTGTTGGAAAAATTTCCGATGATTTTTTCAGTGAATTTAAAAGGTTGAAAAACGGAAATTCCATTAAAAAAGAGAGAGAAATTGAATTAATTAAAAAAATGGTTAGTCATTTTTTTTTAAAGAAAACAAGTTTAGAGAATATTTTTATGGGGTAATTTGAGTTTGCACCCCATTTTATTGTTCAAATTGGACTTTGCACCCCATTTTTTAAAATGTTTGTTTTTGCACCCCAACCCCATATGAAAAGACAAAATTGTCCTCGATCAAGGATATGTTGAAAGCCAACAAAATTGTTAATGGAGGGGCATTTTTGTCTTTTCATATGGGGTTGGGGTGCAAAAACAAAGATTTTAAAAAACGGGGTGCAAACTCCAATTTTCACAATAAAATGGGGTGCAAACTCAAATTACCCCTATTTTTATCCCCTTTTCCAACATTTTTTTGTTTAAAAAAAACATTTTATTCTAAATTGCTAATGAAAATGGCTTATGGATCAAAACAACTACTTCGTGTGAAGGGAGAATTTAATAAGGCGCGCTTAGCCCTTATCCCTAAATGAGTAAAGGGTCAGTTTGGTCCTCGAAGTTGCAAAAAAGGGTCAAATAAGTCCTTATATAGAAAATTCTATCCGGACGTGCCAAACTGACCCATTTTTGCAACTTCGAATAATTTGGCACGTCCAGACAGAATTTTCTATATAAGGACTTATTTGACCCCCTTTTTGCAACTTCGAGGACCAAACTGACCCTTATCCCGTTATTAAATACTGAAGAATGTTGGAAGACGGCCGGCCGTTTAAGTTGACCAAACTTTTTAGTAAAAGTACTCTCTGTAAACAACTGTGATACTACCTACTACTATTCTGAAAAATTAATGTGAAAAACCAAAATTAAGTTCGATGTAATCATAGATCATTGGGATTCAATGTCTCATTGTCATGATACACACACGCAATTAATAGGCCGGCCGGCCAGTCTTTTCAATGAACAAAAAACAACACACATTATATACGCAGTATAAATTTCCGCATAAGGACTCGTCACATGTTAAACTTGACAAGAAAAAATCTCAGGCCATATTCCCGAAGGAAGAAGAGAACTAGCTAGCTCCCTCATACAATAATTAATTAATACATTCTCACTGGTACTTCTCTTTCTTCCCCCAACTCCAAGCACACCCACCGTGTGTGTCTGTATTTCATTTTTGATCCCAACCTTTGCGTCTTCTACCTTGCAATCTCACATCAAGACAATGATAGACCTGTTCATGAGCCACTGCACCCACATTTCTTCTACAGTTCTCTTGTTTCTTTCATGACTTTTTGTATTGATTGCCCTAAGAAAACCTCTATAAAAAAACAAAAAGTTGGGTCCTTTATTTATTTACGAAGATATTGTAGCGGGAAGAGAACAAAAAATGAAGTCATGAATTACATGCTATGGAGTTATATTCTTATTACAAGAACACTTTTATAAATGTTCTTTTTTGTGGATCTGAGTAGGTGACACCGGAAGGTGCAGCGCTAACGCTACGATGGGTCTTGATTACTTCTTTTATTCACTTGTTTAGGAAGTTTTAGGTTTCTGGTATGATGTTGTGGCTCAATGGTTCTTGTTCTTGGCAAGTTTTTATTCTGGAGAGTGGATGCTTAGCCTTTTTCATTTTATTGCATTTTGGATAGAGCCTGATAAAGGAAACAGAGCTTGGTCAACTAAAATAAAAACAAAACTGCCCTTTTTAGCTGATGAACAAATATAGTTATTTGCATTAGCTTATAAACCATCTTTTACAACAATTAAAAAACATCTTTTACAGGGATCCATTAGCTTGGGGTAATGGGGTTTGAACATAATATTTCTCTGTAGAACATTACTGTTGTTGGAATTAAATAATCTGTAGGTAGAATATACTAATTTGTGTAGGTAAAAGTGATTTTGATTTTGCATGCTTTAAACTGAGCTGAATAAGCATTGATGGTTTGTGTGCTTTTTTTTGTGTGCTCATAGAGAGTATGCTTCAAGACAGTTTGAAATCGATTGTGTACAGATTGTTGCTCACATGCGATGATCCCAAAGGTGTTGTTGAATGTAAGATGATTAGTAGATCCAAGGATGAACCCTGGGGAGATAAGAGTGTAAAACAAGTGGTACATAACAAGGAAGAAATGGTCATCAGGCGGTATGAAGAAGCAGAAGAAGAGTTGAATTCGAGTTGGAGAGGAGCTCAGGATTTGAACCGGGTAATTGACTCATGGCCGGAAGGGGAAAGCTTTGACAGGCAGTCCAAAGATATTGCAAAAGACTTGCTGAAAGGAGCACTTGAATTGCAGGATTCTCTCCTTATGCTCGGGAAGTTGCAAGAAGCATCAAAATATCTGTCCAAGCTGAAGAAAATGCCAAACAAGAAAGTGCGAAAAGTTGGGAGGGATTGTTACGATGAGCTCCGGGAGGTGATTATGGAGAGCTTTGCTAGACAGAATTTGTTGCCAACCTCCACTGTCCAAAGGGTTTCTTTTGAAAGTAGAGAGTTTGAGTTGTTTCCAGATGTACCCTCCACTAGCTCAAGCCAATCAGCCCTTGAAAAGAATAGTTTTTATGGAAGAAGAACCGCTCTCACTGCTAATGATCTTCAACAGTTGCCCTCTATTGGCGCTCCTTTGCCAGAAGTCAAACAGTATAAGCCAAAGGGTCCAAACCTGATTGCCAAACTTATGGGTCTTGAACAAATTCCCCCAACTTTATATAATGATGGTTCAGGCAAGGACATGCTTTTCCATCAAAGGAGGCCTGTTTTTGAAATCGATTTGCCGAAGGCAAAGAAACCTCACATCGTCACCAATAAGGTTGATCCACGATGCAAAACTCTGGAAGAGATCATTGAAACAATGCAGTTTAAAGGGCTGTTGAAAAGTAGGTTTGTCGACGGATCAAAGCACGGAACTTGCGAGCACAACAGCACTGCAGACACCCCACAAATTGTGATTATGAAGCCCTGTTATGCCCCTCAAAAACATCAGGCAGTAAGGATTCCTACAAATACATCTCCCGTTTACAACACCGAGGAGAAGGTGGTTAGGAAAAGCAGTAGGGAAGGATTTTCTCCCGACACATGTGACACTCAGAAGCGAGTCGTAGATAAGGCATTCTATAAAAACCCGAGGGCAGAAAATGGTGCAATAAAGAAACCTATTCATAAAAAGGGAGCTAAGGAAAAACTGCCCCCTACTACGACTAAGGTGTGTGATCCCGCAAAGCCTAGGAAACAGAATAATAAAGAAGTTAACGAGAAGAAACTTGACAACATTCAGAAAGTAGGTCCTACTTATCTGAGAAAAAAAGAACGTATGAAAAATGTGAATGTTAAGTATGCAGATAAATCTAACAGCCAAACAAAACTCAGAAAAGAAGATGAGCCACATACGTCAGAAAAACAGCTTACATGGCAAAAGAGTAGCATCTCAAACCATACCAGGAAGAATATGAAAACAGACAAACCAGTACGAAATTCCTCTCTACCTACTGTGAATTCAAAATCCTTGTTTCAGATCAAGTTTTTTCTTTCTTTCAAAATTTCTCAATGACTTGCTCAAATCTTTTCCTTTTTCAATTACTACTTACTTTCCAACTGCTGTTGAAATTTACACCTTGGAGGAGTCTGGTGTTCAGATGTTATTGTGTAATGACACAACATTATCATTTTTATTATGACCTCACTGTGTTTTGTTTGTCCACGCCAGCTTGTACCGAAGCAGTTTGAGAATAAGGAGGAGAAGGATGTGAAAAATAGACTTATATCCAAGAAAAATACCTGCAAATATGACAAGAAAGCTGATCCTTCTGAAAAAGTCCATCTCCTCGAAGCTTCTGGTACTTGTGAGAATCACCTCAACGGTAAGGCCGTTAATCTGTCATTTTCTTAAACACTATATGAACAACTTAAAAGCAACCACTGTGGCACTGCTCATTCTCAGTTAATGAAGTGCTAAATGATTGAGCATAAAACCTTTCTCTAGTTTAACTAAAACACAGCCTATAAGTTTTTACATTCAGAAGAGAATATTGGCCATTATATTTGGATCTGGGATTCCATCTTAAGGTTACCTAGAATCTTTTAGAAGTAACTCGTAATCTTATATTTTAACTTGTTATTTTATATCAAATTGGCATGAGACAAATACTTCTAATATGGCCCTCAATTCATCGATCAGTATCAACTCGCCGGGGTCAAACAAACTTGAAACTGATCATCCTAAATCGGGAATGTCAATCAAACAACCAAATCACAACCAAATTTGACTCTAATATCATATTATACAAAACTTATGTTTGTGTGAAACAAATAATTCAAGAATAATTTGTTAATTAATAAACTTTGATACAGTGTTGCTTAGCTAGTAAACTTCAAATGTCTTCCAGTATGAGGTATCGGGTACTTTAGTAGTGTTTTGAGTTGAGATAATATCTTGCACATTCTACTCTACCTGTTTAATATCTTTAGTTGAAAGTCATGCTTATCTAATGCGATTATCTCTCTTTTGATTTCAGATGATCATATCACGAATGAAAGTGTTCCATGTGAACCCATTATGCTAACTGGGATTGAACATTTGAGAAGCTACGAAGATTTCTGTGGCAGAACCCTTTGTTTAAATAATCTGTATTCCTTAATAGAAAAAGATCTGTTTTGCAAGGGATGGTGGGATTTGGGTTGGAGTGAAGGGTTTAGTTCAGATGAAATAGTTGCTGACATAGAAAAGCAAATGCTGTGTGGTATGATTGAGGGCGCACTCGCAGATTTTGCCTCATAACTCCTGTGAAACTTACACCCAAAGTTGTGATTCCGTTACATCACATTCTCATTCATGCAATTGCCGAAGTACATATAAGGCTGCACCAGGCAGAGAAATAAGAATGAGAGCATGTTTGATAAACATTTGCTTGTATGAGTTTTATTCCAAGTTTAAGAAACCGGACTGGGAAGTGACCCGGCCACGTGATCGAGTCAACCTGGTCGACGCCATAAAACCAGTCAATCATATAATAATAGGCATATAATTGTATACAAAATTAAAATAAAAGGTAGTTATTATTTCTTAATAATATAATCAACTGATGATAATACTTACTAAACATTTTAAAGTTAAAACAATCTCATAATATTCCAAAACACCATTTTGATCTTATTAAAATATAAAATGATACTCCGTATTTATTATTTGTAATGCATTTTATTCTAAGACAAATAAGTACTCAGTAGTATATAAATATATTGCAATTTTTTTCTTTTTAGGGTATTGAAATTAGAATTTTATTGCTTGAAATGATTTAAAATTAAAAAAAAAAACTTTCTTGGAAAAATCAACTAAGCACCGGGTTTATCCCGATTTGTCGGGTTTTTCGGGTTCGGGTCTGGACCAGGTTTTTTCGGGTCAACCGGGTTTTTTTCAATTTTTTTACCATTCCGGGTACTGAACCCGATTTATAATAACGGTTCGGAACGGGACAAGACGTTGACCTTTTGTTGTCCCATTTAAATCGGTATCGAGACAAAACGGGGCGATTCGGGACATCCCGAAAAGGTGTAGTGAAAAAATTGCAATCCGAAAAATGAAGCAAAGCTATTTGAATAAAACTAGTGCAAAAAAACTCTTGACAAAAAAAACTGCAGCTAATCTAGAAAATTATGAGAAAAAATGCAACTTACTAGATTAGCTGCAAGAAACAAAGTCTGCAGGAAAAGAAACTCTAGCATAAAAAACAATCAAAAAAATGAAAAGAATACTATAAGAGGTGAAGCCTTTGGGAGTAAAAACCAATTTCTTTTTTGGATAGATGAGAGCTATGTTGCACTGATACTTCACCTCAATGCCGTATCCGCGTATTCGATACGTATCTGTATCCGACACTCACCGATACGCGTACTGTACGTATTGGGTCTGTATTCGTAATTTAATAAAAGTATCGGGCTTAATTTTAAAAATACCGATACTTCCGATACCCGTATCCGTGAACCGATACGCGTATCTGAACCTATAACCCCTCATTTGATACACGACATGACGAAAATTTAGTAGTCGCCCAAGCGACCACAACATGTGGAACATTGATAAAGATGGTTTCGGAAGTATGGAAAATAATGGAATACTATAATTTGTCATTCCATTGCTTGATGAGCTTGAATTGAAACAAGACTTGGATGTAAATGCAAATAGAGAACAAAAAAATGTTATTTGAATTTAAATCAAAATATCAATACTTTAGTTTTTTTAGACTAATCTTTGAAACTTTATTATAATAGTTAATTTTTTGTACTATTATTATTTTATTTATGAACTCCTGAATTATATATATTTGCAAATTATATCCTATAATTTTTGAAAGTGCCGTATCGCCGTACCCGTATCCGCGTATCGGCGTATCCGTATCCGTGCAACATAGGATGAGAGTTCATAGTTCATACTAGGTAGTTTGTAGTTTTTTAGGTATTTTGTTGTTAAACAAATAGTATCTTAATAATTATTGGTATTTGGGTTGTGAAAAAGGAATATTTATTATTATTTGAATTACATAATGACCGGGTTGTTGGTATACCTCACTAACACCTACTACAGAGTACAATTTTGGATTCGGGGCAACAGGACGAAACAAGATATATTTTACTTGTCCCGGTTCAGTTTTGTTTTGAAACGGTTCAGAACCGGTACGAGACAAAAATAATGTATCCCAAATATAATTGGACAATTTCGGAACGGAACCGGAACATTCCGGAACGGTCCAACGTACGGGACCGGGTCTTTTGCCCACCTCTACTGACGCCTATTAGGGTGTCCAGCGCCGGTTTGAGAGTAAATTCCTCAAATATTACATTGAAACGGCGCATGTTGGGTGTGGGACCGGCGCCATGTCGGGTACGATATTTGCAACACCGGAAATAATACACGTGACCGGCACTGGTTAATAGCAAATCTGGCGCTGGGTTCTTCTAGGAATTTCGAGAACGTATAGTGACGAATTTGGACATGATTCCTTGACCAAAGTTGTAGATTAAGAAGTCTTCTATCCCTCAAAACTTGAATAATTTGATTTGAATCATCCAATCAAAAGATATGGATAAAATCATTAGAGGTATACATCTTAAAATCTCACCACCAACATTGAATTTATCAGTTGACTTGGTCTTGATCCTTTCATATTCTGACCATGACATCTTCACAACATTTGGATTATCTAGTCGAGTTATAGTTCACATGAAGTTTTCTTGGAGTCAGTTGGAGTTTCTCTACACTAAGTCACTAAGTTATACTCAACTTATGGCAGAACGTCATCTGTTTGATCCAAAAAACCGTTCATCGCAATATTTTATGTTATAGCTCTCACTAGATTTTTCACCCGTGCGTTGCACGGATGCATTTCCATATTGGGGTGTTTGGAAAATAGCATTTGAGCCAAAATGGTGGTTTGACTTCTTTTAGCGTTTTCAGTAAGTAAGAGTGTTTTTTTGGTAAATAACTGTTCGGCCTTAGCTTTTTATGTGGTTCCGCTGAAATGAAAAACGCTGCAAATAGAAAAGTTTTGAGTTAGCGTTTTAAAATGTAGCGTTTTCTACTAATTATTGTGACCAAATAGCTAAATTATCAAACATCTGTTGGCAACTCGTCAACTTATTACGCTAATCAAAACCGCTTACTGAATCTGCTATTGATAACCCGCTAACATAATTTGTTATCGTTTAACTGCTAAATGTCAAATGCACCATTATGTTTTTAAACATTTAAATTCATATGAATAGTTGTATTTATGCAAACAAATTGGTGTTGACCACTTAGCAAATAAGTTGAAGTCCATTGGTTAGTCATTCACTTGCGTAATCCCATGGAGGTTTTAACATTTTTTAATTGGACTAAATTTTTTTATAATCTAGTCCAATCCAGTCTGTTTAAATACTATCTGATCTAAAAGATGTTTGGTCTTTATGTAATTCATAACTATCCAGTCCTAGTAATAACATCACTTACTCTCAAAATCTTAACATGAAAAGTTTTCGTAGTAAAACGTTGACAGTGAAAAATAATTGATTTTTCAATTAATCTCATTGCTTTTCAATACTACATATAATGATATTTTGCCTTGAAATCAAACAATTCACATTCTTCTCTACCAAATTTAAACATTCAATCTGGTTCTATTTGTTAAATATGTGTTTTCTTTCCATAAACAATATCATATACGTAGTAGATAACAACTGGTCCAACACAATTTCGAGTAGGCATGGACCGGTTCCGGGCCGGGCTCCGGGCCGGTCCAAACCGGGCTTTTATTTTTTGGGGGCGGGCCCGGAACCGGCCAGGTTTGCAACCGGGTCCGGGCTGGTTAATTTGTTTTTTTTTGCTTTTCTAATTAACCCCCACCCCCCACCCCCAAACACCTAGCCCAACCCGGAAAGAAAAAATTAAATAGGCCCGAACCGACGGCCGGGCCAGTTTCAAAGGAAGGGTAGGCCGGGGAACCGGATCACTCTAACACACCGGGCCAATCCTAGGCCCAGTTCCTAGGCCGGTTCATCGGGCCATTCCTAGGCTGGTTCACCGGGCCGGTCCAAGCCCGCACAGTGGCGGGTCGGGCCGGTTCCCGGGCCGGGTCGGGTCGACCGGAACCGGTCCATGCCTAATCTCGAGTGCGATTTTCAAATCTTTTAAGTTTTAAAAGAGATTTGAACTCATTATTCACAAACACATGCAAAGCACCAATTCATTAAAAAGATGTTTTGCAAGCAATTTGAAATATATTTCATATTATTGTTGTTTTGCTCTTCTTGTATATGAATTGCACCCTAGTCATGCTTACAAATGATAAATGTACAACATAAAAAGTATACATATGGAGCATTAAAGGAAAAACTCAACTTATGGAACCATGTCTTTTTACACCATATGAAGCCAACTTATGACTCTATTCATGGAGTGTAGGACTGCATTTCATGAATGAAGCTTCAGCATAACAGATGAAAACTACAATTGTTAATTTGTTATGGCTCATGGCAACTCCAAAGACGAAGTTCGAGGATGAAATCCTATAAAAAATAATTAAAAGCGTTTACAAAACCCTATGAAAATAACCAAACCATATATTATTAAAAACAATATTATTGATCCATTTAGTAAAAATAACTAAAACTCAGATCTCAATGAAATAGTTCTTTGTGAGCTTGAAGTAGCCTCTTTTCCATGTTGTGCTTGGCTTGGAAAAAAGCTCTTAATGATCGCGACTTTGTCTCAGTTACTGAATGACAAAGATTCGAGTATGAAGTGGCTAACTAATTGAAAGATTGTGCATCAGGGTAATCACTGTGACATAAAAAATACACAAGTTAGGAGAAAACTGGTAAGTTCGTTGATGTTATGGAATTCTGGGAAAATAATGGAATACAACTCACAAAAAAAGAATTGTAATTAAAGTAAAAAAAAAAGAATTGTAATTGGACTGTGAATTGCTACTTATGAACAATGAGCCTCTCTGGCTAATTAGCCTTCTATTTCTAAACTGTAGTTTAAACCATCATCTGCAGAAATTAGAAAATCGTAAGTCCCATTTCATTAGAATTGAAAGAAACCAAATAAAACTTTAATCGGAAAAAAAAACCAACAAATTCCAAAAAAAACTTACAAATATACTCCTATCCCTATAACAAAAGTAAAAGTGTGGACAAATTTAGTTCTAGTTAATGAAATAGGAAACATTTAGACATTGCAAAACCATAGAAGATGCATCATCTAACCTACTCTAAAAGAAATACTTAAGAGATATACTCCTATCCTTATAACAAAGAGCCATATATGTATAGATTTATAGCAAAAAGAGATATACTCCTATCCTTATAACAAAGAGCCATATATGTATAGATTTATAGCAAAAAGTGAAGTGTTTTTCACCAATTCAGCAAACTTATTTGAACTAACTTCATTTCAGTCAATTTTCATAATTAAAGAACCCAGTGAAGGAGTAGCACCCAAATATAAACCAAGCATCCCTCGTGAATGGAATCTGCGAAAGCAAAATCTGAAAATTAAAAATATCATATACTTTGTATCCGTTAAGTGCAACTTTAAGCAATTATCACTATAGTTTGATACCTTTGAATAAGAAAATACAAATTTTTAGCCCAAAAGAATTTCACACCTCTCTTGAACGAAATTATATTTTCCTCTCCCATTACAATAGTTTCGGTTAAGTATATGACCTAAATAAGAATACCTTGAACAACATATGCAGATAATATCAATTAGATTTTACTAAAATTCACAAAACAATAATGATATTGCTAATGATAATGATGATGAGGCCCTCTGGTAATGGGAAAACAACACTGCTGAAGATATTAGGAGGAAGAATTCATGAAAATGTTAAAGGAACTATAACTTGCAATGATATCACATACACTGCTGCTCTTAAAAGGAGGCCCGGCCGGCTTCTCTACGTTTCTACTCTTTATTTCAATAGCATTCAGAACTGAGTTGAGGTCATAAAGACATGATGGGGCCCTCTGGTAGTGGGAAAACAACACTGCTGAAGATATTAGGAGGAAAAATTAATGGAAATGTTAAAGGAACTATAACTTATAATGATATCACATACATTGCTACTCTTAAAAGGAGGTTAGCAGCTTCTCTACCTTTCTACTATTTTAGTATTTTTATTTCGATAGCATTCAGAACTGAGTTGAGGTCATAAAGACATAACATAGGCTACATTAAGCTATAGTGACCTCGAATAAACCAAGTAAGATCAAGTCAGCTTAGGTTAAGTAAAAATCTGTTGAATCAAGATGTATGTACAAAAGTGTTGCTATGGTAATTATTAGATTAACCTGGGTGGATGTATTCAAATCACGTTTGGATATAGGTTAATCTAGGTGAGCATAGAAAAACTATTTATACATAGATGACATTAAACTCTAAGAGCCTCTTATTAGGAGGTTCTCAAAGACTGGACTATAAACCTTCTCAAAGTTTCTTTAAAACTCAAGTTTTTGCCATATGATCGTAAACTAACTTGGTGAACCAAAACTTAAATCCGGAAGAATTAGTCTCACCTGAATAAAGGTTAATAGTTCATAAGACTCGTTAAGTATGATTGACCCGAAGATAATATTGCTACGCCAAATAGTGAGAAATCAGGGCTTACAAAATAACAAAAGCATGTCAAAGATGATATATTTTGTAAAACCTGAATCTTATATCTACTCTAGAATGATAAAAGAAACCTTTTAGAAGATTCCATAGATAATCATTCTTCCTAAATTAAGTTAGTATAGGAATATCAAATGTAGCTTAATCACCTTTTATATTTTATTCTGTTCATCAAGTGGACGAAAAAATTACCATCTTTATTCAAACTGATTCATCTAACATCTTAATCTTCTGTCTTCATTCCAAAATCTCCGGTTTACTTAGGGTTTGCCTTAATCATTGTCTGGATGATGTTTTCTTCACATTTGGTTTGCAATTGACAAGATGAGATGTTTTATAGTGAAAATACAGCATTCTGTTATCTAATTCAATGCCTTATAGCTTATGTACTTCACTACCTTAGTAATTCTAATGCTTTCTAATTAGTTCATATGCTCTTTTATGATTGTATGAGCCAAAGTAAATTTTCTTTGCTGATCAAAAGAACTTCACTTCAGGTTTTCATGCCATTTTTTATATGCTTAATTTTTTGCTATTTTTTGGAATTTCGTCTCCTGATCGAGAAAGACCGTTTACCTCGCTGCTAGGAAGAGGAGGAGAACTTGAGGCATCCTTCTTTCAGAAGCGCACTCCAGTTCGATCGTTCGAAGGAAGGCGACTGCGGCAGAGATAAGAAACCTATTGCGAAATTGGAGAGGATGGAACGAAATAACTGAAGTGGTAGATTGAAAAATGAATCGTGCGGCTAAAATGGATTTTGCACTGAGCGGGAAATGATGGTCTAACAAAAGTAGTGCAATTATGTAGAGTGATTATAAAGACATTTGTCCTATTTCTCTTCTTTTATTCAATAAATACTTATGTTAGACACAAATAAATATAACATTTGTGAGTCATAGAGTATTACAATTGTTTCTTTTTCACTTCCACCTCTTAATATGACCTCTTTTGAGTTTAAAGAAGTGGTGCTTACATAGTTACATTCATTCAGTTACATACCTCAAATCATCATTTGTACACAGTCAAGAAGATCCATAACTAAAACCCGTATTTACGATTGACGAGATCCGTTTGTCAAATGCTCATATGGTTGAGGAAAACCGTCTGCAAAATCTCGAGGACATGTGTTGCGTTGGTACAGTACAGTTGTACAACTCTGAAATTCTGAATTACCACGTTTGGGTGCGGCGCTTGATCGTTGTGATGGTGGGCTGAGGAATATAGGCTAGCTCGAGAACTTCTTGTTGATCATAGCCCACTAGGATATGTGATAGGCTACTGGGATGGGCTTGACTTCATAGTTGGGTGACACGCTTTTCTCGTTAGGCTTCGTACTTGGACGGAAGGATATGGATATGGACGGGATAATGGGCCTTCGCTGGTCCTAAATCCCGAATGTCTTTGAATTGTGCGAAGGGTAATTCTATTCACAGTCCCCAATTTACTAATCACAGCCACAGAATTAAATATTAATAAATTAAATAAATACAAATATACAAATTACCCTTTTAATTATGATAGCAAGACAATCGCCCTTATTTGGAGTTCGCTGCTACACCTTGCGGCAAACTCTACTGCCGCAACTCTCTTGTTGCACACCATCGCTTTGAACTGCCGCAAGAAGTGTGGGTATATTCTCCACCTTAAAGATGATTTATGGAAGAAGATAAGGACTGAGCTTGGCCTAATTCAAGGTGCGAACAGTTTGAAGTCTTCAACTTTTACTTCCATAGTATGATACCTTCACTTGGCTGCCGGTTTTGGGGTCAAATTGACTTGTTCTTCACAACATATTGGGGTTTCTTCTCGTTTTCATCACTCTCGGTTTTGGCCTAGTCCTGTTTGGTTTACTACCTCACACATACCATGGAAAACTAGACTAATCAAACGCTTATAATGATTAGCAGGCAGTTCATTTATACATGTAACTCTCCCCCTGGCTAAACTACTTACACCCATGAAGTAATTTTAATTTGAAATATCAGAGCAATTTTCAATCAAAATCCGCACAAATTTTCATGTAGGCAAACTCAAATTGTGATAGACGATACTACGTATTTTTTTCAGACCAATTAAAGAAGATCATTCTTGCAAAGGAATTATTTGGTTATACTGTCTCGAGGATGAAGTGGGAAAGAAGATTTCCCTTCAGCTATCTTCCTCGTTCTGGAAATTTAGACTGAAGCTACGGCGGCTATGGAGCACAGGAGTTCCAAAATCAAGTCACTCCGTGTCGAGACTGTATTTAGTAAATAAGGGCAGGATTGGAATTATAAAAAATAAATTTATCGTTAATGAAACGTGAGGCTGTAGTTAGCAAAAGAAGGGCTGCATATATAGAATTACCCTTGTGCGAAAGGCTGAAGGCCTGTGAGTTTTTGGATGCTAGGCTACTAGCTGCTGGGTTAAGTGATGTAGCTTGTGGGGTATGGAGGAATTGAGGATGGACTTTCAGCAGCTTGGATCCCATGGAACCTTGTGGATAGTGACAGTTCTCATTGAACTTATTTTGGATGTCTTTTCGACTTTTTGGGTTATTGTTTTTGGATACTAAGTTGGGGCTTGTCCCGTTCTAGTTGTGAAGGAGTTATATTCGTACTACTTCTCAACTTTTCCTGCAGAAAGAGTTGAATGAGGAAAACAATACACAATGCATTTGCAAATACTCATAAACCTTCTACTTGCTTACAAAGTAAACATATACGTAGTATTATTCTATGAAATAAATTGTATAAATAAATGTGTTGGAGCGAGGCTTTTAAGCATCTAGGTAAACCTAGAGACATCACATGAGAATCTTTTGATTTGAATGGTGTTTGGTGATATAATAAATAAAATATCTACTCTTTTCCTTTACTAAGTTTTTCCCACATGGTTTTCTTAGTTCAAGGTTTTTAATGAGACAGTCGATACAACAATCGTTTTACATATATTATGTACCTTTTACTTGATTGGTTTTTTCCCAAAGGGTTTTTCCAACAAGGTTTTTAATGAGATATACACATAGTACAATTGGTGCTACAAGAAGTCTGTGACCAAAATGGATTAAATTATACAAGAAGTCATGAAGCGATGCAGTCAACAGGGGGAGTACATACACGCTACACTATTTTTCCCTTAACCAAGGTTTTGTCCCGCTAGGTTTTCCTCGACAAGGATTTTAACGAGGTAGCATCTTCAGACGTATAAAGAGAAAAATAATTTTTGTAATATTTTTATTTAGAAAAAATTACACAAATATTACTACTTTAAAACCTACTAACAAAAATATGACTACATGTTAAAGGGAGGTTACTAACTGCCTGCATGCATTACTAAAACTACCGTGTGTATTTGTAGTGTGTGAATAGGTAGTCACATTTTTGTAAACTTACGCACTATTTTGGTAATATATATGTTAAAACCTCTTTTATTTAGTAATGTACATCTAGGGGGGTGTTATGTAATATATATAGATGTTCATTAATCCATAGGCCCATATACAGTGGCCCATAGGGGATACACCTTATTGGTATGTGTAATTAAGTATTACCATTAATTTTTTTAAAATAATTTCAAGTATCACAAGTTTTATAATTGACGAATATATGACTATTTCAATCACCCTAAAATTAAACTAATAAAGGAAAGGTATATTTTTAGTAAAATTTACATCAATAATCCTACATTTGATTGGTCTGCTCATAATAATCTCACATTTACGTAATATCAAAATAATCCAACCTTTGCAGCTCATCTTCTGGACCCTGACCGGTTGATGACATAGTTTACCAAATTTTATTCTTTTCTATTGAAATCTTATCCAAATAATTACACCTTTAACAAATCTGCTCAAAACAGTCTCATGTTCTTTTTCTCACCCTAAATTTTTCTCTTTGTTTTTTTCTCTAGACACTTTTTAATCCTTTTTCCATCCATTTGTTTTTATTTCTTTTCCATATTTATTATTCTAATTCTTACACTATTATAAGTTTTTTTGTAAAATTTCATTTCCGAAAATATCTTTTGTCATTTTTTCTTCCCGTATTTTCATTTTGTTTCCCTTTTGTATTTCTTTTTAATCATTCTCTTTTTTAGATCTCTTTCTGAGTTTACTTTTTATTATATTTCTTTTTTTTTTCACTTTTCTCTTTTTCCTTTTTGTTACTTTTTGTGTGTGTGTTTATTTTTTCTTCTTTTCTTTCTTCTTGTTACCTTAATTCCACCATCAATATATATAATTTTTCTCCTTTTCTGCATCATCGTATTTATCTAGGTAAGTTCTCTCATAAATTTTAGGGAGATTTCCCAAATAGGAGTAAATGAAGTTTGAAATTTCAAAATATGACAAAAAAAATTTATTCCCAAAATAAGACTAACATGTTAGTATTTATTGTCATCTTGTAGGCGTGACTGCCAAATAGTTACAGTATAGTGCATTTAACATGACAATATTTATTATAATTCATTAATGAAAGTATTTTTCAATCATTACATTATTTTTCATACATGACATTAACAACTCCTATTTCGAAGAAAAAACAAAATAGTCCTATTTTGGAATTCCAAACCTCAATTACTCCTATCTAGGACAATTTCCCCTGAATTTTATGAACTACTGGGAAAAAGTTTTGTGATAAAAAGTTTAGGGAAAAATAAAAAGTTAAAGAAAAATAAAACAATACAACAGGGTAATGTAAGAAAGGAAAAATTACATGTACTCTTTATACAAAGAAGTGTATATGTGAGAGACATTATCTAAAAGGGGGAAAATAAGAGGAAATCAAGATCAAGAAATCGTCAATATTCACTAACATGTCAAAAACAAGCGAAAACGGAATGAGTGAAAAGGGACAAAGAAAAAGCAAATACTTTTTAGAAAGGTGAAAAGGTGAAATAAAAAATAAATAAAATAATAACAAGTAATGTAGGATAATAATCTTAGAAGATAATTAATTGAATAATGATACATAAAAATCGAAGAAGTAGAAATGGGAAGAAGAAGAAAGAACTATTGAGAAAAAGGAAAGCATAAAGATAAATAGATTATATAAATGAAATAATAAGAAGATGAAAAAAAGAAAAGAAATAAAATATGGAAAATGAAATTGTTAATATAAACTAGATTATTTATATAAAGTTTTGGAAAGTGAAATTGTTATTCATTTTTTTCCTACTTATTTTTTATTGTTCTTGTTACTTTTATGGCCATGGTTGAAATTCATGTAATTGTTTAAGCGCACAACTCAGGTATTTTGAGGGAGATGGGAGACATCAGGTAAGGGAAAAGAGTGGAACAGAGTGTTGAAATCTGTAGACTACTGGGACAAAGAGGGGTCTGAAGTTGGGTTGGTAAAAGTAGATGGGGGATGACAAATCGGGGATGGCGGGTATGATGGGGAACACCAGTAGAGAAAGAGATCTGGAGCTTCTCATTCCTGTGGCTTCCTCCGCCGCCGTTGACGACCATGAATCCAAGCCTTCGTCCTCCGCCGCTTCTGCTCACCACGCCCACACTGGCCGTGAGGTAGAGCACATATTTTGTTTGTAAAAATGCTCTCTTTTTGGTAATAAATATTAAAATTTTATTCGAGTGCAAAATTGACCAAAAAGAGCGCCTCCCCTTCCCCTTTTATCCTTGCATGTGCAGCTTGTTTGGTAATTTTGTTTGTTTTGATGAGTTGTTTCTCCCCAGATACTGGGGGTAGGGATAGGACTTTGGTCGTATCTTACTTGCTGGGGGGTTGAACTGTATTTTCTGATTCCAACAGGAAATTTTTACTATTGTTTAGAACTTCGATCTATTGTGTACGGTGCTGTTTGTTATCATATGAGTGCTGAACAAGCGTTTTATATTTGTTCATTTGGTTGCTGGTTTTGTCTTCTAGTGTTCTTTCTAGACTTTCTGCAGTTGATCCGTTGTAAGAATTTAGAAATGAAACATCTTGATGATTCCAAACAGGTGTAACGTAAATTCCTTTTATGCTGTTTTGTTTAGTTTGAGTTATAGTTTGCAAATACATGCTTCGGAGGGCTAATTTCTGTACACTAAATTTCTCCTCTTAGGGGTTCATTATTAAGTTTTAACAACTCCCTGCTCTTGTATTAAACTGGTTTAAGGTCTCACTAAAGTTGTACTAAATGTTATCCATGCAGACATTCTACAAAGTTGTTAGGAGCTGGGCTTCAAAGAAATTCATGACCGGATGGTGAGAATATTAGTTTATCTATACATTAATGCAAATGTTTGACCTTTGTTTTTTATTATGTTTCATACTTCACGGTATATAGCAGCAGGTCTTTCCTAATCGGGATAATTAAAATCTGCATATAGCAATATTTGCTTGTACTTTGTGGTTATCCAGAAGAGGGAAAAAACTAACTGATATACTCTACGATACCTACCGAGTCCTGGTGCCACTATTTTCTATTTCTTTAATTTGTAGCAATGGCACTAAACTTAGTCATACAAACAAGCAAACATGATGCATGAACCAAATTGCCTCTTTATTTTTCTCTTAAAGGGATGCATCCATTTACTATTTGATTTTTATGCTAGAAAATAGCTGGTAACTATAATTGATACTTCTTTTAGATATAAAAAAAAGTCATAGTTGTACGTATGATGTCATGCCATTCGTTAATACTACAAAATTCCTTTTTTGTTTACACTTCTTTCTCACGTCCTCTGCAAATCTCGCTACGGCCTCTGTGCTAATTGTCACTGATCATCATTTGCAGTGTTATCCTATTTCCGATAGCAGTCACCTTTTATATAACATGGTGGTTCATTCACTTTGTGGACGGATTTTTCTCTCCTATATATGTGCAGCTTGGCATCAATATTTTTGGTAAGCATACTTTCCCACCAAGTGACCTAGAGATTATCTATTCTCATAAAGGAAACTCATAGGTCTTGTTTCTATTGGTTTCTAATTCATGTAATTCATTTATTCCCGAGAATGTGGTGTAATGGCCATACTTGGATTTGGAAATTATGGAATTCCCGGATTTCACAATTATTGAAATTGGGGGCACCCACAGGCCCTCTTTTTCACTCTGGATTTTGAGAAATTCCCGGGAATGGGGTAAAATGCTAACAATCCACAATTGATTCTTTCTACATACCTGTAATTTAATTTTGATCACCAAATTCATAAAAACTAGTCCTTAATACATCTGAAATGCAACTAATGAAAAGAAATAATGCACCGGAAAGATCAGACAATAAGTTTGATTAATGAGTCATCCATCATTCTCTTAAGTAAACTCCTTTTTCATTCTTTTCATTTTTCTTGTTTGATGCTGGTATGAGCATACTTTTTTACATGTGTATATCTTGAACAGGTCTGGGATTTGTTACTTCAATCACTTTCATTTTTTTGGTTGGAGTGTTCATGTCATCCTGGTTGGGGGCATCTGTTTTAAGTCTTGGAGAATGGTTCATCAAAAGAATGCCATTTGTTCGTCATATCTATAATGCATCAAAGCAAATTAGTTCTGCCATATCTCCAGGTTTATTGATTGATTTTTGGGGCAATCCCTCTACTACCCACTGTTACTCATTATGGTCCTTGACTACGAAACTTTGATCCAATCTAGCCATCATGTATACTTTGTTCTAATAAATTAGAAGGGCATGTTTGTCTATTCACTGGATTTTGACCCAATTTTGACTCAATTTAGCCTCAAATGTGTCATATTTTGTTACCCAATTTTTCCTTAGTGTCCAAAAATACCCTTCTTAATTAGAGTAAAATATGCATGAGGGCTAAATTGCATCCAAATATCATAGCCTGAGACCAACTTGAGTCCAAAAGATAGTCAAGGACAAATCTTAGTAACATACTCGTATGTAACATTATGAAATCTTAGTAACAAATCTTAGTATCATATGCATTAGGCCATTAGGGCAACAAATCTTATTGTTTCTTTTCTTTTTTCTCATATTTATCTATATATAATGGATAGTCGAGGGACTGACATGGGTTTAAGTCTTGATTTATACCTTGTATTTTCATAAAATAGTTTTCTATGTTGTGAATAAGTAGTTTCCTATTATCTATTTGTTATTCCAGATCAGAACACTCAAGCTTTTAAGGAGGTGGCCATCATAAGGCATCCACGTATCGGTGAATATGCATTTGGGTTCATTACTTCATATGTGGTTCTTCAGGTTTGCAAATGCTTTATTGCATCTTCCCTGAGTTTAGTCGGTTATTTTTCTAAATTAAATAATTGTTACTGGGGTATAGTAAATGCATGCAAAATTGTAGTAGTACAGTTTTTGAGTTGGATACCCTTCATGTCGCACATTTCTCATGAATGAATTACTTGATGACATTCCAAAACCATCATTTCCTTTTCTCTTTCACATAATATAAAATATTGTGAGTTTGAAATTTCTTGGAAGTCAAACATTATTATAATCATGTCCTATCTAAGGGTGGGAATGATCCTGGTTCGGGAAACCGAAACAGGTACTGGAACCCATGGTGTCAGAACCGCAACGTAAACCAGAAATAGGGAAGTGAAAGCTATAATATAAGGTTTAGGGATACTTGAATTGCCGGTTCTTGTTCTATTTTTTTCAAGCATTAACTAAAAGGGTTTTCCCTAAAATATTACTAATAAAAAAGTCATGGATAAAAATGATAATCAGTAACTTTTAGTGACTACAATTGTGTTCAAAGTTTACATCATAGTAACTTTGAACACAAATATAGTCACTAAAAGTTACCAAGTCACATTTTTGTCCATCACTTTTCCATGAATAATATTAGTGTAATTTTATTTTAAAAATTAGTTAAAAAGTATGGTACCAGAACTGGCACATCACAACACTGGTTACAGTTCCTCCACTCTGGGAATGGCCTGTTCTGGATTGGACCCAAGACAAGGTTGATATTGTAACGGCAAGCATGAACATCGCGGAACATTACGTACTGATGCCACATTCATTTACGTAAAACAGTTATTCCTAACTAATTTATATTTAGGTTGAATTGAATATGATTTGCTCAATTATTGTTTCTTCAAATCAGAACTATTCAGAAGATGAAGATTTGTGCTGTGTGTATGTTCCAACAAATCACCTATATATTGGTGATATATTTCTCGTCAATGCAAAAGATGTTATAAGACCAAACTTATCAGTTCGCGAAGGAATTGGTAAAGAAACTCTTTTTGCCTTTTAAGTACTACGTATTTTCTACATAGGAACTGCAGAGCTGTTCAAATCAGGGATCTCTACCTCACAGCAAAGTGGTTGGGTAGATTAAGTATGCCTGATTCGAACAGGTTGGTCATGATGTTCTCTACAGACCATGACCTGGATGGAGGGTTTCAAGGAAAAACTTTGGAAGCTTGAGTCTGATATGATAAATAAAAAATGAAGGTTATTATATCAATGATTCGTCTATTCTGTTAATTCTATAATTTTTTACAAAATCTAAAAACTCACCTTTCAAAATCCCTCCAAACGGCTCCATTCAAATGTATCCCAAAGTTCTGTTTGGATGGAGGGGTTTGAGGGCTCAGTATATATCGTAATAAATAGATTGTTTCTAAAAATGTGATAGAAATGTTTACTATCAGAAATTATGTTAATCTCCCAACTTTTATAAAATCTCAGATATATCAAAATATAAACAAAGCTCTCCAATAGTCCAATGCTTTACCTTTCAACAACCTCCATCCGAACAGACCCTGTGGAACATAAGTTGGTCATTGGATGGATTTGGATGCACAATAATTTCAAGGACAGCATTTTAATAGTACAGCTGACTGGCAAGAATCATCATTTTGGCATAAATGTAATGTGCCCCCCTGTATTGCAGAGATTGTTGTATCAGGTGGTATGTCAATGCCGCAGATTCTATCAACTTTGGATCCAACAATTGTTCAAAGTTGATAGTGTTAATTCCTGACAGAAACTGAAATAGAAGATGATGGTGATGATGATGATATAAACGTGTAGAAGTTGAATGGTCCTAAAGTTCCATCCCAACTTTCCAGTGCTGCAGAGTGGATTGCAGTCCTTTGCGCTTTATCCATTGGACTGAGTTTCTCTCTTTTTTGTTTTTTGTTTTGAATTTTTAGATTTGAGATTGCTTTTGTAACAACAAAAAAACTAGTGTATAATGTAGAGAAGTTGGGTTTTATGAAATTTATCGTACTTGCATTTTTAATTTCAGAAGGTCAATTGAATTTTTTAGATCACGCTTGACTCTTAAGTTAGCTTGCGCCTCTTGGTTATTTACAGATGTCCTCTGCTGTGATATTGTTGTCGTGGAAATAAAAGGGCGGGATTGGTGTCAGGCAATTCATTTGTAATGTGCTGTTATCATGTTCGGTTTTAGGGTCCTATTCAAAGGCATATGTTCATTAGTTCCGAGCGGCATACGTCCATATTGGGAATTGTTTGTATGCTATTTTTTTTGCTACCAAAGGCCATATTGGTCAATAGCATTACATTGTTTCAAGTACGTGTTATCCGTCGTCTCTCACCTTCCTTGGTCCTGTCTTTATTCTCTACATGTGTTTTTTTACAATGATACATATGGCTCCGATAAGCTCTATTATATAAATCCTGTGAAACCACCATCGTGTTTCTGGAGATTCTCAATTGTCCATATGTATATTTCGTCCTGATACCATGCTATTTCTGGAATCCATAATTCTTGAGACAAATGGTAAAGGGGTAGATTCTGATTTTGATGATGAGAAGGATGATGATTGTGGATCTGAAACAAACCTTAGCTTCAGTGGAGGTGGTGGAACTACAAGACTGGTGAGGATGATCATGGAGACAGAGAGTAGAATATTACACATGTAAGAAACCAGATTTGGAAGATGGGAGGAGGTGTCTGGTATGATCATGACGACTTTGATTGATTTGTTACCTCCTCCAACGTCTATATCTCTAACTCTCACTCTCTTTGCATTTATTATATTGACAATATGATTTACTTTAGGCTTCAATAATGATGCTAATTGAGATGTTAATTTTGTGTGGGTATGTTAATGTGCTTATGAACATGTAGGGGTGAAATGATGTGTTAATTGTCACAAATATTCAAAGTTTCGACTTCATACATATGATGTCTTGTGATTATGATTCTTGCATATGATTAGGATGTAGATGTGATGCCTATGTGCCTGTGATGAGTCATGTGATGCTTTAATGTGATGCTATGTGCATGTGATCAATCATGTGAGGCTTTTATTGACTTTGCCTATTGATGAAATTGTGCATGTTAATGTGATAGGAACATGTATAAAGTAAATTGATGTGTGATTGTCAATAGTCGCCCATATTATAATTTATTAAAATGTGATGTCAATTATGTAACACAATCGTTGGCAAGGTGTCTAACAGATATGTGACAAGAAAAATGTGTGATGTACAATGCATACACTTTTTTATTTTGATCGAAAATACAATTCTAAATGTACAATTCTGATTGAAAATTCTGGAGGGCAATCTTCCTAAATGCACAATTCTGATTGAGAGGCCCATCTTCCTAAATGTACAATTCTCATTGTAAACAATACCAACTTGCTTCTCGTGATGACTACTGAGTATCCTCCACTTGCCATTGCAATTTAAACTGAATCTGTGCTCCCTTCTAAAACTTTGTCACAGCTTCAAGCAGAATAACATTAGGAATCTGCACTTGTAACCAAACAGGAATCTATTAATATCTAAAGGAACACTTTTTTTGGGAACAGTGTTCCCTCCCAAAAATGTCAACATCAAATTTTATTGTAATTTTTCATCAAAAGTAATTGTAAAAATGTTATGTAAAGATCGCAGCTCAATCATAAAATAAATATTTGCTATTCCGCAATTGAGGAGTTAGTGGAGTCAAATCATGTACATTGTGTTCCTATTGGTCAACAAAGAGGTGGGAACAGTTCATATTAAAGGGTTGGTATGTTCCAATTGGTTTAAAAAAGAGGTGAGCACTATTCATAGAAAGGAAAATTGCTCAACAGTACACTTTAAAGACAGAGAGTCATATCCGGCCAGGCTGTTTCCAAAACCATGCGTACAAATGAAACAATACTGCTCAATTTTAATTGGTGGTGGAAGAGGTGGGAACAGTGATCTAGATTTGGAATATCTTACATTTGTGGGAAAAGCTGAATGGTTGCCCATACACATTTTTTCTATAAAAACAATGCTCTACGCTCTCCATTCCACGTGCTCACAACACAAAACTCATACAACAAATGCTTCTGGGATGCACCAAACTATTAATCTACCACTTTTTAAAGTTGTTTATAGCTACAAAATGGTAATTACGGTATTTCCTAATTTATGTTTATAATTCATGTGGTTTTCATTTATATATTACTCCGTATAACAAATGAACGAGGCTTACATTTTAAGACTACAACGTTCCTAATAATCACCTACCTCTCAGTCACATGTGATGTATATAGTGCGTTCTTATTTATATAATAATCTGATCTGTGGTCTATTTTAGAAGGCACTAAAGGCATCGTTTGTCCAGGTATCAATAACGTGCGAACTAAAAGTGCAGATAAAGAAACATACCCGAGAAACTCGGATCAATGGTGCTCCCTTCATTCCTGTTTCTATCATATCCTATATCTAATTATTACATTACAAATTTTGCAGTTTACAAAGGAGGTTCACGAATGGGTCCATTGAAAGATACATGTTGATGATGTTCAAATGCAATAAAGTACAATTTTTCATTCACCAGCCTGCATTTACAAAGATTATTTGGGCACCCATTGCTGTGAAATGGATTGAGGTGCACGATGCAAAGGGAATAACAGCACGTTCCGCAATGAATGAATGATTCAGAAAAATGATATCACTGTATAACTAACTACATCGACTTAGACATACAGAGTATTGATCAATTTATAAATATTAGTGTATACATTAAATTGGTTATACAGTGAATCACAAAATTAGCTAGAAGTGTTATTGTCTTTTTTGGTTGTTCGGATCTCAAAATTCAATCTCAGTATGCATTTTATCATATCTTCGGACTGGGGGTGTTATTTTATAGAAAAATACCAACACTCTGGCCCAGTGTTGCGAGTGGTGAGTGTGGATTTCCTTTACCAAAACTGCATCAGATTGGAAATTTTGAAATTTATATGTCTAGCAATATTCTGACATGTTTCAAGCAGGTTTGCGATTTAAAGAAAATACAATTGGTTATGGGATGCGGGTGATGTATTTAGAACAATTTTTTAGATTTTTCAGATGAGAGTTAAATGTTTCTTATTGAAGATGCATAGGTATGCAATTTACCATACTTCTTGAAGGGCCGAAAATATACAACATGTAACCACGTGCACCACCTCAGCCACCTTTTCTAATTAACCAGTGATATACTTTAATTAGTTAAAGAGAAATTCACCTCTTTGAAAAAAATTGTTAAAAATGAAGTATGAGAAGATATGGGTGACATGTCGAACGGTGCATTGTGTTTACTTGCTTCATCTGATAGGAGTCATGGATGATTCCTGCCTGATTAGCTGTATTGTTTCTCCCCAGACGCCCTTAGTGATGCCACACATTATTTTATCAAGACCATGCCTGCATCCAAGAAAATTCTAGAACAGTTTAATTTTTTTCTTACTACGTATAAAATTGTCATTGTTCAAGTCATTGTTCAAGTCTAAGATAAAATTGTTTGAATGTAAAATTTCTGAAACGTACACCATGAATGACATATTATTTGGGGTTTACTTTTTTATACACTAGATGATTAAATTTCAAATTTATACTCCCTTCGTCCCAAAAACAACTACACAGTTTGACATTCACAAAGATTAAAATAAATAAATTTGACTTTACTGTGGAGGTACTGTTTTGCACTGTTTGACACTATTTAGCACTTTTTTTATGTAGATAATTTGCCAAATAGGGAAAGTATTGAAGTGTGAAGTTAATTTTGGGACATCTATTTAAGGAAAGTGGGAAATTGTTTTTGGTACGGAGGGAGTATTTCTTATGTAAATAAAATAGTTATTTGCAACAGAAGGATTCGAATCACTAATCACGATTGGTTCCAATTTTTATTTTAAACTATTTCAATTTACGGTTTTTAAAATACGTTAAGAAAACTCAGTCAGGGTAGTTTTGTGTTTGCTATGTGCTTATACAACGGTTGTTACGTTAAGTTAATTCTAAAATAAAATATGTTGTATTTTTTAACTATATTTTTCATTGTAATATTAACCTTTCAATAAACACATACGGAATACTACGTACATGACAAGAAAATCAGTTGAAAACTGATTAATAAATGTTTCAAAATAAATCTACAATTGTGTTTCGTGAATTATAATTTTGTAACATTTTTATATTATTTTGATTTCCGATTCATAAATCATAAATATATACAGATGGTACTTTTTTTGACAAAACAGATGGTGCTTTTGAAAAAGTAATTTTAATTATTTTGAGAGATTACTGTGAGCAGGACAAAGATGTGTATGTTCTATGTCTTTTAGTTATTAAGACCTATTCACGTTTTAAAAGCCTCAATATATATTTGCATATATCGATGTCTTGGTTTTGAAAAAAGAAACACAATTAATCTTTGAAAGAAATCTTAGCTCAGCACGGAGAGATCATTCTAGAATCCATTAGTACTCGACTTCCTTTGAGTACGTATTTGTTTAATACATCGCATAAATTTTTGTTAAAAATAATAAGAAATATTTGTTGCATAGATTCATATATACACCCTACCAAAATAGTTAAAAACAAAACGATGAATAGATTATAACAGATCTAACAGATCTATTGTTATACGTAGTATATTCTTCAACGAGTTTTAAGATCTGATTTTATATTTTCCAAAAGTAATAATATACTACGGTGAATTAAACTTTTGGGAGATGATATGCGTTTTACCGTTGTCATATATGTGCCGGAAATTGAAGACATTGGCACATCGCCATAGAGTGGTGTCGTCCGCTGGTGAGATTCGGACAGCTTTATATTCCGTCTTCTTCAACAAATGGCTAATCCGTGACTTGATTTGGCGATAACATTCAACGAAATGATGGGAGTTTATTTGGTGTTCGATAGTTTTCGATCCCGGCGGCTTAAGGCGGAGCGGATGAGGTTGCTCTGGTGGCAGTGGTTTTTCGGCTCAAGTGTTGTCGGTATATTAATGTATATCGGTTCGGTATATTTGAACCACATGTTTTGCAATGGGCTGGACGTACGAGTTTAAGAATTTTTGGGTATTCAAAGTCCTTAAAATGTACACTAATTTTAGTTTTTAAGTCCAATTTAAATATTGATTTAATGGATTGATTATGGATGAGTACATTTGGGAGATATTTCAACAACTAAGGAGTATACTGTTTCGTTTAGTTTATTTAAAGTATTTAAGTTGTTTGATTATTTGATAGAGTTCTATATTCTCTTTTCAGAATTAAAGAGTTATATTCATAATAAAGGTCTTAATATTAAGAGCCATATGATAATACTGAAATTGACTGAATCAGTCGAATATGCTGAAATTGATGGGGCTGAAGCGGCTCTACGGGCAGAATATGCTGAATTATGCAAAAATTGTACGACGTATTTAAAATACGTTGAATTAATAAAATAAATAAAAAAATTATATGAAAAATAGATAAAATTGTCCTATATGATAACTTCAGCAAGTTCTGTAAAAAAAATAACTTCAACCTTACTTATTTTTTTATTACACAATTTAGCGTGTAAAATCAAAAGTTGTGAGTTTAGAGAAAAAATGAATGGTAATGCTGATAAGTCAAAAACATGGGTCACCTAACGGACTCTGAATATATTGTATCCACCGTTAACAAAATATTATGGTTAAATAATTAACTATATTTATTTATGAAAATTACCGAACTTTTTATGTTTCAAATTACAATGTAAACTTTTTAAAGATATAGAATGTAAACCCATGTCACGTGTTGGTTTGTTGAAAAACCGTGTCTCCTCAGGGACAACTTATTTACGCATGTAACTGTGTCAAGACTCAAGAGTAACCAATCGTCAAGAGTTGATAGTTCTCATTGTGAACGATGAGGTAGAAACAAATAAAGAAACCGACAACGTTGCGTATAAAGAAGTGCTTGACAACATTTAAATTTGGATGTTATTTTTTTCAAATTCTGTTAATTGTGTAACTTGATTGCAAGTGGTCCACATTCTGCCGGTGATTGACTTGAGTTTACATAATAATGTTATATCAAACCTTAATTATTAGATTTTAAATTCATTTTTTCATACATTAGTCTACTATTTTTGGTCAAATTTCGTCATCCGTGCATCAGTGGAAGGGGACTTAGGGAGGTTCGTAGGCTTTTCGACGGTTGCTTAGGTTTCTTTTAGGAATACACTTATCATTTTACATTGAGTGTGTAATAATTGAAAGATGTAAAAAAGTATTTTGACCATAGTAACTATACTTAACATGTCACATTTTCATAAACAACCTTTATTTGAGTAATCATATTTATGTAATTATTTCAAAAAGTTATATACATAAATACATAAAACAACCTGAGTTCTTGAATAGTATTCAAAGAAATGTTCAACAATGTTTAGGTTTACATTAAACGCATATTTACCATGTTGTGGTTTCAACGTATTAGTTGGATGTTTTTTATCTTTTAAGTAATGCTTAGTATTCTCATTTTGACCGTAATATTATAAGTGTGTTTCGTTTAATGCTCTGATATATATTAGTATTACATGAAGATAGATGATGTCATTAATTGATAGTGTGATTTAAATCACTAAGCACGCATAAATTTGAAAGAAAAATACTCAATTCGTATAGATAAAGACATAACACATTTTCACATATTTACACACACCCCTGATTTGCCATGTTACATAAGCAATTCGTCTAAATAATGCAATTCGTATAAATAAAGACATAACACATGTTCACATATCTGCACACCCCCTTGATTTGCCAGGTTACATCAGCTATTCGACTAAATAATGCAATTCGTATAGATAAAGACATAACACATTTTCACATATCTGCACACCCCCCTGATTTGCCATGTTACATCAGCAATTCGTCTAAATAATGAATTTCGTAAAGATAAAGACATAACACATTTTCAAATATCTGCACACCCCCCCTGATTTGCCAGGTTACATCAGCAATTCGTCTAAATAATGCAATTCGTATAGATAAAGACATAACATATTTTCACATATCTGCACACCCCCTGATTTGCCAGGTTACATCAGCAATTCGTCTAAATAATGCAATTCGTAAAGATAAAGACATAACACATTTTCAAATATCAGCACCCCCCTGATTCGCCAGGTTACATCAGCAATTCGTCTAAATAATGCAATTCGTATAGATAAAGACATAACAAATTTTCACATATTTGCACCCCCCTGATTTGCCAGGTTACATCAACAATTCGTCTAAATAATGCAATTCGTATAGATAAAGACATAACACATTTTCACATATCTGCACACTCTCTGATTTGCCAGGTTACATCAGCAATTCATCTAAATAATGCAATTCGTATAGATGTAATGTCACCATATTATTTAGTAATTGTAAAAATTTATACCTTCACTTAACATATATAGATCTTTGATTTGAAAATGTAAATAAACTTTGTCAAAAATTTACTTGAATGAAGGATTTTAATAAGGGAAAATTTTCGAATATGAGTAAATAAGTTTGAGAATTCCAAAATAAGACTGTCATGTTTTTTATTGCCAAAATATGTATAATTAATGTCAAGCTTGAAAAATATTGTAATGCTTAAGGTCCAATTTTGGAATGCATAAAACTTTTTTCGTCCTATTTGGTGTAATTTCCCTTTTAACAAGGGTTAATGCTACACAGAAGGTACAGAGAAGTGTTTCATAAAATTTGCCAAGATATGTAATTTGTTTTCAAATGATGTTTATATTGCGTGTTACTTACTATTTTGTGGGCTATAAAAATAATGTACTACTCTGTAATCATTAGTAAATTGTATTTTATTTGTTTCATTTACGTCAAGTCTTATTATTGTATGGAGTACAATTCTAAACAATTCAATTAAATTTACAAGTTTGTTTATTTCTTAATTAAAATGTTGGCTAATGTTAATTATACCCACGAAATTTCACCAATCGTGCATCACACGGGTATTGATGAAGAAGAAGGAACATCTGACAAGACTCAGAATGTTGTATTCTAAAAGTGTTCAACAACATTTAGGGTTACATGAAATGTATATATGTACAATGTTATGGTTTATATGTATTAGTTGGATGTTTTTTATCTTTTAAGTAATGCTTAGTGCTCTCTTTTTAACTACTACGCATAATATAAATTATAAGTGTGTTTTGTTTATATCTTTAAGTTATATCAATATTCCATGGAGATAGATGCTCTCATCAATTGATAGTCTAATTTGAATTAGTTAGCACAAATAAATTTGAAGGAAAATTCTCTGACCGTGCATCAGAAATGGTACTGTCAAATGGCTTTACAAGAGAAAGCTTGGCTTGAAAGCTAATTGCTACTGGACTAAGCATAGAAGCTACTTGAAATGGTCCAGTATCATTATAAATCTCCACTTGAGTCCAAAGTTGAACTAAAATTTGACTGCAAGAGTGCAAGTCATAACTTTAACCAATCCAATCCTAATCAGATGTGCTTTCACAAATTCAACATTTCTTCTCCATGTTAATCTATCCACTCAATCCCCTTGGATTCACCTAGTAAGCAGAGTACATTCAAAGCGCAAGGCCAGACATTTAACAAAAAAAACATCCATCTTAACCACACGTTTTAAGAGCCAAAACGCAGACAGGCATTTTCCTTTAGAAATTTGTTTTAACAGAATCCAAGCAATTGTAGCAGCAAAGACCAAAGAGGATTTCTTAAAGAAGAAAATCCAACTCCAAACACACTGAAATATTAAAAAGTGAAAATGTGCTTCTCATGGCCTATCCCAAGAGATAATAGCAGAGACTCCGCTACTCAAGGCGATAGGATATGAGACTGCCCATTCTACTAGTCATTCCCGAGAGAAAGACCATACGAGGACTTTATTTGTGATGATATTTTTTACCCCTGGATTATGCATGCACTGGTTTAGCAAGCCCCAATTCACGGGAATAATCACATTTCAAGATACTCCTAATTCATAGAAAATCTATGTTTTGAAACGATAATAAAAAGACTAGTAAAACAGATTATGTTAACAGATTTGTTAAACTACTACTGACAGAAATCATTAATATTTGTCTACAAAGCATTTCACGATTTGCCCATTCAATAGTAACAAAGCATTGTCTACTACTGACAAAAATCATTAAGATTACATCACACTTCACCATACTCCTACTTCATTACAAAGCATTTTATTGTACAAGAAAATTCTAAACGGATAAGATATTTTCCATCAAATTGTAAACGGATAAGATACTTTCCATCAAATTGTAAACGGATAAGACACTTTCCCTCACGAAAACAGTGAGGGAAGGTAGAGGAAAACGTCTGAGATTACCAAGGGCCCGACCTTTTAACATTTAAATCTTCTCTGAATTAACTAGTGTGAAGCAGCCAAGCAGGTCTTGATTAAGCTCTACAACAATGAGTGAAGCTGGAAGAAGGAACTTTAGTAAATTGTGGATTTGGAGAGCCCAAAACATAGTCAAACATCTTTCTTTTGACTGAAAGAAGATTAAATGCTTGAATTCATAAAGTTAGGTGTAGCAGTTGGACAAAAAAGCAAACCACGTCTAACGAGATGACAACTGCGTGGATTTATCAAAAACTGTACATAACATGACCGAAAACGCCTTTAAAACATAAATAGCATTAAAAAGGTTTTATGAGAGCCTCAGAATTGCAGAATTACAGCAAGGCCTTATGGGCCATTCAGTCCCGAAAGATGGTGTAATTTAAAAGTGATTTCCTCATCGGCTTATTATAAAAATTGAGGATATTCACACAAAACTCAAATGTACAAAAAGAAATACTTATAATGTACTTCTCATGGCCAATCCCAAGAGGTAATTGCAGAGACTCCGCTCCTCAAGGCGATAGGATATGAGACTGCCGAATCTACTGGTCCTCCCCGGAGAGAAAGACCTTAAGAGAGGGCTTTATTTGTGATGAAAATTTATAACACTGGATTATGCAAGCATTGATTAAGCATGCCCCAATTCATAGGTATCATCACTTTAAACAAATTTCCTAAAACAATACGGATGGGAAGAATTAACCACATTAAGAAAGACATCAGTTCTCCAAGGTGATTAATTCATCATAGTGTAATCAGGCGCAAATTACCCATTAATCATGAGATTCGTCATTTGCCGTTTTCTCACACATTTTTGTACTCAGAACTTCTTAGAGGGTTTGTGATACCATCATCAACATAAATGCCTCCAGCACAAAAAAATATGTTCTTCACGGCACATTGATAAACAAAACAAAAAATAACACGAAAAATTACCAGAAACGTCGAAGGAACTCATATTATGGGTGGTGATATAACAGGATAGTCGTCAAGGTGTTTAAGAACCATTAGGACGAACGAGACCAAAATGAAATACTCATCATCGTCCCTCGAAAACAAAAAGGAAAACCACCAACAATTTTCTGTTAGATACATCTATACACAAAATACAGATTCAATTTGCAACTCAGAGAGCCTCAGAATAAAATAAAGCGCAATGAGATTTAAATCATCCAATATCATAATTACCCATTGTAAAATCATCGGCGTCTGAAACTATGCCCAAATAGTAGCCTAAGTTTCGTCAAAACCGGTGGGAATTGACAGAAGATCGGAAAGTGATAGAGGTTGAAAGAACTTAAACAATCATGGCCTCATAGAGAAGATTAGGTTAATCAACACAGATAATTCAGCCATATGCTTGTCTATAATATATATTTAATCATCGGCCATGAATCGCAAGAAAAATAGAAGAACTGCAAATAGCGTTAAACAAAAACAGCTAGTAAAGATTAGTGAAATTGAGAAGAGATGCAAACTACTAGAAAGGAGGTTGATACTTATAGCGAAAGCGGGAGGACGCTAGGAACTAGGGTTTTGGCACCTTCGCCGTTCGGAGCACAATCTTTAACTTCCATTTTGGGGTTTTGGATTGGGCTTTGAATACACAAGATTTGCATAGGAGTTTTTAGATCTATAGTGGAATAAAGTACTACCTCCATAACTTATAGTGAAAGGGAATATGAATTATTGAGGGTATGATGGGAATATAGTAGAATAATGTGATGGAATGTAGGATAAATAAATAAAAAAGTAGTTGTAATAGTGTATTATTTTCAAAATTATTAAGAGTATGATGGGAAGATTTAGAAATGGGAAGATTTTGTTTGTTACGGACGGAATAGGAAAGTGAGAAGATTTTTATGTTACGGAGGGAGTAGAATAACTAGAGAAATAGGAAAGTTTTCAAATGCAGACGGAAAAGAGTGAAAATAATACAACTATGCGGCATCAATTTTTCATTTTTGAAAATTTGCCAAATACAGGAGTATTAGGATTTTGTTACTATGACTGTAATTTCTTGGTCTGATCTAATTTGTCTAATCTGTTTTAATAGTTGGGATTATTATTTTCTTTTTATATGCCTAAATTTTTTAGGCATATTTTTTTCGAAGATTTGAATGCCTTGTATAAACATATTAGAAAACACGTTATATACAAAAATGGATGAATATAAGTGATTTTTTACACTACAAAACAAAATGAATGAAATAATTGATCATATATAAAATGTTTTTGCTCCATTCATTAAATAAATAAGAAGAAATGAATTAAATTCTCATAAACAAAATGGATTTCTTACGCTAGTGGTAGTTTTTCTTGTGCATGGGTGTCATTTAATCTCTTTTGGTTGAACCACTAAATACTAAATACATAAGATTTATTAAAAATATATGAGAGTTTTCCTCAAATATTACTACATACTAAAGTACAACTAAAATATGACTAAAGTTAACATTAGTATAACATTCATGATTACTATAATATAAAATTGAACACAAGCATGCTCATTAAAATTACAATTATAGTCATTATTTTTTAGATGGTTATAGTCATTAAATTATAAAAAGACATATTTGTATCCGCAATATTCATTTTGGTCATATATTTGACATTATTTCTTAGGGGGAGAGTTCTAGTGAGAACCCCTCATAAAATGAGAACTCATTTATAAATGAGAACTCTTAATCACCTCCTTTGATATATCAAATCAATGGATTTAATGCACATGGGGTCTATTTTGTAATAACTTTATAATAATTACAAAAAGTACTCCATTTGAAGTTGGAATAATTACACAAAGGACCTCATGTGTATCCTACCAATGATTGAATAAAATCAAAGGTGGAGATTAAGAGTTATTATTATAAAAGGTTCTCATTTTAGGAGGGTTTCTCACTAGAACCCTCCCCATATTTCTTAGAATAATTATGATACTTTATTAAGAGAAACATCATAGCATACATCAAGTACATATAAATGTTTATACGGAGTTGACTATACTTTGGCTTTCGGTAAACTGGCCGATAACCGATTAAAATAACCGATCGTTAACTGAATAACCGACTTCTTTTAATACTCCCTTCATCCCTTATAACTTTGCCTACTTTCATTTTTTGGATGTCCCATTAACTTTGCCATTTTCCCATTTAAGTAAAGAATTCATGGTTCCAGTTAATTCTCTCGCCTCTGCACAAACTTCAACCACACAGTTTTTACTTTATTAATCTATGTGTCGGTCAAACTTGGCAAAATTAATAGGGACGGAGGGAGCTGGGAGTATATAATAACCGATGACCGACCGATAACCGACTTTTCTGTCGGTTCGGGTAACGGTTTTCAGATTTATCGGTTTTGTCGGTTATTTGCTCACCCCTACTTATTAACCTTATCATCCAACTTATTCACCAAACATGTGACTTTTAAATCAAAGTTTTTTTTAAAAAATGGTCTATATTTATTTAACTAATTTCAGTATCGGTACACCAATCAAACAAAAACCACATTTGACACCAACTAACCTCCATCAACTACGACTGAAAACCATACTATTAGACATATAAACACTTACCCCCTAAAAGAGCAACACGAATTGCTAACCACGAATCTAGTTTGACGCAACAATCACTAGACCTATATATAGATGCGTATACTTCTAACGACATAAAAATAAGATAATTTTTCAATCAAGCCGGTAAATCCAACAAAGACTTTAACACTATACAAAACAACAAAATAACAATAATTAATAGAATAAGTTTTCCAAACCCTAACAAATTGTTTAACCTATGGCGGTGGCTCAATCTTTCATCGCCGTCCGACCTCTGGTTGGCCGTTGTCGTCTCCTTATGCTTTCCCACATCTACATACCTATCCAAATATGTGAATAGCATTTCTGCTCTGTCCCTACGTAGTACCGCCACACCACGGCCGCCTTGACCTCTCCTGGCCTCCATTCCAGGCGAAGTTGAGCCTGGTCGATACCACCTCGCAGACCCCCCCCCCCAAGAGATCTTCAAATGTGAGGGCTACGTACACTCCAAAGCATATTCCCATCGCCGTTGTCGACCTCCCAACATCTAAATGAAAAGAAATTGATCCGCTCCAACGCTGCTAACATCGAGCAATCGGCGAAACATTGGCGAAAGAAAGTTACCGAACAATTCATCGGCACCGAACTACAATGCCTAAAGAGGGTTACCGATTGCTAGAGCGCTTAGTTGCTCATACAGAATGCCAAATCAGACACCTGGGGCCTCTAGATTTGGCCAAATATTTTTACTTGCTTTCTAATTTTACTTTCCCATACTTTAACTTAAACCATTGATATGGAAAAAGATACATGTAAACTAAGATAAAAACCATATTTGTTTCATTGTTTGTATATCTAGGGGGTGTTTGGATGTGATTCTTAAAACTGTTGCTCCTTCAGGGAGTCAAAGCAGAAGCTGGAGTCTTTGGGTGAAAGTGAATAAGTGATCCTGGTGCTCTAATTTACTCCTAGAATCAGTTTTTTTAGAAGCTGGGGGTGGACAGTTTCTGAAAACTGATTCTGCTTCTCCTTTAAAAAAGAAGCACAATCAGAATCAGTTCCAAACACCCCCATACTTAAATTTTATTAGTACTTGATATTTGCGTAACGAAATTGAGTTATTAGTTATCATATACTACCTCCGTCCCGGTGGACTTGCCAAGTGCAAAGTAGGTGAGAAATAAGAATAGTAAAAACTGTGTGGTTGAAATTTGTGCAGAGGAGAGAGAAATGTGCAGAACCACAAATTAGTTGCTTTAATAGGAATCTGACAAAGTTTTTTGGAACAACTAAAAAGGAAAAGTTGGCAAAGTCCAATGGGACGAAGGGAGTATTATTAAATGTTACAATTATGTGGAACAAATAGAATATAAATACGATTACACAAATCCATTTACGAGCAATCAATGATGGAGGAACCCTAGAGTGCGCCGAAGATATGATCTACCCAGAAGAGTGTGGGAGACGACTTTCTCTTCTTCTTCCATCTCAGCAACGAACGTGGGTGGTATTTGGAATTCTTGGCGATCTCCTTCCAGGTTTTCTCATCGATTTTCATTTCTCTTACAACTGATTTTCTTCTCACTTTGTTTGCTCGACTGAGTTTTCTATGGACAAAGGTTCGGTTCATTCCAATTGTTAATGTGTTTGGGCTCTTGATCGTGAGTTCAGCTGCTTCTTTTTCTCTGTCTTGGATCTGATGTTCATTTTTTTGCCCATTAATGGAGAGCTTACATTAGACTTATAAAAGGGTGTCAGTGGAGGAGGTTGATGGCTATGGATAAAAAACGACAAGGCGGCGACGCTCCTGGAACGACACCGCTTAAAATACTGACATGTCTCATAAATGAGATGATTCCATTGGAGGTGGCTGGTGAAACCTCTTCTCCTTTCTCGGTGGTTGGTAAAACCGGATGTTTCCTTTGGAGGTGAATGGACAAACCTCTTCCCCTTCCTGGTGGCTGGTAAAATCGGGATGCTTGAATTATTTTGTTGCTTTTATTAAAAAAAAATACCTCCCACTTTAGTTGCAAGTTCAGCACTGCTGTTAGATTAGTCAATATCGATGTAGGGTTAGCAAATATCTTTGGGGGGCTAATTGAAGCATAGCCTTGAGTTATTGTATTTCTTACCTCTTATTACTTTTATTATTAATAGATAAGTCTCTATACTTTCAAAAACAAATGTTACAATTATGTCATTCATGCAAGTTAATGCGTGTATTTATTTTTTATACACACACAATCACAATACTCCCTCCGTCCCTAAATGTTTGTCCTACCTTCTCTAAATGAATGTCCCAAAATGTTTGTCCTACTTTTTTAACTTCCTTATTTGGCATTTACCAAACAGTGTTAAACAGTGCAAAACAGTGTCAAATAATGTCGCTACAGTGTCACAAAAGTGTCAAACAGTGTCACTACAGTGTAAAGTCAAAATCATTTCCTTAATATATGTGAAGTCAAAGTGGGACAAACATTTAGAGACAGAGGTAGTATAACATATCATATTTAAGCAAAATATTAATAAAAATACAATTTATGTGTCTTCGACTAGTCACCACCTGAGCACCCGTCTAACGCCTACTAACGCCTATCGACTTCTAGAACATTGATAATGCTAATAAAGTAATGATACAAAAAACATACATAATGCGCTCGGTTTTTCAAATAATTTTCTAAACTTATTATAATATCTACTCATAATAATGTCAACACGATTGATTGATCATTAATTGAGATGCCACATGAACTCACTACCTCTTGTTTGAGATATCAATAGATCAAAAGGTTAGTGATACCTAGGCATGGAGCCGAGCCGGATCGGGCCCGGGCTCGGCCTAGGCCCGTTCGGGCCTTTTGTCATTGTGGGAAGGCCCAGGACCAGCCCAGGCCTTGGGCCAGTTTTTTTTTTGCTTTTTCTAATTAACCCCAACCTCCCCTCACCCCCCAAACCAGGCCAAATGGCCCAAAATACCCAGCCCAACCCGGAAAGTTAAAAAAAATTAAAAGAAAAAAAAAAGAATAAAGCCCGAACCGGGCCCGGAACCGGCCGATTCCATATTCCCCAAACTCGTACCAGCCCCACGGCCCCGCTATCCTTCCTAAATCGGGCCAATGACTCGGAACCAGTACCCAGTTCCAAGGCCGGGCCCGCACAGTACCGGGCCAGACGGTTCCCTGGCCGGGTGGCCCGAACCAGGTCCATCACCAGTGATACCATAAAGTAGTGAGCATATTAGTGTTCTATTTTTTTTTAGAAAAAAAGACAAAAACAATCTCAACAATTAGTAACTTGTTTGGAATAATCCAAAACATCAACTTTCTCAAAATAATCCGAATTGTTGAAATAAAATCTCAAAAATACTCCAGTGGCATATAATAACCCATAAATGACTTATAATATTTACAAGTATTGGAGCTTTTGAGAAGCTTTTTTAATAGTTGGAATTATTTTAAGATAATTGATATTCCGGAATCCAGATTATTTCAATCATATCACTAATAGTTGAGATTATTCTTTTCCATTTTTTCTATTTTTTTAAATTGTGTTCGCCTATTGAATACAGTGTAACATCCAAACTTCGGAACCAATTCTGGATATAGATTATTTTATATGAAATTCACCATTGAATAAATTTGGAAGTATAAATGTATAATACATTATCATTAAACATTTAATCATGACTTGCAGATGTAGTCTGTCGGACGAGACACGTGAATCCATCTTTGCAATGGAAGCACATATAATAATCATAATACAGATCATTTTTTCACATTACATATATACATAGGAACCAAACTTTGGTGGATCATTAAGGAGTGGAAGCACGAATGATATTTTATGAATTTGAGTGCTTCTGGTGCGTGTTCTGGAATTTGTACAAAAGGTGATGATTTGTAACCTGCATTATGACTAAGGGGGTGTTTGGATCTGATTCTCAAAACTGATTCTGCTCCTTCAGGGAGCAGAAGCAGAAGCTGGAGTGTTTGGGTGAAATTCCAGAAGCACTTCTGGAGCTCTAATTTGCTCTCAGAATCAGTTTTTTTAGAAGCTGGTGGATACCAGCTTCTGAAAACTGATTCTGCTTCTGCTTCTGCTTTTAAAAAAGAAGCAGAAGCAGAATCAGTTCCAAACACCCCCTAAATATTGCTAACACACAGCGGCAGCAGCACAAATGCTTTAAACTTCCTATTACACATAATAACATTTGACATATAATCAATCTATATTACGTAAAAACATTTGACATATAATCAATCTAGTTAGCAATAATCTAGGTGCCAGGATACTTGGTGGTGGTGGTGGTAGAGAGGATGATAAAAGCGCAAAGGACAGAAAGAGAAAAGAGAGAAATCCAAGTATCCTCAGAGTACATCATTTCCATGGCATCTCGGAATGGCAATCGTGCACCGCTCTCCGCCCAGTTTCGGACTCTATCTGCCTCTGCAGCATACACTGCTCTTCCCTGCCAACAACACATCATCATCATCATCATTCTGTATACTATCATTTCAACACCCTAGTTTAACACGTTAGTGTGAACTCGTAGGGAAATAAATTTGAAGGCTCGACTTAAACTCCAATCAAATTAAATTTATTTCAGATTTTTCTTCAAATTCCGTTTTATTTATTATTTTCTATTGTACAGAGAAGAAATCAAAATAAACACAGGGTATAATATTTAAAAGAAATGATTTAATCGGAAGCCACCCTTCCAAAAAAATTATGACAAATCTTCCCTATGAAGATGTAATCGGAATATTCCAAAGTAAATCTAACCCTTAATCCCGTTTTTCGCTTGAAGTCGAGCTATTTCCTAGACATCTCTTTCCTTTTCCTAACTTTTCGTAATCTAAACAAACCCTTATCATATGAGGAGAACTATGTATGAAATTGGTAATTGTTTAACACTACTTCAGTTGGGGGGGTAATCAGTCTTCCCAATGAATGGTCAAGTACATTTACACAGGTCCTATATTAAAGTACTTCTATACCACAACCGCCGCCGCCACGAGTACTAGTACTACCACTACTACCGCCGCCGCCACTACTATGTTTTAGGAATTAGGATTGCTCTATGAAGGGCCGTCAAAACTTTTGGGACTAGTATGAATGGAGCTCTATTCATCCATAATATCATCAATCTTTTGGAGAAATAGTTTTTCTTGAGCCCTCAGTGGAACCGATGGATACTTCCTTGCCTAGGTCGGAAAGCTGAATTATTTTTTGAATCACCATAGCTTTTCTGTTAGCTCTTCTAATCTCCTAACCATGCCCATAACAGAAAAAAGGAAGTAATATTTTACATTCTAGTTATTCAAAACAACCCAAACAGTGAAATGGGAGGTATGAGGAGGGTATGAGGATCACCTGGTCATCAAACCAACGACCTCGCCTTAGCCATGCACTAACCAAAGCAATCAATATCTTTGGCGGGGTCAAATAGTTTATAGCCTTCCCGTTTCCTTTTACAGTTCGCATCCGTGGCACCAGAGTTCGAGCGACAGTCTCCGGGAGCTCACATATGATGTTGAACACCTGCTTGTTTTTAACACTTGATCCACTGCCAAACCCATTATCAAAAGTTAGCTGTAAAAACTAAAAACATTTTCTTCTCTATATAAAATAAAATTGAACTGCGGGAAAAGTTGGGCAAAAGTTGGAGCGACGAGAACATAGAGTATAAGGAGACTAGAAGAAGAGCAAAGAAAGTTGTAAAGGAAGCAAAAGGAAAAGTGAACAAAGAATTGCATGCAAAATTGCATGAAAAAGACATTTACAGACTTGCTCGTCTTCGTGATCGTAGGACTCAAGATATCGGAAAAGTTAAGTGTGTGAAGGATGTCGATCAAAGGGTACTAATGGAGGACGGAGAGATAAAAGAGAGGTGGAGGTCATACTTTGATACACTATTCAACGGGGTGCAAGATATCGGTGATTTGACCATACCGGATTGTATGGTAAATCGTGATTTTGTGAGAAGGATCCAAACAACGAAGTTAAAGAGGATCTGAGGAAGATGAGGCGGAAGAAAGCAGTGGGACCAGATGACATACCGATCGAGGCTTGGAGAAGTTTGGGAGAGAGAGGCGTCGAGTGGTTAACAATTTTCTTCAACTTGATTTGAAGAAACAACAAGATGCCAACGAGTTGGAAGAAGAGTACTCTTATCCCCTTATTCAAGAATAAAGGTGATGTACAAGAATGTGCCAACTATCGAGGGATTAAGCTTATGAGTCACTGTAAGGTGTTAGAGACAGTTTCTTAATTTATTTTTGGAAACATGTTTCTTAATTTATTTTAGGAAACACATCCTAGTTGCCTTGGGGTTAGGATTTACTTCTCTATAAATACAAGCTCTCTCCCTTGTAATCAGTGTGTGTGGATCCGAAAATAGCAATAATATTTCTGGCTTTGTAGCGCCCCCAGACGTAGTCATTCGTGGCGAACTGGGTTACCAAATTTTGTGTGTTCTTCATTATTGTTTTTCGTGTGCGTGAGTGTAATTCCTAACAATTGGCATCAGAGCCCTAGGTTTGAAGGGAGATCTCACGATGGCAGACAATTTGAAGACACCGGTGATGTAGTTTGACGGAACGGATTACGGATTCTGGAAGTTACAGATCAAAGATTACCTGTACGATAAAGATCTGTATCAACATCTGGATGATAAGCCGGAAGACATGAAGAAGAGCGATTGGAAGTTGCTAGACAGAAAAGCGATGAGCGTGGTTTGATTATCGTTGTCCTGAAACATCGCCTTACACACCGTCAAAGCAAAAACGACGAAGGAGATGTTGCAGATTTTGTCGGATATGTACGAGAAATCTTCCGCTGTGAACAAAGTTCATCTGATGAGGCGTCTTTTTAACATGAAGATGTCAGAAGGTACGGAAGTGGTGGATCATCTCAACGAGTTCAATGTGATCACCACACAGTTGAGCGCGGTTGAGATAAAATTCGACGACGAAATTCATGCCCTTATTCTGCTGTCTTCTCTCCCAGAAAGCTGGAACGGAACAGTGACTGCAGTCAGCGCTTCGGCAGGGAAAGAGAAACGAAAATTCGATGAAGTCAGAAATCTGGTGGTCAGCGAAGAAATTCGCAAGAAGGAATCAGGCCTGACTTCTGGATCGGCGTTGAGTACAGAGAACCGGGGCAGAACGAAGTCGAAGTCCAAGTCAAATCGGGATAGATCAAGATCCAAATCCAAGTCAAACAGCAAGGGCAAGAAGGACATAAGTCAGATCAAGTGCTGGAATTGTGAGGAGTACGGACACTTCAAGAGCCAGTGCAAGGAGCAGATCAAGGATCAGAAGGAGAAGACATCTGCCAATGCAGCGGCAGAATCATCAGGTGATGATCTCTTGATCCTGAGCGTGAGCAGTCCGTTGGAGTCATGGGTTCTGGATTCTGGAGCCTTGTTCCATTCATGTGGTAATTCTGAAGTGATGGAATAGTATACTCCTGGCAATTTTGGAGAGGTGTATCTTGTTGATGATGAGCCTCTTAAAATTGTCGGGAAGGGGACAGTCCACGTGAAGACTACGAACGGATGCATGCTGAAACTGAATGGCGTCCGACACATTCCTGGTTTGAGGAGGAATCTTCTTTCAATTGGGCAGCTGGATGAGGAAGGTTATGCAGTTACATTCGGCAACAGAAATTGGAAGATCACCAAGGGAGCCTTGCTGGTTGCTAAAGGGAAGAAGGATGGTATGTTGTACATGACAACGAACTCAAAGGACTGCATCGATGTTGCTGCCGCTGCAACAAACGATGTGAATTTATGACACTGTCGGCTCGGTCACATGAGCGAAAAGGGGATGAACGAGCTGTGCTCGAAGGGCAAACTGCCCGGCCTGAAGACTGTTGAGGTTGGCTTATGCGAGGACTGCATATTCGGGAAGCAGAAACATGTCAGTTTCTCAAATGGAAGGCAAACTATCAAACCGGAGAGGTTGGAACTAGTTCACACCGACCTTTGGGGACCTGCAGAAGTTACATCCTTAGGAGGATCTGCTTACTACATGACCTTCATTGATGATGCCACAAGAAAGGTATGGGTTTATTTTATCAAAAATAAATCCGATGCCTTTGATGCTTTCAAGAGGTGGAAAGCTCGTGTTGAGACAGAGACAGGTCTGAAGTTGAAGTGCCTTCGGTCAGATAATGGAGGTGAGTATGAACTGCATGAGTTCAAGAATTTTTGTGCTGAGAATGGGTTTCGTATGGAGAAAACAACGAAGGGGACTCCGCAGCATAATGGCGTTGCTGAACGCATGAACAGAACACTGAATGAGCGGGCAAGATGCATGAGGTTGAAGAGTGGCTTACCGAAGATGTTTTGGGAGGATGCAGTGAACACTGCGACTTTTCTCATCAACAGAAGTCCAACGATCTCATTGGAGAATGGCATTCCTGAAGAAAGGTGGATGGGTAAAGAGATTAATATGTCCTATCTCCGCATATTTGGTTGTGTTGCTTATGTTCATATCAGTTTCGTTAACCGAAGCAAGCTAGACGCTAAATCTGTCAAGTGTACATTCGTTGGCTATGGTGGTGATGACTATGGATACAGATTCTGGGATGATCATAATAGGAAGATTATTCGTAGTCGAGATGTGGTGTTCAACGAGCAGGTTATGTACAAGGACAGATTGAGTGCATCCGATTCTGAGCAAGAAAGTCCGAAGATCATAGAGTTGGATATCTCTAATTCGGGTGGGAGCAAGCAGGATCAGAATGAAGAGTTGAGCAGTGATGAGGATCCATGAACCCCGCCCGCCAAGGCAGCGGCCTGCAAGAAACCGGAGAGCACCAAATAGGTATTCACCCTCTAATTTCTATTTGTTGCTTACTGATGGTGGTGAACCGGAGTCTTATGCAGAGGCAATTCGGGTTGATGACAAGGGCAAATGGAAACTTGCAATGGATGATGAGATGACATCTCTCACATCCAATGATACTTGGAGGTTAGTTGAGCTACCGAGAGGAAAGAAGGCTTTGCACTGCAAGTGGGTCTACCGCATCAAGAAGGAGGCAGATGGTAGCAAACGCTACAAAGCTAGGCTGGTTGTGAAGGGATTCGAGCAGTGGTATGGTATTGATTACACCGACATATTCTCTCCAGTTGTGAAACTTACTACTATTCGGTTAGTGTTGGGGTTAGTTGCTGCAGAGAATTTGTTTTTACATCAGATGGATGTGAAGACTGCATTCCTTCATGGTGATCTGAATGATGAGATTTACATGGTGCAACCGGAGGGCTATGTGGCGGAAGGCAGTGAGAATCTCGTATGTAAGCTAGTGAAGAGCTTATACGGGTTGAAGCAAGCACCGAAGCAGTGGTACAAGAAATTTGATGGTTTCATGCGTGAAATCAGTTTCTTGCGATGTCACACCGACAATTGATGCTACTACAAGAAGACCGAGAACTGTTATCTTATCTTGCTATTATATGTAGATGACATGTTGATTGCAGGAGCTAGTTCAAAAGAGATTGAGAAGTTAAAGCAACAGTTGTCAGAACGTTTTTCCATGAAGGATCTTGGAGAGGCAAAACAGATTTTGGGTATGCGAATTTAGAGGGATAAGGCAGCGGGCAAATTGTATCTTTCACAGGCAGAATACATTCAGAAGGTCTTGGAAAGATTCAGAATGCAAGATGCAAAGGCAGCAAGTGTACCGTTGGGTAGTCACTTCAAGCTTAGCAAGGAAGACTCACCGAAGAACAAGGAGGAGCGTGCTCAAATGCAGAATGTCCCATACGCATCGGCAATTGGAAACATAATGTACGCGATGGTGTGCACAAGGCCAGACATTGCACATGCAGTGGGAGTAGTGAGCAGATTCATGGGAGACTCCGGGAAAGAACACTGGGAAGCTGTGAAGTGGATCATGAGGTATTTGAAAGGTACTGCTTCTAATGCTTTGTGTTTTGATGGAAAGAATGTAGAGCTGCTGGGACATGTTGATGCAGACCTGACATTGAATGACTCGGATGGATCGAGGAGCACTACCAGAAATGTTTTTACATTTGGTGGAACGGCAGTTTCCTGGCTTTCGCAGCTGCAGAAGATTGTTGCATTATCTACCACTGAAGCTGAATATGTGGCCATTACGGAGGCAAGTAAGGAGATGGTGTGGCTTCAGAATTTACTTGGGGAACTTGGGAAGGAGTACAAGAATAGCATTCTTTACAGTGACAGTCAAAGTGCTATCTTCTTGGCCAACAACTCAGCTTTTCACAAGAGAACCAAACACATTCGGTTGAAGTATCACTACATCCGTCATCTTCTAGAGATAGAAGCATTGCAGCTTGTGAAGATCCATGGGAGTGAGAATCCAGTAGACATGTTTACTAAGGCGGTAACCTTGGAGAAATTGAAGCTTTGCATAGCTTCAATTGGCCTGGGTACTTGAAGATGAAGGTCGGCGCTACCATGCTTACAAGGGAGGTTTGAAGAAGACAATCTCTAGGTGGGAGATTGTACGGTGTTAGAGACTTTCTTAATTTATTTTTGGAAACACGTTTCTTAATTTATTTTAGGAAACACATCCAAGTTGCCTTGGGGTTAGGATTTACTTCTCTATAAATACAAGCTCTCTCCCTTGTAATCAGTGTGTGTGGATCCGAAAATAGCAATAATATTCCTGGCTTGGTAGCGCCCCCAGACGTAGTCATTCGTGGCGAACTGAGTTACCAAATTTTGTGTGTTCTTCGTTATTGTTTTTCGTGTGCGTGAGTGTAATTCCTAACAGTCACACCATGAAACTTTGGGAGCGAGTGATTGAGCAAAAAACTTCGAAAAATTGTGAAGATTTTAGAGAATCAATTTGGTTTTATGCATGGTCGCTCAACAACTGAGACCATTCACCTTCTTCGGCAACTTATGGAGAAGTATAGAGACGCTCACAAGGATCTGCATTTGATGTTCATCGACTTAGAAAAGGCTTATCATAGGGTACCTCGAAAAGTTCTTTGGTGGGCCTTAACTAGAAAAGGCATATCACGCAAGTATATCAGCATCATCATGGATATGTATGAGGATTGTACTACAACTGTCCGTACTAGTGTAGGGAGGACCGCAGAGTTCCCTATTACTATCGGAATGCACCAAGGATCGACTCTGAGCCCTTTCCTATTTGCCATAGTCATGGATGAACTTACGAAGTCAATTCAAGACGAAATACCGTGGTGCATGATGTTTGCCGACGATATTGTATTGATTGATGAGACGCAATCAGGTCTTAAAGCAAAGTTGGAAGTATGACAACAAACATTGGAGAACAAGGGTTTCAGACTAAGTCGGAGCAAGACAGAGTACATGGAATGCAAGTTTGGTGGAGGTAGAAGCAATGGTAATAACAGAATTACTCTAGATGGTAAAGAGATACCGGTCAGTGATATGTTCCGTTACTTGGGCTCCATAATTCAGAAGGACGGTGAGTTAGATAGAGATGTATCCCATAGAATTCAAACAAGGTGGATGAAGTGGAAGAGTACGTCAGGATTTCTATGTGATAGAGGTATGGCGACTAGACTGAAGGGTAAATTTATAGGACAACAATTAGGCATGCATTATTGTATGGCGCAGAGTGTTGGGCGGTGAAACAATGTCACATTCAAAAGATGAGTGTGGCAAAGATGTGCATGCTGCGTTGGATGTGTGGGCATACTAGGAAGGACCGAGGAATGAAACAGTCAGACAAAGGGTGGGGGTAGCACATATTGAAGACAAGATGCGGGAGTCGCGCCTACGGTGGTTTGATCATGTGCGTAGAAGACCGAGTGATGCACCTGTCAGACGGGTTGAGATGTGTGGAGAAGAGGTAGGGAAGAGAGGGAGATGAAGGCCCAAACAGACGTGGATTAGAGTCCGAAGTGATATGCTTCTTCTTGGGTTGGATGAGGGTATGACTTTGGAGAGAACAAAGTGGAGGGCGGGTATTCGTGTAGAGGAGTGATCTCCTATTATCTTTTCTCCTCATCTTTTTTTCTCTTGTTTTTATCTTTTTATCCTTATATATACAAACATTATTTGTATTCTTTTTATTTTATCATTTATAGGTATATTCATCGCTTTTTATATTATCTTTTTTACAATAGCTTATCTTTTTTATCTTTATTTTATTTCTTATCCTTTTGGTGGTGATATCATGTATCGATTCATGTTAGCCGACCCCAATATCTTTTGGGACTAAGGCTTGAATGTTGTTGTTGTTGTTGTACGGGAAATAATAAGTTCCATTACCTGATAATACAACATTTATTTATATTATAGGTCTATCACAGAAGAACGGTGTGTACCTCAAAAGCAAGTCGGTCAGAACCATCCCAGGGGAGGCAGTATGCACTCCAATGTTTGATTGCTTGCACTCCTTGAACAGTGATGATTGAAGCTGCCTCAGACCACATTTTGTTGACCCATACCTGAGTGAGTAGAAGAAAGTAACATCTTTTAAACTCAAAATATTTAACAGAAAAATTCTGAATGGTGGTGGTTGACAAGCCATCAACAGCACTTACACAGCAGTCAGAGGAGTGCTAGACCCTCCAGAACCAGCACCGTCCATATTGAATATGTGACCCACTTTACTTTGAGATCCTATGATCCGCATCGCTTCTCGAGTGCAAAGAATGGATCCTATAAGGTTTGTTGACACTATCTACACCTCATGGCCCCATTTTAAAAAGAAGCAATTTATGAAGTGTTATGGTAGTCAAATCTAATGCACCATTTATAAAAGAACACTAACAACAGTAAGCCATCACGTGAAGATCCAAAAGATTAGATTTATCATTGCTTACTTCTCGAATGTCATTGTCAGTGAAATCCAATAAAGGCCTGAACCCTTTGTTTGTCCCAGCATTGTTTACCTGGGTAAATTTTGGAACCAGTTTAAAAAAAAAATTAATAAAAAACTACGTTTCTTCACGGCAGTCTCTTTGTTTGTACTTTGTACGTATTGTAACCCCAGAAAATGACTTACCCAAATGTCAATGGTACCAAGCTCATCAACTGCAAACTTTCCCAGTTTCCTAACATCTTCAGGTTGAGAGACATCACATGCAATTCCCAGCACTTTTGCATGATCCCACTTTTTCTTATATGAGCCTGTTGTAGTTCTCATGATTTGATTTAGATCATCTTCTAGCTCTTTGATAGTCATATCCACTGATTCTGGGCTGCCTTAGATAAAGCCAAAGTTAGCACAAGACACATAAGAGTACACAAATAACCAACACAATTTCATTACATTCTTAATTAATTGACCTGCGAGAGGTAATAACAACACGGTCTCCAGAAAGTAAGAACTCCCGAGCCAGAGCTTTCCCTAATCCCCGTGTACTGCACCAAAAAGGACAATTAGCAATACTGACTGAATATGAATTGGCCAAATACCGCAAAATGATCTTAACTATGACCCCCCCCCCCCGAACCTGAACTGCCCAAGTGTCCCATTTAGTCACACATGTAACTCAATAGCGACCCTAAACTTTTAAAATGATTTGAACCACTTCGTCAGGGGCGTAGCTAGGGAGGGGCCAACCCTGGCCCCGGCCCAGCCCAAATTTTAAAAATGTCTATATTTTTAGGGTAAAAAATTTTGTGTAAATTTTTTCTCAAAAATATTCTTTGTAATAGCCTAGTCCGACCTAGTGTCCTGGCTCCCCACCCTGCACTTCGTAGATGTCATGTATGCAGAAGCTCCAAATACTGTCACCATTAGATACACTAAGGCGAATGGATGCATGAAAAAGTTGTGAGAATTGATAAACCTGCTGCAACAAAAAGAACACATCATGCTCACTCCGTCACTATTTCTTTTGCGGTCTTTACATTTCTGGCCGTAGTAAAAGGTTTGCCACCCTTTAAAGAAACGAATTAGAGGTTTATATTATTTTTTTCTCTTGCAGAAATTTCAGCCCCAAAATTTATACTTGCCCCTCGTGTCTAGTCAAACTTGACAAAAGATTGAGGGACGGAGGAAGTACATTCAAATTTTTTATACAATTTGGGCTGATATTTATGGATTGATAATGTGCTATTCTATCATTGAAACTGTTGCTATAGTTGGTTAAAACTTTCATCACGCACCTGATCACATTAGTGATTAAAGCCTTTGTAGACAAGAAATGTCAAAAAGCCAGGTATGAATGTTTTGATAGTTGAGTGACATTTTTGAGTGAGTTTAGTTTAGTTCAATGCTTTAGTGTCAATCGAGTTTTAAATGTTTGGCAACATTTCGGGGTATTTCGCGTCTTCGCGATGCATGCTACAGTAGAAAGTTATGGAAAGTTCAAAGAGCAATCAAGTAGAAGAATGAGGAGTGGTGGCTAATTAAATTGCTTGATTGACTTTATTTTAGTAGCTTCATACGTTAAACTATTTCTGAAAGTGATTTTCGAGGATTTCCCTTTCTTAGTTTTAGGATTTTAGCAACTCATTTACATGTAATCCCAATCATAAAAGGAAACATTGTGATGCCAATAAAATATCCAAGAAAGAATTAAGAATAAATCAAGGTGAAAGAAAACTCCCCGAAATCCAATGGAGGAGGAAAACTCCCTAAAACTCAACGACCCTACAGTTTATCCATTTTGTTCACTCCTGTGACACAAAAAAACTGTGTACATAACATTTTGGTTCCACTACCGGCGTCATGGGAAATTTCACACTAACAAGTGATGAGTACCAAGGTTGTCACAACGGTAAGGCGAGCGCACAGCGCCAGCCTACCGCCATATCGCCTAGGCGACAATTAGGCGACTAGTTACACCTTGTGTAATATTTAAATATAATATAATATATATATATATATATATATATATATATATTATGTATATTTTTCTTATACATATATAAACTACATATATAGATATAAACTAGTTTTTATTAATAGTTTAAAACTGCATAACAATATTAATATACAAGTTAATACGGATTATTAAATGTATAATATTAGAATTAAACTATGTAATACTGTAGTGCATATACTGTTTGGTGCATAACTGCATATAAAATATGTTAATATAATAGATATAAGAAGTCTGGGAAAGACATTAAATGACAAGTGAATTGATCAATAGAAACAAAAAGCTGGAGAACTAGCGAAGATCATCTTCAAACTTGCGACGCAGGCTCGCACCAGCTACAGTCACTTTAAACCTTGCGACTATGTTGTAAAAACCGGACCAGGAGTCGATCGGATAAAGTACCAGGTCAAGTATTAAAAAAAAAATTCAAATATTTAATACTTCCTTTGTTCTTTAATAATTGCAACACTTGAATTTTGTACTATTCACACACCTCAATTTGACCAAGATTTTCTACTAATATATTTAAAATAATTATTATATATAAAATATTACTAAATTTCTCTTAACGTGACTTTCCACAAAAAATAATTTTTTTAATGTTTATTAATACGTATTGAAATATAATTCAGTCAAAGTTGCATCTAGGCAAACGTGAAAGTCCAATTGTTGCATTTAAAAAAGAACATAGGTAATATATAGTTTAATGGCACAACAATAACTATATTAATATTAATAAACCACAGTGATTATTAATGAATATTTAATAAGGGAGAAATAACTTTATAAATACCCAAACTTTGATAAATATCCCAAACTTGTATATGTAATTTAAATACCACAAACTTTTTAAAATAAGTTACCTTAGCAACATGACCATATATTTTTTCTTTCACAAATGTAAATTTATGGTATTAAATACATAATTTAAATACACTAGGCATTTTTTACTTGCAAAATAATTTTACCTCCGGTCCATATAGTTGCAACACTTTTATTTTGATATTTGCAAACAACGGCTTTGACCATTAACATATTTTATTGACATTAGTATACAATTATAAACATCAAATTTTATATTTTGATTTGGGACAAATTATATAATATGTTATTAGGACAATTGTTTAATCCATTAATAAGTAAAATAAAACCAAAATAGAGTGTGTGAATAACGTAAAAGGTAAAGTAGAGTATGTAAATAGGGTAAAAGCTAAGTTGTTTCAAGTTTCAACTATTAAAAACGAAGAAAGTCTGAGTACATTTTATGTGACCAGAGGTAATATTATTTATTTAACAAATAGAAGCTTCGAATGTTAGCTTCATCATCATAAAGTCTTATTGTATTTTAATTTATATACTCGACAACATAAAATTACATTTGTGAAAGAAAAAGCATATGGTCATGGTGCTAAGATCACTTTTCATATGACGTTCGGGATATATATATATATATATATATATATATATATATATATATATATATATATATCCTCCCTCCGGTTTTTAATAAACTTCACATTTTCCTTTTTGGGACGGTCTAAAATAAACTTCACACTTCCTTATTTCCTTATTTGGCAAAGAAATCTACATCAAAACAGTGCTAAACAGTGCCAAACAGTGTCTCAACAGTGCCAAACAGTGTCTCTACAGTGCCAAACAGTGTCACATAGTGCCTCAACAGTGTACTCTACAGTAAAATCAAATTTCTTTCCTTATTTTGTGTGAAGTCAAAGTGTGAAGATTAAATAAAACCGGAGGGAGTATATATTACATATGCAAGTTTGGGGTGCTTACCTCACAGGCTCACACCCCTCTAAACTTTGGGGAATTTAAAATATTTTTCCTATTTTATAATGATATAAGAGCTTAGACATGTTGAATACGTAAAGTATAAAATTAGCTAAGTAATAAACAGAACATCTCCTAAGTCTCCTAAGTACCTGCACGCCACTCGCCCCACATGACTTCGAATCCCACACGGGTGAAATGTTTTTGTAGAGCTTCATATTATCTTAGGATCCGGGTTATCCGATTTTCCCGGGTTCAGGTTTCCCCGCGTCCATTCTGGGTACCAATGGGTCATCAGTTAAATCTGCATTTAACCAATATAGCTGGTCTAATGTCTACCAGACCGGTTGCAAGGCCTGGCTGGCCAGTTCCCAGTCAACCTGCCTGGTCCGGTCTGGTTCTTACAACATAGCCTTGAAACAAAGGCACGCAGCACAGTCATCGATTTGCCTATGTGTTTGAGAGTCGATGATTGTCCTTCAAATTTCAGACTTTCAGAAGGCTTTGGTTTTGGGCTGGCTTCTAAAAACAAATTCACTGAGATTTTAATCTCCCTTGGAGCGACGCCTGGATTGCGCCTGAACGACGTCAGAGGAGTCTTATCTTCTTCAGGCGAGTCAATCTCCTTTGTCGACCCTTCACCATCGCCAGGACACCTAGTCGGCGACTAGACGATGCCGTGACAACCTTGATGAGTACACACTCCTCTCAGAGACGCACAAGGAACTGCACGAGTTGATGAGCTGAGGACACCTTCACAATCTGCAAAATGCAGTGCAGAAGGTGAATCAGTACAACTAGCACAACAACCACTACAGGACACTTTCTAACCTTGACCAATTCTCCTAATCAGTGGAATTCTTGGAAGTCGTAGTCTCATAATATCACTCCTAAGAGTACACCCTTCATCCGCTAAAGTCCTCCCCCAACCACTGCAACTCCTAATGCCAACGCTGTCTGCAACACTGGTAATGCAGACTACCCTGCCTTACACACTTTCCAAAATCTCACACTACTTGGTCTTTCCAGTTCCAGTTCGGTCCACTAAAACAATCCTAGTTTACCATTGTCTTTAAAGAGAACTTTTAATGGATGTTTAATCTATATCTAAGACAAACATTAAATTCATCTCAAGAATACAAGGACCACTGACACTTTTTAATGGTGGAGTCATTCAATGCTAGGTTCAAGTTTTCAAGCTTGCTTTTCCAGGAGGGGTGTAGTAATGCATGCTACAATATAATACGTAGTATATGGAAAGATAAAAGAGCAACCAAGTAGAATAATGAGGAGTCATAGACGATTAATTTTATTCTAAATTGATTTTAATAACTTGATTAGTTAATTTGTTTTAGGAAGTCATTTGCTAGGATTTCTCTTTCCTTGTTTTAGTGATTTGCTAAGACATGTCTTGTTATAGGCATTTCCATACATGTAATCCCTATTATAAAACGGGGGTTTGTTCTACTAATAAAATATCAAAGAAACAATCATGAAGAAAATCAAGGAGAAGGAAAACTTCAAAAATTCCTAAGAAGAAAAATCCCCAAAATTACCCCTTTAGTTTCACCCCTGTGACACAAAGAACCAGGTACATAGCATTTGACCAAAATTTTCTATTCAGGAGAATATATATAAAACAGTACCTTCCGGTTATTACAACATTTCGCGAACCAGCTCGACTGGCTTCCTCCAATACCATATTGCACCCAACCATTGTCCCAATAATGATTCCTCCGAGCCAACTATACCATATCACTTCAATCATCTGTTCATCCCCACCTAAGGAAGAAAAGTTGCATCTGTTAATTCTATTTGCAGCTTAGGAATTCGTATCTTAAAACAGGATGCACAATTACACCATATGTGAATAAAATTAGTAAAGACCTCTTTTATTTAAAATATGGTGCATTAATGAGCTAACCTGACAATTGAAATCCTATAAACAATATGGCTCCAGTACTCATCATCGTTACCATAAATCTCCCAACGTAAAGAGCCCACTGTCCAATTGAGTAGGTGAGGAGAATGTGTTCTTATGTTGGAAAAGTGTAGATTGACAAAGATACACTATACAATTAATATCTAAATATAGGCATATGAACATAAAAATTCAAAGACAGCTTCGTCAAGACACAATGATCTAATGGTAAAACGCATCTACTACCAATATACGGTATCCCTTTAGCCAAGGCAACTGACTTAGCGCTGCTCCCTCACTAATCAACACTTGTATGTACAAATTAACTCTTGAACATGAGACTTTTGGTTTGTTTAGATGGAGGGTTTTGGAGGAGTTTAGAGACAAAGGTTTTAGAAAGCTTAGGGTATGCTTGTTAATTTAAAGGAATGTGGCTGGGCTCGAAAGAATAGGGTTATGAGATGGGTTTGGAGTACGTATCAAGCACGACCTATCATTCCAATCCCACTCCTCATTCCCCCACCCCCTCCTAGGCATCCAAACGTCAAATTTTCCAAGACATTCCTCTCCAAAGTCCTCCAAAACCGTCCATCCAAACATGTATATACTTTTGAATAAAACTTCTCTAGGGTATGTTTGAGAATTTGGGGGGAAGAGGAGGGGAAGGATTTGAAGGTTAGCTGTAGGAGGGGAAGTGAAGGAAATCCTTCTTGTTTGGTAGTTCAAATTTAAAAATAGGGAGCTATGGAGAAAATGCAATTAAAATCACTAAAGATGTATGGCGCATTCAAATAGTTTGAGATATAGTGCTATACTCATTTTAAATTGAGCTAAGGTTGTCATTTTATTAGTTATCCTTCATAAAACCCAACTTGGGGAACTTCAACATTAAGTATTTGAAGTTTTGAAGGTTATAAGAAGAGTTCAGAACCATCCCTTCCATACTTTTACTCCCAAACAAAAAACAGAAGGTCATAAACCTCCCCCACCCTTCCAGAACCTAACCCTCAAACATACCCTAACCTAAGTGTTTTTCCGGTCTATACTACAAGTTAAGTGGTGACTTCATCTACGTGTCACCTTCTAAATACAATGAAAATAATTTTAAGAGTAATGTGGAACTACTTGGATATTGAAGGTTTAGTAATGCTTAAGTGTCTTTTTTCAAGAATTATTTGCAATGGTTGCTTAGGAAAAATAAAAATAAAACTAGATTTCCCTACTAGCCTTGACTTGAAATAACACAAAACCAGTAAAGATGTCTTCACATGGATTTGTTTTGGTCTCTGACCAGACCTATGAGACCTTATATGAACCATATATAAAGAGACATAAACAAACTAGAACCAAGACCAAACTATGTTTAGACATTAGTACTCCGTATAAGTGTATAACATAGGTTAGACAATAGTAAATTAGTATACACATACTTAACACACACAAGACATAAAAAGACACCCTGGAAATTTCAGTACAAGTGAAATATCCTAACTCCAGGGTTAAGCCAGAAAAACAGAACACAAATACGGAGCATAAAATTGATAAGAAATATACACCATATAATGGAATAAGTAAAATAATCCACAATTGGTTGGTTATTACATACCAAGAATAAGTTCTCCTCCAATTTCTCCAAAGCTTCCCTAAGTTTAACATCTGACCTTAATCTGGGCTTAGAGCCGCTCCGAAGAGCAAACCTGAAACGCCTGACCAGATCATTATTACCTTTTTGGGATTCCCACCAATACTTAACTTTCTTCTCAAATCCAACTTCTTCACTTCCATTCTGTGACCTAAACGCCCTGCATGGTTTCAGCCCGATTCGACCTAAATCCTTCACGATGTATGGACTACAGACATCTATATTCCCTAGAAAGCAGCTCCTCAACGGCGGTGAGCAGCGGTGGTACTCTAGTAATAACAAATTTAACTTTGTCACGGTGGTCATCCTTGCAGAAACAAAAACTAGGCTTCTCTTCTATTGCTACAATTTTTTGTTGTAAGAGATGATGTATCTCAAAAGAGAATGATGTCGTTATTTCAAAGAAATAAACGTGTCATCTACTTATAAATAAAGTAGAGGGAGAACTTTCTCAAAATAAATAAATAAATAAAGTAGAACCTTTAGTACGGAGTAATTACTATTGAGGACAATTTATCAATTATCTAATTACTATTAAGTACAAGATATAATTGATATTAAGTACAAAACACTTTTCATCACATGTTCAATGCATTTCACACTTCAAAAAAGATTTTGTTTTGATGAGATGATTTAATGTCATAATTTTACATTCCATATTCTATTTCATTCCATAAATATAATATGATTTGAAATATGGAACATTACATATTGTATTTCATTCCCTACTATATATTACCTCCGTCCCGAAAAAAAGTTCTCACTTTCTTTTTATGGATGTTCCAAAAAGAACTTTCAATTTTCGTAAAAGGAAACCATTTTATTCCAAAACTCACAAACTCACAACTACCCTTGTTTTTTACCCACTTTTTGCTTGATCTGACATAAAGTAAGAGTAAACTTTCAAGACGCGTAATTCTTCAAATCTTTCAATTCAATTTCACAAAATATGTAATTCTTCAACTCTTCCAATTTTACAAGACACGTAATTCAAGTGCGTCCATAAAATATCTGAAATATAAACACATATTGTAAGGAACACGTGTGATACATATGTAGACGTCCAATCTAGAAGTTATATATGTACTATAAATGATAATGAATGTTTATTTTAGAGGCATATACCATAACAAATATGGTTAATAAATGATAATGAATGTTTAATAGGATTTTTTTCACATTCGTAAAAAACTACTTTCGCAAACACACACACACACAAACAAACACAGCAAGCTTACTAATAAACACAAAAGCTCACATTAATATATAAACGCAATAAGCATACTTATAAATATAAAATACTCTAAAATATGCAAAGAAGTGTATGAAGAATTTTTAGACATCATATTTGTAATATATAAATGTCTAAGGATTACTAAATAAATAAAGTATTTGTTGTGACATTATTTAACATAGTTAGGTTGTGAAAACTAATTTTGTACGTATGAAACTGCTTTTTTAATTTTCTTTCTATAAACAACGTTTGTGATTTTTACATAAATCATATTTGTTAAATGATCTCTTACTAAATTATTCATATATTGTTTTCATCCTAATATGTTTAAATATAAAAGGAAACATACACCATAACAAACATGGTTAATAAATGATAGTAAGTGTTTAATAGGAAGCTAAGAGCATCTTTAATGGGAACGTGGATTGTATCTTTTCAAAAGTGGACACATCACATGGATAGACGGCCCGTGAAGCTGATTTGGACTTGTACACTTTTAAAATTATTTTTACACTTCAATGGTGCCGTGGGTTTAAACGATGTGTGTCCTATTCCTACGCCACATCGTCATATAACTAAAGAAACCGAAGCACCGTATATATCTAGCAACGTACTATTTTTGGCTTTCTTATTCAAAAATACAATCTGAAAAAGAGTTCCATCACTTTGATTCCAACTCAAAGCAGCCGCAGGTGAGCTCTCCACATCTCCACTCACAATTGTGCATATTTAATACAGTAAACAATTCCCACATACACACAGTTGCAGAACCATACATTCATTGTAGTATCCTTGGAAAATAAAAAACAAAAAGATGACAAAGAAGAAAAAGAAATATAGGATGATGACATTGTAAAATGACAAAGCATGATTGCATGAATAATGCTACAAAAAGTAATACGTGTCAGCCGTCACACCCACACACATCTAATTGAGAATTAAATTGTTACGTACTGAAAAAACAACATGAACTGCTCATACAAAAACAAAGTTGATGTTTCACTTCACTAGAAACAACATGGCCTGCACATACAAAAACAAAATTGGAGTTTCACTTCACTGAAAACAACATGAACTTCTCATACAAAAACAAAGTTGGAGTTTCACTCCAAAATCTCTAACAGCTACTGATCTTTGACTACTAACATGTTTCTTAATAGTCATAGGTAGTTGCCGCTGTAAAACATTAAAAAAAATAAGGCCGCCAAGTTAAAGGTCAGGGTTAATAGTGTTGCAATTGATGTCAATTCAAAATAAACTAAGAAAAATAATAATGAAAGAAGAATCAAGTAATCTGCTATCTTCTGTGTAATACTCAAACCAAAAGTTTAGCTAAAAATGAAAAGAGGTGTTCCAAACTAGCAAAGCAAACACAAATACATAACAAAAAAGTAACTAGTCTTCACAAGAATGTATTCTACTCTTCCAGCAAGTTTTTAATATTTTACTTCATAAGGACTTGAACTTCAGTAACCATGGTTCAACCTGCCACACAATAAAAATAACATGAGGTTTTTAATAAATTACTTTTCCTAAACATTACTAGAAAATTCTACAATCCCACATATGATGAGGCAAGATGCCAATGGTAAAAGAACAACAGTTATGAAGTTCCAAAAAACACAAAAGTTTGGTCTCGAAATGAAAAACAAAGAGCAGACTGGTTCAAGAAGTTTTATGCAGCAAGCAAGAAGAGCGTTAATTATGTCTCTGGAGTGGGTTGGGTCAAGCCAAGCTTCACAACTTAATCTTACCTTGACAAAGGAACTGATACAATCAATTCCGGAGGCCATGAAACATGTATGATTGGAGAGTAATCAAACAACAAATATCTTTTAAATGAGCTTAAAATGGTATAAAATTGAAGGTTTTGAAGAAGTAGCAAGAACCCTACAACCTGAACTTAGCAATACACCCCAATACCTAATGCTAATGTAAATAGAATTAGGTACTAGCTTAAATATAAAATTGCAGGTTTTGAATATATAGCAAGAACCCTACAGCCTGAACTTAGAAAATATGTTCGTTAGTCCACTTCCTGAGTACATCTTTTTAAAACAAGGAATTTTAAAGGAACTTGCTTAAATAGACGAGACTGACTGCATTTGCTCTAAAGTACGTACACTGAAGAGATCATATTGAAGAAAAAATTTAAGTAAACGAATCTTACGTACTTCCACCATTTTTTTAGTTAAAAGGCAGCACTCCGGAATGTGCAAAAAACACAGTAATATCTTTTTATACGAAATAGGAGTTGCACATTACTTATACATCCCTGTAAATGAGACAACACTTTAACCAATATACCATAGTTAGCGCACATCAGTGAAGGAAATCAAGCTAAAAAAACTATGTGTGGCTCATCCCTCTGCCAGAGTCAAAGCCAGACAGAAAGGAATGAAATGTTCAGGGGAGGGAATCTGTATCTGTGTTTGAACTCCATAGTCTAGTGAATGAACTATTCTTATGTAATATGCAGAAAGAAGGGATAAAATAATACCTATTTGTGATCAATCTCAATTCAAGTAGATGAACTTTTATGGACTCCACAAAAACATATCAATATTCCTATTACAAGCAATCAATTTTGAGTAGATATTTCACAATAAAAAAATCAAAATCACAAAAAAAAAAATCTATAAATGTTGTCAATAAAAAGAAGCCATCAGTTGCCAAGGTAGGTTGATGACCAACAACAGGTGGGATACACCCAACAAATATATGAAGGAGGTTTTTTCAAAACATAACTCTAAAGTGTAGGAATCTACCCAAGTTTCCTAGCCATGTACTTTGTATAAAATTCTCATCGATCATGATGATTTTTGTTCCAGATTAGTCTTTGGGTTTCAATACAGTTTGCTAATTGTTCAAATTGGCAATCCTTTTCATAAAATCCATCGGATTAATTCGATTTTTGTGAGCATAGATTCCAATATAGATTCCAATTTATCATCACCGATTACTTAATCAAACGGAGAAGGGTACAAAAATACCTGGAAGACTTTGGAGTTTCAAGCAGATGACGAGAGCTGATGCGATGCGCAGAGCGGACGTGGAGACCTGGTGTGCAGTCGCGCAGAAGATGCAGAGAAGAAAGTATGGAAAAGAGATTTGAGGATACTTTTTGAAGCTACGATTTTTGGATTTGGCGGAATGTTTTCACTTGGCGTCAAGAAATTTCCGGGGTGATGATTTTTTGGCTGAGTCAGGCTGTGGATGAGGTTTGCTGAAAGTAGAAGCTCAGGTCGAGGGTGTGCGTTTCCCCCCCTTCCAACTCAGCAACGCAGGATTTACGCACATCCCCGTTGGAGTAACAAAATTTACCCTAAAGTCTATTTAACTGATGTGGCAATCCATTTTTAAAGAATCCATTCCTTCACTAAAGATGCTCTAAGTTTTTCACATTTGTACAAAACTGCTTCCACAACCTTATATATATACAATTACTTTAAGGAACAGTGAGCAGGCCGAGGGCTAAAACTATGCATGCTACTACAAGACACCAAGTAAGTAATTTTTTTTGTAGATTACCTATTAATGTATGCATGACTGTATACATTCTATAAAATTTAATTGCATATATTTTCTTGGGGCGGAGCAACTATACCATGTGTAATGTGGGGTGAAAAGGCTGAGTACGTACGTTGGAAAAGAGATTAGAAGTAATCTCAAGCCACCTTTTATAATTGTTATTTGATTGAAGCTTACTAACACATTCAATGGTAACGTATAATACAATTCTTATCAAAAAATGTTAATATATTATATATTTAATAACACATGCTTTATTTTTTACAAGGTGAAACATATGTGACTATGTTTTTTTTGAAAATATCATTATTGTTCTAAATGGAAAGGACAAATGGTGCAATGGGTTTCGAGAAAGGTAAGGACAATAAAATCAATTAGATCTATTATAAAAAAATATAATATTTAAAAATTCTAGCACTAAATTTTATTGATTATGTAGGATCCTAAAAGAGCAGCCAACCTCATTTGATCTCACTCGCCAAAGTCTTAGACATACTTCTTACAAGAAAAGGAGTTCCGAAGTCTCATTGTTAGAAGTTTAGTTTATGCCTCTAAAAAAGTTGTTGTTATAAGTTTAGTTTATGCCTCTAAAAAAGTTGCTAAATTGATAATGTTTGAAAAGGTAACTCTCTGACTACATCAATTTTATGAATACAAAATTTGTTAATCATTTGTATCACATATACTATTTTCTGACAAAGGTTGGGAAATATGTTGTTTTGGAAAGTAATATCCCATCAAACAGATCCCTTCCATGCAGAAATATACACAACTGAGTTTGTTAATAGCACATCAATGCACGTATGGATTGCTTAATCATGCATGTTCTCCATTTAAACATCTGAGAACCAATAATGTTTTTTAGAAATATTGATGAGGCGGCAGGTTTATGCAATGGAATGAGGGTGATGACTAAACTGGGAAAGCACATGTTGGAAACCAAAGTAATTATTGGAAAAGATGTGGGAGATAAGGTTTACATAACGGAAATCCCATTATCACCATCGGATACGACAATGCAATTAATTAGAGGAAGCAATTCCTGTGATGGTATGCTTTGCGATGCTAATATATAAAAGTCAAGGTCAAACGTTATCACAAGTCAATTTATACCTTGAGCATCAAGTTTTCACTCAAGGTCTGTTGTACGTTGCAGTATCAAAGTGAGGAGTAGAGAGGTCTTAATATACTCATTCGTTCAAAAGAAAAATAAGGTTCTCCATCAAGTCTATTAATGTTATTTATAAGGAGGTTTTTCAGAACCTAACCATATGGTATCTTATGTGTCTGGTATTATACATTTCACATGCTTTGTACAGTACAAATATTTAATTACTCACACATATCTAAGAGTATATATATTTCAAACAGTTCTGACAACCTAAGCATGCACTCCGGGGCAAGCTAAATTAGTTCCGACTAAAACACAATTAAACAGGTCAAATCAGAATATTTCAATCTAAATAAAAACATTAAGGTGCAACATAGAAACAATTACATAAGGAGTATATTCATAAACAAAAAATAAGTGATGTTAACATAAATGTACTCTGGAACATATAAACGCGGTGAGTGTAATAGTGATTTTAATCACAGTAACTTGTCGGTGGCGTAGCCATCATAAGTAAGGGTGATATATTGGGGTGGCCGACACAAGATTTTTTTTTCTTTGTAATTTACATAATCTTTTTATTCCATAAATTGGGGAGGCTCACGTCTAGGTTGCCGGGCTTGCCCCCTAGCTATGTATTTGTAACTTATATTCACTTTTAACATTTAAGTTACCATAATATTATATTATAGTAACTTTAGTCATATTTTTACAAAGAGGTATTATTTTAGTAATATTCTTGAAAAACCCCTCTTAGGGTATGTTTGGGGGTTGAGTTTTTTTTTTTTTTTTTTTTTTGGGGGGGGGGGGGGGGGGGGGGGGGTTGATGGGGTTTATGACCCTTCTTATCATGTTTGGGAGTTTACAAGATTGGAGGGAATGGTTTTGGAGGGCTTTTGTAAACCTCCAAAACTTTCTAATGCTCAATTTTTAACTTCCCCCAATTTGAAGGGTTTTAAACAATACTTAATGAAATGATAACTTAAGCTCAATTTAAAATGAATATCAGTTTACTTATTTGAATTCGTCATATATAAAAAAGACTTTAATTATAATTCCTTGAAACACTTCGTTCTTCTAAATTTATTACTCTCAAATACGAAGAAAGCTTTCATCATCCTACCTTTTCTCCTCCAAGAACATACCTTCAAAGTCTTCCCCTATGTTTCCCTCCAAACTGCCAAACATGCCCTTAAAGAAACTCTTCTAAAAATGTTAAACTTGGTGTTTTCAAATAAGACTTTCCCCTTGGTCAAATAAGATGAGATTTAGAAGTAAATAAGATCTTTCCAACGAACTATAAGACCCTTAAAACAGAAAGAAGCACAAAAAATATGATCAAATACTACACGAGTTCACGGTGAAATTGGAAATGTTTATGAATTTCAAGTTGATTTGTACCTATTCTTTAATACATTCTAAATGAAGTTTGAACACTTAGTTTTACACGACTTCATACTGAAATAAAAAATGTTAAAGAATTTTAGGTTAATTTGTATCTATTCTGTAATACATTGTAGTAAAATCAGAAGTCCAAACACTAGTTGAGAACTCAAAACAATCTTCTAACGACATGTAAAACCCTTTAAATGAAATGAAATACAACAAGATTTGATCAAGTCAAATACTACACGTGTTCTGAATTGGTCTGGTCCGGTTGGTGTCAAGTCCAATCTGGGAAAAGTAGTGATTTAGATTCCATGCAATCGAGTTGACTTTGGACCAGTGCACGCTGTGCACCCCCTACTTTTTTTAACCCGGTGGACAAGCTACCTCAGTCGATGGGGCAAATTGTGGGGAACATTGCCATATTTTATTGATAAAAGAAATTTAACTCCATTAGGAGAGGGGGTCTAAACCAAAATCTCTCCAAAAAGGACACCCCCTTTCAAAAAACAACAAATGCTAACAAGCTAAATGGAAATATATGGTGTTGACAATTGCATATGAATTAGACACACAAGAATGAGCATAGCAACACATAGGGGTGGACTTGGACCCAGTTCGGTCCCAGTTCCTATCCCAAACCGGCCGGTCCCGATCATTGGTAGGAGAAGATCGGGTCCAACCCTGTTAAATTCGGGTCTGGGCCAATTCCGAGTACCCGAGTAGTCCGGTCTCGGTCCTGTCCGGACCCAACCCCATTCTTTTTTTCATTTTCCTCCGTTTCCAAGCCAAAAAAAATGGCGGGACCAGAACCGCCCAGTTCAGTCTCCAAATGGATGAACAGAGGTTGGGTAACATGCTTGGATTGATTATGGGTGATCCCAGCATCAAACCGGATTTTCCGGACCGTGTTCCAGACCGGACGTACCGCCAGACTGAGTCGACCCCTAGCAACCCACAAGACATGCAAAGCAGATTGAGCCAGAAGCAAAAAGCACGATCTAAATGAATTCCAACAAAAAAAACGCTAAAATGATCTTTGCTTTAGTTGGAGACAGCAATATTCAGAAAAATAAGATCGAAATGGCTTCCTACGAATTAAGCTTTCTTGAATCTAAATAAATTATCTCCTTTAGTCTGAGGGGAGAAAGGTGATCATCCTACACACATAGAAACAGGTTTGTCTCTCCTAACACCAAATGAATCACTTCACACACACACATAAAAATTGCCTGTACATAAAGGTGAATTGACAAGATTTTCTGCAGTGTAATGATTTTGTCAGAAACAATGTTAAAAGCAAACTGAACAAGGGTTTTAATGCCACAACCTACTGCAAAAGCTGTTTCGGGGCCTCTTGTTTGATGCCATTTCTGAAAAAGAATCAATCAACTGTCCAGCTAAGCTACTTGGATCATCAATTAGAGTTTGAATGAAGGTAAGAACGACTCTACATTCCTGCTCGGTTGACCTCAAACTAAACCAAGTGAGCAGCTTTAACCTGAAGTCCTTTTCAATGTAACCCTCACACTCCAGCCAACGTATAATTTTCACACAGTACTCAAAGTTATCATCAAAGCACCCGAAAGAAGAAGCATTAGGAGCTTGGATCGGTGATCCATCATTTATCAAGCTGCTATCGGAGTCATGTGTTTCACCACCATTGTTAGTGCTACCCCTCTTTTTCTTGTTCGAATTCCGGAACCCATCACTCCTATCTGACCTGGCAACATCATCATCACTCCCAATGTCTTCTTCCCTTTGTTCTCTAGAAGAGTTAACAGGAGGGGTTAACTCTTCATTCAAATCAGGAACTGAAGCAACATTTAAGTCAAGCTGCCTCAACGTTCGTATTTGAATCCCACCCATATCAAATGATCACCCCGTCTAAGTTGCAAACTCTTCATTCAATGGTTTATCAACATCCAAAGACACCCTTATACGAAGAAATACCTTCAGAATTCCGTTGAAATTCTTTTCATCAGCTTTCACAAACTGACCTAGGCGGTTCCTAATCAATAGAGCTGTATCCTCCGTTATAAGATCTAATGGGAGATTATGTACCTGAATCCAGAACTCCGCCTTCGTGAGAGGACAATACAGAGGATTCTCAAGAGGATTTAGCCTGTGCATTATTATAAGATTACCCGTCATTGAGTATCCTTTGCACATCTGCCTCATGAAAAAACTGGAACAAAAATCGTTGACTACTCAGTTCTTTGATATGTACTCCGTTCCCTGGGCGCCAAGTATTAGCCATCGTCTCCCTAAAAAATGCAGCTTTGACCGGTTTGTCAGATAGAACTCTCCCTACTCCTGTCAGTGCCATGTTTTCATCCACACCCTTTGTATTTTCCGTTCCTACGTCCAGCCCTCCATCTTCTTCCTCCTCCAGTGATAATTTGGAGTATAAGTCTTCGATCGATGTAAATGAAACAACCATTATAGCAATGCAATTGAGCAGACGTCGTTGTGATCAAAAGTGTATCCGGAAAAACTCTAGAAGCCTAGGGAAGAAAACCCTTTATCTATAGCATATCAATGGTCTCATCTTTGCTTGATTTTTCCTCTGAACGCAGAAAGGCGTTATCTTTGGCTTGTTTGAAGTTTTTAAAAGGTAAAGCTTGACATTAATTTTTTGTTTAGTTGTTATGTTTGACATTGAAAGTTTGTTTAAGATAATAATTTACCTTTTTAAAAGGAGCCTCGATCTCATGTGAGGTGGAAGCTGAACTTGACCCCGCACCACGGGTAGCTTTTCTTTTCTTGGCTGCACCACCCTCTGTGAGCTCCACACCTTCCATAGCTTACTCCTCCTCCCTCACGTTGCTGCTTCCAGTTTGTAACTTGTTAATAGGGCCTCCATGAATAAATTGCCCAACTTCATTCACCAGCCACCTTCTTCCGGAACTGCCATTTCCTTTTTTAAAACCAGCCCTCAGCCAACCTCCATAAGCTTTCACCTTTCCACCTTCCGCATATTCAAAACGTTTAGAACATAATCAATCAGTGTGATTCATGAGTCCACAAATAAAGCAAAAGTGCGACAATCTTTCATATTTCAAATCAACCCAAAGAGGATCCCCATCCCGTTTGAGTTTCACTCGACGCTTTAAGGGACATTCCACCTCTAGCAACACCCTGATTCGCATAAATTCTTTCCACCCTCCAGTAAAGTTACTCGCATCCGCCTTGATAAATACACCAACCTGGTTGCCAATAATCTGGGCAATTTTCTCCGTGAATAGTTCGATCACAGGGTAAATTGTATGCATGGATCCAGAATGGCATATGAGTTAATGGAATCGATGTAGGATTATCTGCCGGCTCCAGTTTGCGTGCCACGAGCAAAGAATTATCATAGCACCAAGGTCCGTCTTCCATAATCCTCTCAAAGTCAACCTGGTTAAAAAACTGAAAAATGAACCTACGTTCTCCAATTTCACGTACGTGCACCAGGTCGCCATACGTCCGCCATAGTGTTTCGAAAAAACTGGAATTTAATAGGTTTATCAGTCAGCAATCTCCCTACCATGCACATCAGCGATGCCTCACGCGGTTCCTCGTTCAGAACGTCATCTATGTCCACTCCTTCCTCTTCATCATCCTGAAGACTCATCCGAGCATATAAATTTTCTACACCATCCTCCATCGTGGAAGCAGAAGGCAGAGCAAAGCAACAAGCTACGAATACTGATCAACGGCGGCCAAACCCTAGACGACTAGGGAGGAAAAATCTTCTGAATATTATGCGTAACCCACACAACTAGTGTCTTCACGCCCGCTACTACTTACACTCATTACCACACCCATCCGGCTACAATGCCTATTAAGAGAAATCTTATAGAGGACCACCTTAGAAGCAAGTATTTTCGGTAGGTTTAAATAATAATAATAATAATAATAATAATAATAAAATAATAATTATAATAATAATATAGAAATAATAATAATAGTTCTAATATTAATATTTTTTTGGGAAAATAATAATAATTATTGATTTTTTGGGGGGAAATAATACTGTAATACTTACGAGTATTTTAATAATGATGTTTTTACTTAGACTGTTTTCAGTCCTAGACCATATCATATTATACCATACCATATGAGACCAGACTTAAATAAACAAGTCTATACCAGACTTTCATATAAAATACACAAAGACCATATATTTATCAAACCAGACTAGTTCAAACAAGGACACTGACGCCGAGCGTCTTATCGATGAGTCGAGCGCCTTCCCAATTTCCTTGCGGGGCCATGCCCAAATTGGACCTTAATGGTTCTCTTGCAAAGGGTTATTGAGCCGTTCCTATATCGGGTCAATTAACCCAAGACATGGTTCATACTCCCGGCCTCCGTCCCAAAATGTATGATCGTGGTTGAGTAAGAAAAAGGTAAATGAATGATAGTCACAAAAATCTTTCCAAAAAAGGAAACAAGAAGAATTTTTTGGGACGGCCCAAAAAGGTAAGTGGGAAGAATTTTCAGGGACGAAGAGAGTAATTAATAAAGGGAAGTTGTTTAGACTAGAGAGTTTTTTTTATCTTTTTCTTCAGATGAAATTTTCAAGTGGTCAATATCTTGATATAAAATGTTATACACACACAACATTTAGATGTAATATCTTGAACGTTCCGTCAACTTGGCAATTACAAATGATGGACAAACTGTATTGATAAAGAGTAAGAGCCTGTTTGGTACCTTTTTTCCGACTCACCAACCTCAACAATCAACTTTTAATTTCACGTACTAAATTGGTTGAAGACTTGAAGTTACTATAGAGGACGATATTTAATTAATTTCATATAATTTTTTATTTAATTTTTGAGCTTTTTAAAATATATTACAGAAGTGAAACTTATTTACAAAAAAAAATGATTAATAGTTACTATGGGGTATAACCTCATAGTCACTTAAGTTTACAAATTTAACATAAGTTGCTATGATTAAGTTACAACACTACATATATAGTCACTTGTCACATTTTTGTGAACTACATTTATTATAGTCATATATATGTAATTATTTCTTAACTTATAAATAAAAATACCTTAAATATAATTTTTCCATAGTATAGCAGATTCGGCCAATATTTTAAATATAATTTTTCTATAATTTGGTCGCTTCAGGCATAACTTCATAATTATCAGTAGATTCAACTAACTTCAATTTCAGTGTTATCAAACTAGCTCCAATTAAATCAGACTAGACCAGACTTCCATATTTATAAAATACACAAAGGCTATGTTTGGCAGGCATAAGTCTCTGCCTTCTAGCTTTTGTACTGTTCAAAAGTCTCTAAAAGCTTCTAGTTATGTGTTTGGCATGACAATTTTAAGAGCTTTTCAAAAATTAAAAGATCTTTTTTGAGATGTTACAGAGAGTAGCATTTTAAAAAAGCCCGTGACTTTTAGTATTAATTAGTTCTAACAACTTGTATACCAAACCGAACTAAATCAAACAGTCGGCTTTTTACCAAACAGCTACCACCTTTTCTTTTTAAGATCTTTTCATCAGTCACTAAAAGCTAACAGTTATTAAAAAGTCCGCAAAAGTATCTTTTCAGCTAGTTGTGCCAAACATACCCAAAGACCATATATTCATCAAACCAGACTAGTTCAAACAAGACTAGTATAGATCAGACTTAAACAAACCAGATGAACAAATATCGGTCTAATTAAAAACATCATAACAATCGGTCCAAGTAAAAACATCATTATTATAATTATTATTATTATTAGAACTATTATTGTTATTTTATTATTATTATTGTTGTTGTTGTTATTCTTATTATTATTATTATTATTATTTAAACCTACCTGTAATACTTGCTTCTAAGGTGGAGGTAATAGAGATCGATGGGTCCTCTACCAGATTTTGTTTATCAGATTTTTTTGCTTCTAAAAAATGGAATGAGAGAGCAATTATTAACAGCCACCGAGCCACGTAGACTTACGTGCTCACTAGTGGGTAAATTACATCCTACAGCCGGTTGTACCGTGCCCACGGTACAGCTGGCCCTTTTTACGCCCTTGCGCTTCTCGCCCTAACATCGGACTTCTCCGATCTTCCCGTTCGCACTTGCTTCTTCAATCGCGCTTGGATTCTTCGATCTTCCACTTCGGCGAACTACTCCTCGTCGCCGCTCACTTCTCCTCAAGCACGGAGGTCCTTCTGCTGCACAAGAGACGGGCGGGTCTTGGGATTTCTTTGTTGGCCTGTGTTTCGAGGGCCCTGCGAGAAGAAAGAATACAGAGACTACGGGTGCTGCCGGAGAATACAGAGACGACATATTGAGATTTAGGAAACTGAGATTTGGTTGAGGAATCTGGAAAATGAGCATAAGCATGAAATGAATGAGCATATACAAATGAATATTGAACATATTAGCTAATGAGTTTTATGTTAAACTTAAATGAGTATAAAACTCAAGATAAATGAGTATACACAAATGAGCTTTTGAATTTTTCTATACTCATTTTGTAAGTTATGTATGCTCATTTGCTACCTCTTTATGCTCATTTTAAACTGCTGCACATTTCAAACATATCATACTACATTGTGTTAAACTCAAATGAGTATACAACACAAAATGAATGAGCATACACGAATAAGTTTTTGATTTTTTTGTTACTCATTTTTTAAATTATGTATGTTTATTTGGTGCCTCTTTATGCTCATTTTAAAATGTTGCACATTTTAAACATATCATACTACATTGTGTTAAACTCAAACGAGTATACATCACAAAATGAATGAGCATACACGAATAAGCTTTTGATTTTTCTGTTACTCATTTTTTTTAGTTATGTATGTTTATTTGGTGCCTCTTTATGCTCATTTTAAAATGTTGCACATTTCAAACAAAAAATTAATAAACCAAAAATTAATAAAAAGAAAGGCAATTAGAATATATAAAGCAGAGAACACGGATGCTCATTTTTAGGCTCTCAAAACTCAAAAGAAACAGCTTGATGATCAACAATATTGCGTCAATGCTCATTCAAGAGGAGACATGTTTTTCACCAAAATTACAAAAATGCCAACGGCTGTACGGCTGACACCATATAACCGGTTGTATAGTATATGCTTCCTCACTAGTGAGCATGTGACGGGCTTAATAAAATTTCTGAGTATAATACGGAGTATATATATTTATTCATATACTCCGTAACATATACGAAGTATATAGCAAATTGTCCAAGCGGCGCACCTCTCCGATCTCCGGGCTGTGCATCTCTTCTATTCCATGAACCCAAATAACCTCTTCGAGACTTCGATCTCCAGCAATATTGTAGAAATTAAAAAAAAATCTACTTCCAAATTCAATTTTTTTTTTGTTTTTTTTTTCGGTCTTCTTCTTTGGGCATAGTTTTCTTGTTCAAAGACCGGAAGATGCTCAGATGAGTTGACCGAATAGCTCTTGTGTAGTAAATGGAGATAGCAAGGACATTTTTGTCTTTAATGAAATGTTACATCCAAAATCATTTTTTTTCAAACACTCCAACTTTTACCTTTAAATTAAAGTTACTTCTATTCTCAAACACTACTCACTTCTACTTTAAATCACTTCTTCAATAATCTCTTAAATAAATCACTTTTGATAAGCATAAACTCTTGTAAACACTCCCTAAGTTGGGAGAAGGAGCGTAGAAGGAGCCTATAGAGCCTAACAACTCAGCATGTCCATAAATTTAGTTCTTCAATAGTACCGTCAATATATTCATTCAATACACTTAATTATAGTATTCACATTGTCAATTTAATTTTTTCCTGCATCCAGTACCGTCAATATATTCATTCAACACATTTTTTGTTTAAATGCATAAATTATTACTTATTTTATTACAAATAACATATTTGACAATTTCTTTTTAGGCCTTTTGGCTTGAATATTACTAAAAATAGGATAAAAGACAAAAAGTGATCCCTTTTTAAAAATACCAAAACTGTGACCAACATCATAATTAAACCTAGCGGTGCAAAGTGACTCCGACCAAAGTGACCATGTCGCCATAGTGACTATCCACCGGCCATAGTATTTAGTTGCCATGCATTTAACCTTAATTTTTAATAAATGTATACTTAGTATTGTAACAATATAAAAATACGGGGGTAAAGGGGATGCGGTTTTCTCTTTTGTTTTTAAACAATTGTTGATTTTCTATGCATTTAATGCATTCGATCAATTCATGTTTCTTTTTTTAAAAAAAATACAGAAAATGTAGTTTATTCCCTTTATTGTAAAGTACTGGGAGGAGGAGTTTTATCTTCTTAAATAAACCGACATTATTTTTCGCTTTAAACATGTTTTTGTAAAATGGTACGTGTTTAAAACGCGTTTAAAATACATAAAGGCTAACTAAGATTCGTATGCAAATTATATCGTGGGATCCTTACATCGTGCACACGGTGTACAATCCCACTACTATGTATTTGCACTTTGTTTTCTTCTTCTTTGCAGTACACCATTTTTCTTTTTTCCTTGACATGTATTTCTTTATTTTTTTCTCCATCAAAATACTAAAAACTTAATGGTAATTTTACTTTTCTTTATCTTCAACTTAAATTAAACTCAATCTATTTTGTATTCTATATCAATTTATAACAAAAAAATTATAAATCTAAATGAAGCAAGTATATTGCATTACATATCCATAAACTAGTTTTTATGTAATCTTTTTTATATTCATACACTTTTTTGTAATACTACGTACTACGTTCGTCCCATTTTATGTGTCCTATTTTGGTTTGAACAATTATTAATAAAATGATTGAAAAAGTATGATTGAGATTTAAGTCTAATAAAGTGAAATGATGTAGATCATATATTTCTTCCAAAAAAATCGGCACTTATTTTGGGACAATCCACGAAGGAAACTAAGACAGGTAAAACGATACGAACGGAGATATTTTTTCATATTCATACACTATTTTGTGATATATTTTTATCTCATTTATATGTTTTAGTGGATCTTTATGGCATTGAGTTTGTCTTTTTATTGACATTTAATAAAATATGAGATTACATTTTCATATGTGTGGTTAATTTTTTCATATGTGTGAGTTACATTTATACACGATTCATGTAGTCACATTTGATAATACATGAAGTTACATCTTCATGCGTGCAAATTACATCTTCTTATTCGCGATTTACATCTTCATGTGTCTGAGTTACATTTTCTTATGTATGATTTACATTTTCATGTGTGCGAGTTACATTTTCATACGTGTGAATAACATTTAGACTTGTCTCAAGAAATTACATTTTGTATACACGTGACTACGTGAGTTATATTTTCCACCAATATGAATTACATTTGTGCGGCACTGGGGTAAATGAAAATGATGAATGATGATGAATTACATTTGTCATAATGCGAGTTACATTACAGAATAAACCTCTGATATTGAAATAAAATTCCACACGTGTTTTAGATGCGGAAGTACAATTTTTTTAAATCATTTCTATAGCCCTCATAATAATGACAAAACATATTCTCTATTTACGTAAAGTAATTGGTCAATTAGAATCTTTTTTCACTATTTACATTGAAATCAGTGTTTTATTTTTTATACGTATTCAACAACTTACATTTTGATTTGAATGCAGTTACGTATTTCATCAACGTGAGTTACATTTTTTTAAACGCGAGTTACAATACCCTGCTACTGAAACAAAAAAGGTTATTGTTCACGCGTGATACAACTGATACTGTTCAAGCTTGTTTTAGTTGTTGAAGTACGATGCTCATCACAGACTGCTCCCACAATATGACAACTATAGCTTGTGCACAATACCTAGCATAATAAGAGGGACACATTGATACCCGCATATAAACTTACAAAAAAAACAAATACTCATTATGTATTCTTTTGTTTGCTACACTTTTCTTTTTGAAACTTATGAAAAACTAATATTCTTTCCTTATTCTTTTTTGTTTGTTACACTTTTCTTTTTTAAACTTACGAAAAACTAAGATTCATTCCGTATTTTTTGTTTGTTACACTTTTCTGTTTGAAACTTAAGAAAAACTAATTGCGTCATGTATTCTTTTGTTTAGTAAGTCTTCCCTTTTAAAATACTTGGTTAACCTTACACTTTCTGAGACAATTCCTTAAATAGGAGTAAAACATGGAAGAAGTGCAAAAATAAGAGTAGATTATTAACATTCCCCAAATAGTATTATTGTAAACTTGGATAAGGATAGCCCTGTAGGAGCTGTTGCATGCAAAACTGTTGTCGGCCACTAGCCACCAAGATCCACCAGTTAGATGCCGCTGCCACCACTGGTCTGCCTCGCTACTAACGGGCTAACCCAGTTATGCAATAGAACTAAGGACCAATTATTTATATTAATATTAATTAGATAATGGGTATTAACTATTAAGGGTAGAAACTAGAAAATTAATAGCAACAGCGAGCAAAGGCATGTACAGCGCTCACTGTACTCCCATTGTAGGTATACGAAACGAACTGTCCTTTTCCAATGTCTCTTCAGTCTTCAGTGTTGTTTTCAGACGGAAAGATAAGATTGTTTCATTTTTGTTAGCAACTTGTAATCTCGAATTCACCGAATTAATCCTAGCCTCCTAGGCTGCTAATAACCCACTCTAAATTCTTGAGTGATATAAATTTGAGTCGCTTAAACGCTCAATTAGGTTCCCACCACCAAGGCACTAACTATGCACCATCGTGCATGAGGAATCTCACTTGATTTATAGATTGTGCATGTCCTTAGATTTCCAACATAGCTTTTCGAAGAAACAACATTGATTGGTTAAACAAAATAATGATAGTGCAATCACTGAAGCAAACCTGAAGGACTAGAGAATCTCAAGTGTGGGAGCTAGTGCACGGGCTAAAGGATCTTAAGTATGAGAGGCGAGAGCTAGTGAACTTGAACTACTCCCACTTGTCAAGATGATATATTCTTCCATTACTTTCATGGGACAAGAAAAGACTTGACGTGATCCATTGAAAAAAAAAGAAAGATAGACCATCTGTAAACAAACCATAAGCTTTGGTGACACATTCTTAATTTTAAAAGTTCCGGCATCTGGCATCATATAGCTAACTTTTTTCAAGTAAAATCAATTCAAATAGTCTATTTTATTATTCCTCTAAAAAAATTGTTTTGTTGGTGTGAATGACAATTGTGACTAATTTGATGGATATACGCACAGAACCAGCGTGTCAAACCAAACAACACTACATTCAATGGGTAATTGACATAGGGCAGACAATAACCATTTTGTTTTTACGAGAAACAGCGCGGCCCGGCACCTTGTTACCTGCTCCATTACCTATGTCATGACTCTGACCCACCAATAGTGTCAACAACCATTGTATAATCCGTTAAGGGCATCTACAGTCCATCCTTACCGAACCGAATTATACAAGGCATCATGTATATCATGCACATAGTATCTCATGACAACAACATGAAAGTAAGGTTTTTTATGTTTCCTTTTTTATTGGAATCGCACCAGGTGTGCTAATATATACGGCTACGCTCAAACTTTTCCAAAAAACACTCTTTTTACTAGAATCACACCATGTCTATATATATAGTTGTTTTAGCATACAAGTATTGAACCTGCATAAGTCACTGATTACATAATAAAAACATTAAAGTTATACATAATTTGTCGCTGAAAATATACTACCGCAGGAAGCTAGATCCATTAGTTACATTACATGTCTGACTTATCAGCACATTCCACACCCAGGACACAGAAATATATTTGAATGGCAAATTGAGAACCACATGAATTGCCTGCGGGAATGATCGTAGAAATGTAGAGGGTCAACATATGTGGACTCTCCAGCCAAACAGCAACATATGGGAAAATAGACTGGCCTAAGTACCATTCATTTCATGATGTTGTAACTCTTTAGTCTAAGGACGACAATGAGAATGGGCCTACGGGGAAAGGATGACATGGGGTTTGGGGAGGGGTGGGATGGGGATATGTGAGATATTCCCCTACCCCAAAATATTGGGTGGGTGAGATATTTTCCACCGCCAAAATATGGGGCGGGTGATGGGAATGCTATACCCACCACATCCACACCCGTCCCCCACTACATACACACACATGAATACTATAAATAACCACACACACATGAATACTATATAAAAGATCACCTCATGAAGTTTTGACGGGAACCACTGTCCAAACTTGTCTATTGAAGGGACTTTCAGGTGGAATTTTTTGAAAAAATGTCGTGAGCATATTCTTCATGATGCGTAGATTACTTCCACAAAATTTCAGCTTAAAATTCAATCGACAAGTCATTTAAATAAATAATTGAAAAAATTGCATTTTATATACGAAGTATCTATAAACTACGCAATTTTCAATAATTTATTTATCTGACTTCTCAATTGAATTTTAACTTGAAAATTGGTGCACATAGTCTACACTTCATAGAAAACATGCTCACAAAATTTCATTAAAAAATTCAACCTGGAAGCACATCAAATGAAAGAGGCCTAAAATTGTAAATTTTAGGTCTACCTTACTATATATATAATTATATTATACTCTCTCTAACCCATAAAACTTTGTTATCTTTCCTTATTTAGTCGTCCCAAAAGACTTTGTTATTTCCACTTAAAGTAACAAATATGTGTTTCAAGTTATTTCTTTTCCTCTACACAAATCACAATCAAATATTTTAGGGAAAAGAGGCAAATGAGCCCTCGAACTAATAAAAAAAGTGCAAATAAGCCCTTTTGTAGGAGGTTCTGTCCGATCATCGTCATTTGGGGAGGTTCTCGGTGGAATTTTTTGATGAATTTTTTTGAGCATTTTCTTCATTAAGTCTAGTTTAGCCATACCGAATTTCAGCTAAAAATTTAACCGGGAAAGCACTCAAATGATTTTCGGAAATATACTGCGTGGTTTAACTGCGCAGTTATCTTCAAAAATTCATTTGACTGTCTTCCCGGTTGAATTTTTAGCTGAAATTCAGTAGGACTAAACTAGACTTAATGAATAAGATGCTCAAAAAATTACATCAAAAAATTCCACCGTGAACCTCCCCAAATGACGATGACTGGATGGAACCTCCTACAAAAGGGCTTATTTGCACTTTTTTGATTAGTTCGAGGGCTTATTTGCCCCTTTTCCCAATATTTTACTTTACTATTCCATGAACAAGTTAACTTTATCCAAGTTTTGTGGGACAAAGGGAGTACATAACAAACGCATACAAATGTACACCTATATATATACATATCTAACAACATTATCTTACAACATTATAATTGTGAATAAAGGTGGTACCCTTCATTTTTGTCAATACATCATATGCATAAGAAATGGTACATTACTCTTAAAAAGTAGGACTTTACTTTTTCTCTTGCTTTTTTACCCTTGTACGTCGTTAACCTCAATACCTCCAATTAGATTTAGATTAGATTGCTGGAATTGAAGATATATTCAGAGACGGTGACATGGGAGTTTTTTGTTAATCGGAATTCAGGCGACAAGCCCTTCAGGTTGCTGAAATTGAAGGTATATTCATAAAAGGCCACATGGGAGTTATCTCTGAACATAATCTAAATCCTTAACAAAGAGACAAAGAGCCTTTGACTCAGTTTATCGTAAGCTACGATTTACCTCATGTTTACATTTATCCATGAAAAACTGTAGGCTACACCTTTATTTACAAAGATTTTTTTTTGTTGATTTATTTACAAAGATTTTTTGTTGTTGATTTATTTACAAAGATTTGAAATTATGTTTTTCACAGCGAGTACCTCCTTTTATTTTTATATGACATAGTTTATGAAAATTTTATTGCCATATGTGCTACTCTATCTCTTATATTTGTCCCATTTTAAATTTTTATCCGTCTCTTTAAGTTTGTCTCATATTATATTTAGTGATATTTTATACTACGTATTTGGGTGATTGCAATTCATTTTTACTTTACCTACACTTTATCAATCCACAACCAATCACACAATTTCATTTATCTTAATAAATCTAAAACTCCCTCATGTCTCAATCTTAGGAGATAAAAGTAGTACTTCCTTTGTCCTGTTAAGATTGTCTACTTTCCATGAGAGTCTCTTAGTGGGCACTAGTTTTCACGCCTTACGCGACCAAACGTTAGTCACACATATATGTGTATTAGTGAACATTGTTAATGAGTTAATGATACTATGCACATTATTAGAGATTTAGAGTATCTCCAATGCTAAATGTGCACGGTGCACATGTGACATGAAAGATAGCCACATAAATATTAGCAAATAAATTACCTTTCTCCTTATTTGAATGATATTATTCAATTTTGGTAAGTTTTTCTCCACAATGTCAAGAAGACCATCTAAATGTTGATGGTAGCCTTATAAACATTGTACGCCTTATAAAAAGTCTAACATTGTACTCTGTTTAGACTATATGGACCATGTGGTACGTAGTTTGGAAAATGGGGCTCTGAATATGCAATCCAGACTACTTTGTAATATTAGAGCCTGTTTGGTGATCATGTTTTTCGACTTATCAGGCTTTTCAGCCAACTTTTTCATCAAACACATAACTTTTAATTTCGCTGAATTGTATAATAATAATAAAAGTAAGGTTAGAATTTCTTTTTTGGCTATATTGGTTAAAGTTAGTGTAGACTACCATTTTAGCTACTTTTTCATATAATTTTTTCTTTTTTAACTAACAAAAAATATTTTAAACATAATTTTTTTCATAAATCAAGAGAGTCAGTCATTTCAGCCACTTCAGCCAATTTTGGTAAGTTTTTCTCCACAATGTCAAGAAGACCATCTAAATGTTGACGTTGTGGGTAGCCTTATAAACATTGTACGCCTTATAAAAAGTCTAGCATTGTACTCTGTTTAGACTATTTGGACCATGTGGTACGTAGTTTGGAAAATGGGGCTCTGAATATGCAATCCAGACTACTTTGTAATATTAGAGCCTGTTTGGTGATCATGTTTTTCGACTTATCAGGCTTTTCAGCCAACTTTTTCATCAAACACATAACTTTTAATTTCGCTGAATTGTATAATAATAATAATAATAAAAGTAAGGTTAGAATTTCTTTTTTGGCTATATTGGTTAAAGTTAGTGTAGACTACCATTTTAGCTACTTTTTCATATAATTTTTTCTATTTTACTAACAAAAAATATTTTAAACATAATTTTTTTCATAAATCAAGAGAGTCAGTCATTTCAGTCACTTCAGCCAGAACTTCATAAATTTCAGCAGAATCAACCAATTCAGCCTATTTCAGTGTCACCAAACAGGCACTTAATATAAATGTCAAAAAATCACACCAGCAATCCACATAACCCTCCCTCCCTGGGGTTGAACAAAATACCCCTCACTGAAATTTCATTAATAGTGTATTTTATTTGACAGATCCCCTTTGAACATTGAAACATCTGATACATCTCCAACTTGGAGAGGAGAGAAACATTTTCTCAAGGGTCAAACTAAAGATGATTGCCTGTCAGTGATTCCCACCTTCTATGGTCCTAAAGGTTTATATATGGAAGACCGCAGTGATGCTCCGGAAATTTTAGAGCAACCTGAAGGAATAATCCTCCAAGGTGATGACCGCAGTGACTCCAGTGAGATGCAGGAATTACTTGGATGGCGTAAAAATCCTAAGGTTAAGAACATAAAGATGAAGGATCAAGTACTGAAGCTCCTCGCTCAGAAATCAATGAGATGCTGGGAAGGTAGAGGTGTCACGATGAAGATGAAGTGGAAAATCAAGGTTGTTTCCTATCACCCACCTTGAGGACAAGGTGGTTGTCTAAGGGGGGAGATATGATAGGGTCCTGGACTGTAGAGAACAATAATAGTAGTAATAGATTTATATTAAATAATTGTGGTAGTTTACAAATAAGGGTTACGGGCCATGTAAGTCATGGGTTTGGGTTGGCCCTTTAGAAAAGAAGTAGTATAAGAGTGGGAGGAAGGAAAGAGGGAGGTAGGCAGAAATTGGGAATAGAAACTAGGACTCTGGGAGAGATAGGCACTCTCGAACTGTTGTTTTGTAATTTCCTGAGTATTTCTCAGAATCCCTTGATTATTATACTACTGTTTTTACTGTTTGGATCAATCTCTATCATTAGAGAAGTCACAATTTTTCCTTTTTAGCAGCATATGATGTTTTTGTATTTTTCCCTTTTAGCATCATATGATGTTTTGTACTCATATGTTCTTGGATGCCCTCTCAATGTCATTTTAGTGTATCGAATTACACACTCTTGCAAAGTGGAGTGTGGCCGTTCCCTACTCTATGATTGTATCATTGTACACAACTAACAAATGAGGTAAGAGAGTGTACAAACTCTTACAGTTCTCAAACTCTCAATCATAATAAGTTATGTTCACTTGTTCAGTTTTTTCAATGGTAACAAAATAGGGCATCATGGTATGCGTAATATGTTCATATTCCAGTACTTGTGTGGCTTTATAGATGATTGTTTTTTATTTTTGCCCAAGGTTTTATACTACTAGCTTTTATGAGTTCATTTATGTATTCTGGAAATTCTATAATGAAACCTCAAAATAGTTTGGGTGTCTATAGGCACTACATAGTAACAGTCTTCTTTCCAAACGAGAAATGGACCAGATTAAAGCTTAACTTGTTGCAATGGGATAGGCATTACATGTATGTGTTTACTACAACCATCTGTAATCCGACGGTTAAGATATGTGAAGATCTCTAGGTCATCACTCATCAGCTGTTCAGCGAGAGGAGTTTATCATAGACAAAAGCCATGGGGTATGTGAAAGATTTGGCTTTAATGGAGTTCTATTACATCATTGCTCTTGTTCAGATGCTCTGGAGTCTCATTTAGTACTTTCCACATATACATGTTACTTACATTGTAGCCAATTATCCATCATGTACTTTTTGCCATAGTTTGGTACCTGTATAGAGTTACTAGCTGTTTATTCATGGTTAAGTGGTCATCATTCAATTCCTTTTACTAAGCAACCACATAGGAAATCTTAATTTTCAATAAACGTCATGAGACAACTATAGTACTACTGATAAAGCTAAGTTTGTTTCTTCAACTAGAAAGGGATCTCAAATATTCAACTATGATACTATGATCAACAAAGACATTTTAGTAGATTATTCCAGCTTTCCTTACAAGCATTGTGGCCATACATAGATTGTTAGGTATGTCCGTACGTGAATGTGAATTCGGGAAATTGGCATGATGTTCTTGAGATAGTTTATCATGAGCTCATTTGGTAGCTAATAAAAGATTTGGCTTACTCATTTGGGGAAATGGATTTTACCGAAGGTTGTTCCTTTTTAAAAAATTCAGCAGGATTAGCCATAGATTCAGCCACATAACTCATCATGAATGAGGCACGACATATGTGTGTCACATACTTTATTGGCTAATTGCTATGCATCCCCATAGTTTTTCATCTACTAGATAGAAAATTCAGTTTAGGTCAAGTTACATGCTCAATCTAGACTGGAAAAAGTTCTTTTTATGATACCAGACATAAAAATACTCACGTATAAAATTAATTTCCTCCCAAGAATTGACAGCTTGTAACAAATGAAGCATTCAACTTCAACACAATTAACAACTAAATTCTAGAAACGGTCAACCCCAAAAACAGCAATTGAAGTTTGATGATTTGATGAACACTAAAAAAGGCATTAAGGAACGTGAGAAAAGACTTGATTGTTAAGAAGTTGGGATTGACTTAAAAGTTCTAACAAATTGGATGAATATCTCAACTTCTCGAGGAGAAAGAGGTCACTATCAGATGAACATAAGAATGATAAGATACGCCCAGCTCTAGAGCATGCAAAGAAACGATTGAATTGGAAATCAAATTGAAATGTCATCAAGCAAAATGAGGTTGGAGAAGAGTGCAAATTGATGAAGGAAAAGAATACATTACATACTCTCAAGATGATGGGTGCTTTCCCTCGCACGCAGGGCTCTCGTCGAAATTCATTGAAGGGTATTTTGCTGTGACCATTCCAACCTCGAATACCAAGTTCTCTCCGCTGGATCTGATTCCGGTTATGCCCCACCACTTGAAGAAAGCCCGGACGCTGATCCCGTCGAGCTCCGCGATACGATTTTTGCCGATTTTACCGGTGATTTTCTTCGAATAGGTGGCCAGGTAGTTGTCCGGATGGAGAGTGATGCGACAACTGTCTCCAAGAAAAACGGCGAAGTCGCCGGTAGTCTGGTTGAGAGTGTGGCCTCGGACGTTTTTTGGGAGAAGCCCTATAGGAAATCCATACTCCAGTAGCTCATCGTGGGCTGCGGTTGGACTTACTTTCGGGTCCGGAACACCGTCGGAATGGGACAGGCTTAAGAAGAGAGCAAAAACAGTGAAGTAGAAGAGGGAGAGCAGCTCTGCCATTCTCGTGTTGGAAAAATAACAATTAAATTGAGTCAAGATTCTAGAGGCATACAGCCGGCCCTAGGCAATTATGAAAACCATGTAGCTAATACTCCGTGAGCCCGTTTGGTAACACCAAAATCGGCTGTTTTGGCTGATTCTGCTGAAATTTATGATATTCTGGCTGGAGTGGCTGTTTTGGCTGATTCTGCTGATTTAAGAAAAAAATATTTTAAAAATATATTTTATTAATAAATTAAAGAAAAAATTATATGTAAAAATAGCTAAAATGGTCCTCTACAGTAACTTCAGCCAATACAGCCAGAAAAGTAACTCCAACCTTACTTTTTCGGCTTATTACACAATTCAGCGCGCGAAAGTAAAAGTTACGTGTTTGGTGAAAAAGCTGGCTGATAAGCCTGATAAGCCGAAAACAGAGTTCTCCAAACGGGCTCCGTATGTTCCAACTCTGATTAAAGCATGGAGTGAAAACATGGTTTTCCTTGTAAGTCTCATCAGGACTTAGCTCGTTTGGCGACCGGCTTATCAGGCTTATCAGTCAGCTTTTTCATCAAATACGTAACTTTTGATTTCGCGCGCTGAATTTTGTAATAAGCAAAAAATGTAAGGTTGAAGTTACTTTTCTGGCTGTATTGGCTGAAGTTACTGTAGATGATCATTTTAGCTATTTTTTCATATAATTTTTGTTTAATTTATTAATAACAAATATTTTAAATACAATTTTTTCATGAGTCAGCAGAATCAGCCAATACAGCCGCTTCAGCCAGAACTTCCATAAATTTCAGCAGAATCAGCCAATTCAGCCAATTTTAGTGTTACCAAACGAGCTCTTACATTCATTTATTGAAAACCACATTGAATATCAAGACATCACACTCGTACCATATAAAACTGGATATATTTCTATTCTCGGTACTATATACGTTTATCTTTTAATGTTCATAACTCAGACCTCAACGTTAATTATTGCAAGCATAAACTAAACTAACATACTTCTATATTGTACACCATAGTCATATACAATCAAAGTATAAATAAAGGATAAATCACGATTTATTGATTTATAACCAGGGGCGGAGCCAGGGGTCAGGGTGGTCAGCCGACCCCGCTGAAAGTTCAATAATGTAGAGTAAAAAGGTATGACTTATGGAAAAATCAGCATCATCTTAACTTGAAATAAGCAAACTTTGATGTGTGACGTTGATTATATTTTTAAATTTAAAAATAAAACAGCTTATTCAGTCATTAGTTGTGTGAACATTATGATACATTACATATATATCAATACATTAACCGAAAAAATACTCATTAAACTGCCATTTATCTCAGCTCCATATGAAACATATAACTCAAATATTGTATAATAACTATTCATCATTGTGATGTTGTATATAATTAAATTCCGACCTCCCTCACACATTTTCTGGCTCCGCCCCTGTTTATAACTCTTATCAAACACCTAGCATGCATAGAGGTTCATCTCAAACCTTAGCTTAGAAATTAGTCTCTAATACTCATATTAATCACAATACAATAATTAAATGCCTATGGAATTACAAAAAAATACCTAAACACCAATGATGGCTGAGGATAATCTTCCCTCCTCGAGAACTTGAAGAAAATACCAAGAACAAAAATATAAAATTTAAGAATCAATCTATGGAATGAGTGATATTAAGCGATGGAAACAGGAGTTTATATAGACTAAAGATTAACATATTTTAGTCTATTCACGATAATAAAAAAAATAGGATCAAATGAAATTTTTCAGCTCTCAACCTCCAAATCTTCACATCTCTTCACAATATTTCAGCATGTTCTGCTGTTTTGTGCAGAAATCAGAATGACCGGTGCCGGTTGGGCATGCGACCGGCGACGGTTGGGCATGTGACTGGTGCCGGTTGTAGTCATTTTCGCAGGAAATCGGTCCGAACGGCGCCAGTTACGTCAAATGACTGGCTCGGTCCATTACAGTGGCACACTTGGAGAAATTCACACTCGACCAGCGCTAGTTATGTCAAACGACCGGCCCGATCTATTACGGTGGCACATTTGGAGAAATTCACATCCGACCGACACCGGTTGTGTCCAGACCGGCACTGGTGGTGTCCTAACCGGCGCCACACACCGAACAATATATCTTATTTTTCGTTACTAACTTGGACATGGTTGTTTCACCAAAGTTGTAGATAATGAAGTCTTCTATCAACCAAAGCTTGAATAAAGGGATCATCCAATCAAAAGTTATGGATAAAATCATGAGAGGTATGCATCTAGGAATCCCATCAGCAACATCTGACTTTACTGGTTGATTACTTGACTATGTCTTGATCCTTTCATATTCTGGCCATGACGCCTTCACAACATTTGTAGATTATTGAGTTTCAATTCACATGAAATTTGAATCGAGTCATTTTGAATTCGCTACAATAAGTTATACTCGAATCATGAGAAGAACGTTATCTTCTTGGTCCAAAAAGTCGTTCATCACAATGTTTTATGCTCTAGCTCTCATTTTGAAGATATTTGCCCAATTTCTCTTCTTCTCTTCAACAAATACTTTGAAGAGATTTACATAAGTATATATAAGTATAAAAAATTAAAAATATATATATATAAAAGTATGTTGAGGTTTATTCCTTCAACCCTTGGGTTCAACACGTAAGCCCAAAGATTTCGAGTGGATTGTTTATGTGCGAGTGATTAACTGATCAAACAACAAGTAAGATGGGCTAAGAGGAAGAATATCAAGTAAAAGACTGGATATTATTAATGTCTAATAAACCCCCAATATAATACGCTTGCTAAGGCCGAAGACTGTTTGTCTTACACCTCAGTAAAAGAGCTGCGAGTAATAAGCTAACAATAAGCTAGAATGCTAATGATAATAAGTTGTCAACCCCTTACAATGAAATAAATGCAGGGGTTGGCCCATTACCCCCTTATTCGGACGAACGTCCAGGCCAACAAGACAGTTTATCTCAACGGGCGTCCTGCCAGAGCAATGATGGATCACGCCCCAAGGGCCCAAGGTTAGGTCGACAAACGTCGCCACCTAAAGCCCATGACCATGTGGTGTCGAGTCCAATCTATATACCAAATTCTACTAAATGCCAGAATATGAACGACCCAGAACCCTTTGCAAGTATCACCAGGAGCAGGCCCCAAGCCAAGGAGACGTTCGTCCCCACGGATTAGGCGGGAAACCCAGATTCTGGCGGGAAGCGCATTTAATGCTAGGGACTTGGTGGTTGGAACATCAACCACTCACAGCTCTCCACATCACCATGGCCAACTGCCCATTGGTGGTATAAATAGCAGCATTTATTTCATTGTAAGGGGTTGGCAACTTATTATCCTTAGCATTCTAGCTTATTGTTAGCTTATTACTCGCAGCTCTTCTACTGAGGTGTAAGACGAACGGCCTTCGGCCTTAGCAAGCGTATTGTATCGGGGGTTTATTAGACATTAATAATATCCGGTCTTTTACTTGATAATCTTCCTCTTAGCCCATCTTACTTGTTGTTGGATCAGTTAATCACTCACACATAAACAATCCACTCGAAATCTTTGGGCTTACGTGTTGAACCCAATGGTTGAAGGAATAAACCTCAACATACTTATATATATATATATTATACTTATATATGTAAACATAGGTAAATATAACGACTATCAATTAATGAAATAGGAAATAATGCACTTGTAATAAAATGTAATATATTTTTTATTAGGCTTACATCGTACTTTCATCTTTTAAAGTTGACTTACATGGAGTAATTTAAAAAAAAAATCACAATTGATCTTAACCAGGGGTGCCCTCAATAGATGAAATGTCTAGGTCTGCACCTGATGCCACCATCAAGAGCATCTCCAATGGGAGGGTGCATTGCAGCTGATGTGGCATAGGAGAGAGATAGAGATAGAATAAATATTTGGATGAAGTGGTGTGTAGGGAAAAATGAAAAAGAGGAGAGATAGAGGTAAAAATGGACCACAGTCTATGACAAGGTCCATATATGGACCTTACACGGGATTAGAGGAGGAAAATTTGATGAAAAGTGGGTTAAAAGTGATATAAAAAAATAAAAATGGAAATAAATTAGGAAATACGTGGGTCTTACACATAAAAATTGTGAGATAAAAAATGGGACCCATGCGTAAGGGTGTGTAAGAGACCACACCCTTGCATTGGAGTTGCTCTAAGGTTACACGAGATATGGATTCACCCCACTTTCATCATTGTGTTCGTCTCTTCACAGATGGTAACTAACAATGGTTTAGAGAAGTCACTGGGTTACTGACTACCTTGAAAGCGGTCAAATCCTCGAACATGTTAGTATAAGGGGATGATATGGGCTCAATGACGTAGTTGGCGAATGTTAGGGTTTCATCAATTTCATTGGCTACGGTTAGAGCTAGTTCTGGTGACAACGTGGATGACGTCTAGGGTTTGTGATGGAGGCGGTTAATCCATTAGTGACTAGGGGTGTGTTGGAGGTGATCTGCTGCGGTTAACGTGATCCAGTGACTACCTCGTCAATAACATGGACATAGTCACTAACCGGGTTTGTGATGGATTTTTGTGGTCACAAGGGATCCAATGACGACTGATTGTGCGGTTGCTACCATTAGTCACTAGTCGTGGAGTCACTGTCGACGAAATGTTATGGTAAGTTAGTAACTATCGACGACATGAGCTTTAAGTTATTGATTTCATGTAACGTCCCGCCCCGTAGGGTGTGAGGTAGTTACTCCTAGTACTCTCCAGACTTTGTCTTCACCTATGCGCTCCTTGAGAAACTTCTCGGGGGGGGGGGGGGGGGGGGGGGGGGGGGTCACCCATCCTAAGTGTACTCCTGTGCTCGCACGTTTTACTTGGAGTTCTTAAGAGATAGCTCCTTAAAAGGAGATGCACCTTGTTGGTACGAGTTCTACTATTAATTCCTTTAAATTAATCTCAAGTATTACAGTCACTCCACTTAGGATCACAACGCCCTCGTTGCGCCCATAAGCTAATTCAATCTCAATCATATCTCAGAATCTTCATGTGCTAAGTGCTCGCCTGATATCCAACGAATCAACACACTGTCGCAGGGTTGTTCTGATACCACCTATAACATCCCGCCATGTAAGGCTCGATGTAGTTACTCATGAATCCCACCCAGATCTCTAGTATTGTCTTCACAGACTAATCCGAGCATTTTATTGCGTATGTTGTCCTCACTCATGCGCGTCTTGAGAAACTTTATAGGGAGGTCACTCATCCCAAGACTATTCCCTTGCAAGCACACTACACTTGAAATTCTTAAGAGACGAACTCCATAAAAAGAGACGCACATGTTGGTATGGCTAGTACTATTAATCTTGTAAGGAATAAATGTAGTTAGATTTTGATGATGCTAGATTAACTAGAATGTTAGAGTACCCTCATTAGAATCTGTGTATTAGAATTTCTTAAAAGTATAGTCTGCTGGGCATAAGACCCCCAAGGTCCTCTGTTAGTCTCTATCCGAACAGAAGTACTCGAGGTCCTCTGTGACTACCTCTCCGTGGAGCAACAGAAGCCCTCACACTTTGCTTATTCCCAAGCAAGTGAAGCCGGTTATCATAATGGAAGATTCCCTCAACGACTAAGTTTTTCTCAACGGAAAGTCACAAGACATAGCATTTAATGCTCATTTAATGAGCTCCATACTCTGAAGAGTTAAAGATGATGATTGACCGAGATTTCAAGGAAATCGTATCCCAAAATAGCAAGCCGCCAACTTTGCAGGTCCAACCGGTCAACTCCACTGTACACGCATTTAATGAAGTTGTTTTCTTCCTCCAACGGGAAACAACCCTAGTATATATGAAACTACATGAAGAACTACCCAGACAACTTTAGCTCTCACAACAAACATTCAAAAGCTTTCTTGAAAGCCAAACTTCATCTTCCTCAACAAGAAAAGCTTAAACGTTGGAAAGATAATTATTTTCTCCAACAAAGAGATAAGTTCCTCCAGTTCTTCAACACTTCAAGCACTTAATCTACACACCTTCTGTGACGAAGCAAGTTGGAGAAAACTCTGTCTTTATAAACATCTTCTTTCAAAGAAGGGCGTCTTAAAGTAACTGGAGTAAGTGAAATGGTGATACTTCAAGGAGACTCGGTGAAACAAGACCAGTTTTAAAGGAAGCAGGAAGTGCATCCCAGGAGACATCCACACTTGAAGAAGACGTGGAGAGCTTCTTAAGTGCTAGGACTTAAGCGTTGTAACTGATTTCTTACAAGCTTAGTGGAACAGTGGATTATAGGAACACGTTGTTCCTTGAACCGCTATAAAAACCCCTGGTGTCATTTACTTACTGCTTTTAACACTTGCGTTTACCTTGAAACGGCTTAACTCGAAAGACGTGGTATCTGTGTTCAGCAGAACATCTCCTGTGAGTTAATAGAAGGCTAAGTGCCTTTGCACCTCTGCGAGGCTAACCGGACAGAACACCTACCAAAAGACCATCTGTTGCCAGTCTGTTCTTCAACATAACAGTCTATACTGTTGACCTTGGTATTTAGCTTGAAAAAGTTAAAAACCAGAACAGTCTATTCACCCCCCTCTAGACTGTTCCTTGTATAACCGGGACCAACAAGTGGTATCAGAGCCTCCTTGTTCTTGTAATCTCTTAGGTTACCTTTTGAACAAAGATTGGCACGCCCCGGACCTACCCGGACACGTCAATAACCCGCCGTACAATACGAATAGTCAACCATAGTCAAACACATCCATATTATACAAGGCGCCATGAATATCATTCACACGTAAGTCATCCATAAACATACATAATAAGTAATTTAATACGCAGCGGAAAACATAGTTTGAAATCAAATGCCACACAGGGCAAACATGAGCACGCAGGCTCTAAAGTAAAATATCCATGAGCAAATTTATTAGTGTTCAAATCAGAATGGAAGAAGCACGAACCAAGTCTTCTCTCCGGGAAATCACTCGATCAACGAGCACAAGAAGCAAGCTCTAGCCTCAACCTGAAATGGTGGTGGGACGTCCCGAAGGGGTCAGTACTCTATAGGGATATAAAGTACTGGTGTGGATGACATCTAAGGGATATACAACAAGTATTTCAAACGTAAGACCCTCAAATAGGGTGATAGTACGATATGACTGTAACCTCAAGTTACCCCATTTAAAAATATACTTACTTTATATCAAAGTCAAGTAGTCGGCTCGTAGGCCCATGTTTATTTAGAAACCACTATTTCTCATTCCCCGTGATTACTAGTCACGACAACTCATAGAGTCCATCACATTACCATTGCATAGCAAGGGCTCGGCCCAACTACATTTCTATGCAACCCTTTATGTCAAGTACATCCTATCACATTTGCATAGCAAGGGCTCGGCCCAACTACGTTTCTATGCAAATCACAATTTACATGGCAAGGGCTCGGTCCAACTATATTTCCATGCAAATCACAATTACACGGCAAGGGCTCGGCCCAACTACGTTTCCATGCAAATCACAATTACATGGCAAGGGCTCGGCCCAACTACGTTTCCATGAAATCATAGAGTTCGGCTCTAATTCTTCATTATAGTCCAATTCCTAAGCAAACCTATGCCTAGAATTGACATATCAATAATCTACCTTGGGTCATTCTTAATGACTGCCCATAACTTACCCTTAGCTTCATACTAAGTCATTTTATACACTTGAAGTACATTCAAGTGCATTTCATACAATCCAATACTTAGGATCAATTCTATCAACAATTTCAAATAATCACCAACTAGTATTTCAATACTATTAAAATTATTGTCATCATACAAATATCCTCATTTTGTAATTCTCTACATATTTATAAGTATGTAGCAGCAACTTAAATATTCAACTTCAATACATAAATATCCATTTATGTATCCACATATTTTATACATGAGTAAAATGCCTATTTCACAAAATAGTTCATTAATAACTCATTTAATCTCATATTATCCATACAACCTCAAATCATTTACAAATTCATTCATTGTCAACTATATCCATTTTTCATCAATATTTAGGCATCATAATCCATGAAAATCATGATTTAGGCATTTAGGTAATCTCATGCTTAACCTACAAGTTGTAAGCAATTAGATGTCGATCCTCACCTTAATTGAGCTTTAAACTTTTCCTTCTTGATCCAATGGTCAAAGCTTCGGTCAAGGTGGATTAAGAACTGATTCCTTGCTTAAATATGAGTGTTAAACAGCCTCCTCAAAGTGCTAGCCCAACCCCTAAACGTCGATACGAAAACAGCCCCTAGAATGGGTGTTTTCCGGCGAACTCGTTTCCTAGTTTTTCCATGATTTGCTCTAGGTTAGTATCTAACCTTTACATCAATAAAATAACTTTATAAGGACATATTATACACTTGGAGTAGTGTATAATAGTTCCACCAATCGTTCATATCATTTGGAAAATGAAAGGAAAGGTTTTGGGGTTAAAACTCACTTTAGAAGAGTAGATCCGTTTCTGCGAGGTTGTGTTTTGCTCGGACGATTTGGAAGCCTTCCACTACTCCGATTGATGCAAACTAGACCTTCACGGATTCCTAGTCTTGAGAGATATCCGCAGGTACCTCACAATCCTGATTTGGATTAGTATAAGTCGCGATATGAACCAAACAACACCAGTACTCCCACTGCTCGAATTTATACGCAGCGGTTCACTCAACCTCGATTATCGACTGTAAGACTCTATCTTCTCGCTCAGAAAACACTCAATACTGAAACTAGACTTCAAAGGCTATCCAAGGACACCTTATACACATTATTTGGTCGAGTAAAACTTCACTTATGGAGGGAGACAACCAGCACACTTATTTTGAGCGAAAATTGACTAGGTGGCCCCAAAGTTGATGTCAATTGTGTCATGAGCAGCTCCTCTCCATGTTGTGCGGCCAAGGCAAGTCTTCTCACTTAATTTTATTTGTCTTGAAGGTACTCAAGCCATGTGGAAAGGTTCCCACTTGATCCCAATCAATTTGGGGTCCAAAATATCTACCAATACTTCCAAAAAAGATGGGAAGATGGGTCCTAATGTTTTATCTTTTGCTAAAAGATGTCTTTTTGTACTCACCCTAACTTATTTAGAACAAGTCAACTTCCTACATCACATTATTGTTCTCCAATATTTGTAGGCTCATCCCGATGATTTATGTGATGAAAATTATATAAGAGACCTATTCCCTTTATTTAGCTCAGTAATGTCAAAGATGGGACCATAGACATTTGTATTCTTCTCTAATCATCTCAACACTTATTTATGACATTATTATTCACATTGTTGGGATACAAGCCGTGTGGGTCACCCTCGAGTGGGCCTCGGACGCCCTTCTTGAATACTTACTATTTTTAGCAGGTTGGGCCCAAAATAATGTTTGGGCTGCCCGACCTTCCTTAATTTGTATAAAAAAGTTATGTTCATTATTTACATAGTTTTGGGCTCTTATAGTTAATAAGATGGCCCCAAATGAGTATTTGAAGCCCATCACTAATATACAAGCTCAACGGTAAAATGATCAAACATGTGTTACATAAAACAACAATTGTAAGAATGGAAATTCAATGCATAAACTTTGCATTTAAATTTGAATTTCAAGGACGCTCGGGTGCGGTGTCACAAAGATTCACTTCTTTTTCAGTCTCCTTACTTTTTATTATGGATAACTCTCTTGCCAAGCATCTTATGTTTTCAGATCTGAAGTATGATTACTGGAAAATACGGATGAAGGCACACCTTTGTGCCCTTCACGATGAAATGTGGAAAGTCTTGGAAAATGGCCCTTTCACCAAGTTCATGAAAGTGAATCCTGAACATGCTGCTGACAACACAAAGCCACAGATGATCGACAAGGCCAGATCTGAGTGGACAAAAGATGAAAGAAGGCAGTATAATCTGGACAACATAGCTAGGGACATGCTCTACAAGGCTATTGACAATAGATATTTTAATAGGATCAAGAACTGTGAAACTGCAAAAGAGATATGGGATAAACTTGATCTCATGGGAGCTGGTGATGAGCAGGAAAAATACAACAAACTGACCATTGCCATGAAGAAGCTTGAAGACTTAAAGCTTCTCCCTAATGAGTGCATAGCTAACATGCACACACGAATCCTGCACCTCACCAGTGATATCTCAGAGCTAGGTAAGGAGCTCACTGTCAAAGAAGTCAATCTAAAGATACTCAGAGGACTGCCCCCAACCTGGAAGATGAAAGTGGTTGCTGTACAAGAGAGCAAAGATGTCAACACCTATCCAACAGAGAAGCTGATTTCAGACCTCAAAGCTTATGAGTTCGAGATGCATGAGGATAGGGAAGAAGTGCCAGAAGAGACGACCACCACAGCTCTCACAGCCAGCACTTCTAAGGTAAAAGATTTTGGACCCTTCCATTTTGTTATCTGACGAATATATTGCTGCCTTTGCTAGAAGGTTTCAGAAGTTCATGAAAAAGTCCAAGGATACAAGAAGTCTATCCTCCAGCAGAAAGCCTTTCCAGAAGATGAATTTCGAAGACTTCCAAATTAAAGTTTTGGAATGTATATTATTTCAAAGGGGCGTTATGATTGAGAGTGAGTAATATATTTTATTTGACCCAATAAAATAAAATATAATTAAAACAGTCCGAGAAATACAACTTTCGGGATCGATTATACACTTCTGGACAAAAAGGGGTGACCTCCCACATAGGTGGAGGCCAACCCACGAAATTTCCAGCTCTTGGAGCCTTGCTTGAGTGCAAAAGTGGCTGAAAACCATTGAAGGGATGGGGGAGACCATCTTGACACCTAAGGGACCCATTCTCACTCATTTGTCAAATATGCCAAAAAGGAAACCCACCCCATTTTCCCTCATCATCCAACCTTGACCCAGCCCCCAGAGAGAGAGAGAGAGAGAGAGAGAGAGAGAGAGAGAGCTCTGAAAAACCTCCATCTCCATAGCCAAGAAAGCTCAAACAAGCAAGAAGCTCAAGGAAGAAGAAAGAGTTGCAAAAGTTGGGAAAAACCTTGAGGTAAAGGTGAGAAACTCTATAACAACCTCCTTCATCTTTTATTGTTTCATATGACTTATGTATCATATGAAGTACCCTTAGGATTGTTCTACATGATATAAGTGTTGAACAATGTGTTGAAAGAGGGTTCTAAGTCCAAGAACATACTTAGAGGCCAAAATAACCGGTTTGCCGGAAAATAACCTTTTTGAGGTTATTTGTATTAATATGGGTTTTATGATTATAAAACTTTATTAGTAACTTGATTAAGGTATTTCAAGAGCTTTCACAAAGTTGAAAGGGTCGCCGGAGTTGTCGCCGGAGTTCGTCAAAAGTCGCCGGAGTTCAACCAAGGAGGGTAGAACTTCATAGCACTAATTCGAGGTGAGTGGACGACTTAATATCTTATAACTTTTGGGTTAATTATGAGATTACCTAAATAAATGTTATATGTATTCATAATGATGATTACCTAAATATCTTATACCTAAACATATTTAAACATGTGATTAGCCAAAATGATTAGGCATGTATGAAACGAATTACATGAATATGCATGGAATATGATATGAGAATTCCATTGAAATTACATGTTATGATTGAAAGGTAAAAGGAGCATAGAATGAATATTATTAACTTAATTATATGATGATTAAGTTGATATGTATAAGGCGTGAAATGACGGTCAATGAAAACGTTGACCGATTGATAATGGATTAACCAATGCCGGTTGGTATTAGTTAATTATAAATTTATATAAATGCATGGCTTTGCATGGGGTGAGATAAATAAGCTTTATGGATTGATTTAGCTATGAATGAATAAATATGATATAGACTCTATCTAGGTTGATAAGAGGTTGATCATAGGATTATAAATTGGTGGAGGACCCTAGGACCTAAAGTCCTTAACACTCGGATTATAAATTGGTGGGGGACTCTAGGACTTAAAGTCCTTAACACTCGGATTATAAATTGGTGGAGGATGTTGGTCCCAGATTTCTGCAGACTAACACACAGCTAGATGGTATTCATCGATAAACAGAGAGAAAGAAGATCTGATAATGATAAAGCAATATCGAGAACAGAGAAATTCTTCTTCTACTATATCGAGAACTGTTTTGACAGCGTAAGGCTAGAGAATAGAATTATCGACACCGGTACCTGTGCAGGACGCGCATATTTATAGGCGCTGCACAAGTTTCCGAATTAGGTTACCTAGGAGTTTGGGCCTAGAGCCTTTTTGGGCCCTATTCCTTTACTCCTATTTATTACATAGTAGAACTAATACCGTAAATGGTATATCTATTCTAATTTATTTAAACAAGACATTACAGACAAACTTGACTCGCAATAAAAGTTCTAACAATCTCCCCCTTTGTGATCAAGTGCCGTCTTGCTGGATATCTTCACTTTTGAGCTTTGAAGTAGTGTTTGCGTAGGTTCAGCGCATGCTCATAGTTTCTGAGACACTTTCTTCTGTCAAGTGGCTTCTCGATTGCTTTTAGAATGTTGTCAGTTCTTTGGAGTTCCTTGAGATCATCTTTGGAAGCTTCTTTCGATTTCTTGTCGAGTTCGTCTTTCTTTGGTTTGAGCTGTTCACGAATTATCTTAAGGGTCTCATCACAGTATTTGTGGACTTCGTCGACAACCATCAGGCGTTTCTCATCATTATGGTTTAGATAGATGACTGAGACCGGATTGTCAAATATATGATATGCTTCGAAAGGCTCGAGTCCAGGTCTTTTCAAGTCCGGTTGTGTGAGATTAGCCTTTGAATAGTTGTGTTCGAGAGCCATCTGGAGATCATGTGAAGCATAGAATCGAACCTGTCTTGTCATGAACCTCTTGATAGCCTCGAAGCCCTCTTTAGCAAGTTTGTCTCTATGAACTGGGAGTTCCCTACATCTCATGAACATTTGATAGACGTCATCCATATGAAGTAGAAAGAAGTCATTCTCTTGGCGGGTAAACTCTTGTCCATCAGTTCGTTGAAGATGGAAAACCGAGAACTTGATTGTTTCCAAATGGTCTTCTGTCACATTCAGGATCTTCCAAACAGGACATCCGCTAGTTGCAAGATTATGATTCAAAATTTGTCGTTGTTCTCATGTGGATCTGTGTCCTAGCATGTATAGATTTCCACCTCGGTACTTTCCTTTCAGATGATTGATTCCGCGCATCTTTAATTCGCTGAATTTCTTGATCTTTTCTGGTTGTCGCCAAATTCTCTCTCGGGTTTCTTCTAGGAAGGGTGCTTTTATTCTTACAATTTCCCAGGCCTCTTTTTCTGGTTCTGGTTCCTTGCAGTTTTCTTTGTGATTCTCTCCTTCCTTGAGTTCATCTTCATCGAGTCCAATCATTTGTGCATAATACTTATTGAGGAACTCTCTGAGATGTCAGCTTCAACACATTTCATACTGCTCGGCTTCCACTCTAAGGTCATCCCACTCTGTCCACTTGCGAGGCCACTGATCATGAACTAGAAGATCTTCAAGTTCATCTTGTATCTGATTACCAGAGGGGGCTTGCTGCTGCTGTGGTAGCGACCTGTCGTGAGTAACACCGGGATCACAAGGATTGCCCGTTGTCATCAGCTTTGAACTAGGTTCTAGCTGATGGCGTGATACAAATGATGTACTTGAGGTAACAACATCAGGACTTCCATTCCGTCCTTGGTCAACATCTATAGGAGATGCGCCTCGGAATGTTTTGCCTAGCTCGACCATGCTAGAAAGAGAGGCTAGGGATTTGTGGCTGGCTGAAGTATTGGGTTGCTGATTGGTAGAGGTGGAGGGTTGGTTTGGCGACAGGGCTTGGCTTGTAGAAGCAACATGCGCAAGTATCCGCTGGCGCTTGTTCTCCCCCTCATGAGAATCCGAATCATCAGGATCCTCGTGTGAACGTTTGGCTCCACGAAGACTCTCACGGCATGTGCTCTGAATATCCAGAGTTAGGAGAAGGGCTTTTTGAAGTGGGGTACGGTTGCCTTCATCCATCTCTAAGATACGATCGAAGACCTCAGCTACGAGGTCATCGAAGGGCACAATTCTGAGATTTGGTTTGGTCGTTGTAGGGGAGGATACTAGTTCTGTATCCTGGGTTCCCCTTGAGGTGGATGGTTGTTGGTTTCCTAGGGTTAAAGGTTGGGAAATTGGGATTGAAATAGTTGGGGGCTGAGTGGTTTGGGGTTCGGTTGGTATATCCTGAGCAGTCGGGGTTTGTCTAGAGCCATGTGCACTAGCGGTTATTGCTTCGCGCACCCATGGTATTATGGCTGACTCTAGATAGCTGTTCAGGTATACTAGAAGGTCTTCAGGGATAGTGGTTCCAGTTACAGGGGTTGTAACTGTTGTCACAACATCAGTGAAGACAGTTGATGTGTGGCCTGCGTTCAATGATGGAATCATTGTTGGCGTAACAGGACTTCCGACCATCATTGTTTGTACTCCGATCGTTGTGTTCAGGGTGAGTGCACCTGTATGTGCTGTGAATAGTGTAGGTGTCCTAGAGAAATTAGAAAATGTGGGTATAGTGACACCTAGACTCGATGTGATAGAACGAATGGGGGTAGTGGTCCGGGGCTGTTGACCACTAAGTCTCTCGACTGATTTGGAAGGAACCAGTGAGGTCGATATGAGTTCCCCTTGAGTTATTGAAACTCCAGCCTGTTAAGAGACTGGAGAGTGGATGGGAGAGGGCTGTGCGTGCGCAGTTGAACCAGATGCTGCGACTTCTACCCGGGAACTGACAAGGTCAGCTCCTGCACCTAGGGGCGTGGTTCGGTCTATTTGTAGGAAGGTGTCGCAGTCATCGTACAGGGCCAACTCCTCCTCCACTGTACTCTTCTTTCTCAGCCTCTTCTTAAGTTTGGATGATGCAGATTTGTCATTTCTTTGCTTGGAGCGCTGCTCATTTATGACTATCCCTTTGAGTGGTCTTGGTGAGGGAGCAGTCTCGTTTTGGTCCGATGAAGTGTCGGAGTCGATCGGAATGGCCTGTTTGCCAGCTCTTCTTCTATTACTGATCAACACTCCTTCACAATCATCATCACTATCTGCATCATCGTCATCATCATTCCTCTTGGCCATGCTATCGGAGGCCTCACCACCAGCCTTATTTGAAGGGGCCTGGCTTGATGGTTCATTGGCAGTGTCCTCAGCATTGGTGGGGTGGCCCTCAGCAGTCTGGGTCCTCTCGGAAGAGTTAACAGACTGATCATCATTAGGCCGGGTTGCCACTTGTTTCTGTGGCTTGGGGGCACTCTTCTTTTTCTTACCCTCACTTGGTTTAGTCCCTTGGGAAGGTCCAACTGGGTTTTGCTGAACCATAGGGACTGTTCTCTCAAGCTCCTTCTTATAATTGATGACTGCCTAATCCCTTGGGTTAGCCAGATTGAGCAGAGAGCCCGAAATAGGCAGTGCTTCAGCTTTGTTGCTGTCTCTCTGGAAGTATTTGAGCTTGGGCGCCTTGAAGTGGTTGTCATCCTTACGCTTAGGGATTGTAGGGGTGGCTTCCATCATGTTATGGATCATCAGCGCCAGCCACCGAGCGTAGGGGATGGTGCTTCCTTTGTTGTTCTCCTTTATATTTACTTGATCCATCAGCTCTGTCCAGAAGAGCTGGCCATGTCATACTTCATATCGAAGGCAATCCCATGGAAGATTTGCAGAATTTGCTTGTTGCACTTGTCGTGTCCGGCGTGCTTAGGAGACAAGCATTTGTTGACCAAGCTGAACAGACTCTTCCATGGGTGGGGAAGATTGGAGATGGTGAAGTTTGACAGCAAAGGCAGTGGGCTGTCATATTCAAGATCCTTCATCCCCTTTATCAGCTCTTCGTTTGAGGGGAGTGGTGCATAGTTTTGGTGCACAGGGAGTCTTATAGTTTCCCTGATTGTAGAAGGTGTCAACACCACTCTCTTGTCATCCAATTTGGTCATGATCTTTGACTGATCCCTCTTGCTCTCAGTTCGCATGCAGCCCCAGAATTGCTGCAGGTATACCTCTGGCACTGGCTTGGCTTCATTGAATGCAAGCAAGAGGTAGTGCTTCTGTAGAATTGACAGTATCACTGGGTCCTGACACTTGAACAGCTTTAGGTCTAGTTGAAAGTTGTTGTCATATATTGGGACCCACTTCTCCTTGGGGTATAGTTCGTTGCTGGGTTGTGCACTTCTGTCTGTTCCTGACATGATTGACTGAAAGAATTTGGTCAGCACAATTGTTCTTTTGAAAATTTTTATTTTTGTTATGTTTTTGCAATTTTCAGATCAGGTATGTACAAGTGGAACCTCGAGAAATATTCTAAGTGTAAACCACGAGAACCAGCTTCTCGAGATTTGAACATCGAGAAGTGGGTTCTCGAGGTTTAAACATCGAGAAGTGGGTTCTCGAGGTTTACACATCAAGAAGCTCTTCTCGACATTCAAACATCGAGAACCTAGTTCTCGAGATTGAAACATCGAGAAGTCCTTCTCTAGGTTTAACCTTCGAGAACTTCCTTTCTCGATGTTTAAATATCGAGAACCGCTTCTCGGTATTTCAAACTTCGAGAAGTAGGTTCTCGGTATTTAAACATCGAAAAGACCTTTTCGAGGTTCAAATATCGAGAACTGACTTTCGAGGTTTGAAATATCGAGAAACAATTCCTCAAATTTGAACATCGAGAAAAATGTATTCTCGAGTTCACACTGAGAGATATGTCGAGAAAACACCTACAATAACACATTCATAATAATAATAATCAAAGTGAAACTTTTCGATGTCGAGATTCCGGTTTCGAAAAAAATGGTTCTCGATATACCAATTCGAGAAATTTTCCCAAAATTGGATTCGAGAACCTTGCCATTGTGTGCGAAAACCATTTTATTGATATTGTTGATGATAAAAAACCTTGAATACTACCTTTGGATAGATTTGAGAAAAGTTCGAGAAAGCGGTTTTCGAGAAATAGAGATATGCGAGAACGTTGAGGACTTCGAGAACCAGAGTGCGAGAAATGATATTATTTGAAAACTGGTTCTCGGATCCTTCTTTATATGCGAGAAAAGTCTGGGCCTTGCAAGAGAGTATCTGGGCCCAGTTGTTTGAGATGGGCCGAGTTCTGTTTTAGAAGCTATTTTGGCCCAAAATTTTGTTTTCAAGATTTTATTTATGTACACTCTCACAGAAACTCCCCCTCGATTTGTGCATAATAATAAAAACACACACATACACACTCTTTTTCTTTCTTTTCTGATTTTCACACACTCTCACACTCTTTTTCTTTATTTTCTCCCTTTTTCTCCCTCTTTCTCCCCTCAACACATGCAACGCACACCACACACACACACGCATTTTATTCAGACCAGTGAGACATATACAATTACAACGGCTCGAGGTTCAACATGCTCAACTTGGATACTAGGAACTGGAATCTCTTTTCATCCAGTGCCTTAGTGAACAAGTCAGCCAGTTGAAACTCAGTGCTTACAAAATACAAATCAATGTCTCCTTTTTCCACATGGTCCTTGATGAAGTGGTAGCGCAAGTCGATGTGTTTGGTGCATGAGTGATGAACGGGGTTGCTGGTTATGGCTATTGCACTCTGGGAGTCACTGTAGATGGGAATGTGTTTGAACGAGAAGCCATAGTCCTTGAGTTGGGTCCTCATCCATAGGATTTGTGAACAACAACTAGCAGCCGCAACGTATTCTGCTTCGGCTGTAGAAGTTGACATACAGTTCTGCTTCTTGGACGACCAACAGACTAGCTTCTCTCCCAGAAATTGAGCACCGCCGGATGTACTTTTCCTGTCTAGCCTGCAACCTGCGAAATCAGCATCTGAGTAACCCACAAGATCAAAACTTGTGTTTTTGGGATACCAAAGGCCTAGATTGATTGTGCCTTTGAGGTATCTCAGTATCCTTTTCACTGCAGTCAGATGTGATTCCTTTGTATTTGCTTGAAAGCAAGCGCAGAGGCAGGTTGCGAAGACAATATCCGGTCTACTAGATGTCAGGTACAGCAAGGAACCAATGATAGCCCGATAGTTGGTAGCATCAACTGACTTTCCTGAATGGTCGGAGTCGAGCTTCTGTGAGGGAGACATAGGGGTTGGCATGGTTGACTTGCTGTCCATTTTAAATCGCTTGAGCATTTCATGGATGTACTTGGACTGGTTGATGAAGATACCGTCTGGCATTTGTTTGATCTGAAGCCCTAGAAAGAAGTTCAACTCTCCCATCATGCTCATTTCGAACTCAGTGCGCATCAAATTGCTGAACTCTTCACAGAAGTTTGGATTTGACGAAGCAAAGATAATGTCGTCCACATAGATTTGTATCAGCATGATGTCACTTTCATCTCGTTTGATGAAGAGAGTGGGGTCTATCTTTCCCTTCGAGTAGCCTGATTCCACAAGGAAATCGGATAAGGCATCATACCATGCTCTCGGTGCCTGTTTCAGTCCATACAGAGCTTTCTTCAATTTATACACATGGTTGGGGCGTTCAGGATCAACAAAGCCTTCTGGTTGTGCCACATAGACTTCTTCTTTCAATTCTCCATTTAGGAACGTAGTCTTTACATCCATTTGGTAGACGGTAAAGCTTTTATGAGCAGCATAAGCAAGGAACAACCTGATTGCTTCAATTCTAGCCACTGGTGCAAAGGTTTTGATACGTTTGTAATTTCCGTGTGTTTATTTACGTTTTTAGTTAGTTTTGGTTGTTTAATATTTCGGAAATTACACACTTTCGGTGTAATAGTTTAGTTTGTTAAATTCTTGTAATTTGTTTAGATTAGGTTTATTCTGAGCTTAAACAGGTCCAAGATCAATCAAATGATCAAAGGTGAAGGAAGGTGCAAGAGTAGAAGACAAAAAGAAGGAAAAATTCCTGATTTTAGGGTATACTCGATCGAGTATACCTTATACTCGATCGAGTACCAATACTGATTTTCAAGGATCCGATCCGGGAACAAATGAACATGCAAGGAAAGATTTGGCCACGTTCTATTGTCATACCCGATCGAGTACACCGACATACTCGATCGGGTATACATATAAAATCTACTCGAGTATTGATCGAGTATTGACCAAATTCGGGTTTCTACACATACTCGATCGAGTATATGAACATACTCGATCGAGTACTCGGCCTGCACCTCAAAAAGCCTATAAATACACCTCCTTTCCTCCACTTTTAAAACACCAATTCATATACACTCTTAAGCTCAGTTTAGAATAGCATTTCTTTATATTTCTTTTAGCATGTTTAGTCTCCAAATGAGGAGCTAAACTTCCATTTCTTGGTATTGCTCTTGAAGCTTGTTGATTATTAAAGTTGTGAGTTATTTTCTTAACTTCTTTCCTTGAATATTAATTCTTCCTTCAAATACTATTTCTATATCAATGTTGGGGAGTGTTGCTAAGATGACAATTAGTTAACATCTTGACATTGGTTTTAGTAATAGCTATTCCTTCCTCTATGTTAATATCGGGGAGTGTTACTAAGATGACAATTAGTTAACATCTTGATATTTAACTATAGTAGGATTCATTCCCTTTTAATATTCTTCCTTGAGTATTAATTAATTCCTATTCATATTTCATATTAATATTTTGAACATTACTTAAAGGATCAACTAGTTTTGTTTCATATATTAATTACTACTAGATACGATCAACGAACCAATGGTAATCGTTGATGGTTTCACAAGTAAGTAGCTTTGGTTTATTAATGCACGGTCGTGGTTAATAGACCTAAGAGGAATTAATTGTGTTGGTTAAACCAAAACCGCTTGTGTTGAGGTTATCGATCTCAATTGATTTCATCAAGGAGTTAAGCGATTAAATGCTACTATCAAGTCGGTATACGGCGCTTGTTCTATACTTCACTAATAGTAAGGGTTATTAATGAACGGTCGTTGTTAATAACTATCCTCGATGAATTGGATATACTCCTCGATTGAGTATTCGAGAGGAGATAAGTTATAGATATAACAATGATCGACTAAAATATATCAACAAGTGTAAAATAGCAATACCAAGTCTCTTTTATCTTTAAATTAAACCACATAACTCGTTCATCTTCGTGTTCAATTTTAATTAAATCACTCAATCAAAACCCCCCTTTATTAATTAGTTTATAAAAAGAGAAGTATTCCTTTCCCTGCGGATACGAACCTTACTTCAATATACTACGTATATTTGTTGTATTGTATTTATTTTGAGTGCACTCACGACAAAGTGCACGTCAGGTTTCATCATAGTCAATTCCTTCTTGTTGATTGTATCCTTTTGCAACCAGTCAGGCTTTGTTCCTTATGATCACACCGTCTTCGTCCTTCTTATTCTTGAATACCCACTTGGTGCTAATGATTGTCTTCTTCGGGGGTTAGGCATCAGGGACCATACGTCTAGTCTTTCAAACTGGTTAATCTCTTCCTGCATTGCAATTACCCAATCAGGATCTGCCAGGGCTTCTGTAACTTTAGACAGCTCAGATTGGCTAATGACGCAGGAGAAGAGACATTCATTTGTTGTGGCTTTTCTTGTGCACACTCCACGACTTGGATCCCCAATGATTTGTTCTGTAGGATGCGCCTTCGTCCATTTCCGCTCATGAGTAAGAGGGATTGGAGTTATGATGGGGTGATTCGGGTCCGCAGAAGTAACAGATGTGGTTTGTTGAGGAGTGGAGTGCGCAGTGGTTGATTCTGGTTCTGTATTTGCTTGAGCTGGTGTTGCTTGAACCTGTGTTGGTGAAGTTGCTTGTGTTGCTGAAGTGCCATGATCCTCAGTATCCTCTTGATCAGATGGAGGTGGTGTATTAGCTTCTTCTTCGTTAGTGAGGTCAGGCATGAATGGTTGTTGTGTAGCATCTGTTGGTGGTTGTGGGTTGATAGTGCTCGGATTCTCATAGAAGTGTTCAAATAATGAATCAAGAATCGCACTTTCAGCTGCAGTGTGTATTGTTGCGTCAGCTTCATCAGGTTGTTTTCTTTGAGCAGAGAGAGTGGGTTCCATCAAGAAGTGTTCGGAAGCAAAGTCAGCCATCTCATAGAATGCTACATTCACACTCTCAATGACTTTTCTCTGATCGCGTAGGTAGATTTTGTAGGCTTTTGACTGTGTAAAATATCCAATGAATACTCCTATTGCTTTCGGATCCAGTTTGCTTCTTTCACTTCTGTCATTTAGAACAAAACACTTATAGCCGAATACTCTGAAAAATGATATGTCTGGAGTCCTTTTAAAGAGAATCTCATATGGAGTCTTGTTGAAGCTCTTATGGATTGACGTTCTGTTCTGAGTGAAACACGCAGTGTTGATAGCTTCAGCCCACATGAAGTGAGGAAGTTTTGACTGAATGATCATGGTGCGTGCAACTTCAACAAGTGTTCTGTTCTTCCTTTCAACAACTCCGTTCTGTTGAGGAGTCTTTGCAGCTGAGAATTGTTGTGTAATACCCTGAGTTTCATAGAAAGCAGCAAGAGACGGATTCTTGAACTCGGTACCATTGTCAGTTCTTACTGTTTGCACACTCTTCTGCAGAAAGTTTTGTATTGTCCTGATGAAGGTCATGATCGTGTCTGCTGTCTCATCCTTTGGCCTCAGAAATTTGGTCCACGTGTACCTAGAGAAGTCATCCACAATAACTAGAGTATATTTTCGTCCGTTTATGCTTTGGACTCTCATTGGTCCACATAGATCCATGTGAAGTAGTTGCAATGGTCGGGAGGAGGATGGGACAGGTTTTAACTTGTGCGAGCTCCTTTTCACCTTGCCTAGTCTACAGGCATCACAATGAATATCAGCGGAAGTCTTCAACGGAGGCAGCCCTTTGACAAGTTTCTCGGAGGACAGAGTTGTGAGATACTTGAAGTTCAAGTGAGATAAGCGTCTGTGCCATAGATTGTTGTGTTCAGAGGAAGCTTTGGACAACAGGCAAATGGAAGAAGTTGATTCCACACTCTTCAGATCAATGGTGTACAGGTTGGAAGTTCTCGTACATGTCAACAATATCTTCCCAAACCTGTCCAGCACACAGCATTGTCTGGCTATAAACTTCACTTCCAGGCCGCTATCACAAAACTGTCCAATACTTAGCAGGTTATGCTTCAGTCCTTTGACATAGGATACAACCTTAATGGTGACGCTTGCACAGATAACATCCCCATATCCTAGGATTGGAGATGAAGCATTGTTTCCGAATCTCACATTTCCTCCGTAGCATTTCATGTTGTGACACCCCGAAAATTTTAAATAAAATAAATGATTTTTATTAGTCAGATAAAATATTTCGAAATTCACGTTCTAATAATTAAGTAATCAGATAAAATTTAACATCAGTGACATTTTTAATCGGATAAAAATATGTGTATAATCATACACTAAATGCCACATGAAATCAACAAACTTAAAAGAGTTGACTTAAAGACATAACAACCAAATATATATATGAAGTACCTAATAATAAAATTGTACGTAGTAGTAAAAATATTGGATGATACAAGTGTATGTGGACACAATAAGAGTAATTATCAAGGAGGAGACAAATAATGCATCCATGCACATGCATGCGTACAAGCCATAGGACCACGTTAGTACTATACAAGAAGTGGCAATAATATCCATAGTACACATAGTTGGCCAACGGCCAACACATACACACGCCACCCACACCAACGCACATGCATATGATCGAATGAAGCCAAAGAAACCCAACTAGCTGAGACCTTCGGTCGAAACGGAAGTAACGTACATCATGTATGTGCAGAACTATTTATCCTACTCCTATAATTCACCCCCTTTAACAAATGATAGACTACATTTCTATATAAAGTCCATGTCCGTATGTGTATATACATCTAAAAATAAAACGAATCCTACTACTGCCGTAAGAAAAGCTCGTACACCGGAGGAGCTGAGGAAGGACCACACCGCCGTCATCGCCGGAGTTGTTGCCGGCCCAGTACCAACGCCAGAGAGAGACCGACGACGGCCAACCCACGAGGGCCACTTCTATCTGTCGCCGGAACAAGTAACCAACGCCGGAGAGAGAAACACTTTTGAATTCGCATAGCTACAGTGCGTAGTCGCCGGAAGAATACATTAAGCGTCCCTGTGCGCCGGGAGAGGAGACAAGACCATCTCCGGAACTGCAGCTCCGCCGAATGAAGTTCACCGTAGTATTGTTGCACCGGACTGACGGAGGAAGAGTTACTGGACTGCTTCGCCGGACTACATCTCCACCAAACTACTTCTCTGTCGACGTCGGGAAGGCCAGTACGAAGTAACGAACACAGGATCGGCGTAGCCAGGCCGCCAGACTGATCCGCACAGGAGAAAGGGGAGAAGCCGGGGACGTTGTTGCCGGACCAAACCGTTGCCGCCGAGCGTCGCTAAACTACCGCTGCTATCTTCTACTGGAGTGGTGGAGCTCGCTGTCACCTCTGCTCGCCGCAGTTGGGAAGTCTTGTACGACCCCTGTTTTCGCCGGTTTAGATCGACGAGGAAGACGACGACCCCTCGTATGTATTTTCATCTACTCCTTATTACGTTAACTATTTCTGTTTGGGCTTATTCTATCTAATAAAGTGGACCATTTTGGGTCACCAGAATAATTACTAAGAGGAAGAATAATGGCTGAAATCTTGGCCGGCCGAAAATAAATAATAAAATGAAAATACTATTATCAATCAATAAAGTCGTAAGAAGGGAAATTTTAACTAAAGGGTATATGACTTAAACCATAATTCGGATAAGATGTTGACTTTATAATTTTAATAGAAGGTAAAGTGGTGAAGAGCAAGATAGAAGAATTCCCTAGGATACTTGGAGATTGAGGTAAGTACTATGTCAACCAAATTTCATGCTTTTCCCATATAAATATATTTGTGACTAGTTATTTGAGATCATTTGACTATGTTAATGAGATTTTACGTATCAATTGTGATTGTGAATTATATATATTTGAGATTTGAGTATTTTATATTGGGTGATATTTTGAGCATTTAAATTTACATATGAATTGTTATTTGATTGAGATTTGAGATTTGAGCTATTTATGAAGTATCCCTATATTTTGGACTATTTATGGTATATTTGAGTATGATGAATTGGAGTTAATAATTTTATTGTGAATAATTTTGTGGAATTCGGATTTCATATCCATTTTTATTGAGGTTATGATACTTGAACTTTGAGGTTGAATTATGATTTTGTGAGTACCCGGAGAAATGTGGATTTGGTGAGTGGTAATGACTATAAGTCTAATTCCACCAGGGATCTCCCAAAAGCGGAGCATCCCAGCTTAATTGTAGTAGTCGGTAGAAAAATCCCGACTACTCGGACTTTTTACTACCCGGAGAGCTTGGAATCTCTTTTAGGGGGTGTGCACACTTAAGGTAGGAGTTCGGCTTCCATTGAATTTGGTTGAGTTTGAATGATTGAACTTGAGATGATTTGGATTATTTGGTTGGACTTGATGGAGATGAATTGAACTACATTATATTGGATTATTTGAGTGGGTTATATTTGTTTGGATTGGATTGAATTTGATGTGGTTGAGATTATTAAATTATCGGTAGATTTTCAAAGTAATACTTTTTTTGATTTGATATGGTTATGTTGAATATTGATTATGAGTATTTGGAAGTATTTTGAGATGAATATTTGGGCTTTACATATGAATTATGTTTTGGAATATAATTACGAGGATTTTGGTGGTTTATGTATATTGACCTTTTAGAATTATTATGATTTGGAAATATGTACCTATATTTGGAATATTATTACTTTACATGTGATTTTGTGATGAGAAGTTTGTATAAAATGTTTTATGAGGTTTCCTCCCAAATGTTTTCACAAAATGATATATATGTATCAAACATGATTATTTTACAGGGTTGGGTGGGCCTTACTTAGCATTTCCAGCTAATTTTTGTTTCTTTGTGTTTTCCTTTTTGTACTTTATTTGTGCAGGAATTGAGGATCATGTTGAAGTTGATTTCGAGAGCTTCCGCTAGAACACATAGACTAAAGTGATTTGAGTAATTTATTTTAATCTTAATTTTAAAGAATTGTAGTTGAACAATTAATTATGGAAAATTTTAATTGTTGGTGGTGGATAGCCTGTGCACTCGGTTATGTGAGAACCGAGTGTGGCGGTAACGCCCCTGTTTCCCTTTGAATTATCCGCTGCAAGACTCTGATAAATCATTATTTAAATGTATTTTTGGGTGGGAAATTTGGGGGTGTTACACATGTAGTTGCTCAGCAATTGTTTTATTCCGGTCATGTGGGTTGAGCAGCCAGAATCCAAATGCCACACATGACCGTTCTGCAAAACAGATTAGGGTTTCTTAGGTACCCACCGCAGGATGGGTCCTTCCTTATCAACAGAAAAAATCTTTTTAAATTTTTCTTTTAGCTGTGATCCAAGGTCAGCAGCTTTTTCAGATAATGTTCTTTTTTTTCAAGTTCTGTTTTCGAAATCCATTGTTGTTTAAATTTTGGAGCAGAGGAGACAGGGTTATTGTTCTTGTGTGTGAATGGCTGGTTCGTGAGATAAGGTTTGAAAATTTCTTCTTTAGAGAGACGTTGTAAATGTTTCTTTGAATGAACTTTAAGAGGATATTTTAAATTTGGGAAATTATAAACACCCTCTACAGATCTATTCTCAGATTGTTTCTTTTGCTCGCGTTCTCTCTGTTTTCTCTCACGAACAGAACTCATAACACATTCATAGTCAGAAGCATTAAAACAAGCATTTTCTAATCCAGGAGCATACAACATTTCATTGAAATAAAATGGATCAGAAGTAAATTCAGAAGGATTCATGTGACACCCCCAAATTTTCCACCCAAAAATAATACTTTGAGATAAAATGAACTTTTATTTATCAATTAAACATTCAAATGTTTGCAGCGGAAATAAGTAAAATAAAGGAAAGGGGTATGTCACCGCCACATCCAATCCGTGAATGATTGGATGCTAAGGCTATCTACCAAAACATGAGTTTAACAAAAATCAAGATGTTCGAATCATAAGCAAATATTAAAGTTTATTTTAGTGAACTACATAGCGGTCTTCTAATTCACGCTCTCAAACATTCCAGCATCAAAATCAACATGATCACCTCCTATTAGATACGAGCAAAAGAAAATAAAAAAAAAAACATTAGCAATAATGCTAAGTAAGTTCCACCTAACCTTTTAATATAATAATAAATAATATATATAAATTCGTACAACCTTTTTGCATAAAATATTTGTCAAAACACTTTATAAATCAAAGTAAACGATATCTGTACAAAATCCCAATCACAGAACCCGTAATACCATAATAATTCCAAAATACATGAAACACCAAAATTCTCCTCTCTTGAATTCCTCAAAAATCACTTTGTGACTAACTTCCTAGTAATATAGAAGGGCGGTGCTCAGCATCTAGTTGAGCCCGGTGGTCCGTTGTTATGTGCGGCCACCCCGGAACTATCGCCGGTACCACAACTGCTCAATGGAAACGGAACAACTACCTTAAGTGTGCACGCCCCCTAAAGGTATTCCAAGCCCTCCGGGTTAGTAAGTTGATCCGGGTAGTCGGGATGTTTTCTACCAACTACCCCACCTCAAAAACTGAATGATTAGGAGCTACTACTACCACTACTACTCAAAAGCCGGGATGTTTTCTACTGACCATCAATTCACCTCAAACCAATACCAACAAAAAATTGAGTAGTAGTAGACCTAACCACCCTCCACATTTTAAGGGACGTGGAAAACCGACACCACAGATTTCTCCCGTGATGCCCACTCTTTATGAAAATATTTATTTTATTTTATTTGTTTTCTCAAAATCATTCGAAATTTATACTTCAAAAATTTCTTTTTCATCGACTCCCCCAAAAATAACAACTACGTATTATTAAAAAAATCTCCACAAAATCGTACACAATAACTCATATTAACGAACCAATATATCAACTAATATCTTAAATACAACCCTCTCATATAATAATATTTAATCAAATTCAACGCATATAAATTCAATTCTCAAATATGCACACAAAATTATTCAAAGAAATCACAATGCAAAAGAACTAATTTCGCGCGGTTGACGTGAAATTCTAGTAAAATCATCTACCTTGTTCCTCACTCAAATTACCTTCTATTTAGAATAAAAATCAATATCAATTTAACCATAATCTAAATCATCTACCCTTTACAATTCCCTCTAATGATTAGATTGCTTCAATAATAATCACTTCCTATAATAGTCTATTTTTAGTTTTATGCTTAATTAGTACGTTTGTCAACTTATCTAATTAGTCCAACATAATTCATTCATTTAATCCATTTATATTAATGATAATCTGAATATCACCATGTGTTATTATAATCAATTTACAAAAGAAGTTCATAAAATGTTGTCCAGATTATTATTTGAACTAATACAAGTCTAACTACACTAACCAATTCATTTTATTTAATGACTAATTATGCATTAACCCGATTAACATCAACTTGTATTATTTTATTACAATCATCCATATTAGTATCTTACGTAGTATTACTTTTATTATACCCTGTAACTATTAGTATTTTATTATTATTATTATTATTATTATTATTATTATTGTTGTTGTTGTTGTTGTTGTTGTTGTTGTTGTTGTTGTTGTTGTTGTTGTTGTTGTTGTTGTTGTTGTTGTTGTTATTATTATTATTATTATCATCATCATCATCATCTCCTAATTCACGGCTCAGCAGTTCAATTACAAAGAATACCCGGCCCAGCAATACTCACAGTCCAAACAAAACAGTCCAAAAGCATTAAACGGAACAGGGGATACAAGATTACATACGGTACGGTACTGTAGCTTTCTTCTTCGCCGTTCACACAGCCCGGCAACACAGCTGATCATGGAACCTCGACTCCAACCTCTGGCGGTGATGGCAGGAAGAGACGGTATCTAAGGAAAACGATGGCGACGGTGGTAACTTAGTCCGGCGGCAACGTCTTCTTCTTCTCCGGCAAGTCTTCGTCCTTTTTCTCCGACGAGCTCCCAAACCAGCTACTCTGAGTCGGCTCACTCCCTTCTCTTTCTCTCCTCTCTCATTTGTTCTTTACTTCTCAGTTTCGTTCCTTTTAGATAGATAGAGTAGGGAGGTGTATATATACGTGTTCAGTTCGTGATTGCCGATACGGTTATCCCTCTGGCCGTTTTCTTCTGAGTTTTAATTATTTTTAATGTTCACTATTAAGGCATTGGTCCGTTGGGTTACATCTCGCAAGTATAAACCGTCCGTTGCCGCTGCCATCCTTAATTATTATATATTGTTACTACTACGCATGTATGCGTATGTGTATGTATATGCATATATCATCATGATACATGCATGTGATGGTGTGTAGATGTATGTGTGCTATAATTACGTATGTATATTGTGTGTACGTGTATATGTAGTATATATGTATTATTACGTATGTGAAGTTATTACATGTGTAGTATATATTATCTAGATATGCATGTAGGCTTATTGCTATATACTAACTCATCTTTATTATTTATTTTATGAAGTCTTATTTGTTTTATTTATTTAATCAGATAATTTATATCTGGTTCATTTTTATCAGCCATTTTATTTTTCTTTTATTTTTTAGCATATGAATTTTATCTGTTTTATTATTATTATTAATAATTTTTTTCTAAGGTGTCACATTCTATCCCCTTTAAAGAATGCTTCGTCCTCGAAGCATAAGCTAAAAAAAACAATTCCAATAGTATAAAATCCTGAGGTATTGCATCCTACCACCCTAAAGAGAGGTTACGTCCCCGTAACTAGAATTTTACCTTAATCAAATAACTCAGGATAACGGCTTCGCATGTCATCTTCGGTCTCCCACGTGGCATTTTCGGCCAAATGGTTTGACCATAAAACTTTCACCATTTTAACCGCCTTTCTTCTGGTCTCACGTGTCTTGCTGTCAATAATCTTGACATGCCTCTCCTCATAAGTTAAAGTCTCATCCAACTCGGCCATCTAATAGAGTACATGTTAATTACAATGTCTAATTTTGGGTTTCGAGAGTTCTAAGGTTGAAGTTCTTACCTCCGGATTGATAACGTGAGACTCGTCACGGACGTACTTCTTTAACTGAGATATGTGGAAGACGTTGTGTACCTAATATATTGTACATTAGAATCTTTGGATTGATAACAATATTAAAGAGTTTGAATGCTCCATACCTGGTCTAACTCGGTGGGTAGAGCCAGACGGTAGGCTACTTTTCCCACCCTATCCAAAATCTCATAAGGTCCGATGAATCGAGGACTCAGCTTGCCTTTCTTCCCAAATCTCATTACTCCCTTTGTCGGGGAGACTCTGAGTAGGACTTTTTCTCCCTCCTCGAATTCGGCTAGTTTTCTTCCTAGGTCCGCATACGAATTCTGCCTGTCTTGTGCCGCTTTCATCCTTGCTTGAATGAGATTGACTTTCTCCATGGTGTCCTGCAGGTACTGGGGTCCTAGGACGACTTTGTCCACCATATCGCTCCAGCATAATGGGCTTCTACACTTCTGACCTTATAACGCTTCGTATGGAGCCTTCTTGATGCTTGCATGGTAATTGTTATTGTACGAGAACTCTATCAAGTCTAGGTGTTCATCCCATGAACCCTGCAAGTCTAGTACGCAAGCTCTCAGCATATCTTCAAGTGTTTGGATAGTTCTTTCCGTCTGTCCGTCCGTCATAGGATGAAATGCAGTGCTTAGCTTTAGTTTGGTCCCCATAGCCGCTTGCAATTCCCTCCAGAATTGTGATAAGAAACGGGAGTCTCGGTCAGATACAATATCTCGGGGCACGCCATGATATTTGACCACATGTTGGATATATGCCCTAACCAGCTTATCCATACTCCAAGTTTCATTCATGGGAGTGAACCTCGCAGTTTTGGTAAGCCTATCGACGATCACCCAAATTTTGTTCTTCCCAGACTTTGTTAGGGGTAACCCTCCGACAAAGTCTATCGAGATCGAGTCCCATTTCCACATTGGCACTTCTAAGGGTTGCATGAGCCCCTTGGGCTTACATCTCTCAGCCTTGACTTTCTGGCAGTTAAGGCATCTGGCTTCAAATTCCGCCACTTCTTTCTTCATTCTCGGCCACAAGAAATTCTTCTTCAAGTCTTTGTATAATTTATCTCCACCTGGGTGTACCGAATAAGGCGTGTTGTGTCCTTCTTCCATGATTTGCTTTTTGACGTGCTCACATTTCATTGGGACACACCACCTGCCTTTATAACCAATGCTACCGTCATCATGCAACCTGAATGGTCCATTGATTCCGTCTTTCATTCCGGACTTGACTCGCTCCAGCTTCACATCTCCAGGTTGTCCAGCTTTGATTTCTTCATAGAGTGATGGGGTAACGGTCATAGAGCATAACCGTACCTCATTATTTACCTCGCCGAATTCTCTCACTTCCAAATTCAGCTTTTGGAAGTCTCGTCATAGCTCGTTGGGTAGAATCCATGTTGCTCTACAAGAATGCATCGACTTACGGCTTAGAGCATCTGCCACAACATTAGCTTTTCCTTCATGGTATTGAATCTCTAAGTCGTAATCCTTGACAAGTTCTAGCCATCGCCGCTGTCGCATATTGAGCTCCTTTTGCGTGAATATGTATTTGAGGCTCTTATGATCAGTGTAAACTTTGCATTGTGCCCCGTACAAGTAATGTCTCCAAAGTTTCAAGGCGAAAACCACCGCAGCTAGCTCTAGATCATGCGTAGGGTAGTTGACTTCATGAGTCTTTAGTTGCCTTGATGCATAGGCCACCACCTTTCCATTTTGCATCAGAACACAACCTAACCCTTTCAATGAAGCATCGCTGTAAATCTCGAACCCTTCTGTTCCGGATGGTAGGGTCAAGACTGGTGCGGTTGTCAACCTCCTCTTCAGCTTTTGGAAAGCTTCTTCACATTCACTACTCCACAGGAATTTAGTGGTCTTCTTTGTGAGGTTGGTCAAAGGCCTTGCTACCTTTGAGAAATCTTTCACAAATCTTCGATAATACCCGGCCAAGCCTAAGAAGCTTCGAACCTCCGTCACTGTGGTGGGTGCAGTCCAACTCATCATTGCTTCAATTTTTTATGGATCAACCGATACACCTTCTTGGGTAATGATGTGGCCCAAGAATGCTACCTGATCCCTCCAGAAGTCACACTTTGAGAGCTTGGCGTAGAGCTGATTGTCTCTCAAAGTTTGAAGTGCCGTTCTGAGATGCTCCTCGTGATCACCCGGTGTCTTTGAATACACCAAGATGTCATCAATGAACACTACCACGAATAAGTCGAGGTAGGGTCGGAACACACGGTTCATTAGGTCCATAAATACCGCAGGCGCATTGGTTAATCCGAACGGCATTACGGTGAACTCATAATGTCCGTACCTCGTTCGAAATGCTGTCTTTGGAATGTCTCTCTCGGCGATCCTTACTTGGTGGTAACCAGATCTCAAGTCAATCTTGGAGAATGTGCTTGCTCCTTTCAGTTGATCAAAAAGATCGTCGATGCGCGGAAGTGGATACTTGTTCTTGATAGTTACCCGGTTAAGCTCCCGGTAATCAACACACAGCCTCAAGCTTCCGTCTTTCTTCTTGACAAATAACACCGGAGCGCCCCAAGGTGAGACACTCGGTTTAATATAACATTTTTCGAACAGCTCTTGGAGTTGTTCCTTCAGGTCTTGCATCTCCTTTGGTGCCATTCGGTAGGGTGCCTTCGAGATTGGTGCAGTCCCGGGCATCAAGTCGATGGAGAACTCCACTTCTCTTTCCGGAAGCATCCCCGGGATCTCTTCCGGAAACACATCCGGGAATTCATTGACCACGGGAATTTGGTCAATTGTTTGCTCCTCCACCTTCAAGTCTTTGATTACGCACAAGTATGCTTCACATCCCTTCCGAATGTAGTGGTTTATTTGTTGCATGGTTGCCAGCTTCACCCCCGGTTTGGTAGTCACGACCTTGTAGGATATTCTCTTCCCATTAGGGCCTTTCATGGCTACCTTCTGCTCGCCACATAAAATTTTTGTCTTGTATCTTCCGAGCCAGTCCATGCCAAGAACCACGTCTATGTCTTCTAGATCAAATTGAATCAAGTCTCCAGGAAGATTGGTGTCACTTATGAGTATGGGTGGAAAATTTGGGGGTGTCACAAGTTGGGACACAAGACTGAACTAGAACTACAAGGTTGTGACAAGGAGCTAGATCTATGTTTATTTGAATAAAAAACAACACTAGAACAAGATTTTTTATTATCAGAAAACATCTTCTTTTTTCCTTCAGCAATTTCTTCTCTCCTCAACCTCCACTCTCTTCTTTTCTCCAGTCTCCTACTCACTTCATTTCCTGTTTTCAAAGGAGACGTGGAGTGAGTGAGCGGTCTTTTGAAAATGTTAGTTTTGTTCAGTTTTGATTGAGAAGTGTCAGTATCACTAGATGATTGAGAAGCCGTGCCAGATTGGGAACTTTCTTTTAAGAGAGTTAGTTCTCTCAACAACCTCTCCCTCTCACTTTCAAAACTCTTTCTTTCAGCTTCAAAACTTTTTCTTTGTTCTTCTAAGGAAATATGTAAATTTTCAAATTTTCTGATCAATGGAGGGATGTAGGGTTCTTCTTCTCCTGAATTTGAGGTTGAAGGGGGTTCTGGATCTGACACATCTTCTGTTTCAGAAGGATAAGGACTAACACTCTCATCAGTTGAAAAAACAGGTTCAGCTGTTTCATAGCTTTTGTTTAGAGAGTCATAACTGAAAGGAATTTCTGCCTTAGAAGGGTTTGATCGCTTTACCTCTTCTTCTTCTGCGGTTTCTTTTCCATAGGTAAAAGCCATCAACTTAGTCAATCCTAACCCCATATAATTTATGTCATAAAGTTGAATACAATCCACATTTTTCAAATTATTGGGGTTAGTAAAACCAAGACCTTCTTTAGAGTTATAAAAGCGGGTGTCCTTGTTCTGATTTAGAAAGATGGTTTGTTCTGTCTGTCCTCTCTTGGCAAGTAAATCTTCTAACTCTTTGATTTTTGTGTAAAGAATGCATCTTTTTTCATGAAGAAATTCTTTTTCAGCTTTTTCACAGTTTCGTACTACTTCTGTGTCACGTACTCTCTTAGTTAGTTCAACTACCTTTTGTGTGAGCTTATCTGCTTCTAAAGTTCGCTTCTTAACTATTTCCTTTTCATTCTCTAATTGTATGCTCGGGGATCTAACTTTCTCTAGACTATCAACTAAGAATTTGTGGTTGTTGTTTAACCTGTCTCTTAACTCCTTAATAATATTGTCCTTCTCTTGTGAAGAATGAACTGTACAAGAACAGGAACAAGAAGGTTCAGATGTACTTACAGAGGTGTTTGAGCTTGAACTTTGACTTTCTCCGGGGATCGCAACATCACCCTTTTCTTCTTCCTTCTCAACAATTGCCATCAGGGCTAGGTTCTCCTCTTCATGATCATCATCATCCGAACTCTCCTCCTGCCATGGATCATTCTCGGTGAGTGTTGCAGCACTACCATCATCTTGTTTGGCCATGAACATTTTTTGCTTGTTCCACAGCATCTTCTGTTTGTAATAGTTGAAGTCCCTCTTCCTTGGCAAGCGGCAGTCCTTGATGACATGTCCCGCCTTTCCACAATTGAATCATTTTGGAGGGTCTTCAGCTGCAACAGCTCTTCCGGGTGATGTCTGCTCATTGTTCTTCATTTTATAGTTGGTAGAGGAGGTTCGGAGTTTGTTGGATGTGTTTCCTTTCTTAAAAAATTTCCTGTTGAACTGATTGGAGAGCAGAGCCATCTTCTTCTGCAGATCAGCCAACTCAGATTCAACATCCACTTCTACTTCACTTTCCTCTTCTTCAGATTCCACCTTGATCGCCTTCTTTTTCTTCTGACCCTTAGATGAACTCCTCGGTTGTGATTCCATCATAAGAGCTCATGGGTTAGCAGAGTAGCTTCCTTCCATCTCAGCCGTATCATTCACAAACTGCTGGAGATGCTCATGAAGTGTGCAGAGATCCAGTTCATCTAAGTCCAGGTGCTGTCTCAGGTTCTCTACAGTTCTCTTCCACTCAGGGTGCAAGCTCGACAGGAAACGTATATTCATCTCCATGTTTGATTTTACAACTTTGATCTTCCTCATTTCGTTGATCAGTTGCACAAATCTGTTATACGTTTCGTGGAGCGCCTCCCCTGGTGTAGCTTTGAACGCATCATAAGCAGTCAAGATATTTGCCTTCTTTGTCTTTAGTCCAAGATCAGTTCCGATCATCAACTTCTTTACCTCATTCCACATTTCTTTTGCTGTCTCCATGCTGTCAATCAGAATGTAGATATCATTCGGAATTGCTTGCAACAGAAATGTCTTTGCCATAAGATCAGCTTTGATTCTTTGTCTATCTTCTTCAGTGTATTCAGACTTCGTCTTCAGTCTTCGTTCCAGATTAACAGGTGGGTTGTTCACATCACTCCCGTTCACATTTGCCCATATCTCAGCAGGTCCTTGGGTGAGGGATTCCAGCATAGCAGATGAATTATCTTTGCTTTCCAGAAAATTTAAGAATCTTGTTCTCCACATCTGGTATTCACCTCGCCTCAGGATTGGGGGCCTGCTGTCATTACCGAGTGCCAAAGCGTCCATCTTTGTTGTTTGATTTTAAAAAGACCGTTCAAGTGTTTAGATCAGATAAAATTAAATTTTTAACTACAGAATGTCGAAAACCTAATTTTCAGGAACAAGTTCGAGAAGGGGGTTCGAGAACTTCTATCGAGAAGCAGTTTTCGATATCTGATATCGAAAACCTTGCTATCGAGAAGCTAGGTTCGAGAAGCTGCTTTCGAAAAGTCAGTATCGAGAACTTAAGTTAGAAAACGTAAGTTCGAGAACTGAATGTCGAGAAGCTGTATCGAGAACCTGCAAATGCGAAAACAAGATGTCAAGATATTTAATATCGAAAACTGAGTATCGAGAACAGAAGCTCGAGAACTCAGTTCGAGAACTTATGTCGAGACAGAAGCTCGAGAACTCAGTTCGAGAACTTATGTCGAGAAGTCAGTATCGAAATCCTGCAAATCAAAAAATCAATTTTAACCAGATTAAACAGCTTTTCTGTGAAGTCCTTGATCTCGAGAACCTTTCTGAGCAGTTTGAAGTTCGAAAAACCTGCAGAAACCTCGAGAACCCTGCTTTTCGATATCAATATATCGAGAACCTCAAATCTGAAAACTTATCGAATAAAAAATCTAAGATATACTGCTTGCTCGTATTTGAGAGGCGATTTTGACAGTATATCTTTTACAGTTTTTCATACAGAAGAGAGATTACATCGATTAAATAAGCAAAATATCGAAAAGATGAAAAACAGGGGGGCTTTGAAAACTTTTTGACGACGATCACACTCGAGCACGCTCTGATACTAGTTGTTGGTCCCAGATTTCTGCAGACTAACACACAGCTAGATGGTATTCATCGATAAACAGAGAGAAAGAAGATCTGATAATGATAAAGCAATATCGAGAACAGATAAATTCTTCTTCTATTATATCGAGAACTGTTTTGACAGCGTAAGGCTAGAGAATAGAATTATCGACACCGGTACCTGTGCAGGACGCACATATTTATAGGCGCTGCACAGGTTTCCGAATTAGGTTACCTAGGAGTTTGGGCCTAGAGCCTTTTTGGGCCCTATTCCTTTACTCCTATTTATTACATAGTAGAACTAATACCGTAAATGGTATATCTATTCTAATTTATTTAAACAAGACATTATAGACAAACTTGACTCACAATAAAAGTTCTAACAGAGGACCCTAAGACTTAAAGTCCTTAGCACTCGGATTATAAATTGGTGGAGGACCCTAGAACTTAAAGTCTTTAACACTCATATTGTAAATTGGTGGAGGACCCTAGTACTAAAAGTCCTTAACACTCGAATATAAATTGGTGGAGTACCCAAGGATTATGTTATCCTCAAAACTCATAGGTTATGATATTGAAATATGGACAAGTAGGAGTCCTATACAGTCATAGGTATGTTTCTCTTCTTAACAGAATAAGAGAAATAGAGCACTTTGAAATCAGATATAATAGCCTTCTGAAGATGCAATCTTCCTTAAAGGGTATTGATGATTATCATAAGCATACCTCTGGTCTTGGATATGGTTCCACAGAATCCGGTGAACCTTCTGTAAGGTCTAGCACCTAAGTTGCTAAGACTGATAAAGTCATAAAGCCACAGACTTCTAGCCCCATTTGTCATGCTAGTACATCTGGTACTAAGGTTATTCATGAGGAAGTCAAACCAGAAAACCAAAACTTAAGGCCAAACAAAAACAAGCTTTGAAAACCAATGAACCTGGCAGAAACCCTAACAACAGAAAAAGTTTTCAAAAAAATAATAATCAAAGGCAAAACTTCAACAGACACCCTCATGATAACTATGCCATAGGTCACTACCAGAAAGGCAAATATCAAGAGAAAATTAACTTCAGGCGGAAGAGTCTGTCTGAACTAAGCTAATCGCCCCTATGCTCTTGATAGTATATGGGACTTCTTTCGAACAAAGAAGGCTATGCAGAAATACGTAAACAGAAAGCATGAACCTCACAAGCATCTGCCCAAGGTGAATCACACTGCTGTTTATTATGACTACCAGGTGGATGATGGGTACCAGCCATCAAGGTTTCAATTGATGAGACCAAAGTGGTACCAACTACCAAAACTCCATTACCCCCTAGGACCCAACACTGTTTAGGTACCTAAATCTTCTTTTTAAATCTGTAGGAACTGTGTGCTGGAGTCATCCAAGAGCAAGAATGGTTTATTGATAGTGGATGCTCCAGGCTCATGACAGGTGACAGAAGTTGCCTAATAGAGTTCCAGAAAGAGAATAGACCTAGAGTTACCTTTGGGGGAAATGATAAAGCAGGTCAAACAAAAGGAAAAGGAAAGCTGATTAGGAACCAGATTGTCATTGAAGATGTCTAATATGTAGAAGGTCTGAAGTTCAACCTCCCAAGTGCTAGCCAGTTCTGTGACAGAGGCTATACTGTTGAATTCTCAAAGGACCTCTGTCATGTGAAGCATGAGACTGCAAAGGAAGTAGTTCTAACAGCAAACAGGAATAAGAACATGTATGTTGTTGATTGGCACACCACAAAAGATGGCGTTTGTTTGATAGCCAAAGGAGACTCAAAGCTAAGTTGGGATTGGCACAAGAAGCTTAGCCACCTAAATTTCAAAACTATCAACAAACTAGCAAGAGAATACATTGTTGATGGATTGCCAGACATAGTGTACAAGAAAGAAAACTTGTGCAGTGCATGCGAGAAAGGGAAACAAGTGAAGAATTCCTTCAAACCCATTGCTGGAGATCTCTCTACTAGTCCTCTAAATCTCATCCATATGGATCTATTTGGACCAGTTGAGACTCTCAGTGTTGGTGGAAAAAGATACACTTTAGTCATGGTTGATGACTATTCAAGATACACTTGGACAGTGTTCTTGACAAAGAAGAATGAAACACTTCAGAAGTTGCCCTCTCTGTTGAAGCAACTTCAAACTGAAAAGAACATAAAAGTCAGAACAATTAGATCTGACAGAGGAACTGAATTTGTGAACAAAGTAATTAAGGACTTCTGTGATAAAAATGGAACTTTCCATCAACTCTCTGCTGCCAGAACACCTCAACAGAATGACGTCGCATAAAGGAGGAACAGAACACTGAAGGAAGCTGCAAAGACCATGATTGTTGAATCTGGATTACCAATAAGATATTGGGCTGAAGCAATCAACACTGCTTGCTACACCCAGAATAGAAGCATGGTCCACAAGAATCATCAGAAGACCCCTTATGAGCTATGGAAAGGAAGGAAACCCAACATCAGCTACTTTCACATCTTTGGATGCAAATGCTACATTCTCAACAATGGAAAAGACCATCTAAAAGTTTTTCAAGAGAAAGCTGATGAAGGTATATTCAGAGGCTACTCTAACACAAGCAAAGCCTATAGAGTACTCAACAGAAGGACCCTACATGTTGAAGAGTCCATACATGTAAAATTTGATGACAACGCCTCCGTTGAAAATATAACAGAAACCCTGAAAGAATCTGATAGGCTCGTTCCGTTCCTATCTTTTCACCCATATTTGGGTGTTAATTGTCTAATTTTTATAATTAATTTGGTGACTATTGGGAGTTTTGATTGAAAATTTGTTATTTTTCGGTCCCGGTGGCATTTGAATTCGGTGTAGTATTTTTGTACACAATTTGACATTTTTGGAGTAATTTGAGTGTAAAGTTACATATTATTAGCGGGTGTGGTGAGTTGTTATTGTACAGGCCGAGTTTGCGGTGAATATGTTTGGACCAGATCATTTGCGGGTTACTTTAGAAGTTATTAAGTGAAACCCAAAAAGAAAAGAAAAAAAATGAACAAGCAGCCCAACTGAAGAATAATGAGCTGGGGTTTTTTTCCCATGAAACCAGTAGCCGCGGGGGAGTTTTTTCCGTCCTGCTCTTTGACAATCAGCCGCAGATCCATTCTTTTCCAATTCACACTTAGCCCCAGTAACATATCTTTTTCATTCCTTCGATTCTATCAATTAGCCGCATCAGCATTTGTTTTCCTTCTCTGGATACACAAAAGAGCAGCAACTTAAGAGGAGTTCGTATGTTTCATCTGTTCACTTAGCCGCAGTCTAGGAGTTCATTTTTTTCTATTCCAAGCACGCACCAGCAGCCGCCAGGAGATAATCAATTCTTTTCTACACTTAGCCGTAACAGTGATTTCTTTCCTTCTCTTGATAACGAACCGTAGTAGCAAACAAGAGACCAAGGAATGTATAAACTTCACTTTTTCTCATTTTATTTCAATTCAATTCAGATTCTAAACAAGAATTGTAAGTGTTAGCCGTTTTTACTTGACTAGTTCTTGATTTGGATTGAATTTGGAGTTCGGTTGTCTCCAACAGGTAGTTTCAGACTTTTCCATTGATTACTCATAAATCAATTATTTCTCTAGCCCTTATCATGCTTAATCATAATACTGTGATGTTGATTTTAGTTATGAGTAGCTAATTCCATATAGGGTTTGAATTGGGGTAGGGTTTATGGGTTCTTGAAGGTGTGAATTTAATTTATTTGAAATTCAATTAATTTTCTGGAAAATTGTATAAGATTAATCTTTATTGCGTATATGAATTTGATCACCTCATATATGAATTTTTGAGTTTAATTCAATTCTTGTCTATGAGAATTTGAGTTAAATTAGTTCGGATCTTATACAAGCAATCTGATCTTAGAAATAAGTTAAGATTGTGATAATGTGATTTAATTCTTGTCTATGAGAATTTATTTCATTTTCTTTCCAGGAACAATTGAAAATTAATTTACTTAATTCTAAGCCCGAAAGAACACCCAGAACCCGAACCATCCAATTTGAACCCTGTTTTAATATCCTGAATCAATTTAATTTAATTTTTTTCTCTATTTATTTTTGCACTCACTATTAGTTAGTTTTACTTTTAAACCACTCAAAAATTATTTGGAAAGATTACCATGACTTGTGCTAGCCTGTGATCACAGATTGTATTTAAAACTTCCTTTTTGCCACTCCTTGAGAGACGATACTCGTGGTCTGGTTATTCTTCGGATTAGCCAACTACGTTTCACACACTAAAAGATACTCCGATCAGAAGCCAACATTGAAGACAAGCCATCTGAACCAACAGAAGAGGCCACAGGAAATCCTGTATTTCCAACACCAGCACCCAACCCTCTTCTGTCAAACAAGGATGAAGACACTACTAGAATTTTCGTTATTTGCTGCTACTCAATTGTTGCGGTTCTTAGTTAAACCGCAACAAATAGTCAAAATTTATAAGTATTTGCTGCGGTTCCTTAATGACCGCAGCAAAAGGTTGAAAATTTTAAAGTTTTTTGCTGCGGTCATAGCAGAACCGCAGCAAATACTTATAATATTTTGGAATTTAATTTTTTTGTTTATGTGTTTGCTGCCATATTTCAAATTGGTAAGAGTGAACGACATCAAATATTTCAAATAGCGGCCATATTTGTTGCGGTCGTAGCTAGAGCCGCAACACATACCTCCCTTAAAATTTCTGCTTCTTCCAATCTTCCCTCTATTCGGTCAAAGCCCTTCAAGCAACGAGGTTCTCAATCTTCCGCAATTACTAGGTTAATCGATGAAGAACCCACCTTCTTCATTTTATCGAACGCCCAAAACCTTCAATCTTCCACCAGCTTGGGCCTGCGTCTAAGCAGCGCCTAAGCCATTCATCCGCCGCCTTGCGCCTCCGTCTAAGCAGCGCCTTCGCCCTGCAATGCCACCTAGCAGAGCTGGACAACGCTACGGCCTAGCAGCGCCGAACAACGCCAGCGCCTAGCAACGTCCGACCAAATTGCCTCGAATCGGCGATGGACAAGCTCTACAGCTTTCTCGCGGCTGCGAATGACTTTCTTCCTCATCATCTTAGTCGCATTTGAGGTAATAATTCCAAATTTGAGTATATTCACGACTTCCCTAAAACCTAACCACAGAGTTCTATGCTTGTCAAACTTGATTGTCCAGCTATGGATAAGCAGTTCGCAGTAGAAGAAATATCTACTCAAATATGTATTTGCAATTGCAATTGGAGTTTCCTTCGATTTTGCACAAGTTTCTTTATTTTCTGCATAAATTACATTTGGATTCTACCTTAAAAACCTTTCAATTTCCTTCAAAACTTTTAATTAATTACCTCCAATTTCATAATTCTTTTTTCTTAATAAAATGATTTCTTCAACTTGTGTGTGTTTTGTTTTAGAAATTTGAGAATGACTTGTTTTAAATGTTTTGATCACAAGGTGTTTGTTATAATTCCTCATTAAAATTGTGTTGTTGTGTTGTTGTGATGCCTGATATTTTAGGATTTTAGAATGAAAATCCTAGATAGACCACTGGCAGAAAGGAAGACGATTTTGATGATGTATCTTGGGTATTGAGCTTGCAACATTAAATAAAAATTAAGCTAAAGGATCAGCTTTAACAAGTTGTATTTTTGTCTTCCAAGCACGACTTAAAAGGATCAGCTTTACTTGAGAAACATGTGCTTTTAAAGAAGCTCCAAGATGCACTAATCGTATTCTTCGTATTGCATATTTCATTGTAAAACCAAAAATGGAAGTAACTTTCCTCAGTTTGTTCCCTTCTCATTGGATTACTAAGAAAGTGATCCTTTTCAATGCTTGATAGTCATCTTACAGAGCTTGGGGTAGTTTTTAAGTCAAATGGGATTCTAGGTGTGCCCTATTCAAATGTTCACAGTTCCCTTATGATCAAATATCAATGGGATCAAATATTTGATGCTATGAATGAAATGAGCTCTTATGGGGTTTACTTCACTGACCACTGTATTTTTCTTATGAACTTGATATTTTCTTTGCTTATTTTATTTGAAGGCTTTTTTAGGATTATTTACCTCAATTAGAATGAATTAATAACTTACCATATATCTATAATTACTTACCCTACAGTCGGTGCCGCATCAAGAATAGCAGGTGCATGGAAGTCGGGACAGTTCTGCCATGAGCAGAGCCCTCGATGGATCAACCCTGGTCAGCAGTATGTAGCTTTCCTTGCAATTGTAGTTCCAAATTTTCTTACGGGAACTGATTCTAAATGATTTCAGATTTGTCTAATATTCGTTGATTTTAAGAATTTCTCACAGTATGATTTATCTAACCTAACGTTTTGAGCTCTCGTAACTAAAAGTTCAGTTCTTGAAGGATTCTAGGATTGAAGAGGAGGAGCAGGATCACGTTCCATATGGATACTAATTCTCTCCCTTTCTTGTTATCAGCCCCATCTTACTGGTGGTAACCTTCCCTCTCTTGCTCTTACTGGTGCTGAAACCTCCCTCTTTTCAGGAAATTTTCTATCTCACACTCTTTTCTTCTTAGAGATGTAATGTATAGTTTAAAATTGCATCTAAAAATCTACTGCAAAAAACTCCTTTATGTTATTTATTTATGATGGAGGCCAAAAGTTTGTATGCATCATTTGGTGAAGGTTACTTAGAAAAAAATTCTTGGACTTTTTTGTATAATAACATAAAATATGAGCTTTGCTTTTTTGAATTTTGCTCTAGGGCAAGCGGACAACATTGCACAATTAATCTATTTTGAGGCTCATATTTTCAGTATTCTTCTGTTTAATGAATATATACGAATGAGAATTTCATGAATAGTATAACAACTAAACATATAAAGTTCAACTACCTTAGTAACGTATGGACTTAGTGAAGACAATTCCATTTGGGAAAAATCAATCAGTTAAATATGCCAAAATTGTTCCTTAACATGCTTCTAGAAGTTGAACCATTAGTTACTTAAAATTGTTGCACCATTAGTTTCATGGATTTAGTTACTTTCCGCTGCTGCCGAGTGGACTGCTAAGGTAAGTACATTTTGAAGTTTTCCATGTAAGGTAAACCTTTACTGCTCATAGAAAGATGTTTGCTCACAGTTTGAGTCGGTAATTTCTTGGTGATTTGTTCTAACTAGATAGGATTTCAACTTTCACTTTGGTTTGTTGTTTGTGTGGAAGTTTCATTCTGCATTCTTATTTTTACCTTTAAAATTTTTGAGGTTGCTAATAGGAATTCTTCTTTTGATGACACATAGTAAGTTCTCAAATAGGTTTGAATTCACATATTATTAAGAGCACATATTATACTCACCCTTTCAAAGGTTTCAAGTACGCATATGCATTCTTTGTAGTATATTATATTATACATGTTTCAGAGGTTAATCATATTGTGTATATTTGTGACTGAAAAATTGATGTTAAATCATTTCGTGTAAAGATGTGGAGTGCCGCTGCTTGGTTTTGTACACTCTTCTGCTTATTTGGTTGACTCAGAGCTCTGTAGAAGCTGCTGGTTCACGTGTCAAGTTTCTTCCTGGCTTTCATGGCCCTCTTCCTTTTCAACTTCACACAAGGTTATTTCATGTTCATTAATTATATTTTCATTGGCCAATCTAATTTATGTTCTTTGACTCTTTCAGACAGATTTACAAATCTGAGTTAGACAAAGCTATAGAATAAGTATACAGTTTATCTGTACAATAACATTGGGAAGAATGAAAATTTTTATACTAAAAAGATTAGTATTCAACAAATGGAACATTAAAATTTTTAGAAAGTTTTGTGTGATCAGTATTCATACTCTTAGGAATTTAGTGTTGAACATGCAACATTATCTTCAGATCTCAAGGCAAAATCAAGAGAAAAATATTGAATAAATAAGTAATCATTAGAGTTAACTATAATATAGTACAAAATTAATAAAGCGTAAAAACTAACAAAGTTTCTTCACTTATAGAGTTACATGTGTGTTTTGCAGGTCCCTGGATGAGCTTTTGATGCTAAAGTTGAACCATATAAGTGATGAGGTGGGTTAATTTAAGACTGATGTGATAGGGGAAACTACCAAGCGATTTCTTCAGCCTTATCCGGCATTTCATGTTGCAAATGTCATCATGATGATGTCATAGATCTTGTACAGGGAACAGTTTGCCCCATACGGTCTTGTTTTTTTATTTAGGAAGTATTTAAAATTTTTGTAGTTGTATGGGATGTATATGACTTTTTTCTTTATATATTATGGTGTAAATATGTCTGTCCATCCAGAATTGTAAAATACGAGTAACACACAACAGGTATTGGTGAATGGTGACGTAGACCTAATGTCCTAGTTTCCTACGCTTTAAAAGGGAACATGCAGTACGTTAAATTTGTAATGGTATTTGCTGCGGTCATTGACCAACCGCAGCAAAAAGTATATAAAAAAATTAATGAATTAGTATTTGCCGCGGTTCTGAACCGCAGCAAATAAGTAAATCTACATATTGTTGCTCCTCCAATTGCTGCGGTTCAGAACCGCAGCAAATAAGTGAAAATAATCGCAGCAAATAAGCTTTTTTCTAGTGGTGAGATGAAGATTCTGAACATGAACAACCAGAGTTGCCAAGATAACCACTGACAGAACCTGATCTGACATGGCTAAGAGATCACCCATCTAATCAAGTGATTGGTCAAATCACCAGTGGTGTTCAAACTGGATCATCTCTATCAAGAAGGGAAACCATGTTCACCTGCTGCATATCACAAATAGAAGCAATGAGTGCAGAAGAGCTCTTGAAGACACTGACTGGATCAATGCAATGCAAGAAGAGCTCGCACATTTTGAAAGGAATCAATATGGGAACTTGTTCCTAGACCAAAACATCAGAATGTCATTAGAACCGAATGGGTATTCAAGAACAAAGCAGAAGAAGAAGGCAACATTGTAAGGAATAAAGCAATGCTAGTAGCAAAAGGATACTGCCAAGAGGAAGGCATTGATTTTGATGAAACCTTTGCACATGTTTCAAGAATGGAAGCAATCAGGATATTTCTTGCTTATGCTGCCTACAACAACATCAAGGCCTACCAGATGGATGTCAAAAGTGCATTTCTGAATGGAGATCTTGAAGAAGAAGTGTATGTGGAACAACCACTAGGTTTTGTCATTCCTACTCAATCCTCCTGTGTCTACAAGCTTAGAAAGGCTCTCTATGGTCTTAAACAAGCTCCTAGAGCCTGGTCTCAAAACTTTGAAAGATTCCTTGAATGAAATTGCCCAGCAATTATCTGACAGAACAGCTGCCCTAACCACTTCTGTTGAAGGAATACAGAGAACCCTGACCTCTGTGCAAGATACTCTGCAGGCTCAAGCCAAGGCTATCTCATCTCTGACCACCTCGGTTGACCTTCTGAAGACTTCTGATGAAGAACGCAAAGCACAACTTATGAGAATTGAGGTCCTCTGCTCTGCGACCAAAAAGAAAGTTGAAGCTTTTGAAGCTGTTGACAAGGAAAGATATCAAAAGTTGATCCTCCTTGAAACAAACACAAAGAATATTGCCACAGACGTCGAGAAACAGAAAGGCTTGCTAGATTCCCTAGTTGAGGTCACAGAATCTCTTCCTAATGCCATTGAAGACTTAGGCAAGTCTCATGCCTCTGAATTTGAAAAGAGATGCATGCTCCTCCAAGATTTGAATGATGCCAAAAAGGGGGAAGATGACCCTCAAGCCAACAACCTACAACTCACCAGAACATCAGCTCAAGGACCTCTTTCTGTTGATCCTACACCTTATCTGGAGGCACATACCCAGAAGAAGAGAGCTAAAGGCATACAGAGGCCCACCTCTCCTCGGAAGAAGACATCAAAGAAGAAGAAGGCTCCAACCTTTATGGAATGGAGAATGGGTGGATTTGTAAAACTTGACAGGGAGCAATTTGAAGAAATGAGAAAGAAGATGACTCCTAAACAACAAGAGAACCTCTACATGGATATGTCTGGAAATGTAAAAGTTAGATATGGAGGATCTCTGGAAGAAGCTGAACGCTGGTACGACAGGAAGGTACTTGCAGGAAAAACAGCTCATGAGGCATCTCTACATTATCTGAACTGCAAGCTTGCTCCTTCCTGGGCATCCTTTCAAAAAGGTGGAGACCTTGATGTGATAAGAGAAAGAGTAAATGAAGAACTAAAGGCCATAGAAGCAAGAGAGCTCTAAGGGAAAACATGTAACTTAATATCTCTGCATACTATTCAAATTCTTCTCGTAATAAGATCCTCTCCTGCTGACTCTCCAATTTTTTTCTTTTCACTAACCCTGTTATGTTTTGTGTTTTGTTTGCTCTAATATTGTATATTCTCTCAATTCTTTCAAATCCTTACTGCTTTCTATGCAAGATGCCCACCAAGAATGAAAAATTTGAAAGTTTTAACTAATTTATTTTATGGTGAAAGACACTTCTCTGAAAGTAGAATAAGGGTTTTGGCATCATCAAAAAAGGGAAATTGCAAGGAATAAATGTATTTAGATTTTGATGATGCTGGATTAACCAGAATGTTAGAGTACCCTCATTAGAATCTGTGTATTAGAATTTCTTCAAAGTATAGTCTGCTGGACAAAAGACCCCCAAGGTCCTCTGTCAGTCTCTATCCGAACAGAAGTACTCGAGGTCCTCTGTGACTACCTCTCCGTGGAGCAACATAAGCCCTCACACTTTGCTTATTCCCAAGCAAGTGAAGCCGGTTATCCTAACGGAAGATTCCCTCAACGGCTAAGTTCTTCTCAATGGAAAGTCACAAGACATAGCATTTAATGCTCATTTAATGAGCTCCATACTCTGAAGAGTTAACGATGATGATTGACCGAGATTTCAGGGAAATCTTATCCCAAAATAGCAAGCCGCCAACTTTGCGGGTCCAACCGGTCAACTCCACTGTACGCGCATTTAATGAAGTTGTTTTCTTCCTCCAACAGGAAACAACCCTAGTATATATGATACTACATGAAGAACTACTCGGACAACTTTAGCTCTCACAACAAACATTCAAAAGCTTTCTTGAAATCTGAACTTCATCTTCCTCAACAAGAAAAGCTTAAACGTTGGAAAGATATTATCTTCTCTAACAAAGAGCTAAGTTCCTCCAGTTCTTCAAAACTTCAAGCACTTAATCTACACACCTTCTGTGACGAAGCAAGTTGGAGAAAACTCTGTCTTTATAAACATCTTCTTTCAAAGAAGGGCGTCTTAAAGTAACTGGAGTAAGTGAAGTGGTGATACTTCAAGGAGACTCAGTGAAACAAGACCAATTTTAAAGGAAGCAGGAAGTGCATCCCAGGAGACATCCATACTTGAAGAAGACGTGGAGAGCTTCTTAAGTGCTAGGAATTAAGCGTTGTAACTGATTTCTTACAAGCTTAGTGGAACAGTGGATTAGAGGAACACGTTGTTCCTTGGACCGCTATAAAAACCCCTGGTGTCATTTACTTACTGCTTTTAATACTTGCGTTTACCTTGAAACTGCTTAACTCCAAAGACGTGGTATCTGTGTTCAGCAGAACATCTCCTGTGAGTTAATAGAAGGCCAAGTGCCTTTGGACCTCTGCGAGGCTAACCGGACAGAACACATACTAAAAGACCATCCGCTGCCAGTCTGTTCTTCAACAGAACAGGCTATTCTGTTGACCTTGGTATTTAGCTTGAAAAAGTTAAAAACCAGAACAATCTATTCACCCCTCCTCTAGATTGTTCCTTGTATACCCGGGACCAACAAATCTCTTTAAATTAATCTAATGTACTACATTTCATGATCACTAACGTCATCAGCAGTACTAGTGGCGATGACCACAATGATGTTGGCAGCGACAATTGTAATGGCGATGACGGTGGCTGCGGTCACTGAGTTGCTTCAATGAATTATTAATGATAAAAATGAAATATCACAATACTAAATGTAATGCGAATTATTAAGTAAAAGCATAAATGGCAATTAATGATTTTTTCTATTCAGGACTTTCTCTCTCTAGGGTTGCCTCGCGCAACGCCTAGCGCTTCGGATTGTCCGCCTTCGATTCAGTCGAGGGGCGTGTGGATTGGCTGCTTCAGGCGGCTGTTGGATATTTATTCAAGGATTTGGAGGATTTGGCAGTCGGACTTAATCTCACTCGCAGCGGCTTCATCTTGCAGAATCGGAGCTTGAGTTTGAGAGGATGCAGGGACGAGCGACTTCGGTTTGGCAGGACGGTGTAGATGCGGCAGAATACAAGGATTGTGAATCGAGAGTTTTGTTGATAAATACAAACAAATGACGATTGGGGCAGAAGAAGAGGATCTGGACCTCGATGAGTTTGAAACTGAGGAAGCTCCGATCGAGGAGAGTCCTCCGGGTTTTCTGGTGGTCGGACTGCTATTGACGGACATAAAAATCGAATTCCCAGCCCTTAAATAACCGATGTTATCGTTGTGGAGGTCGGGGAAAGGTATGTCAGTTAAAGAAGTTGGTGAAAAAAGGTACATATTTACTTTCTACCATCGTTTTGATATGATGCATGTGCTTGAAGGAGGTCCATGGCAATTTGAGCGTAGTCTGTTGATGTTAAAAGAAGTTAAACCTGATGATATCCCACACAAAATTGTTTTAAATGAGGCTGAATTTTGGGTTCAGATTCATAATGTTCCTTATAGCCTAGTTAATCTAGGTACTCCAAGGCGAGTTGGAAATTTTATTGGGATATATATATAAAATATGATGACAATCAGAAAGAGTGAGAATTGGGAGCCTTATATGAGGGTTAGGGTGTCCATGAAGGTTGATAAACCATTGAAAAAGGGAACAAATCTTGAAAAAGAAGGAAAAAGTTTTTGAGTAGATTTCAAATATGAGAGATTGCCCAATTTTTGTTTCATGTGCGGATTCATTGGACATTCAGATAAATTTTGTCCTTTGAATTATGAGGAAGATTCAGTGCTAGAAAAAAGTTTTGGGGTCCATCTTAGGGCAGGAATTGGGGTGAAGACTAGCCCCACAGGAGGTGACAAGTGGCTCCTAGAGGGTTCATCGAGCTCTAGCAGAGAGCGTGGGTACACAGGGGATTACAGGTCCGAGGAAAAGACGGGTGAAAGAGAGAAAGAGTCAATGTTAGAATCAGCGCAAAGCATTACTAAAGGCGTGGGCGTGGAAACAAAGGAAGAGACTTCGGGAGAACAGAAGAGAAGGAGGATCTGGGTGACACAGGAAGGAAATAAGAAGGGGAAGAGAACATGGCTTTGGATGTGACAAAAAACGAGGAGGGGGTGAGCTTTTCTCTATGAGCCCGCCGAAGCTGTTACAGTCAAATTGGAGGCAGCAAGTTGGGGTGATCATGTGACTTAGCAAGCTCGGACAGAGGATCTACTTTATCTGGTTTTTTATAGTGACTTTTTATTCTGTTGTGTACTTTATTTTGTTTTTGTTATTCCTGCTTGTAAGACGTTGGGTTTGGATGTGAGTGATGAGAGGATTGCGGTAACTGTCTTTGGCTCATTTGTGCCCATTAAAGGATCAACGAATTATATTGCTTCGTTGGAGGTGATAAATTTCGAGTCTGGTTCGCGGGACGACGGTTGTCAGGAATCTTTTTGTCGGATTACCCATAATCTGAATTATGTGTTATCAATTTAAGCCTATTTCTCCCCCCCCCCAAAAAAAAGTAAAAGCATAAATGGCAAGGGGTGTGAAAAATCACATTTTTTATTTTTTTAAAGTCATAGTTTATTGGGTCCCTAGTTTATTTTAAAATTCATTTTTCGTGTACATGCCATTTTACACGCCAATCAAATCATTTGCGAAAAGATTGGTTTTTCACATTGGATAATTTTTTATCCGTATCCAGACGATTTAACGTGTAAAATGGAAATTGGCATGTACAACATACCCACATTTTTTGGATGAGATGTAAATATATATTAACACCCAGAAAAACTATACATCACATAAACTAGATCTCCTAAAACCCCCCACCCTCACATAATGTGAGGGTGAAAGGAGGTTTTTATTCGATCTATTTTATGCCAAAATAACCACGTATAAATACTTGGCTCATCATGAAGCTTCAAAAAATACATCGGTGGTGCACATGCACGCACACAGATCAGAGGCTAAAAATCTAAACAAAGTACACAGGTGTTGCTAGATGCACACACCCTAAAATCCAAGACCATGCTTCATGCCGCAGCATCCATGATGTCCATGCCGCGGTGTCCCGAGTGCCCAAGCCGCGACATCCAAGATATCCATGCCTCGGCGCACCAAACATTCATGTAGCATTCTGTCCAAACCGCGGCCTCCATAGTATCCATGCCGCGGCCTTCTACTCAAAATGTAATCAAGTCGTGCGGGTATAAATTGAAAAGTATTTTATACACCACATGCTTGATTTTTGCAATGATCTCCTCTTCCTTGACGTCCACTTCATCAAATCGGTTGGCGTTCCTAGCGTGCCATAGGTAGTAAACCGCGGCACAAAAAGCAATCCGGACAGCCTTCCCTTTGATCTTTGATCCTTTATGGTCCTTCAAGATCCATTTGACCGAGCTGCTAAGCGTGGTCATCTCTCGTGTCATGCCCAACCATTCCTTAATTTTTTCCCAGACCCTACAAGTGTAACGAAAATGAAAAAATAGGTGTGGAATTGTTTCCAATCCACCATTGCAAAGGTCACAACGATTAACAATATATAGGCAACCGAGGTTATTCTGTGTAGGTAACTGGTTCCTCAGAGCAAGTCATACGTTGAATGAGAACTTTGGAGGGATATAAGACTTCCAAATGAAGCTCATCCACACTCTCGGCGTCCCTTTAGTTCTCAACAACTCATAAATCTTTCCGGAAAGGAGTTTACCATTTACGGATCTAGTATTTAGGCCCATAATGGTATCGTTCAAATTGTTAAAGCATCCCAAAATTTGGTCTCGGATGTGACTCATTTTTTTCATGAAAACTAAGGTATGAGTAAACTTTTTATAGTGACTAGCTCCACAGCTTTCACTGTCCCTTACCCTAGAAACCCAACTTTGACTAGCTAGTGGGACTCAAATACGAGACATCTCCTATGCAGGAATAAGGTCCTATGCAGGAATAAGGAAGCGATGATTTTCGGTTGTAAATACGCAATTATACTAGTGGTACGACCTCCTCCTGAACCACCACCATGGGATGTACGAGGTGCTAGAGTTCGTGAACGCTTTTCTTGTAGTTTTTATCTGTTTGTTATTTGTTTTCTTGTGTCCACTTTTGTTGTTGGTTTTGACAGTTTGTTTGAGTTTTTTGCTTCTCTTTATGTCATTGGGTATGGTTGGATCTATGAGAATAAGTTTGGCTGTGTCAAGCCACTACATGGTTAGCGATTCGTGTTGCTCTCTCAGGGGTGACCGTCTCAAAGTCTCACCATAGGATTATATTCGTAGTTGATGAAGTTTCAGTTAGTGTCAGTTTTATTTTCCTTTTGCTTGATGTAATGATTCTGAATCTTTTAATATGAATAGAGACCCGTTTGATCATAAAAAAAAATTATTTATAGGCGACCGTACGCAAGTCCATATTACCACGGGGTTTCTGAAATAAGTCATCCATGGAACATTCAGCTGCCGGCTGGTCCGTCAATTTCAACAGCGATTTCCAGTAGATTTGTCGAATCCATACTTTTCTCCTATGTGGGCGCATTCCATCCTATACTTCCCCTGACTCTCTCTCTCTCTCTCTCTTCGCTTGTTCAGAGAAAATCACTCTGAGCTGTAATCGTCTTAGTATCCAAAACTGAAGATCTGTAAAACCTCTGTCAATCTCTCTCCCAGTTCCACCGCGCCTATCAATTTAGGTGAGCAGATGCGCGATGTTACATTCGTGTTTGTATGTCCAGACTTTTTGAATTACTCGATTCTGGTGTGCTTCTCCTTGTTAACATTGATGGCTGCACTCGTATCAGATCCGATGCTCACAAATCTTCGAACTCTGATGAGCTTTCCGAGTTTTTTCGGGGATTCGCTTCCCTAAAGTGTGAACTTTGGTGGAAAGTTCTGATTCTTTCATTTGTTTTTTGACGGGAGAAAGTTAAGCTGATTCATTTATAATTTTACTTCTTCGGTGGCAGGGGATTTGAGCAGAATAGGACTTTGATTGGCGTCGACAAATGGCGAGTCGGTTCAAAGAGGACGAGAAGAATGAGAGAATTATACGGGGTCTACTCAAGCTGCCTGACAACAGGAGGTGTATAAACTGTAATAGCTTGGTACGTATGCACATGAAATGTGCTTCGTTTGTGTAATTTTTGCGGCCAGATAATTTTAATGAGTGAATTATATGAATGATATGGAGTAATTAAATCTTAGTGATGCATGTATTGGTAACCAACACTGAATGGGTGTAAACAATACCTGCTGTATTTGAAGACTGACTTTCTTTATTACGTAGGTATTAAGGAAAAAGATAATCTTTGTCAAAATAAGTACTCTACAGGCCACAGAGCGTTTACCCACTTTAGAGGTTCATCGTTTTATATATTGTTGATGATCCATAATATTATATATACATGCTATGTTAAATCTTATGGATATTATATGTACAATCTGCATAACAATGAGAATAAAAGTACGGAGTAGTACTTAAACCATCCAATAATTAGAATTCTTTTCACAGAATTTTGTTGTCCATGTAACATTTTGTTGTGTAGATTTCTTTTTGTTCCGTAATTGTGACCCAATTATATAATGAGCGGTAGATTTATTGTTCCAGTGCTCTAAATTGTTACAGAACATGCGTTGTCATTCATGCCACCAGTTTTGTAGATGTAACATTTTTTACACTAATATGAGCTACGCGTTTTGCACCTATGCAGGGACCTCAATATGTTTGCATTAATTTCTCGACATTTATTTGCACAAACTGCAGCGGCATACAGTACGTCTAGTTAATCTGAAAACATTGCATATTCTCCCATCAACCTGAGGCCTTCTATACAAGTGTTTCAAACTCTGTATACACTTTGCTTAATTGCCAGTATTCATTCTTTTGCTAATCTATGAATTTGGAACATTTGCAGTCGGGAGTTTACACACAGAGTGAAGTCGGTATCCATGGCAAAGTTTACGTCACAAGAAGTCAGTGCACTACAAGGTGGAGGAAATGCGGTATGCTCAACTTTTAATCTTACACGGTCGACATTATTGTAATTTGGTACTCTTTATCTACTAGTCTACTAGTAAGTAACCATCTTTCTTATGCTTACAGAGTGCCAAGGAAATTTATTTGAAGGAGTGGGATCCGCAGCGCAATTCTCTCCCTGATGGAAGGTTTATATATATTTAAATGTTTATGTACATTAATATTGTTTAAAATATAAATGCAATTCTGTTCCTCTGTTTCTTTCAGTAATGTGGAGAGACTTCGTGATTTCATTAAGCATGTTTATGAGGATAGAAGATACACAGGCGAGAGGGGGTTCTCAAGAGGAAAGGTGTTGACGTGTTGTATACCTCATCTCTGTATATTTTTGTATTTTTGTTTTTCTTACACATCAATTCCTAGCTTGTTTCTACATATCGATAGTTTTTTATTTTGTTTTCTTCTCTCATGAGTCTGTATCCTTTATTGTTATCAAAACAAGTTTTTGATCTCATTGCATATGTTGAATGAAGTAATTTGTAAGGCACATTTCGAGTCTACAGGGTGAAACTGAGGACTCAAATGAGAACAAGAGAGTGGATACATACCAGGGTAGCTCACAAACCTCAGGAGGAAGAAGCCCTGGATATGATCAGGAAAACAGACAGTACACTGATCACAAGAGAGCTCCTGGCACTGAAGTAATAAATGATTGGAGACGGGATGATAGATTTGGGAATGGCAGGAGAGTTGTAGAGAGGCAAAGTTTTGATGGTAGCTCTAAGGTTGAAATCAATTCACCTGTTTGTCGAAGTGATTTGGACACATCCAGTCCCCCAGTGGTTCGACCAGTACGAGATATTCTTGGAGATAATGCCTCCCCCCTACGAGTTATTGAACCTCCAAAGATGGCTATTGGTGGACCTCCTACCTATGCACAAACTCAGGTATGTAAACTTTCTTCCATTGAAGACATTCTCCGTTATCTGTAGCATTGGAGGCACACATGAACTACAACTACAGTGAACTTGTCCATATTTTTTAGTGAACTTGTCCATATTTTCACAAATACTCTTAGAGAAATTAGAAGTTTGATATCTGAGTTGTCGAGAACTATACTGAGCTATCCTATTTTCATATTTGACAATATGTTCAACTATTTTTTTTTCAAAGAACTGTAACTTTTAGTACTGAATCGCAAACTGATTTCACCGCAAGTTAATTTCCCTCTTTCTTCACACCCTAGTTAATACGGGTCAGTTTCTAGGCTATAGATAATTTGCACCAGTAGATGCAACACATACAGAATCAATTAAAACATTCTTTTTCAGAGGGCCACTTCCTCCAATAGCTTGGCATCTTCAAATGGCAACCCAACCGAAGTTAAGGTAGAAATTTCACTTATTGATTTTGGAGCTGCTCCTGAACCTGCACCAACTGCTGTATCACAACCAACTTCATCGGGTGCTGATAATTGGGCAAATTTTGAGTCAGTGCCAGTGAAAGCACCTTCAAATGCCAACCAGCTGGATGTACTTTCAGAATTGATGACTCCCTCGCCCGCCCTGGGAGAAAATAGTGCAAGCTCTGCTCCTGTTGGCATCTTTCCAGCTTTGAGTAGATCTTCACCTATTCCAGCCGATGTTTCCCACTTGAACAGTTTTGGTCCAAGTGCATTTCCTCCTGGAACGACATCCTTATTGCAAGTTGGGGGGAGTTCTGTCCCGTCGACACATGCTGCTGGAGGGCAATGGTCCAGCGTGCAACCTCAGCATTCATCTCTGCTAGCAGTTACTGGGACCCAACCTCTTCCTCATCAGTGGAACCCAGTCATTGAAGGACGTACGAACAATCAGGTATTCAGGTTTGCTTTCTAATTTTACCTTGAAATGTTAAATCATGACTCTCTTGCTGCCTTCAAATGCCTGTGCTTATTTTTATTTTTTATTTTTTTGCAGCAATGGAATCACATAGGTCCATCAGGGATTCTGGACACAGCAAGGACGCAAGGTCCTCAAGTTTTAGCTGAGCATGCTTTGAATTCCACTTCTGGAAATGCCCATGTATGTGATTCTAGATCTGGTGGGAGAAGAGAACTTCCTGCAGTAAGCTCTATGTGTTGATTCAGACTTATTTGACCTCTCTTGTATATTCAGTTAGTACAGTTACTCTATGAGTTCTTTTGTTTTTGTTAAAAAATTGTCATCTTATGATTTTTCCTGCAGGATTTGTTTGCTGTAACCTATCCATCCATGTATGCACCAGTACAAGGCTTGTATGCTGCTCCATCACATGGACATGGGTTCTCCATGCAATATCATAATATGCAAACGGTATCTATGCACAACACAACTTCACGTATCACGTTGCCTGATCCCTTCTTAGTGTTATCTACCAATCTCTGCTGCTGCAAAGTATTAAAGACAGTTTATATGTTTATCAGCAGACACATACTTCTATGCAGCCGATAAAATCATCAAATCCTTTTGACACCACCAGTGAGCCATCTCCTTTACGATCTTCTACGGTGAGCAAACAAAATATTACTCAAGTGTCACTGCTTATTACACTACCATTTGCTCAAAATGTTTGGACTGAATAAATTTCCTATCACAAGCGGGATCATGCTGAAAATGAAAACACTCTCACACACTAAAATGAAAGCGGTTTTATCACTCAGCTAACCCAAGATTATTTTAATGTCAATATGTTTAGTACATATGAGAATCTTAGGTACTCTTTACTTCATTGTTGCAGTTTCCATCGATGGCTTCATTACAAGGTGCACTGCCAAGCATGGGCCCTTCATCAGGCCTGCTTCACACATCCAGCCTTGGAGCCCCACCAACTTCCCATGTACACAGCAGCGCGCCTCAGCAGCCACACTCTTACGTGTCAGCACTCCCTCCAAGTAGTAACTTTTTTTTTTCCCCTCCCTTTTCTCTTGCTTCATTTATCCATGTTTTACACATGATCTGATTTGCCTTGATTCTTAGATTCATATATGAGCCAGCAGCTGGCGGGTAGCCTGTCACAGAGGTAAAAACTCTTTTTTTTCACAGAGGATTTGCTTTGATTCTTAGATCTGTTTTATGCATATGTTGCTACATGTGCCAATTTTGTTAACTTTTTGAAATATTTGCAGACCAAATAATCCTGCAGGCTATGGCCTTCCTGGGGCTGCTTTTGCAGACATGAACTCAAACCAGCAGCTTGGTGCGGGGCTACATGCAGCAGCACCTCCTGCCCAGAATACAATCTCTCCTGCTGGGAACCCATTTGGGTGAATCGAATGCAGTTTCCCTTTTTTGACATGCACATCTTGTTGCTTTGGGTGTGCTGCATAATATATTACCTGGGGAATGGATATGGATTAGGCTATTGGGATCAAATATACCAAGGGAGATCAATTCCATAACTGAGATCAATTCCATAACTGCTATGCGCTGAAGCAATTAAGGCACCAAAAAGTGTGATTGATTATTGGGGCTTGTGCAGTACACACTCATGTTCGCCAACTCATTTTTTTGTGCTACATATATGCATACCATGTTTATCATTATTTTAATAGTATTTGTGGTTCTCATTTATTATCCTCTATTCATTTTCATGTTAATGGTTTAATGAGTGTATTGTTTTCAAAATAGGTTTTTTTTTTTCATTTTCTTGGTTCTTTGTATCAAACTAGATTCTCACCCGTGCTATGCATGGTACAATAAATAATACTCTGTATCTAATTAATTTGAGTTTTTATTATAATGATTTTGTGCTTAAATATACTTTCTATCTATAATAATATAAAGTAACAAGGTGTGACACCTTGCGTTTCCCTCTAATTAGACATTTAATGCTTCATACCAATTTAAAAAAAAGAGTTACATGAATATTGGAGTAATTGGAAAATTTTCAATTCAAAATAATCTATAATGATGATGATGATAGATAATAATAATTATTTTTATTATAACTTTATAAAAGTGATACATAATTGGCAGGACTTCACTTAATGCAATGAAATAAATAAGAACGTTTACAATATCTATAATAATCTATAATCTATAATCTATAATCTTGCTTTTCCCTCCAATTAGACATTTAATGCTTCATACTCATTATTCATTAAAAAATAAGAGTTACATGAATGTTGGAGTAATTGGAATATTTTCAATTTAAAGTAATCTATAATGATGATGATGATAGATAATAATAATTATTTTTATTATAATAATATAATAATAGTGATACATAATTGGCGGGACTTCACTTAACGCAAAGAAAAAATCAGAACGTTTACAATATTTTGATTTAAATGTTTTCAATTATAAGCTAGACCACACCAGATTAAAAGAAACTACACCAAATCAGATCAAATTTAAATACAATAGACTTGATCATATCAGAATAAGTTAGTAAAATATACATACATCCGACACTTACCAGACCAGATCAGTTTAGGTCATCAGACCAAACTTAAGCGGACCCGATCATAAAACTTTAGTCTAATAAAAAACATCATTGTTATTGTCTTGCACTACAGTAATAGTTATATTATTAATAACAATAGTCTTCTATAATAATATAAAATAACAAGGTGTAGCTTGCGTTTCCATATTTAATGATTTCATACTCATTTTCTCTAAACAATAATGTGTAAATTAATAGTTAGCAATTAGTAATTATAATGTAAAATTTTGATTTTTAAAGTTATACTATCAATTAATGTTTTTGCTTATTGGATGTTTACAAAAGATTTATCAATAACATTTTTAGCGTTCCTCAATTGCATGAATGCTTTGTTATGTATATTTTATAAACACAAATACGTAACAAAATATTTATATATCTAATAAAAAGTATTTTTATTATTACGAAGTGATCCCAACTTTATCCAACTTTGTGCTCTGAAAAATTCATTCCAAATTTTTAACATATGTAAATCTGAGTTAGTTAAACTATTCATTAGATTTCTACTGTCATCTAATGAAATGGTTAAACATATAACATATGCATCCCGTGCAACGCACAGGTAATGAATCTAGTGGAAATGTAATAGTGCACATGGAAAGATAATACAATGTAATATGCACTGACTAGAGTTTCGAAGCCTGAGAGCTTTTTTTGGAAAAGGTGTTGCATTTTTTTGCAAGGAAATAACTTAATTAATTATTATTAATAAAGATTACAAAGACAACTACAGTCATATAACTCAATGCTACAATGATATGAGACATAGAAGCGGACGATTCAAAATGAAAACGCCGAATCGTTAATCCCACAAAGAAGTAGATTCTACCTGTGGATTGATTGCTCCTCCTACGATCACAATATTTCTCAAACAAATTATTGAACTTCCCAATTTGTCCAGCCACCGATAAGGAGCCAAGCGTAAAATTTGTTCCGATTTGACCAGCCATCGGAAAGAAAGTACTCAATGTGATCCCATTTACCTGGAACGGTGGTGGTTCTGGAGGAGAGCGATTTGTCTCAATATTGGCACAGAAGAAAATCATATTCCTGATTAATGACGAGATCAATGCAAACCTCTTATAAGCACATAAGAAAACCCGACTGAAGATGGCAGGGAATAAACATCTAGCAGACGATACTTCGCCACCAAAAATAATATCCTTATAGAACGCTAGAAACGAAACATATAGATAAAATTGAAAACACTGATTAAGAAGATATATTTTCATGATTGAATCATAAAAGATTGAAAGAAGAGAACAAGAAGAAGAGAAAAGGAGACGGCGGCTAGGGTTTACCCATAACTGCTCCTCTCTCTAGCGAAGGAAACTATAGGAGCGGATATAACTTGAAAAATTTGGAAAAGTTGTTGCTATACGAATTTAATCTTGGACCGCTTATGTATTTTTTTAACAAATCAGATGTTTAATATGGAGTAGTTTGATGAGTTTATTCTTTTCTTTTTCATGTTTTTTTGGTTAACCGATTAGTGGTAACCGAAATTTTGGTTAACCGATACCCGGTTAACCAAATGATGGTACTAATATATATTAACCAACATCGCGGTTAATTGAAAATTGGTTAACCAAAGCCTGATTTACCGACCATGCTCACCCCTACGGCCGGCCGGTCCCATCATTTGAGAGGAGCATAGAAAGGTCAACTCAACTGGCGAGTTTGAAAGATCACTCCCTTGGTAATCTCTTCCCAAGTTCATCAACGTTCCTTCACAGAAGCACCGTACCACTACTTTTAAAGAGTAGCTACCATTATGTGAACAGTCATGATATGTTTGCATTGTTTTAATGTGCAATACCAAATAGGCTCATAGTGCAGATTTTATGTGAATTTGGGCTACAAATATATCATTGTTGGTAAAGGTAACCTTCAATACATTGTACTTTTGTGCATTGAATTCATTTTTACAAGTAATGAAAAAATCCTGCGACTCAAAATTACATAACCATGCACTTTTTCTCATTCCAAACCCAATGTAATGGTGTATGTATGTATCACTAACATATGTTTCTGTCATCGATATTTGTAGCTTTGACGGAGCTGCAGCACAAAGAATGAGAGGTGAATTTCCTAGCTAAGGCTTTAATTTGAAAGTGAAGAAAACGAATCTTGGCAGGGGTTAGGTTTCGCCTGCTTGCTTGGCTTTCCATACAACTGGGGCAACCAACATCCATACTGTCCGCGCACAAGGCAGGCAGATATAAGTATTTTATTTGCAGCAAAATTTTTGTAACTTGAATGAGCTAGTTAGTTAGCATATACTTACTATACACACAAGCAGCTAACCACTCGTTCACTATCCTCACCCAAGTACTTGTCCACCCAATGTCAATTGTGAACCTGCACCAAAATCAACCCTTTAGCTCCAGGCCACTATATATAACACCAACAACTAGCTCTAAACCTACTTTTTCATGACTTGGTGAGCATTCCAGCCGATCAATAGCATTGCAAAGTACATGGCGCCTGTCGCAAAAACAAAGTGGAAGAATCCAAAACCATATGGAACGTGATCCTCCTCCTCCTCCTCCTCCTCCTCTACTTCTACCTCCGAATCCTTCCAGAACTGAACCTTTTGTTGCGAGAGATCAATCAAAGCTTTGGGTCAGATAAATCACACCGTGTAAAACACTTAAAAAGTAAAGATTATTACGCAGACCTGAAAGCATTTAGAATCAATTCCTGTAGAAAACGTTGCAACCACAATTGCAAGGACCGCAACAATAAAGCTCTGCAAAAATATTATCCATGTGATGAGAAAGAAAAGAACCAAATAACAGCAGGTTATGGTGCATACTACTTTTCACATATGTCTTCTGCAAAGGATGATGTATAGAGATGGTTAAGAATTACTATGATAGTAAGCACATCTGCTTTAGAAGAAGCACCTTGCGCCTTTTGGATGCATTTTTCTTCAGGCGGTTCACTGCAGAAATATGTGCTCACCATAATAAACAAATAAACCGATAACAAAAAAAAATACAATTTGCTCTATTTGAACTTTTTCTTACCTTCTAATGGCAGACCAGCAGAGAAACACAATGTATAGGCCCATGAAACCAGGAGTTAAGAAGCCAGCATTCACCTGTTCCATATCATAATCCATGGATGAAAAAATTGCAGATATCAAATAAAAACAAACACATAAGAACAAGGACTAGTAAGTGCCTACTTCTGTGAGAAACACCTTTTAGGATCTTAATTAATTAACTACTATGATGTCAAAACTTGTTATATCTTTATACGATGGAACCCCAGCTCTTAGAGTGTTGAAGTAGAGCACATGAAAATGAACGCAAATAACGGGACTTACGCACTTTTGGGTGGAGAGAGACGCTGGTCATAACCTGGAGAAGAGCTAGAGTCCATGATATGAAGAATATATTTAAAAGGCAAGACGGTTCTGGTGTGTACCAAACGTACATTAAGATGATCCCGAGTAAGCAAATGATGTATGCAACCGTTGAAAATATCATCACATGAATGTGGCTGTGCTAAGATATTAACATTAAAACCGGTGTGAAAAAAAAGAGATAGAAACATAGTGACCGAAAAATTGCATGTAGCCTTTGATGTCATTTATCATGACTCCAGTCATTGCAGAACTTTTTCTTACCATCTATCGCCATGTTTCTTGGAGTGGCAACAATCATTAAGCCATGTGATGAAACTGATTACGCTAACCAACTGAATTATTAAAAAAACCCTACAAATTAAGCACATTCACAAGTTATTTACAACGCTAATCTCACCCTAACTAGAGTGGTTATGTAATATGCATACCCGGCTCCAAAATGTGCAACCTCAGCTGTTAAAAAAATAAATGAAAGAAAAACATAGTATCATAAAACTAAAAATGTGAGATGTCAAATAAATATTTTCTTAACATGCAAGTGTAGGGGCTAACCAAAACATGAGATGAAACATGACATTTATATTTTGCACTAACCGTAGATTGAAATGATCTCTATAGGAAGAAGAAATGGAAGTATAATTAAAGCAAGCATCATGCCCATCTTGGATAGCCATCGCTCAGAGTGCCACTTTTCTCTGCAACCATTCAGCTTTGATGTTCCTGCTGTAGATAGAAACATCACAAAATAGAACATCTAAGAAGAAATTGTCAAGGACGAACTCCCAACTTTCCATTTATAAGTCACTAAAAAATGGAACCTTATTTAAAAAAAAAACACTTTTGACACCCCCCCTCCCCCCCAAAAAAAAAAAACTTGGTCAAGTCTGTTATGTTTTTGGAGGACCACAGATGGTACAATTGATCTGCCTAAAACACTTGTGAAGAAAACATCAAATCCAGAACAGAAAAGTTAATTGAATATACATGAGATTGAAGGATACAAAACATCCAAAGCTAATTCTCAAAACTCCTTCAGTACCCAAACAATCTACGCCACCATTGCAATCTTTTACCCCTGCAACCACATAAATGGCATCAAGTGTCCATTTTCTTAGAGAGTTTCTCCCACATCGGCTAAATATGAAATCACAAATGTAGAATAAAATCAATCTTATACAAAAGTTAGTTCAAAGGAAAATCAAATCTATTGATGTAAGACCAACTCTTCAACAAAGTTTTTAATTAAAACTCTTCTTGGGAGGGAAAATCAAATACCATTTTCCAGAAATCATCATCAAATGAAAACTGGTGCCCGACATACTTACTCTTCATTTCTTTCATAAGAATTGAGCCATAATCACGAATAGCCCATGCCAACAAGTTTACGATCATGAACATAAAGCCGTAGACGTATCTAGCCATCCAAGGATTGGAGCCATACCGAAACTGGTTTAACCAAGAGCCTTCCTTGATCTTTGTGTTCCGATCATTACTTCCTTGATCTTCCTTGCTTGAAGTGCTCTTCTCCATTTCCTAGCTTCTCATGACACATATCATCAAGTGAGAAGAGGCACACACAAAGCTAAAACCATCTCATTTTTTCCTCTCCATTTGCAAAAACACATTTTTACAATGTTTAGGCATTAGCCTTCTCGAAAACTTAGAATGTGCCAGAGCTTGTAATAGGAAAGGATCAAGGCATATAGTTAAACAAGTAAATAACAAATAACAGCTTAGCTCTTACAAAGAAAGATCCCCTTTACTAACCTCTCAATCCAAAGACCGTTAAAGTATTATTTAAGACTCGTGTTCGGTTAACCAGGTAGTCAAAAGCTTTATACGTAGTATGCTGATTGTATTTTATATGCAATCGTTCTGACACAGCTACAATGATATGTTCAGGGCCAGAATATTTTTGAAATTTTTTTTGCCCAAATTTTCTACACTAAAAATAAAGATATTTTATAAATTTGGGTTGGGCCAGGATCAAGCGGCCCTCCCCTATATGCGCCCTCTAGATATGGTTTAGTCTGATAAATGTCTGATCTATGTGGAGTTTTTGCTCGATTTTGAATTCTTCCATTTTTAATCCTCGACTAGTCGACTATTGCGCTAGAGACATTTTTGGTACCCGTCTTTGAACATTTCCACATTTAGTCTTTCAATTTTCATGAAAGTTACACTTTGGGTCCTTCAATTATTATAATAGTGTCATTTTTAGTCCTCCACTTATTGTGTCAAAATCATAATGAGAGGACTAAAAGTGTTATTTTGATAATACTTAAGGGACTAAATGTGAGAAATCTTGAAGTCGGAAACTAAAAGTGTCTTTAGCACAATAATCGATGACTAAAAATGGGAAAATTAGAAATCAAATACCAAAACTGTCAATGACATAATAGTCGAGGGACCAAAAGTGACAAAAACTCGATCTATGTGTATTTTATAACTATTGAAGTCAAATCTGATCGGATTTATTTAAGTCTTGTCTGTTTAAATAAACATCACTAGTTTATGCGGTTAGTCGGTCAAAACAAAAAACACATGTCATGATTTTACTTGCACTCAAGCTAAGCAAATACGCACGTTAAATTCAGACTTTTCCCTTGTCGTTTTGAATTCATGATTTATAAAATTGTATAAAAAAATCGTTCGACCCCATCATGTCTTTAGGCTTTAGCTACCGATTACTATTCAATTGGTCAAAGTTAGGAAAGAATGACCATATTTTTCTAAAAGAAGTTTAGATTCCTATCAAGAGCCAATAGGTGTTGTCAAAATATCAATTTTAAAAAACGGATTCTTTTAGGAAAAATTGATAGTAATAATCCCAACTATTGACGGTCCGCTCATAATAATTCGAACTATGGATTATTTCAGAATAATCCTAACTTTAGTGACCTTCCGTCAATAATGATCCGACGTGACCGGCTATAAATAAATTCTTATAGTTTCTAAAGTGGATGAGAAGAGATATAACAGGTAATCCCTATAAATAATCTCAACTTTTAATTTTTACGCTTAATTTCTATTAAAATTCACTTGTTATAACAGGTAATATCCGGTCATGGACCATTATTGGCGGACGGTCCATATAGTTGAGATTATAAAAAAATAATCAATAGTTGAGATTACTGTTAGCGGGCCAACAATAGTTGAGATTATTATTTTCAATTTTTCTATTATTTTAAGGTTTAAAAAACGCATATTTAGATAAATCATTCATTAATGATTTTTCATGATAGCTACATATATCAAGTATCCGAAAGATAATAGAAAGTAATACATAGAATAATCAACATAGTTATCATTAAATAATAGGATATTGTAATATGATATTGTTACGATTAGGCAAAGATAAACGATAAATTAAGAGCAAGAACACAAGAATTAACGTGGTTCACGCAATCGGAGTGATTACGCTAGTCCACGGCGAACGAGAGAGAGTATGTATTATTATCAGCGTCCCAAGAGGTTTACAAGTACATAAGAGTCGTTTAAATAGGTTTAAGAAAACCTAAACTGAGATTAGAGTCGCAGGCCCAAAATTAAGCCTGTAATTAAAAAACCCGTCGTCTGACCCGGTCGGGTCTCTTATTTGACCCGGTCGGGTCTCCTTCACAGAACACAAACCCGGTAGAAACCAGGTCGGGTTTCCAAAACAGAAGCTCGGAGATCAACTGACCCGGTCGGGTCCTTCACCTGACCCGGTCGGGTCTCACATTCCAGAAAGTCCCCAGGTCTCTGCTTCAACATACCTGGTCGGGTCCTTCATCTGACCCGGGCGGGTATCAGTTCTGAAACTCTGAACAAGACTCCATCTTCAACAATCTCCCACTTGGAGGCTTGGTCAACAATTATCTGCCATCCAAAAACATGTACCTTCTGTAAAACCCTTGATTTCTCTCTCTCTCTCTCTCTCTCGTCCACGCCTTCTCATCAAGTATCTGGAAGGCCCGTTGAAGCCATGCATAGCTTCAACTTCTCCGTTGTCACCGCCTTGGTAAGCATGTCTGCTGGATTCTTCGTACCAAGGATCTTCTTCAAATTTATAGTACCATCTTCAATCAATTCTCGAATGAAATGATACCTCATCTTGATGTGTTTCGTTCTGCTGTGAAACACCGGATTCTTCGCGAGATGAATAGCACTCTGGTTGTCACAGTACAGACCACAATCCCCCTGTTTCATGCCCAACTCCGAAAGAAAGTTCTTCAACCAAATCATCTCCTTGGCCGCTTCAGCAATAGCCATATATTCTGCTTCTGTGGTTGAAAGAGCTACACTCTTCTGTAATCTGGACATCCAACTGATTGCCGTACCTCCAATAGTGAATATGTAACCCGTAGTGCTCTTCCCGGAATCATGACAGCCCCCCAAATCAGCATCTGCAAAACCTTCTAGAATTGCCCCATTCCTCCTGAAACAAAGAGCAGTTCTAGAGGTGCCTTTCAAGTAGCGTAGCAACCACTTGACTCCTTCCCAATGTTCCTTCCCTGGATTTGACATAAACCTGCTAACAACTCCCACTGCATGAGCAATGTCCGGCCTTGTTGACACCATCGCGTACATCAAGCTGCCAACGGCTGATGCATAAGGAACTTTAGCCATTTCATCTTTGTCTTCATCGGTCTTCGGAGACTGCTGCTTGGAGAGTTTCAACTGACTCCCTAACGGTGTACTCCTTGGCTTGGCATCCGTCATTCTGAACTTCTCAAGGACCTTCTGAATGTACTTCTGCTGTGAAAGCTTTAAAGTACCTTCCACCTTGTCTCTGACTATGCTCATCCCAAGAATCTGTCTCGCCTCCCCTAAATCCTTCATCTCAAATTCTTCAGACAACTTTTTCTTGAGCTTGTTGATCTCCTGCATGTTTGCTCCAGCCACCAACATGTCATCAACATACAAAAGAAGAATAATGTATGAAGACTCGAATTTCTTCAAGTAACAGCAATGGTCCATCTTGCATCTAGTGTACCCATTCTGCTGCATAAAACTGTCAAACTTCAAGTTCCACTGTCTAGGAGCTTGCTTCAGTCCGTATAGACTCTTCTTGAGTTTGCACACCAACTTCTCCTTACCACTCACTGGGAAACCTACTGGTTGAGCCATGTAAATGTCTTCTTCAAGGTTGCCATGAAGAAAAGCAGTCTTTACATCCAGCTGCTCTAAGTGCAAATTTTCAGCAGCAACGATACCAAGGATCAACCTGATAGTAGTCATCTTCACAACCGGAGAGAAGATTTCATTGTAATCAACTCCCTTCTTCTGTTGGAACCCTTTGACAACTAACCTCGCCTTGTATCTTTTGCTTCCATCTGCTTCATCTTTGATTCTGAACACCCACTTGTTCTCCAAAGCTTTCTTTCCCGGTGGTAGCTTGACTAAGGACCAAGTTTGGTTCTTGTCAAGTGAATCTAACTCATCCTCCATGGCCTTCTTCCACTGTATGGAATCTTTCATGGTCAGTGCCTCTGAGTAAGATTCTGGCTCTCCATTCTCGGTGAGCAACAGATAATTTACTGAAGGAGAATATCTGTTAGGAGGTCTTCTGATTCTAGTGGACTGTCTGACTTGAGGAGTAGCTGCCTCTGAATTTTCACCATCTTCATCACTCCCACTATCTTCAGACATTCCTGTATCTCCTGAGCTCCCACTGCTCCCTGAGCCTCCTGCTGTCTCATCACAACCAACAGGTTGTGCTATGTCATCTTCAGTCATCCCGTCAGACACCACTTGTTGCTTGTTTTCTGGTTGCTTGGCTTTGCTAGTTTCTGCTGCAAGACCATCTTTATACAGGGCATTCTCGTTGAAGGTGACATCTCTACTTCTGATAACCTTCTTGTTGTGGTTGTCCCAGAACCTGTAGCCCATGTCATCCATCCCGTACCCAATAAAGATACACTTCTTTGCCTTTGCCTCAAGCTTGTCACTATCTGCATCTCTAACTTTGACATAAGAAATACAACCAAAAACTTTCAAGTGAGTAAGGGATACCTCTCGACCTTTCCATTCCTCTTCTGGAATTTTGAAATCTATGGGAGATGAGGGTCCTCTGTTGATCAAGTATGCTGCTGTGTTCACCGCATCGGCCCAGAACATCTTTGGAAGTCCTGCATGCAATCTCATGCTCCTGGCCCTCTCATTCAGTGTTCTGTTCATCCTCTCTGCAACACCATTTTGCTGTGGTGTTTCTGGAACCGTCTTCAGCATTCTGATCCCCTGTTCAGCACAATACTCTACAAACTCTGTGCTACTGTACTCACCCCCATTATCACTCTTTAAACACTTAATCTTGAGATTTGTTTCATTCTCAACTGCAGCTTTGAACTTCTTAAAAGTGTTAAAGACATCGGATTTATTTTTAAGAAAATAAACCCATACCTTCTGTGTAGAGTCATCAATGAATGTAACATAGTAACGGGAACCTCCAATCGAAGAGACCTTTGTAGGTCCGTAGACATCTGAATGAATCAACTCCAGCCGCTCAGTCTTGGGTTGCTGCCCTGTCTTCACAAAGGTTACCCTCTTTTGTTTGCCTAGAACACATGGCTCACAAAAGCTCAACTTTGAACTCTTCAAATCTGGGATTTTGCCCTTTGAAGACAGCATCTTCATTCCGTTCTCACTTATGTGCCCAAGTCTTTGGTGCCACAAAGTAGAGACCCCTGTATCTTCAACTGCTGCGTTTGCCCCATCTGTGGACACTTCAACCATGTACAGTGTACCATGCTTCTGCCCACGAGCAATGACCAGCTTTCCCTTTGTTACCTTCCATTGCTTGTTGCCAAAACTAACGTTATGGCCTTCCTCATCAAGCTGTCCAACTGAGATCAACATCTTCTTCAGGTCTGGAATATACCTCACATCTTTCAGCCTCCAGGTTGTACCCAAAGAGGTACTGAGATCAACATCTCCAATACCCGTGATCTCCAGGGATTTGTCATCCGCCAAACGAACTCTTCCGTTGTAGGGCCTGAAATTTTTCATCAAATCCCTGCAATGACAAGCATGAAACGACGCACCTGAATCCATGATCCAGGACTCAACTGAATTCTCAACGCTGCAAATTAGAACATCTTCATAATCCTCTGCCACGTTCACCTCCTTCTTGCCTTTGTCTGCAGGGGGTTTTGAGCACTGATTTCTGAAGTGTCCATTCTCTTTGCAATTCCAACAATTGATGTCCTTCCGGTTCTTGGATTGACCTCTCTTCCTCGACTTTGATCTTCCCTTCTTGTTACCTCCTCTAGTGGATTTTCTGCCCCTATCTTCAGTACTCAACAAACTGTTGGAGCTATCCCCCGAACTCCTCCTCCGGATATCCTCACCAAGGATTAAGTCACGAATACCTTCAAAGGTAAGCTTAGTGGTTCCAGATGAACTACTAACCGCTGTGACTGTACCGGACCAACTATCGGGCAAAGATGATAACAAAAGTAACGCTTGGACTTCATCATCGAATTTAATCTCAACCGAGCCTAACCTGGATATGATTGAATTAAATTCGTTGATGTGATCTGCCACGGATGCACCTTCCTTCATTCTTGTATTCACCAACTGTCTAATCAAGAAAACCTTGTTTGCTGCTGAGGGTTTCTCATACATGTTGGATAACGCCTTGAGCAGTCCAAACGTTGTCTTCTCGTTGACGATGTTGTAGGCAACGTTCTTCGCCAACGACAACCTCACCACACCAAGAGCCTGTCGATCCAACAAATTCCATTCCGCCTCCGTCATCGTTTCTGGTTTGTTCTCAGACAACGGTTGATGAAGCTTCTTCTGGTAGAGATAATCCTCGATCTGCATCTTCCAGAAAGCGAAATCTTGACCATCAAATTTATCGATCTTAACCTTCCCTTCGTCAGCCATAGCTCTGATACCAATTGTTACGATTAGGCAAAGATAAACGATAAATTAAGAGCAAGAACACAAGAATTAACGTGGTTCACGCAATCGGAGTGATTACGCTAGTCCACGGCGAACGAGAGAGAGTATGTATTATTATCAGCGTCCCAAGAGGTTTACAAGTACGTAAGAGTCGTTTAAATAGGTTTAAGAAAACCTAAACTGAGATTAGAGCCGCAGGCCCAAAATTAAGCCTGTAATTAAAAAACCCGTCGTCTGACCCGGTCGGGTCTCTTATTTGACCCGGTCGGGTCTCCTTCACAGAACACAAACCCGGTAGAAACCAGGTCGGGTTTCCAAAACAGAAGCTCGGAGATCAACTGACCCGGTCGGGTCCTTCACCTGACCCGGTCGGGTCTCACATTCCAGAAAGTCCCCAGGTCTCTGCTTCAACATACCCGGTCGGGTCCTTCATCTGACCCGGGCGGGTATCAGTTCTGAAACTCTGAACAAGACTCCATCTTCAACAGATATGAATTGTTACCACTTACCATCTTCATTAAACAAGATAAATTGGAAATGCAAAAATGTTTATTTAGTAATTTTATAGGGAGTATTAATTATTGTATCTCTAGCAATTATGTATCTGGATACAATTCTATTTGTGTTTTAAATTATTTTCATCCGTTATTTGTGAGCACGTTGTTCCTCATTAATTAATATAAGAGAGTAATTATTATATTATTATATATATGAGCACTTTGCTCCTCATTAATACGGCGTATAAGAGAGTTATTATAATCTTCAGTTCTTAAATAATCGTAACATTATCCTTCATAAAAAATTGCAACATTACAAATTTTACATTATTCACGTGCTCTATTTTGACTACATTTTGTTTACCAGTGCATTGTTAGAATTAATTTTCAAAAATATAATTAAATTCTTCTCATTTTAATTTTTCAAAATGTAATTCTTTTTATTTTTTTACTGATATGAAATTAAATATATTAATGGTTAAAGTTATGTGTTAACAAACGTGCAAATGAAATCATTGCAACTAAAAATGAACGGAGGAAATAGTACGAAATAAATCGATTACTCTCTGTCGACTGTCATGCCAAAGAATCTATTTTATTTTAAAAAGAAAAGAAAAGTTGAAGTTGAAGCTACATGATATGTAAACATTAAGCAAGCTACATATGCATAATGCAGTGGTGGGTTTTATCCGGATACTTTCAATTAAATCAATAACATTGGGATAGTTTTGAAAGTGAAGTAGAATGCACTCAATGTACTTATACGGAGTATATTATAATAAACCGAAATGGAATCCACACCATAAAAACTATATGTAAAATATATAAAAACTAATTGCAAATGTTTCTAAATGATTGATTAAAATTTCCAAAAACAGATCAGATGCTGTATAGATAATTAAACATCATTGATAATTCTTAATTAGTTACTACGTTTTTCCTCAAATAAAATCTAATTATTTGCTTGCAACCGTCAATATGAATGATTCATACTTGCCTTTTAATACAAGCAACCCAACAACTGTAAATGATTCATATTACAAACGTTAAACTAATTTTTGCTTGCAACTAACCCAACAACTATGAGTATATTCACTTTTTTCCCCCTAAATTACATATGCAATATTAGTATCATAGGAATGATTAATAAAACATATTTAATTTGTTATAATTTTTGTAAAAGTCAAATTATAAATAAAATTTTTACAGCAATTTCTAAAATCAAAAAATAAATAAATATGGGGCAGGTCCTAGTGTCCTACTAGCGAGTTTGGGTGGGTGAATTTTCTGTTTTCCTTATGTACATGTACCACATAATGTGGATGGATGTTAATTTTAAAACAATGTTAATATTAACTGACAATCCAACTTTTTATTACCATCACAAACTGTCAATATATCCGCTTGATATACTTTTTCAAAATTACATATGCAATATTAGTGTCATACAAAAAATCATAAAAATGTTTAATTTGATTTAAATTTCAAAAACTCGAATAAGAAATAAAAAAGCTATACCAATTTCTAAAAAGAAAAATAAATAAATAAATATAGGGCAGACCCCATCAATGTGTTTGGGCAGGAAAATTGGTTGTTTTTCACCTCGCTTTGTATATAGATATAGATATAGATATAGATATAGATATAGATATAGATATAGATATAGATATAGATATAGATATAGATATAGATATAGATATAGATATAGATATAGATATAGATATAGATATAGATATAGAGAGCAAAGTTCATGTCAGGCCGGCCTGACGGGCTGCTCCGTCCGGCCGAGCCCGTTTGGGCACCTTCCCGGTAGAATTTTTTGATGAATTTTTTTGAGAATGTTCCTGATCAAGTCTAGTTTGTCCATACCAAATTTCAGCTCAAAATTCGATCGGGAAAGCATTTAAATCATTTTTTGAAGTTGACTGCATTTTTAGTCTTTTTTTTTTAATTTAGAAAAAAGGCCACTTTTCCTTCCATGTATGTATGGTCGTAATTCTTACTGTTAGTAAATGATAATAATTGTTCATTAGTTAATTTTTAATGATTCATCATCACTTCTAATTATGAATGCAACATTTTTTAAGTTTGTGATGAGGATGACCAAAAGATCTCGGTCATACTATTAATGTTGTTTAGAAAGAAGTCTTTCACAATTTGTAGTTTCACTATGAACACTTATTATTGTACTTACCACTTTGTACTTCCGAATGTTATACTCCCTTCATCCCAATTTGTTTTGCAAAGTTAATATTTTTTTGTCAACCAATAAAAAAAGTCAATCATTCCTTTGGATAATTAATTCAATTTTTAATAATTAAAATATATAATATTCATAAATTACATCAAAGTTTCTTCAAAGTTGTAAACTCCAAATTATAATATAATTAAAAATTGACATCCTAATTAAGTAAACAAAACAAAACTGTTTGATCAAGAAAAGTCAAATTTGCAAATCAATTTGGGATGAGGGTAGTTACTTTTTTCTAATATTTACATTTTCACTTCTTCAAAAATGTTTTCATCTCTCTTTAACTACGAACACTTATTGTATTACTTACTACTTTATTTTGAGTTCAATTATATTTGCGTTTTTATAATAGACTTCTTAATCACACATTGGTAAATTTTCATCCGTGCATCGCACGGGTGAGAATCTAGTTTTATATAAAGCATTGCAATGCCTTTGCATTAAACTTAAAAATAAGTTACAAATTTAATCAAACAATATAATCTACACTACAAAAAAACACGGGATTGGCACGGAAATTGGGCACGGATTACCGATTTTTCGTGCCAAATAGCTCGTGCCAAAGTTTTTTGGCAAGGATTTGGCACAATCCCTGCCAATCCCGTGTTTTTTTGGTAATGCTATTGGGATTAAGTCATCAAAATTACTACAAATAACACAAGAACAGAAAAGTCACCTTTTTGTAAACAAAAAAATACTCCCTCCGTTTCTCAAAGATAGTCACGATTTTACTTCTCTAGGGTTAAGGAAATTAATTTGACTTTACTGTTGAAAACACTGTTTTAGACACTGTTTGGCACTGTTTGGAAGTAGATTTCTTTGCCAAATAAGAAAATAAGAGAAGTGTGACTTTGTTTTTGAAACATCCAAAAAGGAAAGTGTGACTTTGATTGCGAAACGGAGGGAGTACTAAAAAGAGTCGGGAGGACCATTATACCCCTTCCCTTGACAAAATGCTACAGTGACCAACATCAAAGTGATTTCATCCCGTAGTGACCACCCGTCCAGTTACTACCAGTGGGCACATTGACCACCGTCGGCCACCTCATCAGTGACCATCGCCGACCACAACCAGCCACATCCGACCACCGGCCAATCCACCGCCGCCGATAGTGACCAACAATGACTACCAATCCCCCGCCGACGACAATGAAGTCACAATGACTACCGCCGAAAACAATGATAATGACCGTCGCCGAGGACAGTGACCAACACTGCCTACCAATCTTCCGCCGCTGACACTGACCACCGCCGCTAGTGATAGTTGCTCTACCGGCATTGACTAACGTACACCCGTTACAGTTACTCCCAGACTTACAACGACCTGATTTTGAAACAAATTTAAGAATGACACAAGTCACACAACTGTTCATCGCTTCGTCGACACCGCTTTCCACCACCACGGTCGCCCCATAAACACCTTCTTTCCTCACCCCCCCAATCCCAGCCTCGCCCCTACCCTGCAAGGCTTCAACCTACTCCCTCCGCCTCTCCAGTTTCGAACAACCCAACCAAAGCTCCAGCTAGGCCCACCCAACCCCGATCTGCTCCGACCAGCCCCACCAACTCTGGTCCGCTCCTCCACAGCCCCAACCCCACCCAACCCCAAATTTAGCCAAACAATGAAATCTATTGGGATTAAAAGATCAAAATTACTATAAATTAACAATGGAAGGAAAAGTGGGATATTTTTAAATTAAAAAAAAATACAAAAAAGAGTCAGGACCATTATACCCCTCCCCCTCGACAAAATGCTACACCAATTAAGCTGCAGTGGCAAACGTCAAAGTGATTCCATCACGTGGCGACCACCCGACAATGACCACCTCACCAATTACTACCGGTGGGCACACTAACAACCTCCGGCCACCACAACAGTGACCATTGTCGACCTCCAGTGGCGACGGTGACCAACACTGCCTACCAATCCCCTGCCAGCAACAGGACCCCGCCGCCATGGTCGCCCCACAAACACCCCCTTTCCCCACACCATAAATCCCTCCCCTAATCCCCATCCTCGCCCCTACCCTGCAAGGCTTCAACTTGCTCCCTCCCCCTCTTCAGTTTTGACCAACCCAACCAAAGCTCCAACCAGCCCCACCCAACCCCGATTCACTCCGACTAGCCCCACCCAACCCTGATCCGCTCCAATAAGCCCCACCGAACCCTGATTCGCTCCTCCACAGCCCCAACCCCAGCCCCACCTGACCCCAAATTTAGCCCAACAATGTAATCTATTAGGATTAAGACGTCAAAATTACTACAAATTAACACATGGAAGGAAAAGTGGCCTTTTTTCTAAATTAAAAAAAAGACTAAAATGAGTCAGGTGGACCATTGTACCCCTTCCCCTTGACAAAATGATACAGCAATTAAGCTACAGTGACCAACGTTAAAGCGATTCCATCACGTGGTGACCACCCGACAGTGACCACCCGACAAGTAACTACCGGTGGGCACATTGACAATCTCGGCCACCACAATAGTGACCACCGTCGACCTTCGCCGACGACAGTGACCAACACTGCCTACCAATCTTCTACCGGCGGCAATGATCATCGCCGCCAGTGATAGTTGCTCTACCGGCAGTGAAACATATGTCAGTTACAGTTACTCCCAGACTTACAGTGACCTAATTTTTAAAACAAATTTACTAGTGACACCACCACTCATCGCTTCGTCAGCATCGCTCGCCACAGACTCAACCACCGACCTCCGCCTCGCCGGCAACAAGTCCCCTCCGCCACGGCCACCCCATAAACATCCCCCTGCCCCACACCCTAACCCTCTTCCCTAATCCTCGGCCTCACCACCTGCCCTGCAAGGTTGCAACCTGCCCCCTCACCCCTCTCCAGCTTCGACAACCCAACCAAAGCTCCAATAAGCCCCACCTAGCCTCGATATGCTCCTCCACAGCCCCAGCCCACCACTGTGTGACCCTATCAACCTCATCCAAAAACCCTAGTCGATTTACCTTATATGAAACATAGTCGTCTGCAATCGAGTCCCCGCAATGAGATTGTAGCCTATCCGGAGTTATCCTCGTCTGTCCAGCACCGCTTCTGCCCTCCCGCTCGGATTTGCCCCATTCGCTCTCAAACTGAAAGTGAAGATACATGGTGGTAGTTGGGATGGCAGTGCGACAGAAAAGACCATTGGAGGCGGGCGACGAAGACGGAGGGGGGCGATGACAAAGATGGGGGGACTGTAGATGAAGGAGAGAAGATTGCATGCTCCAGGAGAGAATGCCATTAATCCTTTATTCAACCTCAACATATTTTCTATTTATTGTTTTGTTGTTGACAAAAGTGGGAAGAACAGGTGCTCTATTCAACATATGTGCTATTTACTATTTCCAAATGTTTGATGCTCTATACTTGTTAATTGTGAAACTAAGCTTAGGACACCAAGTGTTTGTACTCGCCAAAAAGGGACAATTTGTGGGAACATATTATATAGGTGATAACAAACAATTAGTACTACATTTGCTTTATGAATGATTGTAAGAAAAGTATTTAACTCGTGCTCTGTAACAAATCTGTGTGGTCTAGACCTGGTCCAAGAATTGAGTTGCTCATTCAAGATTGATCAATTCGGCTTACATAAAACTTTTCGATTTAAATTCGGTTTAGAGTTATGCTAAATTAAAAAGGTTTTTTTCATAAGAAAATAATCAAAGATATAGAAATAAAAGATTTTTTTCTCTAGAGTAAAGAAGTTAAACTAATAAGGGATTGAATATGAGATATCTCTCAGAAAATAAGTTTTCAAAATAAAAGGATTCTTTAAAATTCAAATGGATGTTCGTGTATTTTTAATACTTATAAGGAAACATCTTTCAAATCCTTTTCATACAAGAAGGAAACATCTTCAAAGTAAGAGGATGAAATTCTAAGAAAAATCACACACTCAAAACTTTTCCTTGCGAAGATTTAATGCACAAAATGTTTTTTATAATAATAAAAAAGAATCCCTTTTTAAATCACATATGTGCGAATATTTCTCTGCAAATAAGAGGATCGAAAATTTCTTAAGAGCACATCAACACACATATTGCTTTCCAAATAGTGGATGGGATAATCAAGAAACTTCAATGCATCATCAATTTTCAAAGGAAGTAAAATTATGTTATGGAAAGTACATGCAAGGAAAGGATTCTTTGCCTGTAATCTTTCTCTCAAAACTCTAATATAAAACGAGTTGCTCGGCCAAAAGGAAAGGTGTGCAAGTTCAGAAGAAAAATTAGAAATAAAAGAGCGCTAAAATATCTAGATACTTGAGTGAAGAACGCTCCTGCACCATTTAATTCATGTGTCCAAAAGTCTTTGTTCTATATTGTGATATTCATTTTGTAATTGGATTTTTGAGAAATATCCGAGCATGTTTTCTCCTAGGATTGAGGTGTGACGTGAAGATTTTCGAGAGGCTCCTTATTCAAAAGATAAGGTAGCAAGAACTCCACCTATAGAGGTTGGAGTTGGGATGACTCAAGGATAAACTAGGAGAGTTGTTTTAATGGAAATTGTGTACAAAAGACTTCTAATAGAAGTTCTTCAATTTTCTCTGATTGAGGAAGGTCAGTTGTTTTAATCCTCTTGAGCTAAGGATTTTTTCTTCGTTGAATCTTTGTGTGTTTACTTTCCTGTCATCCCCTATATCCCGCACTATAGCTTCACAAAAAAAACTTTCACAATTCTAAACACACAATTCACTCTCCCTCTTGTGTGTTTCAACCGGTTCATCACTGATATTCTAAATACCCCAGACTTTCCTAACGGATAAGAGAACTAGTCCGTTATGATAGCTTTCCCTCGGTTCACTTCACTTCGGCTAAGGCAGTAGCTTCAGGTAAGTAGACTGACTGATATAAGATTGAGCGAGAAAATGACAAAGCCAAGGCTCTCTCTCTCTTATGCGCTAGTGAATCATATGCCATCCTTAGAGTGCAGTAGGGATACCTTTAAAGGATTTCATGAACGCATCAAACATGTAGATATTGATTGTTATTTCGTCCGAGAAAGGGTTGAGATTAATGAAATTCAACCACGTTACATCTCAACAACTAATCAAATCGCAAACGTTCTTAAAGACACTTAGTACACACCGATTTCAGTTTATGTGGAGTAAGTTGGGTGTTCACAAATATAGCTTGTATCACGTGACATGTATGGCTTGTATAGCCCATCACCCATGCACAATCACCTCACATTCCTTCTCTTACCCACTCTAACATAGATTACCTCTACTCAATGTAATACTTCATAGGTTCTCTTTCAATGGCAATACTTCTCTTTTCACGTTTAGTAACACACAATTTTGAGCATTAATATATTTAATCCTCTATTAGTAAAAAAATAAATATTTCATATTTTGAAAATTTACGACAAGACAAATTTAATGATGTTTTTCAAAAATTGATTTGGTAATACATTAATGAATAAAATATAGTTAAAGGAGAATATATGAATTGTTAAATGTGTACACATTGCTCTTAATTTTATAATAGAGTAGTATATGATATTACTATATATATTAAAGTCTTCTCTTTTTAATATCATTACTTTTACTTTTATCATGATCAGAACTTGAATGTGTCATCATGTATACTTTTATTGTCATGCTCTCCTTCTTCGCTCATCATTCCACTTTCTATGGGCACTGCTACGTATTCAACTAATCTCCTTGCTTTTCATACACATTACATTACATTTATATATAATTACAACAACAAATAAATGATGCCATGGGAAATAATAAAACAATCTCAAATGAAACATGTAATTCATCTAATAATGAAGAGGCCCTTCGGAAACATCCGATAAAATTGGAACAATACGAAGAAGATTAGCATGACCTCTGCGCAAGGATGACACGCACAAATTGAGAAATAACGGTTCATCTAATAATGAAGAATTGAAGAGTTCTCCAAGAAGAAGTCAGGGCTAAGCATCCGGGTTTATTCTCTATAAAAAAACTCAAAACATTGGTAGGATAACCTGCAAACTCAATGTTATTATAATTTGTTGTTACATTATCCTAGTCTATATGTAAGAATATAGGATCACTGTTACGTTCATTGTTTCATGTGGTACGAGCATAGTATAACAGATTCTTATATGTGTGTGGGGGATAAAAAATATATTCGGGTGGTACAAACATGTCTAGAATACCCGAAACTCAGTCTTGGCCCGGTTCCTAGACCGTCTCATCCATTTATTTATAAAAAAATAATATTAAAATGATTAATGCATGGGTTTTTGCATGAATATATGAATAGTTTATGTAAATACATTTTTCGTGTACACAAAAATTGCATGATTTAATGAATAGTATGTGTACATACAATTTTTTTTATTAATGATAAATACATTAAATTTTATATTACAAGAATTAATTCAAAATTAAAAGTCTTAAGTAATACTCTCTCTATCCCAAATTGATTTGCAAAGACAATTTGTTTAGTCAAACAAATTCATTTTATTCACTCAATTGGGATATCAATGTCTAATTATGTTCTAATTTGGATAATGCAAAATTATAGAAAATTTAATGTAGTTTTTGAATATTAAAATTTTAATAATTAAATTAAATTAATTATCAATAGGGGGATTTAATTTTAGCATTGATTGATAAAAAAATTAATTGTGCAAAACAATTTGGGATGGAGGGGGTAATATATTTTCTTAGAATCAGATGTACATTTTCATATAAATTGCTTATATTTTTTTCTTTACAATGATAGAAAAATCAATGTAATTCTTTATTGTTTGTGAAATATTTTAAAATTTAGACCCATCTTTTAGGTCTTTTGTCTTTGTTATAGAATCACATTTTATGATTTTATTATTTAAATTTCTCATGTACCTTACTACCCGACCTAGTATGGGTTGGTCAGTTTCGAATCTAGGATAAATCATTTTCTTTTCAATTCTGGAACAGGGACCATGTAAACTTGTGATGGGTATGTAGAAAATAAAAAAAAAGTTTAAATTGTTATAAGTCAACATCAAAAGCATACTTTCATTCATTTATGGGGATGTATATATAGGAGGGGAGCTAGGGTTACAATCATCAAATGGGCCAGTAACACATGGGATCGGGCTATGAACTAATGGACATCCATAATACATAACACTCCCCCTTGGATGTACATTGCTTAATAAAAACATTACAAGGAAAATATGATGCTATACATTATTATCTCTATATGCTATGGTAATGCTGCCTCGTTAAATACCTTGCCGAGGAAAACCCAGTGGGACAAAACCTTGGTCAAGGGAAAACGAGTGCAACACGCATATACTCCCCCTGTTGATTGCATCACTTCAAGACTTCTTGTATAATCTAATATAATCTGATTACCAGCACTTTGTAGCATGAACTTGTAGTATGTGTATGACTCATTAAAAACCTTGTTGGAAAAACCCTTTAGGAAAAAACCAATCAAGGAAAAGAGTACATAATATATGTAAAACGATGTGTTGTTGATGGACAGTGTACCCGGGGGTAGCTTATCCGAGGGGTTATTATGAGAATAACCTAGAGAGAAGTCAGAGCAAACAAGTAGGAGAGAGAGGAGATTATATTAATAACTCGAGATGTGTTCTGATATGGGATCTACAATGGGAAAAGGGGGTGCTATTTATAGTAGTAATAAATGCGATGAGAGTACACGTGACGATAATCCAACGGCCGAGGGTCACCTCAATCGGGTGGCACTGGCATTCGCATGTGCACCGCATTGATTGCGGTGGGTGGATGTGACGTCGTATTAAATGCGGTGGTTGCTCGTCTCCAAAGGGAATCTTCGATGATTGAGTCGTTGGCCGAAGGCTCCCCCTTCGGCCGAGGGCTTTGTGTAGCCGAAGGCATGGGAGTGCCGAAGGCTTCCATGATGCCGAAGGCTCCCGTTTTGTGCCATTTTCTCCCAGTAGCTCTGCATGCTCGAATTTGGCTGCCTTGTGTAGTTCGGAGCCCTCGGACAAGGAGGCCGAAGGCACCCCAGTGTGTATTTTGGGCTTCCTTGAGACCTAGGCCGCTGTATTTGGGCCTCGAATGCTCCTTGCGCTCAATGGGCCTGTGTATGAGAAGTAGGAGTCTATGGGCCGGGGGTCCCTGGGCCATATACTCCATCAGTTGTATTGACCGCCTCGTTAAAAACCTTTGACTAAGAAAACCATGCGGAAAAAACTTAGTAAAGGAAAAGAGTACAGTCATTGGCCTTCGGGGCCTAATCTTCTGGATGACATTTGAATTTACTCTTCTAGAGAAAAACAATACTCTGAATATTATGTATCATAATATGTTATTTCAAAGTCACAAACTGCCTCGTTAAAACCTTAGACCAAGAAAACCCTATGGGACAAAACTTGGTTAAGGAAAAAGAGTACAGCTGCATATGGTCTTCCAGACCAATAAATTGTTCTCTCACAAGGACCAATTAAGAACTTTAGGGTACTGTCTTCCGAACTAATATTAGAATCACTCTTGTAGAGGATACTAGTCTTCCGAATGTTATGAATCTTTCTCATTCTTTAAAACCACAAAATAACTTAAAACCTTTAGCCAAGAAAACCCTTTGGGAAAAAAACTTGGCTAAGAAAAAGGGACAGCACATGGTCTTCTGGACGAATTAATTGTTTCACCTTAATCCATTCCATATAATTTGAGCTAATGGCAATCTGTAGTATACAAAACCTCTATCATTACTTATAAAGATTTGATGGACATAAGTAACCAACTCTTCAAGAGTTTCTAAATACAAGCAATTGTCTAAATCAAGACCATCAAATTTAGTGTTAATGCTCATATACACATCAACCATTTAATAATTGAGTATTCTCAAATATTGGTCCATAAAGATTTAAAAGGAGCATGTTTTGATCCTCTTGGGATTTGAAATTAGTATACGAACACTTCAGGTGCTCACAATGTAATGACTAGATATTTATTTATTATATAATCAAACACCATTCAAATCAAAAGTTTCTCATGTGTTGTTTCTAAGTTTGGCTAGATGCTTAAAAGCCTCCAACACCTTTATTTATAAAAATTTTGTTTATAGGATAATATATGTTTACTTCAGGTAAACAGATAGAAGGTTTATGAGTAATAGCAAATTCATTGCATAAAGTTTTCCTCATTCAACTCTTTCTGCAGGAAAAGTTGAGAAGTAGTACGGATATAGCTCACTTTAAATTAGTTTAAATAAAATTCTAGTCATGAAATCATGTGAACCACATAAGAAAATTGTTCACATTAGATCCTCTACAGGAGGCACTCACTACAAGTGATATTTCACATGGTGCAAAGACCTTGCTCAATAAAATAATATTTGCACCATGTTAATCAAGCATAGTTCTTCTACAAAATAAATCATGTCATCAACACTTATTATAATTACCCAGGTTGTAGTTAGGCACACGCATCTCTTTTTATATTTCCAACTATGCTTACAATTTACTGCATTTCTTATTGTTGCAGTTATTCAATCAAATTCAAAATCTTTCTCAAGAAAATCCGTCCCAACGCCAGAAATGTTGGTTGAGATACTGGCGGAGAAGAGCGCAACGGCTTCTCAAGGTCAAGGTCGAACACCTCCTCACAGCGGAGGTAACGGCGGAGCAGAAGATAGGGCGGAACCTGCGCAGGGGCCCTCAATCATTAAACGACCAGACAGTCCGTTAGGCATGGTGAGTAATTCAACAGGCACAGTACGAAGACTCACATGGGCTGAAATTGTAAGGTGGGAAACAAACAAATGTGGAGCCCAAGCAAGCACATCTACTGCAATCATCGAGCCAGCCTCAAAAAATAAAGAAATTAGAGTCAAAGACACTGATATCATGGCTATCATAGATCCGGCTGATAAAAAGGATTCTGAAAATTTTCAGTTTTGGGGAGAGGAGGGTTTTGACTCCATCAAAATTGAATCTAAAGTATTCAGATTGGCTGCCAGCGAGAATGGAATTGAAATTTTCGAGATCCAAAAATCCTCGCTAAGAAGGATTAATTTCAAAACAGAATACGCTCAACAGATCTACCGCTTTATACTACAAATCACAGGCTCAAATCATGTTAATCATAAACAGAGCAGAAAAATTGGGCCTATCACAATCTCTACTGAGCTCAACAAATCAGGCTCTAATCTAAAGATTTCTAAGGACAGTGGGACCTCCATTACAGTCCCCATGGGTCCATTCAATTCCAATCTCAATGATTTTTTGACATTATTTTCTAATTTTGTTAAATTATCATCTCAGCAGGAGCAAGTCATGCATTCAGAGCACAATACTTCGGGTGACTATGAGGAAATCAGCATCTCCAAACTCATTTTTAACTATGAAGTTCAGAGAGCCCTCGGTGAGAAGCTACAACTAATATCATGTGAAAAACAACCACAAACCCCACTCCTCCAGGCGTACTCTGATGCATCAGACAGTTATGTTCAGTCTGATGACTCTTTCTTCTCAGACGATTTCCTAGGACATGCAACCGAAAGTGATCGTCGACCCCCATTATCAAACAAGGAAGAAATTAGGAAACCCAAGTTTAATAGAACGATTTGCCGAAAAGCAAACCTGGTCACCTCCGAAAACTGCCTACCAACAGAAAACCTGAACACCCAACTCAAAATATACAGAAAATCTCAAAAGAATAAGAGGCGTCATAGCATGAGGACCAGATCACAGTCCAGAGATTTCCCTTGGGTCTAGCTTTTTATCTGTTTTTATTTTGCCTTTCCTTTCTGCTCTTTCTTCTTTTATTTATGTTTTTGCATTGTAATTTATTTTACTATATGAATAAAATTCATTTTCAAAAAAAAAAAAAAAAAATTACTACTATGTATAACTTAAGACATAATTTCTTTATATAATTATTGTAGACATAAAGGAATTCGTATTCATGTTGCATGTTGTGTGCACATATTTCTTTTCATCATTGTCCTTCAGGGACACACAATTGATATTATAGCAATGACATCCAATTTTCTCATCTACTGCCACATTTACAAAACTTTAAACTATATCAGGAATGTAGTCTCAAAATCATTCGATCTCAAGTATTGTCACCCCACGTGTACAATATCTTGATTTATGGGACTTCAGGCCCAATATAAAATATCTTCTCATCCATAAACATCGATCATAATTCACAAAATTTTAGGACTACAGGTCCATCATATTTTGTTTGGCCAGACTTTATTATTATGGATTATGAATCGATAGTTTTGGAAAAATAAATCATTGACGTCAATATAATAAATATGATTCCTATTTCATCAAAGTCCTCTATATGAGCCATAAAAGAGGGATTCATGTTCTGTATCATATAAATTATCAGCTGCAGCACTTAACTTATATCATTCTCTCGTAGTGACTTACCATAATAAAAAGGGATAATTTGAGTTTGCACCCCATTTTATTGTCCAAATTGGACTTTGCACCCCGTTTTTAAAAATATTTGTTTTTGCACCCCAACCTCATATGAAAAGACAAAAATGCCCCTCCATTAACAATTGTGTTGGTCTTCAACATATTCCTGATTGAGGACATTTTTGTCTTTTCATATGGGGTCGGGGTGCAAAAACAAAGATTTTTAAAAACGGGGTGCAAAGTCCAATTTGAACAATAATATGGGGTGCAAAGTCAAATTACCCCAATAAAAATAAGTTTTATTTTATATACTCATAATGACCGTCTAACCAAGCTTCATGTATTGGTTGTGCTCAAACTTTGCAATCACTTATTTCAGTCACTTTGGCAGTTTACTTATCATACTTTACATGTTTCTCTTTTCATATCATTCAATCCTTCTGGGATATTTTTTCGACATTCCAACCATAATATATTTATGCTTATGCCGTTATATCTCCCCCTAATGTCGGAAAATGTGCCATAATGTTTTTGAACAAGGATTTACGTGCATATGGAACCACTTCCGGGGTCCAAGTACATCATTTCTATAGTGGGGTTTCAATATTGGCACATTTTGGCTCATTTAAACGTGTAAACCTTTGGGGGTTAGTTATTAACGAATGCCGAATTAATATAAACTAGTAAACTACATTTTCTTCATATATTTGGGCAACATTCTAGCAGTTTATCTCAGGCAAAACATTCATCTTATAATGCTAGATATATTATGTGAGTTACTTTATGCTCTTCACTATATCTCATAAAAGCCGGCAAAGTGGTCTTATACCACTCATTACATGTCAACATTTCAATGAAGCATTTTCTTGAGACCAAATTTAATATTATTAACCCACATTGTGAAACTTCAAGTTCACTTAACTCCCATGGATCCACTTTTACAATATTGGGAGAATAGATTGTAACACCCCGGCCCCGCATGACCCGAGTAGTTACTCCAGACCTCTAGTACTGTCCTCACAAACCACCACAAGCCTTTACCGCACACTTTGTCCTCACTCGTGCGTGCCCTGAGAAACTTCCCAGGGGGTCACCCATCCCAAGACTACTTTCGTGCAAGCACGCTTAACTTTGCAGTTCTTGGGTGATGAGCTCCCTTAAAAGGAGATGCACCTCTGTTTGTATGAGTAGTACTATTAATCCATTTATATTAAATCTCAAGTGTTACATAGATGGTCTTGCCATTTTCTTATCTAAGAAGTATTTGTATAATGGATGTCTTATACGGCATTTGGTTTAAACCTGGGTTGACCTTAAATTGGTCATTTTTTAAAAATCTTAAACTTAATGCAACACATGTTTAAATTATTCGAGTATATATAGTACAGTACGAAGAGAATTCTGCTACGGGCAGATATTATGGAAACACAATTTACACTGCATTAGTATGGTCTCAAACTATCACCTAATAAGTATGATATCACTTTTCAAATTACTACTTCGCAGTGTTTGAGTAGCTTCTTTGAGCTTACACTTAATGCCTGAGATTTTATCATTATTATTTATGTGCACAACTTGCTTATAAATATAATTTGTGTTTCCATTACCGTTTATCCTTACAATAGGATTAAATTTCTAATGTGTATGACTCTATCAAAAGTTAATATATATCAGGCTCTATGCCACAAGTATATACATGCTTCAGGCATTATATCATCCCTAAGACAAAAATAATTTGTCTCTAAAATAATCATTTATATAGTAATTTCTTATGTTCATAGAAATAATAAGAATCACTCACCTAGAAATCTATATAGAGTCTAATGATTAGATAATGCTACTATTGAAGTAACATAAAAGTTATTAAATAATCAAATTTGTTTAAGAACACTTAAAGACTTGTCTCGAAGTATTAACTTGAATGAATTTCTTAAAATTTAACTTGGCATATTGTCCGCTTTGGTACTTCAAGACCTCACGGCTTTAAAACTGAGTACACAAGTAAAGGCTTCAGGCCCCGCTTATAAACACACTTTATCTCATGTCTAAGCGATGTGGGAACTTCATATTCACAACACACCTACTTGTACATCAAATTTATGTTCTTATAGTGACTTCTCATACTTTATTATAAATTCATATATCCATTTATGAACTTTTGTTTGTTTTCTCCCTCTCGAGTACATTAACTTGAACTAATCATTATACGTAATTGCATTAAATTGTGATTTTCTAGAAATTATATGTGTATCCGTGGCAATATTAAACTATATTGCAATAGTTGAAGTCTATATCATATAAATGTAATCATATTATGTTCCAAAATGACCAAATTATAAACAGAGACATGTGGAACATACCTGTAATCTCCAATGCACTTTTCTTAATGCTTACATTAGCTTAAGTAGCATAAATTAATTTGTGATAATAAAAGTAAGCATTAAAAAGGTAATGACATTTTTCCCTAAACTGATAAAGATCAAGGCAATGAAATGCTACTAAGGACACATTAATATAAAATTGAATACATCTCTAGAAAAGTTCTACTGCGGAAGCGAGAATTAATTGATTTCTCATATAGGGTTAAAATTGCGAGCATATCGTATTTAACTAATACATTAAGATTTGAGATGAATTAGTGAGCTGAGATTGCTAAAACCATTTAAATCTCATGTGAATAAATATTAGGGATCATATAGATTGCATCAATATATATAGTTCGATTGCTCCCAAAAAATATTTCGATTGAGAGAAGTAATCATTCTGAGTTGCTATAACACTAAAACAGTTTTAGTGCATATTTTCTATTTATTCATGTAACTCTAATACTTTCTACGAAATAAAGTTAAGCCTTTTGATACTTCCAAACATAATTCATCATTGAGTATGAGTATGTTATTGTTCAAGTATATTATTTAGAGCTCCTCAATTTCCCATGCACATACACATCCAAGCATATAAAGCATGAAGAACCGTACTTTAAAAGCTTAATAAAAACACAATGAACCTTTGGAATAATTACTTTTAATAATAGTAATAAAGGCTTGCAACGTTTTGGAAACCAATTGACCGGTAGCAACGGTTATAAAAAATATATATAAGGGCTCTTGCCTCTTGGTTAGGAAAAATGAAATCAACGATTTAATACTAAATTAAATTAGTCCTGAAGTGAAATAGTCTTTAAAGTCTTAATTAAATTTTCCAAGAAACAAAAAGTTATTCATTTAGGAAATAGTACAATTGAATTAAAAATGCCATAAATTACAGTAAAGATGAATACATATGCTAATTAAATTCAATTAAAGACATTAATTGAGAAATAAATGTCCTTCCCTAACCATTATTGACTAATAAATATGCTGGAAAATATACTGAAAAAATCAAATTAAGATAGCATTCCCTAACGGTTAATGACTAGTAAATGTCATGAAATCAAATAATTCAATTCAATTCAATTTCTTTCTAATTTTTACTTGAGCCTTTGGGCCAAACCCATTCACATTAATAAAGAAATCCAAGAATAAAGTAAAGAAATGTTAAATGGGCTTATGTCTAAAATAATACTAAAAAGAGAGCTATAGACAAAAAAAAAGTCCTTTTTTTCACTTTCCAAAAAAGGGACCTAGAAGGGGATTAAGACATATGAAGTAACAATAACAATACTAACGTGTTCCAGTAGTCACTTTCCATTAGTGCTCCAAATCCGTTAGTGACCAAAACTCATTAGTGACCAAAAATTCAAATTCCGCCAAGTGACAAACGTCCGCCCGTCCAGTGACCAACGTCCACCCGCACAGTTACAGTTACCCGACCTGTCCATTTATAGTTACCCAATCTGTCCAGTTACAATTACCCGACCCGTCCAGTTACAGTTACCCGACGCGTCCAGTTACAGTTACCGACCCGCCCAATTATAGTTACAGTTACATAACCTGTCCAGTTACAGTTACCCGACGCGTCCAGTTACAGTTACCGACCCGCCCAATTATAGTTACAGTTACATAACCTGTCCAGTTACAGTTACCAACCCGACTAACGATCGTGACCAATCCGACCATGACCAATCCGACCGTGACCAATCTGATAGTGACCAATCTGACCGTGACCAAACCAACCGTGACCAACCCTACAGTGATCAATCCGACCAGTTACCAACCCGACCAATTATCATGATCAATTACTAATCATGACCAATTCAACCATTGACCAACATGACCACCACTGCCCCAACCACCACCAGTCCACCGCCACCCCAACCACCACCGGTCCACTGCCGCCCCTGACCACCACCGGTCCACCGCCGCCTCTGGCCACCTTCGTCCCCGACCACCCAGCCCCCTCCCTAGCCATCATTCCCCTGCAGACCTGATACCCAACCCTTGCAACTGTGATACCCAATCACTGCACAGATCCAGCCACCTGCCACCACTTTCCAGCCCCCATGAGCCAGTACCTGCTCCAAAGAGTCAGCAATTTCAGATCTGTGCGGGTTAGACGACGGATTTTTTCAGGTTGACGGCGGATCTATTCAACAACAAAACCACCGTCAACTCCCAACTTTGATGGTACGAGCGGCGGCAGTTTGCAGTAAAGAGGAAAGGAGGAGAAAAGATGGAGATGAGTTGTCATCGCCGTCGCTATTTGAAGCCACCGCCGTGACTATTCGAAGTCGTCGCCGCCGTCGCTATTTGAAGCCGTCGCCGCCATCTCTATTTGAAGCTGTCTCCGCCGTCTCTACATGAAGCCGCCGCCTCCGCCGTCTCTGGTCGCAGGGAGAATAGATGCTGACAATGGCCGAAGATGGCTGGATGAGGGAGAGGAGTGAAGCTCCGTATTGCCGATCCGTAAGCCAGCGGGAAGGTGAGAGGGGGGTCCCTTTTTTGTCCAAAAAAAGGAGATGATCTACTTTTGTCCACTCATAAGTCGGAGGTGCTACTTTTGACATTATTTCATGTTAAATTCATTTTTAGAAAATTGAAAACAGACCACAAGTGATTTAATGATTTCACTTTGAAACCGCTTTAAAAAAAGCATTCACAATAGTGCACATCACCAAAGTCGAAGGTGGCGGGCAGGGCTTGGTTAGCCCGTATATGTGTTTATTCTTTTCAAATATTATGCTACTTCTGGAGCATCAATCAATTAATATAATATTATAATATTTTATTAACACAGCAGATATTCTGAAGGTAGGGATTAACACGTTTTTTTTAATTAGAGAAGGACGGATTATAGCTCTTCGGTTAATTGGAAACAGTGGTTCAAGTGGAGTGCACATTCGTTACTATGAATTGCTACATTCGTGTTTTGTTATAATTAAAATCAAATGATCGCCGTATTCTAATAATTTCTATGACTAAAGAAATATAGTGCTCACATATAATTGACACACTAACTTTTAAAATTTCCTTAGAATTTTAAAAGAAATCAGAGATGTCTAGATATATAATAGATGCTTTCTTATGAAAAGTGTGTTGGAAATATGATGATATAAATGTTATTCTCGCATTATTAATACTATTTTTCTAACAAAGTGTTTATCACCCATCTTAAAAATATTTCAAACACATCACACATATCTATAACCATAGTAATATATATATATATATATATATATATATATATTGAGTGCTGTTCCGGTCAGGAATTTCCTGACCGGCCTCCCGTCCGGCCTCCTCCATTTGGAGGCCTTCCCGGTGGTATTTTTGACCCAAATTTTGTGTATGTTCCTCATCAAGTCTAGTTCTCCATACCAAATTTGAGCAAAAATTTCAATCGGGAAGGTCGTCAAATGATTTTTGCAAGTTAACTGGTCCGGAATATGTATTTCCCGGACCACTTAACTTGCAAAAATCATTTGACGACCTTCCCGATTGAATTTTTTGCTCAAATTTGGTATGGATGAACTAGACTTGATGAGGAACATACACAAAACATTTGGGTCAAAAATACCACCGGGAAGGCCCGCAAATGGAGGAGGCCGGACGGGGGGAGTGGTCCGGCCTGGCCGGACCTGAATATTCATCTATATATATATATATATATATATATATATATATATATATATAGAGAGAGAGAGAGAGAGAGAAAACTTCATGTCCAGCCGGCCTGACGGGAACCGCCGTCCGGCCGAGGGAATTTCGGGCACTTCCTGGTGAAATTTTTTGAGCATGTTCTTCATGAAGTCTAGTTTATCCATACCAAATTTCAGCTAAAAATTCGATCGGGAAGGCACTCAAATAAGTTCTTGAAGTTGACTGGGCAGTTCATACATATAAACTGCCCAGTAAACTTCAAGAAATTATTTGAGTGCCTTCCCGATTGAATTGTTAGCTGAAATTTGGTATGGATAAACTAGACTTCGTGAAGAACATGCTCAAAAAATTTCATTAAAAAATTCCACCGGGAAGTGTCCGAAATGCCCTCGTCCGGACGGAGCATCCCGTCAGGCCGGCTGGACATGAACGGGACTCATGTCAGGCCGGCCTGACGGGCTGCTCCGTCCGGCCGAGCCTGTTTGGGCACCTTCCCGGTGGAATGTTTTGATGAAACTGTTTGAGCATGTTCCTCATCAAGTCTAGTTTGTCCATACCAAATTTCAGCTCAAAATTCGATCGGGAAGGCATTCAAATCATTTTTTGAAGTTGGCTGCAGTTTTATATGTATATTTTGACGCAGTCAACTTCAAAAAATGATTTGAATGCCTTCCCGATCGAATTTGAGCTGAAATTTGGTATGGACAAACTAGACTTGATGAGGAACATGCTCAAAAAATTTCATCAAAATATTCCACCGGGAAGGTGCCCAAATGGACTCGGTCGGACGGAGCAGCCCGTCAGGCCGGCCTGACATGAAGACCATTCTATATATATATATGCACGTATGTAAGCACTCACTAAATTAGTTCCCCAATTATGTGGTTAAGTGGTTTTATCAATTTTAATCCCTCTCGTTTGCAATAAGCCAATAAGTACTAAAATTGCACAAAAAGATTACCTTGTCGGTTTTGCTGTTATTACATATCACTGGAGGTAGTAATGGAGTCAAAATGTTGTCAATCTTGGCAAACGCTCAAATAATCATAGTTTCTTCCCGGAAAACGTTGTATGCAATGCAATTCCATCCAGGACGTATGCAATCTATCCGAGTCCACATGTACTATGGCAGAGGCTAGGGTGGCTGATGGCAAAAGGCGGAAGCTAGGGAGGCTGACGGCAAAAGTTTAGAAAAGAAAATTAGGGTTTTGAGCTCGTGCTGATAACGTGTTATAAGTCAACATCAAAAGCATACTTTCATTCATATATGGGGATGTATATATAGGAGGGGAGCTAGGTTACAATCATCAAATGGGCCAGTACACATGGGATCGGGCTATGAACTAATGGACATCCATAATACATAACATACATAGTTGTTTTTGGAAAGGAAGAAAAAATAATAGAAAATTGATGTAAATAAAAGAGAGTTAAAAGTTTGAAATAATTACATAAATATGACCAAAATAAAGATGACTTACAAAAATATGATTAGTTACTAGAGTAGTAATGAAATCATAGTAATTCGTGTTCAAGTTTTGAACTTAAGTTACCACAACACTACGTTGTAGTAATGAATAGTCATATTTATGTAAATAAATTTTATTTTAATAATATTCTTGTAAAAAAAACTCTAAAAGTATATAGAATGGTTTTATATTTCTATAATAAAGTTTAAATTCAATCAATTTTTTGAAGACTTTAAAAATCTATATTGGATATACTTTTGAAGGACAATAGAGCTTGTTTGGTAAATATCCAAATCGTCGTATTGGTTGATTCTGATGAAATTTATGAAGTTGTGGCTGAAGTGGTTGGATTGACCGATTCTGCTGATTTATGAAAACATTATATTTAAAATATATTTTATTGATAAAAGCTAAAATGATCCTCTACAGTAACTTCAACCAATACAGCCAGAAAAGTAACCCGACATTTTCTTCTTCTTATTACGCAATTTATCACGCGAAATCAAAAGTTACGTATTTGGTGAAAAAGTTGGTTGATAAGCTTGATAAGTCGAAAAATTTGGTGCTAATTTAGAGTCTGTTTGGTGATTATGTTTTTCAACTAATCATGTTTACCAACCAATTTTTTCACTAAACACGTAACTTTTGATTTCGCGTGCTGACTTATATAAAAATAATAAAATGGATGGTTTAAGTTACTTTTCTAGCGATATTTAGCTATTTTTATACATAATTTTTTCTAAATATTTTAGGGAGTATGTATTTTCAATTGAATCCACCGGAACAGCCCGTCTATTATCAAACCGGTTCTTAATTCCGGTTCTTTATCGCCGACTACTCTTGCGGTCTTGCCACCTCAATTTCCAATCCCACCCTCCTTCTTGTTGGACCATAAAAACCCTAAATCTTCAAGATCAGGGAACAAAGCAAGTTAATTCATGCCGTTTTGTTTGTTTTGATGTTTTCTCTAAGCGCTTCCCGAGTATACTAACCGCGGAATCCAAAGAGTGCGTTCTGCGATTTTGGTTCAAGTATAAGAATATAAATCCAAGCATATGTAGATTTAAAGAAAGGGATGCGAGCTTGCGGGGAGAAGATTTTGTGAAAATATGGATGATTCTGGAGATGAAGGAAGGTACTCACATAAGCCCAGTTCTGTCTACAGCCTTTCTTCTCGATCAAGACGCACAATTACGAATCCTAGCTCTTATCCTAGAAATGGCAATTATAATAAGTACAAGAACGAGTATGAATATGATGATACTGAAGACTCTGATGAAGGAGAAGATGATCCAGAGTTCAATGGAGCTGAGAATGGGTACGATATCAGGAACAAGAAGAAAAGAAAGATGGAATCTTTAGTATCAAATTACGAATTCGCCCCTCGTACTGCGGGTAATTCACAAGGACCTGCCATGCGAGGCAGTGGGAGTTCGAGGGGGTGGAGTGAGGAGGATAGTTTTATGCTGTTGGATGTGTGGGGCGAGAGATATTTGGAGTTGGGGAGGAGGAGCTTGAGGGGTGAGGATTGGGTGGATGTGGCAGAGAAGGTGTCAGAGATGATTGGGGTGGAGAAGGGTGAGATTGACTGTAGGAATCAGTTGGATGTGTTGAAGAAGAAGTACAAGAAGGAGAGGGAGAAGATGGAGAAAATGGGTGGTGCGTTTTCAAGCAAATGGTCTTTTTTCAAGAAAATGGATGTATTAATGAACTTGAGGATGAAAGGGCATTGTGGGTTGGGTTGTGGAGTTGATTCCGGGGAATATGTTTTTATGGACCCTCGAATGTACTTAGACAGGTCGAACGTGATGGATGAGATGAGGGACAGTCCTGCAGGGTCAGACATAGAAAATGAGGAAGGGAAAGAAGAGGTGGGAGGGGAGGCAGGATGGGGAGAGGAAGATGAGGAATCTGCCAAGCTGTTAGCAGAGTCTATTCAAAGGTTTGGGGATATATATGAGAAGATTGAGAACAGCAAGAGGAAACAAATGATGGAATTGGAAGAGATGAGGTGGGATTTCCAGAGAGACTTGGAGATGCAAAAGAAGCAAATTGTTGAGAGGGCACAGGCTGAAATTGCAAAGATAAGGGATTCAGATGGTAGCAGCGGGGATGATGGTGATGGTGAGGATGATGGTGATGACAACCACAAGAGTGATTACGATGATGATGGGGATGGTGATGATGATGGTAATGATGATGATGATGAAGATGATGATGAGGATAATGTTTCAACTGAGAAGCTGAATGGGTGACGCAGGTAACTCCATATTTGGTTATGAGTGTTTACTATAGAGTATAGACCTTTAAAGTATTGATTATGTTCATGTGAAAAGATACATCATTCTCTTGTGTGTTGTGGCATATGTCCTTTCAAGTCTCTGTTTGTAGTATTTAGAGTTAATTGTTCATATAATAAGACAAACTATGATCTTTGTTGAAATCAAAATCCACATTGAGGCCTTGCATTCGTAAGTGCTAGGGCCCATGATAGGAATCTTGCTCAATCCCTTAATTGTCTGATTTTCGTCTTTCATATATAGTGTAGGATAGCTTGTTTTAGTTGTTAATGAAAAGTTGAACTTTTCTTTTTCGTGCATGTTTTCACATGTTTTCTGAAAGTGTGGAGCATACTATTGCATGTTTTGTGTGCGTATCATGTGTTATTTATCATTAAATATAAGTCAATACACAGATTTTGGTCCTAACCAAAATAGATAAGTTTTGGGGGGAAGGATGGCACTTCATCCCTGAGGGCCCGGAACTGGCCAGACGGTTATTGGGAGGATGTAAATTGAGCTTTAGTTACAGACTAGTAGAGAGGGTGGGGTTCCAGCCTAGGTCTTAGTGAGTGGGTTGGTAATTCCTTTGAAGGCTTATCAGGGATGTACCCATTGATAACTTGTTCAACTACTTTGTTCTTCAGTTTAGAGATTAACTAGTGATGCCAGAGTATGAAATGAATAACTTTAAACATGTGTTGTATTTTGGGGGAATTTGAGTTTGCACTTCATTTTATTGTCCAAATTGGATTTTGCACCCTGTTTTGAAATAAACTTTGTTTTTGCACCCCCAACTCATTATGAAAAGACAAAAATGCCCCTCCATTAGCCATTCTGTTAGCCTTCAACATATTCCTGATCGAGGGGCATTTTTGACTTTCCATATGGAGCTGGATGCCAAAACAAAGTTTTTAAAAAATGAGGTGCAAAGTCCAATCTGGACAATAAAAAGGGGCGCAAACTCAAATTTCTCCTTGTATTTTAAGTTGTTGGGTTTGTGTGTGTATAATGAGTTTGAACAAATGTTCAAAATTGATTTACTGGCCTCCAAAACTTTCAGCGCTTTCAAGTCTTAGAGTAGCAGACATTAATTAGTCATATTCCTAAATCTGTGAGAGCTTTAGTCATCACATTTTTTAAATTGCTCTCCCTCCGTATGACGGCATCCCTACATAACTTCATCCCCACTGCTAGAACTATAGTCCCTTTAATCTCTTCATCTTCGTTGATGAAAGGAAGGGCCTTATTACTTTAATTAAAGCAAGGTTTGGTTTTTCTGTTCGTCGAAAGTGTTTATGTTGTTTAAGAACACCTAGTGTAAATCTTACATTTTTTCACCTTTTATCTCTGCATCAAGTTCAATCCCCAACTGTGGGTTGATTTTTCTTTATGTTGTGCAGGTTGAAGTTGGAACTTGGAAGAAGCCAGTTAGAGAGCCATAGACATTCGTTCTTCAGCAACTTCTTTTGTACTTTATGCAACTAATGGACAAATCATAATGAGTACTGCATAAATTGGATTTTGTTGGTCGATTCATATTATTATGACGGATGAAGTTCATAGTAGTTTAAGTGCCCATTTTCGTAGCTTGGTATAATGGTATTTCTACTTGCCAGAGAATATTTTTACCGAACACCAACTTAATTGATGCCTTGATGATTGAATCCGCTACTAATGAGAAAACAAGTAGGCGATAATGGACTTTTGTTTACAGTGGATCGAGAATCTTAATAGGTAAAAATGCTGTAATTGTTATTGTCAAGGAATTTTTTTTATTACAAGACTGGTAAAGATGCTCTAATTGCTTGTATCGACAGCAATCACTTAACTTTTTTTTAAAAAGCTGCGACAAATTTATACTATCGTATGTATCTTACATTATACGGGGGAAATTGAAATTCGTTTTAGCAGAAATATCAAATTGGAAAGATTGCATGTGAATTTCATAACGCTAAAGTTTCAAATTATTCAAATTGGACTCAAATTGGATAGTGTGATTATATGTAAACAATTTAATGCTTTTTGTCCTTTTTAGACAACACCCTTCACGATAATCCATCTTCCATCAATGAAATTAGTTAATAATCTTGTGGGAAATTGTTCTAAATAGGACTAAAAACGTTTGTGTATTCTAAAATAGGACTTTCATGTTTTTATTCTCTAAATATGAGAAATTATTGACATGTTTTTGCCGTACCAAACTTTAAACATAGCATTATTTTCCAAATTTGACATTAATTGCTCCTATTTGGGGAATAAAAACATGACAGTAGTCTTGGCCTGGGTCCGGCCTGACTGCCTTCCCGGTCGAATTTTGAGCTGAAATTTGGTATGGACAAACTAGACTTGATGAGGAACATGCTCAAAAAATTTCATAAAAAAATTTCATCAAAAATTTCATCAAACAGTAAAGTTCGGACGGTCCCTCCCGTCCCTCCGGAGGGACCTGATCTTTTCTGTATATATATATATATATATATATATATATATATATATATATATATATATATATATATGGGGTGAGATCACATACTAACCATTCCTCCCATGCTAACCTACAAACTATCAAAAACGGTGCATTTTTACATTATTTGTACTGCATATTGAAGTTCAAAGTGTTGCATATTATTTGTACTGCATATTAAAGTTCAAAGTTTTGCATATTGTTTTTATTGCATATTGAAATTCACAGTGTGCATCTTTACATTATTTGTACTGCATATTGAAGTTCAATGTGTTGCATATTATTGAGTTAGTAAGTTAGTATTTTAAGCATGGTTAGTATGTGATCTCTTATCTATATATATATACCTGACCGGAGCCCCGTCCGGCCTCCTCCATTTGGGGGCCTTCCCGGTGGTATTTTTTGCTCAAATTTTTTGTGTAGGTTTCTCATCAAGTCTAGTTCATCCATACCAAATTTCAGCCAAAAGTTCAATCGGGAAGGTCGTCAAATGATTTTTGCAAGTTAACTGGTCCGAAAAATACATATTCCGGACCAGTTAACTTGAAAAAATCATTTGACGACCTTCCCGATTGCATTTTTGGCTGAAATTTGGTATGGATGAACTAGACTTGATGAGGAACCTACACAAAAAATTTGAGAAAAAAATACCACCGGGAAGGCCCCCAAATGGAGGAGGCCGGACGGGGGGGGTGGTCCGGCCTGGCCGGACCTGAATAGTTGTATATATATATATATGGGTAATGCTAAGGTAAGGTAGGCCTAAGAATTACAATTCTTAGGCCTCTTTTATTTGAGGTGCTTCCGGGTTGAATTTTTTGATGAAATTTTGTAAGCATGTTCTCCATGGATTGAAGATTATGTCCACCAAGTTTCACAATAAAATTCAATCTGGAAGTCATTTAAATAAATTATTTATAAAAAATTGCATTTTATATATGTAAAACCCTGCACAATTTTGAAAAAATTATTTAACCGTCTTCCCGATTGAATTTTAATCTGAAATTTGGTGGGCATAGTCAACACTTCATGGAGAACATGCTCACAAAATTTCATCAAAAAATATGACCGGGAAGCACCTCAAATGAAAGAGGCCTAAGAATTTCAATTCTTAGGCCTACCTTACTTGAACATTTTCCTATATATATATATATATATATGGTGTGTAGCATATAATGGGCACACAACTATTTTTTACCCAAGGAAGTAGGGTGTCGAACCACAGAGAAGCGGGAAATAAAATAATTAAGCACAAACTAAGGATTAAAGTTGGAAGTGCGTTTCTTTTGATTTTTTTTTGGTTGCTTGGAAAAGTAATAAAATAAAAGTGATTGAGATGAGAGATTTTTATCAACACAAAGTTCAACCAATAGCAAGTAGGGGTAGAAATTGGTAACTAATTGTTCAATGTTTAATTGAAAGAAATAATTGCTAATTTTATTCGTAGATAGATTGTGAGAAGTTGTGGATAAGTATTTTAGGACCCAACACAAGTCATCTAAAATAAGTAACTAGTCAACATTTCCCAGTGATGGCCAAAACGAGACTAGTTGTTTAAGTGCAACGACAACCTTAATTATTAACTATATTATTTACCCAACCCCGTGGTGTAAATAATATAATTAAATAATTAAATTCCCCCGTAAAACTTCAATCCGGGACAAGGTAAAAGAAGTTTAACGGTGTGTTCAGAAAGTGTTCATTTGTGTATTTAACAAACAATATGTTTATGATTGAGTACTCATAATATATATCACAAACATAACTTAATTAATTTTCTGGACACAACAATCTAAATAGAACAAACTTAACAATTAAAATCAATACAAATTAAAACATGATAAGAACAATTAATTAACCAATTTCTAGCCCCAAATTTATTTAGCTATACATGTTTGGAAGCATAGAAATAGATGAATCCATAATTAAAGTACAAGATTTAATGAGATAAGGAAGATCAAACTTGTGATAGATGACAATCCTTGAAGCTTTGGTGCTAATCTTGACTTAATCTTGGATAAGGAAGTGATTAGTTGTGGTTGAAGATGGGTTGATGATTTGGAAGTGAAGAATGAAGAGAGAAGGAGGAGGAAATGATTCTGGGAGGTGTAGAGAGAAGTTGGCTCGAGATTATGTGTGGAAGGAGATGGATTAAGCCATATAATGATAAGATAATTAATCATTAATCTGCAGGAATTTACGGAAGTGAAGAGTATATGTACAAGAAAACGCAGTATTGTTCCAACAGTGCGTAGTAGCTCAGTGGACGAGTGTCTTATGGGAATGCTCGAAGGTCACGGGATCCATTCTCAGCTTCAACATTTTGTTCTTCTTTTCTTTGCTGCGTTCAGAAGGAATATAAGAATTGCCAGCTGACTTTTAGCAATAGTGACAATTGGTTCGCTGGTTGATTCCATCTGCTATCTTTCCAATGACCTGGGTTCGAATCCCAGAGGTCTTTTTTTACTTTCCTTCTCTTTTCTCCAATTTTTCTTCTCATTTGCTTTCAAAGGAACTTCTCTTTTATTAACCTTCAACTAGAACTTTTATTTTCTTCTTTTTATCACACTCAAATGTGTCCAAGTAGCATCAAATATACCTGAAAATATAAAATACCCGTATAGAACTGCACTAATACAAACTAACGACAAATAATAAAAATATGTACAAAAGTAGAACTTTAATAACTAAAATTAACAACAAACTAAGCTTAAAAAGTGTGTAAAATATGAGCACATCAAATCCCCCACACTTAGGCTTTTGCTTGTCCTCAAGCAAAATAAACAACAAACACAAAAATATACACAATTTGGTAAAATTTACAAACATAACTAAACAAATCACACATACACCTCTAATGTCCACTAAACGGTCCAATACCCTGAAATGTCACAAAATAACTCAATGAGAGTAAACCGAGTATTATTGCCTATCACTAAGATTTTCAAATCAAACTTTTAACACAAACACCTATAGATCTGAATTAGTTCGGGTTATGCAGAACAAGTTTCTCCAATTAACATAATTCAAAAAATGACACAAATAGATCAATTAGGACTTTTCGGGTTTTGGCGAGGTTAATGATGTGGCTAGTGGAAAGAAAGGTTTGGTGTAGGGATTTACAAAAGAGTTAGATTGCACTTATACTGAGCGGATAATCACATGAATTTACAAGAACTTGGAGCATACAAAACAATGAGAAATATAAACATGAAAAGGAAGTAAAAATGGGGTTTTACAGAAGAAATCACAACAAGAAATTAATGTGCCTCTTTGTTTTTGTTTTTTTTTTTGTTTTTTTTTTTCTTTTTTTTTCTTTTTTTTTCTTTTCTTTTTTTTTTTTGAACTTTTTTTTAAGAAGGCACACACTAAATATTACAATGAAAAACTAACCCCAAAATTTACAAACAAATATGTACATCACTAATATGACACTTAACAGAAGCTCCATTTTATCCACTCTCAAGTAACAATACAAACTACTCTAGGGTTGAAACAAAAATGACTTGGGTAGGATTTCACAAGGTTATGTATTTACAAGGTCACAAGAAAAATTAGTAACAAGTGAAGTAAGTTATTTTACACTTGTACACTGAAAAGGCTCAAACAGGGTTACTAGGGGAAGTGTTATTTATTTACAAAGGGATAGTGTTTGGCTTGATGGGTAAACAAAGATGGCCTAAATCATTTCTACTGTGTCAACTTCAAATCAAATTTTCAAGGAGAATAAATGTATAAACATCTTAAACTGCATAAACTTTCACTAATTCAACTATTAAACCAATAAATTGGAAAAATAAAATCTAAGGTGTTTAATGTTAAATTGTTAAAAAGAATCAAGTTCAAAGCTCATACTAAGTTACTCTCAATCAAATTACAGTGACACTTCTCAAACTCAAACCACATTTCGTCAAAAGAGATGAATGAATAATTTAAAAAATTATGGAGGTAACTAGTAACAAAAAGTGTAAACTAATGTGTTGCTGATCTATTGTTGCATTTTGGACAAGAATGGTCTTTATTCACAAGAAAACACACAAAATAAAAATAAAACAAAATCACACAAGCACACAAGAAAAAAAAAACATATTCACACAAGAAATCAGGGTTGAACTACCCACTCCCCCACACTTAAAATTTGCACTGTCCTCAGTGGAAAAGAAATTAAAGGAGTGTAAAGAAAACTTCCCTGAAGTGCGGCCGAATCTGGAATTGTTTATCCGCATGACGTTTGGAGATCCCTTTGAGCGGATGTGGCCCCTTTAGAGTCCAAAGAAATAAAGAAAACCTAGACTAATCTTTTTTTTTTTGACTTTTTTTTGTTTTTTTTTTTTGAGAAATTTACAAACTTGGGTTGCCTCCCAAGAAGCGCTCGTTTAAGGTCATTAGCTTGACCCATGCCTTTCATTCATATTCTGGATCAATGAGGCAATACACAGAAGTTGCCTCTTGTCTCTCACTTTGGGTGCTTTTCCTTTGATATTCAAGGATTGATCTTCAAGATTAAGCACTTCAAATTTAAGTGCTTTAGGCATTGGTAAAAATATGCTTTGCAACATTTCGAGACATAAATTCACCATTTCATTGGCTTGCTCATCTTCAATAGATTCGTGTATGGTGTACTCCATGGGATCTTTGGAAAGCCGATACGACTCATCAAATGTGTTAGTAGTACAAGAGTCTATAACATCAGCATAGTAACCATCAAGGACACAAGGTGTATCCTTACTCAGCTCTTTTACATTGAATTCGATCTTATCATCCCCAATCTCAAGGATAAGGGTACCCTTTTTGACGTTTATAATTGCTCCTGCCGTAGCTAGAAAAGGTCTCCCGAGAATAACAGGAACTCGAGCATCTTCTTCCATATCCAAGACAACAAAGTCTCCTGGGATATAATACTTGTCAATTTTGATAGGAACATCTTCAAGAATGCCGATAGGATATTTGACAGATCGATCAGCCAATTGTAATGCCATTGTTGTTGGTTTGGGATCCCCCAAGTGTAGCTTTTGACATAGTGAATAAGGAATTAAGCTGACACTTGCACCAAGATCACAAAGAGCTTTGTTAACTTTGGATCCACCAATGGTACATGGAATTGAGAAGCTTCCAGGATCACGTAACTTCGGTGTGATCTTATTTTGGATGATGGCACTGCATTCTTGACTCATTGCAACAGTAGCTGGATTCTCCTTCTTCTTTGTGAGAATATCTTTGAGAAATTTAGCATATGAAGGAATTTCTGTAATGGCATCAAGCAAAGGAATTGAGATATCCAATTGCTTGATAACATTCAAAAATTTAGTTCTCCGCTCCTCCATATTAGCTTTCTTCAATCTGTTCGGATAAGGAACTGGGGGAATGTATTTCCTTACCGGACTTTCTCTTTGTTTCTTTGATCCTTCATGGTCATCAGTTGATTTCGGCATGGTACCGACATCATGTTCATTGTTGTTGTTTCCACCTTTCTGTTGTTGCACGATCCCTTCCTCCAACATTTCATGTTCTTGTTCATCATTAGAAAGGGGCAAGGATTGATGTTGTTTCCTACTCCGAGTAGTGACAACATTGATTTGCTCCCTCGGGTTTTCGGGGCAAGCAGGGAGCTTACCCGTCACCTTAGTCGATGATGTGGATGCTTGATTAGCAATTTGATTCTCAAGCATCCTGTTGTGAGCCCGGAGTTGACCAAGTTCTTCAGTGATTTGTTTCAGGGTTTCAGCTTGAGATAGTTGGGACTTGAGAAGTTGGTCAACAATGTTTTCTAGGACGGGAGTTTGGGTTGTTTCAGGAGTGGGAAGAAGTGGTTTTTGTTGTTGACTTGAAGGGTATGGAAGATTTTGAGTGGGTTTATATTGTTGCTGGTTCACAATACCTTGGCCACCTCTGAATTGTTGTTGTTGATTTTGGAAACCTGGTGGTGCACTTCGGTAAGTTTGTTGTGGATTAGCAGCTCCATTTTGATTGCTCCAGGAAAAACCGGGATGGTTTCTTCCTTGAGGATTGAAATTACCAAACTGATTTTGTTGGGGCTGCGTATTGTAGTTGACATAGTCAACTTGTTCCATTGATCCCCATGGACAAGTGGACTGATTGTGTTGTCCACCGCAAGATCCACACATAAGAACGGGAATAGGAGTTGGTGTTGATGCAGGGTTTTGCACAAGAGAGACTTGTGCCATCTTTTGGATCAGAGTCATAATGTTATCGACCTTTGTGGTTATGGTCGACATTTGATCAACTTCGTGCATGCCTCCAATTTTTGGTGGAGCAGATGATCGCTCAGAATACCATGTTGATCCATTTGATGAAATGCGCTCCATCAATTCTTCTGCCTCTTCAAGTTCCAGGCACATGAATGATCCATTTGCTGACGCGTCCACAAGTATCCGAGAATTTTCACTTAGGCCTTCATAGAAAGCAGTCATCAAGTGCCAGTTTTGGATGTTATGATGTGGACACTGTCGCTGGAGATCTTTGAATCTTTCCCAAGCCTCATAGAGGGGCTCATTGGGATTTTGTTTGAAATTTTGAATCATTCTCCGGATTTTCGCCGTTTTAGATGGCGGAAAAAATCTTTTGAGAAATTCACCATGAAGTTGATCCCAAGTGGAGAAGTGATTGTCTGGAAAAGAGTCAAGCCAACTCTGAGCTCGATCCCGTAGAGAGAATGGGAATAGGCGTAGTCTGACAGCATCAGATGGCACACCATTGATTTTGAAGGTGTTGCAAGCTCGAAGGAACTTTGTGATGTGATTATTTGGATCCTCCGTTGGCGCTCCGCCAAATCGATCATTTGAAACCATGTGGATGATAGCAGGCTTGATTTCAAATTGGTTCATGTTAACCTCCGGTGGAATAACACTGTCATGCTCATCCACGGGAGGCGTAACATAATCATACAACGGTTTCCTGGTCCTTGTAAGCTGATCCACGATTTGTTGATCTGGTTCCTGCTCATTTACAACAACATCGTTTGACATTTTTTTTTATTTTTTTTCTGTTCACGTATGTGCTTTTCAATGTCAGAGAAGAATAACAATTCACAATTTTCACCACGTGAACGTGTAAGCATAAGCAGAAGGGAATCGGGATTGGGAAAAGAGAGAAAGAGAGAGATGAAAAGAAAAGAAAAATTGCGGAATTAATTAATTAATTAAGGTTCGCACGTAGTCAATTGGTATAAACCGAATAAGACTAGTGAGCCCTTAAAGCAGTATTAATATATACAGTAATTCACCAGGATGCGGTAGGGCCGACAGATATGGTGAATTGAGAAGAAGAAAAAAAAAACTACAGTAATAAATACAGTCTCCACCAAGATGCAGCTGTGCCGACAGTCTGGGGATTATTAAGAAATAAATTAAAAAGTGCACGCCACCAACAAGCGGACACGGCCGACAAGCTTGGGGATGCAAAATAAAAAAAATGCTGAAATTAAAGTGCGGAAATTAAATTGCGATAATTAAAGTGCATAAATTAAATTGCGATAATTAAAGTGCAAAAATTAAAAAGTTGGGGTTTTAACCACCATAAAAAGAAAAATAAACGGTCCGACCATATAGGCGGAGTATCCTTTAAATTATTATGTACAAGTAAACGGTCCGACCATATAGGCGGATTATCCGTTGAATTAATATGTACAAATTAGCGGTCCGACCATATAGGCGGATTATCCGTTGAATTAAAATGTGACAATATGTCCAATGGTCCAAATGTCCAGATATATGTTCAGTCAAAGTGTCCAACTCCAATGCTCAGATAAGGTAATTAATCACAGTTCATTTTTTTTTTTTGAACTTTAATTAATCACTCCTATTTTTTTTTGTATTTTTTTTTTTGAACCTGCAAAAGGAAACAAGATAACAACAAAATAATATACACACAATTTACAATAACTAAAACCAAAAGTTCATGCTTTCAATTTTTTTTTTTCAAAACCGCTTCCCCGGCAACGGCGCCAAGTTGGTGTGTAGCATATAATGGGCACACAACTATTTTTTACCCAAGGAAGTAGGGTGTCGAACCACAGAGAAGCGGGAAATAAAATAATTAAGCACAAACTAAGGATTAAAGTTGGAAGTGCGTTTCTTTTGATTTTTTTTTGGTTGCTTGGAAAAGTAATAAAATAAAAGTGATTGAGATGAGAGATTTTTATCAACACAAAGTTCAACCAATAGCAAGTAGGGGTAGAAATTGGTAACTAATTGTTCAATGTTTAATTGAAAGAAATAATTGCTAATTTTATTCGTAGATAGATTGTGAGAAGTTGTGGATAAGTATTTTAGGACCCAACACAAGTCATCTAAAATAAGTAACTAGTCAACATTTCCCAGTGATGGCCAAAACGAGACTAGTTGTTTAAGTGCAACGACAACCTTAATTATTAACTATATTATTTACCCAACCCCGTGGTGTAAATAATATAATTAAATAATTAAATTCCCCCGTAAAACTTCAATCCGGGACAAGGTAAAAGAAGTTTAACGGTGTGTTCAGAAAGTGTTCATTTGTGTATTTAACAAACAATATGTTTATGATTGAGTACTCATAATATATATCACAAACATAACTTAATTAATTTTCTGGACACAACAATCTAAATAGAACAAACTTAACAATTAAAATCAATACAAATTAAAACATGATAAGAACAATTAATTAACCAATTTCTAGCCCCAAATTTATTTAGCTATACATGTTTGGAAGCATAGAAATAGATGAATCCATAATTAAAGTACAAGATTTAATGAGATAAGGAAGATCAAACTTGTGATAGATGACAATCCTTGAAGCTTTGGTGCTAATCTTGACTTAATCTTGGATAAGGAAGTGATTAGTTGTGGTTGAAGATGGGTTGATGATTTGGAAGTGAAGAATGAAGAGAGAAGGAGGAGGAAATGATTCTGGGAGGTGTAGAGAGAAGTTGGCTCGAGATTATGTGTGGAAGGAGATGGATTAAGCCATATAATGATAAGATAATTAATCATTAATCTGCAGGAATTTACGGAAGTGAAGAGTATATGTACAAGAAAACGCAGTATTGTTCCAACAGTGCGTAGTAGCTCAGTGGACGAGTGTCTTATGGGAATGCTCGAAGGTCACGGGATCCATTCTCAGCTTCAACATTTTGTTCTTCTTTTCTTTGCTGCGTTCAGAAGGAATATAAGAATTGCCAGCTGACTTTTAGCAATAGCGACAATTGGTTCGCTGGTTGATTCCATCTGCTATCTTTCCAATGACCTGGGTTCGAATCCCAGAGGTCTTTTTTTACTTTCCTTCTCTTTTCTCCAATTTTTCTTCTCATTTGCTTTCAAAGGAACTTCTCTTTTATTAACCTTCAACTAGAACTTTTATTTTCTTCTTTTTATCACACTCAAATGTGTCCAAGTAGCATCAAATATATCTGAAAATATAAAATACCCGTATAGAACTGCACTAATACAAACTAACGACAAATAATAAAAATATGTACAAAAGTATAACTTTAATAACTAAAATTAACAACAAACTAAGCTTAAAAAGTGTGTAAAATATGAGCACATCAATATATATATATATATATATATATATATATATATATACTCCTCCGTTCTTTAATAAGTGCAACACATTCCTTTTTCGGAAGTTTCAAATTAAATGCAACCTTTCTATTTTGAGAAAGAAACATTAGGCAAATTTCCTTCTATACCCTTAATTGTTTACGCACAATCCGATCTTTACCTACTTTATCTGACACTTTCTTCTACCTTCTCCATTCACCGCCATCCACCAATTCCAATTTCATCCTGCTTACAGCCTCTCCATCTTCCGTTTTATCTTTTCATCTGCTCACCCAACCAAAATTACTTTCATCTTCCCACCATCATCTACTTTCATCACCAACTCAACCGTTTCTCTAATTCTTTTCGTATCATCTTCATCTTTAATTTTTTTTCCTCTGGTTAGTATTTTAGTTACCGTCGAAATGGAAGACATGGATGTCGATGAAACCGATTTTGCTCCTGTTACGAGAATATGCTTGAGGCTTTGTGAATTAATGCTTTGGTTAATTATGAGGGGCCATGGATTCTGATTCGACTTGGAATTATTGTTTGTAGCCGATAGACTATTTCAGCAGTTGAAGAATTACCTATACTTCGCCGGACGGCCGGACCTGTAACCGAAAATCATCTTACCTCTCGTTTCTCACTTCTTAGCACCGACCCTCCTGTTCTTGCTTGAGGAATTTTTTTTGGACTTTGTCGACTGTTGTCCACTATTACACACTGTAGCAATTTATTTGGGCAGCTGTGGTTTCCGTATAATGAAGGGTAAAAGTGGCAAGTTCAACACTAATTCATTGCCTCTTAAAATCCGTGCCCAAGTGCATGTTGCACTTAAAACCGAACAGAGGAAGTATATATATATATATATATATATATATATATATATATATATATATATATATATATATATATATATATATATATATATATATATATATATAGAGTCCCGTTCCTATCAGGGGAGCTCCTGAAGAGAAGCCCCGTGCGGACAAGCCCATCAGAGGGTCTTCCCGGTGGAATTTTTTGATGAAATTTTTTGAGCATGTTCCTCATCAAGTCTAGTTTGTCCATACCAAATTTCAGCTCAAAATTCGATCGGGAAGGCAGTCAAATAAATCCGGGAAACATACTGCACTTTATATGTGCGCAGAATGAGCCATAGTTTTCCAGGATTTATTTGACTGCCTTCCCGATCGAATTTTGAGCTGAAATTTGGTATGGACAAACTAGACTTGATGAAGATCATGCTCAAAAAATTTCATCAAAAAATTCCATCGGGAAGACCCTCTGATGGTCTTGTCCGCACGGGGCTTCTCATCAGGAACTCCTGATGTGAACTGCCCTCTATATATATATATATATAGTCCTCTTCCGGTCAGGTATACCTGAACGGAGCCCCGTCCGGCCTCCTCCATTTGGGGGCCTTCCCGGTGGTATTTTTTGCTCAAATGTTTTGTGTAGGTTCCTCATCAAGTCTAGTTCATCCATACCAAATTTCAGCCAAAAATTCAATCGGGAAGGTCGTCAAATGATTTTTGCAAGTTAACTGGTCCGGAAAATACATATTCCGGACCAGTTAACTTGCAAAAATCATTTGACGACCTTCCCGATTGAATTTTTGGCTGAAATTTGGTATGGATGAACTAGACTTGATGAGGAACCTACACAAAAAATTTGAGCGAAAAATACCACCGGGAAGGGCCCCAAATGGAGGAGGCCGGACGGGGGGAGTGGTCCGGCCTGGCCGGACCTGAATAGTTGTGTGTGTGTGTGTGTGTGTGTGTGTGTATATATATGGAAATTTCAACGGAATGATATGGATTATGGAAATTTCCTGTTATGGAGGCATGATACAGGAAAAAAAAGCTTAATTGATCTTTTCAGAAAGAATCTGCCTGGAATCATTTGTTGGTTCATCTGGAAAACCTATTCGAGTATTATTTGGGGAAATGGAGGAGACAGTCCCAATCCTGATAAAATTATCCTTCAAATTAAGCTTTACACTCAAACCTGGATTTCTGGTATTTCTATTTCAACATACAGAGAAATTGGGAACGTTTTAGCGGATGAAGGGCTTATTCCCAGAAATTTTACAAATCAACATTTTAGGATGCAGATAATCAAGTGGGTCAAGCCAAGAAAAAAGTGTAAGCTTAATGTGGATGCTAGCTACTTATCTGGGAATGCATTTGGCGGAGCTATTATGCGTGATGAAAATGGAGGTTTGCGGTCGGCGATCAGTTTTCCGGTGCAGGCTTCATCTCCCTTGGATGCTGAACTCCGTGCGATATTCTTTGCAGTAGATTGGGCGATTGACCTTGGTTTTGAAAGCTTTCAGGTAGAAACAGATTCAGCTCTTGCTCTGAAGTATATCGAGGGTAAGGCAGGTCGCAGATGGGAAGATAGAATTCAGGCAACTACACAGATTTGTTTTAGTAAGCGGATCACATTCAGACATACCTTGCGGGAAGGTAATTGGGCCGCTCACCACTTGGCCCAAATTGCAGTGGACAGTCCGAAAATTTACTCTCAGATTGATCAGCTTCCCATTTTTGTTAAACGTTCTTATTGGATGGATTTTTATGGCATTCCTTCTTTTAGATACTGAACTCTTGTTGTTTTATTATTTATCGGGTAAGGTTTGGTCCCCTCGAATTTCTTTGTACTGAATTCTCATTAATAAAACTTGGTAAATGTTCCCCTGGCATTTACCCCACTGATTTTGGTGGTTGACCTTCCGGGTAAAATATATTATATATATAAACAGGCCCGAGAATTTCCCTTATTTTTCCTTCGATTTTGTTGTACCTCAAAATAATTTAGTTGATGGGTTTAGAGATATAGAATGTATGATTAGATGTCTCAATTAAGAAAATCTCATATATATCATAATGTAATTTGTAATTAAGTTATTTGATTCAAGTTAACAAATCAATATTCTCAAAGTTCCATAAATGTCGAATTAAATAAACAGTCTAAAACTATCTTCAACTTAATGTGAGATTTTCTTAATTAAAATATTGAATAATACGTCCTTTTGACACTGAAACATTAAGGAAAGGAAAGTATGACTACGATTCTATTGATGAAAAAAGAGAATCGTGAGTGTTCAAAAAATAACATATTATTATATTAAGAACTTGGTGGCAAATATAAGATTCACATTTGAGCATGATTTTCGATTTGGTGCAAATTAAACATTAGTGCCCATCATGATATTAACAAGTAATCTATTCAATTTTATTCTTCTCCCTTCAGTTTAAGTATTTTTATGATTCTTTGATGGCATAGGTGCTTGTTATTGAGTTCATGTTACATGAATATGATTTTTTTTATCATATTGTCTGTTGTCATACTATCTTAACTTAGTGTATAATTCAGGTGTTTAATGCATATAATTCAAATATTGTAGGATTTCTCGGAATCTGGGTGATAAATGTTACAAATTAATTAAATATTATAATATAAAAGTACGAATTATTTGTTAGATAGCATAAGCATTGAGTTTTTTTCAAAAATAATGTTAAATAGAAAATTATTTATGAAATTAAGGTCAAGTTAAAACTATTTACCAAAATACTGCTGGAATAAACTCTGGTTAAACAGAGTCGCCAAATCGTTTGGCGACTTTTGTTTAAAGCCGTTGCTCGGGCAAGAACGAAGCGCAGGAAGTAAGTGGGGTAGGCATTAGCCAATAGAAATTGGATCCAAACTTAAAAATCTCTCATTTTTTTAAATGATTACAACTTTTATATTTATAATCCGATTTTTGTAAAAAGTATATCAAATTTCATAAAATTTTATTATCTTTCATATGACACCAATATTGAAGATACGATGAGTAGAAAACATTTGTAAGTAAATCAGCTGATTCTGCCAAAATTTATGAACTTATAAATTTTTAGAACCCATTTGGTAATGTTGAAATTGATTAAATCAGCTGATTCTGCCAAAATTTATGAAATTGTAGTTGAAGTGATTGGATTGGCTGATTATATTGACTTGTGAAAAAATTATATTTAAAATATTTTCATTAATAATAATAAAAATTATATGAAGAAATAGCTAACAATATTTTCTAAAATAACTTCAGCGAATATAGTCATAAAAATAATTGCAACCTTACATTTTCTTATAATTACACAATTTCGCGCGCGAAATCAAAAATTAAGTGTTTGGTGAAAAAGTTAGTTGATAAACCAAAAAGGTCACCAAAAGAGCTCTTAGTATAAATAACAAATTTATAACCTTTTAAAAAATATAATATTTTTATCATATGAAAGACAATACTCTATTTGTCTCTTAAAACTTTGTCAACTTTTTCTTTTTTGACTGTCCCACTAACTGTCACTTTCTCTTTTAAGTAAGAAATTTGTGCACAAAGCTCAATCATACAGTTTTTACTATATTAATTCTCGTGCCGGTCAAACTTGACAAAGTTATCAAGGATGGAGGGAGTAACTATTTCTTCATATATATTTTTATCTTATTAATAAAAAATATTTTAAATATAATTTTTTCATAAATCAGTACTATCTATCAATCCAACCACATAAACTAGAAATTCATAAATTTTAGTAGAATTATTCGATTCCTAAAAAATTTATGTGATCTTAACTTTAAAACATACATCTACTTAAAAAAATTGTAGCCTGAAAAACCTCTACTCATTTTATTTTCAGAATTGTTTTTATTTTTATATATTGAATATTGGTGTCATATGAAAGATAATAAGAATTTATGAAATTTGATATATTTTTTATGAAAATCCGATTATAAATATAAAAGTTATAACCATTTTAAAAAAAGGTGGATTTTTTAAGTTAATGATTTTCTATTGCGCGCGAGTAACGGTTTTTAAGGAAAGTCGCCAAACCATTTGGCGACTCTGTTTAACCAGAGTTTATTCTAGCGGTATTTTGGTAAATAGTTTTAACCTGACCCTAATTTCGTAAATAATTTTTTATTTAACATTATTTTTGAAAAAAACTCATAAGCATTTGGATCAACTAAGAAATTGAATTATTCTATGTAGTTTATAAAAAGGAAAGTTACAAGTTATTGTTAGTAGTCAATAAGAGGGAAATAGTGATGAATGAAAATAATACTGCCACCTTTCCATTAGAAAAAAATAGGATCTATTTTTTTGGACAAAAAGGTTGACTAAAAATACCTCTTATAAATACAATATCAATCTCTAATATCCTCACAACTCTTCTTCCATTTAATTTCATGTCTCCCGCTTCTTTGCCAGCTTGCTTCCCGATCGCCCTCACTGCCGGTGTCACTCTCGTCGACCGCCATCGCTGCAATGTCTTTCTTCTTCATCAATTTGGTGCTCCAATAGCTCGACAATGGGCGAAACTTGGACGACGCCCTCACCTATGTTTTAAGATCTGTGGCGATTAGGGTTTTGTCTTAGCGGCAGAGACAATCACTTCTCAGATCTACATCTGGGGTTTAGTTATGGCAACGGCGGCTAAATTAACATACAGATGAAGGCGGGGGGTGGAGGTGGCGGGTCTGGCCACCTGGGGCAGGGGTGAAGGTCGAGACATGGTCTGGGGTAAGGGTGGGGAACATGGTTGCAAAGTGCTATGTGGAAGCTTGGGGAGGGATGTGGTGGTTAGATATAATTGTGTGGGGGGGGGCTACAAAGGGTCACTGTTTGGGGGGAGGGGGGGGAGGGGGGCATTCACCAACATGGACAGGGCAACATTCACTTGCGTCATTGTTAGTGATGGTCACTTACGGTACCACGATAGGTCATCAGGAAAAAATAGTTCACAAAAAGGCGATGATGGTAACTAGGATGGTGGTCAAATGAGTGATGATCACTGAAATCGATGCTCACTATTGAGGTAATCACTAGGTGGTGGTCACTATGACAAACTAAGGTGGTCATTATCGTATGTGGTGTACACTTAAGTTTTAAAAATGTTTCTTATCATAACCCAACCCCATAAGAGACAGTGCCTATATCATACATCCGGGTGTACGTACACCCGGCCCAACCAAGGAAGACAGTCCAATAACTAATACAAGCCAAAAAAAATCGGTGGCATTTTTGTAATTTAAGCGAAAAATCACGGCTTCCGCTAAATGAGCAATGTTGTAATTTTAGTGAGCATTTGACCTATTTTATTAAGTATTAGGAGGCTAACAATGAGTATCACGATCTCTACTTCATATCTTCTAATTTTTTTCTTCTTATTTTTTCTTTTATAAACACTTATTAAATTATATCTTTAATCCACTTTATTAATTTCAATATGCGAGTCTTATGTAATATGATACTTTTGAAATATGCATTGATATGACATTTTAAAAATGAGCATAACATCAGTACCAAATGAGCATACATAACTTACAAAGTGCACATTGATATGAAAATCGTAAAATTTATTAGTTGAACGTCACGACATCTTAATTGAGCATCAAATCTTCGCTATTGAGATGAAAATCACAGTTTGTTGTGAATGAGCATTGTTGAGGTTTAGTCCCGCAGATCCGAAAGCCCAACACCAACTTTGGATATTTAAGCACAATGTGTTTAGTGCGAAAGTGTTTATAATATAAAAGGTGGATTCAATGCATTCAAAAGCCTGCTTGTATTAGAGTAATAAAGCTGATTACACGAAAGAGGCCGAATGGCACCTCGATTCTATTGCTAATACAAGAACTAGAGAGATAGTCTAAGGTTCTGAGTATCAAATTGTTAACCCTTTACAATGTAGTTAATGTGCCTATTTATACTAGATGGGGGGTAGGTGGGGTGATGATGTGGCCGAATCCGATTGGTTGTTGCCTTTGCCACTTGAGCACCCATGCTCCCACTTGTTACCGCCATACTCTAGCATTTAATGCAGCTTACCACTTGTGGACTCCCCGATCGGTCTCTAGACTCCACAGGCTGATGGACAGAGCTGATGTTTGTTATTTGTTCTAAGTAGGACAATTGGGTCGTTCGGGCCTTGCCGAACGGCGTCCTTCCTTTGGTGGTTGATTACCCGTTCGGGCTCTCATAAGTCTGGACCAAGTTCCTCTTTGGGCTTGCTCTCTCCCTTGGGCCCTTATCTACTCTGGGCCGAAGCCTAATATCCCAACAAGCATTAATGAATTTTTAATGAGCATCAGACCTATTATGTTGAGTATAATATTAGGAGTCTAACATAAATTAGTACTTTTAAAAAATACATTTATAAAATGAGCATAAAATTAGTATCAGATGAGCATACGTAACTTACAAAATGAGCATTAATGAATTTATTAGTTACTTTGTTAGTTGAATATCACGACATCTTCATTAAGTATCAAACCTCCTCTATTGAGATCGATGAAAATCATGATTTCTGTTAAATGAGCATTAATGAATTTTTATTGAGCATCAAGCCATCAACCTTTGTGAATTTTTAATGATTTCTGCGATTGATTGTCATGATTTGTGGTCTCGTGTCTATAATCAACTCCTTTATAAATCTAATGTAATATGAGACTTTTGAAATATGCATTTCTAAAACATTGTAAAAATGAGCATAACAGAGATACTAAATGAACATACGTAACTTACAAAATGAGTATCCACAAATTCAAAAGCTCATTTGTGTGTATTAGTTTTTTAAGCATTTTATTCATTTGAGTTTATAGTAAATCTCATTCCTAATGTGTTCAGCATTAATATACAAAGAAAAAGAAAGAAGTAAACAACAAATAAATATACGAAAAGTTAAAAAAATGACAAAACAAAAGAAAGTAAAAGGGTTTTTTACAAGAATATTACTAAAATAAAACATATTTACATAAATATGACTATTCATTACTACAATGTGGTGTTGTGGTAACTTAAGCTCAAAACTTGAACATGAATTACTATGATTTCATTACTACTTTAGCCAATAATCATATTTTTGTAAATCATCTTTATTTTGGTCATATTTATGTAATTATTTCAAAGTAAAACCAACTAGCTAGCAGTAAAAGTAAAGAAAAAATAAAAATAAAAAAGACAAAACTAAAAAGGTAACAATCAGAATGAGGATGGCTGCGGAAGAAAAGCAAGAAAAGAGGAAAGCGGCAGAAGAGGAAAGAAAAGAGGATGGCAGCAAAAGAGGAAAGAAAAGAGAATGGCGGCGGAAGCGGAAAGAGGATGGAGCGAATGCTGATTCAGTGATTAGGAAGATGACAAAATAGGCTTGAAGTTAATATATATTACAAAAATACCGGGTGTACAGGTACACCTGGGTGTAGGATATAAAATACGCATAAGAGAGTGAAATTAATGCGTTTTATAGCTCAACTTTATTATATAAAAGAATAAATATAGAACTTAGAAACACAATTTAGATGCTTTAGTTATTTGATCAGATTTCCAAATTTCGTTTCAAAACATAACTTATCTTTTATGCGCGACATCGTCTATCTTGATGTTTTGTTTTGTTGTTTATCAAACCACAGGAAAAAAATAATTTTAAACGTAAATGGAAAAGAGAATGAGTATATAGAGCATATGGTATAAACCGTATGTCCGTATGTACGCTTTTTTATTTTAATTTTGAACTATTACAAAATTTGTTTGGGAAGAAAAACTACACAGAAAATAAAGATAAACCGAACTCAGGACTCAGGAGTATGTGTCATCTGTAATAACCCTTGAGAAATCAAACGGATTTTTAGCCACAAGAGCTCCATTATGTAGGGGAGCATATGTTTCACATACCTATCAATCTGATAGCAGCAAGCTCAAACAGTTTTTCGTGTTTGTCTTAATTTACATAATGTAAATATTAGCTGTAGCCACGGCAGCTACTCCCTTGTGAACGCACAGGTGTTGAAACCAATCCGCCTGTGCTTCTCAGCTCGTGCCACATGCAAATCAATGTATCAAAGGTGTCATCATCGTCAAACTCGCTCACTCTTAACCTGGACATGCTTATGAGAGATCTCAACCACTCCTCATGCAACGTGGAGAAGTTCGACCTTTGCTCGCTCAGTCTAAAACTCTGTCTGATATTCGTCTCCATCACTGTAGCAGCCTTGGATGCCGAGTCAACCACCTTTTTTGGGATCCCAGCCATGAGTGCCACTTGCATTCCGTAGCTCTCCGGGCAGGCCCCGCAGGCTAGTCGATATTGAAAAATGAGCTCCTCCCTGTTTCGGCCAAAAGAACAGGCCATGTGCTTCAAGATCACACGAGGATGAGTGGCAAACTCCTTTGTTAAGGCATGATAGTGTGTGGCAAACAGTAGGCGGCAGTTAACTGTCTCCACAAGATGGCGAAATACCTGAGTAAGAGGTTTTTGTTATTAGTAACAAAAAATGATGCAAGCGGAGAATGGGAGATAAATGGTAGAGTGGTAGACAGATCTTACAGCATATGCAATAGCGTATCCATCAAATGTGCTTGTCCCTCGGCCTAATTCGTCAAGAAGAACAAGTGAGTTGTGGGTGGCCTTTTGCAGAACTGATGCGGTCTCCGAACACTCAACCAAGAACGTGCCTGTCAGATCAAATGTATGATACATGGGATATAGGACTATGATTCAATTTTTGGCTTTGATGCCTCCCCCCTTCAAACCAACTATTCTTTCCCACTTAAATTAATGCTGAAACTTGATTAATTACTCTCCCTTTAAAAATGACCATCCTTTCAGGTGGTCTTACATATTAAGCAACTATTTTAGTGGGTACATAAATACACTTATATCACCACATTTTACCTTTTTATAAACTGATAAAATGCTATACTACTCATATGCACGATATTCAAGTAAATGACAACTTGTAAAGAAAGTACTAAATTCTTGGCAGAATACAAAAAGCAACATATTTTGGAATAAAATATCTTCTTAAGGAAGAACTTACTTTCACCCGTCATAATTCGGTCAGTGGCTCCAAGGCGAGTGAAGATGATGTCCACAAGTGAGAGAGTAAGTGCCTCACAAGGCACATAGCAACCCATCTGCAACACAAATATAAAGAGATGAAGGAAATCCATGCAGAGCTTCTTAAAATCTGAGTTATGAGACCTAAAACGAGTTTCAAAACAAAGGTAATTAAATACCTGAGCCATTATAACAGCTAGACAAGTGGCACGTAAAAGGGTGGACTTTCCACCCATATTCGGTCCAGTCAACAGTAAAGTATGGCGGTTACGGTGACCTGCTGACTCACCTCCAAGCTGGAGGTCATTAGGGATTGGCACTCCCCCACTCTCACCTAGGGCATAGGGGTGCCACAATCCTTTCATTTCCAGCACAGGTCCTTCATATCTCGACTCGGAGATGGGCAAGATTATTGGCCTACACATAGCTCCAGTTGATAATGTGGAAGTAATTGCAAAGGACCTTAACACATCAACACATCCAATGGCATCAATAACTTGCGACCATTCTTTAGCCTTCTCAACAAATAACTCCATAAGAATTGATAGGGTTTCAGCGTCTGTTTCAGCTATATCATGATTCTGGGCACCACATAGGAGAGAAGAAATTAAGAGTATTCATATTACTAGTTTCTAATTCTCTGATTATTAATGGATAGAGAAACTTGTTTCCAGTGCAAAAAAAACGATCTTCAGCATCCACAATGTTAACAGACCTGGTAGTTGGGGAAGTCACTGTTGATGGCTGCTTCAAATTGGGTAAGAAATTTACACAAGCCATTATTACCAATTAAAAGCAACGGACTAAAGACTTTAGATAATGAAGACATCAGCTTCTCTTCCTTTTGCAATAACATCAGCAAATCCATTCCACTCCTCATCCCTTTAACAAGTGAACCAAACACTTTCACCTGTTGAAATATCAATTTAAAAAGAGTACAACACATCAACTTCTAGCTTTAATCATGTTTGTGTGCACTCTTCTACTAATCTACAATGTAAGATGCTGATCTGTTCATAGAGCACCAATATCACCGTAACAGAATGAAAGTAAAAAAATCAGCAAACTACACATACAAATCTCACAAATCTTGAAGATAAATGACAATCACGGATTTGAGAATCTTTGAAAATCTTAGATATTATTTTGAATATTTTCTGAATTATAGTTTTTTTTGTTGCTTTATTTAATTTTCCAAACTTTTTTGGGACTAAGGCTTGGATGTTGTTGAATTCTTTAAAGCCTATTTAAGGGCCAGTTGAAAAGAGATGGGTATACAAGTTTGAAGCAAGAAATTTCATTGAAAACTCTGATCTATTTCTACAAATATTATCCTGCCTCTATTCTTCTTAGTTTTCTCTCCAGCAACCATAGCCAACCCTTTTAAATCTCAATCTACCCTCCCACTCGCCCTAAGGCCAATGAAAATATCTTGCACACAAGTGCCAGTAACAGACGCTACATGCTGGCCTATGCAGACTAGGGAGTCAAACTTATACTAGAATATGATCACATGCATATATATAACATTATGAAGAGTAAAGATCTAGTCAGTCCGGACTGACGGGAACCGCCTTCTGGCCAAGCCGGTTTGAGGGCCTTCCGAGTCGAATTTTTTGATAAAATTTTGTGAGCATGTTCTTCATGAAGTGTAGAACATTCACACAAAATTTCGGATGGGTTGTTTTTACGATGTATTACCAGCGATTATCCCAAGGAATGGGTTCCTTGGCTTTCCTGGATTGAATATTGTTACAATAATTCCTGCCACTCATCTTTGAGGGACACACCGTTTCTATTGGTTCATGGCAAGGACCCTCCCCGTATTCTATCCTATATGCCTGGGACAGACAAGGTTGATGGGGTTGATAGGGAACTCGTGGATCGTGATACCTTTCTCAAAAGCGCTCAGGATAGATTGGCTCAAGTGCAACAATGCATGAAAACTCAGTTCAACAAAGGCCACTGTGAGCTCTTCTTTGAACCAGGTGCTTGGGTCTGGCTCCGTTGCAACCGTGTCGTCAACACTCAGTGAGGCACGGGAATCACAAACTTTTGCAGATTTTTTTTTTATCCATTTCAGGTCCTGGACCGCATTGGTTAGACCATAGTCACATAGTTCGTTGTACACTTCGGTACGGGAACGCGGTTCGCTAGATCTAGCGTATCCGATTCGGAGGGGGGTAGGTCAACAACAATGGACGAAACAGGTTCAACAACAATGGCAGGCGTGATAGCAGACACAATCAAAAGCACTATGCTACTCAGCCAAATCTAGAACTTAATCTTCCAGAATGTCAAATTTGTGGCAAAACAGGGCATGTTGTCCTTAATTGCTGGCACCGTTTTAAAACTGATCTGTATCCTTCAGAGTACACAAGCCAATATTACCACCTTTGCAGAAAATGGCTGGTTACTGGATTCCGGTGCAACGAATCATGTTACCAACAATCTCAACAACTTGACCATGGCATTTGACTATACAGGTACCGATTCTCTCATAATTGGGAATGGTAAAGGTCTTAAGATAGCACAAGTGGGACACACAACCATTCAATCTTTCTCTCTTCCTAATACTCTTTATGTTCCTTCTATTCATACCAATTTAATATATGTAGCCAAATTGTGTCGTGACAACGATATACTAATTGAATTTCATCCATCTTTTTGTATTATAAAGGACCGGAAAACGGGATCCATTTTACTACGCGGTATGAATAGAGGAGATGTCTACAACATAGCTGCTGCTCCAGATCCACCACCACCTTGTGCAAACATTACTTCTAATTTTTCTGTAAATAATTGGCATTGTCGATTAGGTCACCTGGCCTTACCGGTAACTAGGAAAATACAGTCAATTAGGAATTCTGTCTCAGTCTGTCAAGAATGATATTTCTGTATGCACATCATGTGCCAGTAATAAAAGCCATAAACTGCCCTTTAGTCATTCTTCTCTTACAAGTGAAAGTCCGTTTGACCTTATTTACAGTGATGTGTGGAGTCTTGCTCGTATTTCTTCTATTGATGGATTTCGGTTTTATGGCATATTTGTTTATCACTTTACCAAGTACATTTGATTTTGTACTATGAAAACATAATCTGAAGTGACTTCTCTTTTTAAACAATTTAAACTTTTAGTTGAGAAGTTCTTTCAACGACCAATTAAAACTGTGTACTCTGATGGCGGCGGTGAATATATACCCTTAAGTAAATTTCTTGTTACATGTGGTATCACACACCTTACTCCACCTTATACTCATGAACATAATGGTTTTGTTGAACGTCGTCAACGTCACATAATTGAGACAGGAAGCACCCTTCTTTATCACGCTTCCATGTCTCTCAAGTACTGGTCATACGCTTCTCGGACTGCTGTGTATCTCACCATTCGACATCCCACATCTTTTCTGAATTTTCAATCCCCATATGAGGCACTTCACCATACCTCACCTAACTATGGCAAACTCGCTATTTTTGGGTGTCAATGTTTTCCTTAGTTGCATTCATACACGAACCATAAGTTAGAACTTCGGTCAAAACCATGTTTCTTTCTTGGGTATTGTGATCAACAAAGTGCTTACTGGTGTCTAGATCCGACAACTCATAATATTTATCTCCCGTTATGTAGTGTTTGATGAAACTATCTTTCCTTTTTCTAAAAATCATGTAATTTCATCCACTTTGGCTTCTAATTTGGATGAATGGCTTATGCCCTATCGTTCCTATGTTCCTCCTCCAAGTGCTGCAAATACAGAGGCATCTCCTGATATTCATACCTCGTTTGCAGATGATATCCCTGATACGTCTTCCTCTCCCTATTTCATTCCAATTTTAGCCCGTCAACCCAATCCAACAACTCCAACAGCTCGCCTGACCCCGCAGTCCAGTCCAAAAAATCCTACAACTAACCTAACTCCTCAGCCCAAGCAGCCAGGTCTGCCCCTCCGAAAGCCCGTTATCACCTATACTCGCAGACCCAAACAAGCATCCTTGTTAAAACCTCACCCACTTACTGACTTGGCTCCTTCCCCTAGACTTGACTCATGTACTGATCCATTGGTGGAAACACCACTCGTTCAACCCATTCCTGACCAAGTGCAGCCCACTCAGCTATCAAATCCAGTTGAGCTGCCCAACCAACTGTGCCACAAGTTCCTAGTTCCTACTTATATTCCCCATCCAGATTTATTTACTAGTCCTACCACAAACTCTCATTCCCAATGCGATCTTGTTCTGCCACACAAACCACAACGTACTCACCCAATGACCACTCGTAGCCTTGCCAAAAAAACACATATTGTCCAAACTAATCCTTTACCCCATCATATTATTACTACTTGTGCATCTCAAGCCTTACAGGTACCAGAATGGAGAGAAGCTATGGCAGCAGAAATCAATGGGTATTTGGGAACTCGTGCCTAGTTCTACAGTTCAGAATGTGGTTGGCTGTAAATGGGTATTTACGGTGAAATATAAGCCAGATGGATCTTTGGAACGCTTTAAGGCTCGTTTGGTGACCAAAGGTTTTCATCACCGCCCTGGAATTGACTTTTTCGAGACCTATAGCCCGGTGGTCAAACCTGTCACTATTCGTGTGGTCCTTACTATTGCATTTTTTCATGGTTGGTCTATTAATCAGTTGGATATTAATAATGTGTTCCTTCATGGTACTCTTCAAGAGGAGGTTTACATGAAACAACCTCCTGGATTTGTTGATTCCACTCATCCAGACTTCGTGTGCCAGTTGTGCAAGTCCATTTATGGCCTCAAACAGGCGCCTCGTGTCTAATATAAGTCTTTAAGTGAGTTCCTTTTACTACTTGGGTTCAGACAATCTATTTCTGATGCCAGTCTTTTCATTTTCTCACGTCAAGGACTCGTTATTTTGTCCTCATTTACATTGATGATATTATTGTGACTGGCTCCACCAGTGCAGTTGTCCACCGCACATTGATTCCCTTGCACAAAAAACTTCTATCAAGGATTTGGGTGCATTGCATTATTTTTTGGGGGTTCAAGTGACGCCATCTCTAACTGATTTATTTTTGGATCAACACAAATACATCTCTAATTTACTAGCTGTTGTACATATGGCTGGTGCTAACCAGGTTGCTACTCCACTCGTCTCTTCTACTTCTCTTAGCTTGGTGGATGGATCTGGTGGTCGTGATGAGACTTTATATCGTCATGTTCTAGGCTCTCTACAATATCTCAGTCTTACTCGGCCTAATATCACTTTTTCAGTTAATCAATTGTCCCAATTCATGCATAAGACAACACAAAATCATTGGGCTGCACTTGAGCGAGTTCTTTGCTATCTCAAGGGTGCTGCCTCCCATGGTCTATTTTTCCTATATGTGATGATCTCTCTATATGTGCCTTTTTAGATGCTGATTGGGCGGGCAATCCAGATCTGCGTTCATCCACTAGTGCATATGTGATCTATTTGGGCAACTGCTTGATCTCCTGGAAGTCCAGTAAACGGACTGTTGCCAAATCTTCAACGGAAGCCGAATATCGTGCTTTATCTTCTGCGGCCTATGAAATTGCATGGATTGAATCCCTATTGTCTGAGCTTCACCACTCACCCACTACTTGTCCGATCCTTCTTTGTGATAATCTTGGCGCAACACATCTCTCCTCAAATCCCATTTTTCACTCTCGAATGAAGCATGTTGCTATTGACTTCCATTTTCTTCGACAACGAGTGCAGCAAGGCATCCTTCGAGTTCTGCACATTTCTTCAGTTGATCAACTAGCAGATGCACTCACAAAGCCACTGCCATGACAGCATTTTACATTGCTGAAAAACAATGTATTTTACATTGCCACTTTCAGGATCCTGACACTAGCAGCATACCTGGCTTGCGGGGGCGTATAGAAGGAACTGCAAATCAAATTGATCTACAACATTAATTATGATATATTTCATATAGAATTCTCTGATCTTCAGCATTTATTGTAATATATTTCATATATAATCTTACCTTGAATAGCTTAGAAATTCCATGTATAAATTGTACAATTTGTGCATCAATAAACTATGCAATTACCTATCAACTCCTACCTCTCTCTAAATTCATCAACATTCTCGGACTGAGGTCACATTTTGTGAACCGGTGAGTTCAAGAGAAGGTGCAATAAATAGGTGAGATTCCCATAACAAGAGTATGACTATTTGGAACAGTAATACCCCAAAGGTGAGATTCAGTTGGGGTGAGAGGGGAACTGACCCCTCTGCCCCCCCACCCCCCAATCCGCCCCTAGCAAGCCGAGGAAAATAACAAAATTCTCATTAAAGATCACATGACAGATGCAGAGCAAAATGTTGAAAGACCATATTAATGATGTATTATCAATATATTTTATTTACTATATATGGCATGTGTGAAAAATGGACTGTTTTATGCATCCAGAAGTCTCAGAAAGCAAAGACTTACCCGCTGTTTCAATTTCTTTTTTCCAATTGTAGGCAGCAGAAGTTCTGCAGGACACTGAATACTTGTTTTAACATGTCCAAGCAGCCTTTCCAAATCAGGAAGCTTACGAAGATATTGAGCAACAATGGACATAGTTTCCGTACATGTCATAAGATGCTCAACCGCATCAAGTCTGATGTTAATTGCATCAACATCTTTTAATGGATGGCATACCCATCTCCTTAAAATCCTCTTGCCAAATGATGTTACGCAATTGTCAAGATACTTGTACAGAGTTCCTGTCATGTAAAAGTGAAGGCCCCTTAATGAGCACATCTAAGAATATTTGTACAGAAAAGATTGGTGTATCACTGTGTCCCTAGTGAGATCATAACTTTTAGCCTTTTACAATTGAGCAGTAAAGAAACGTGCCTGCTGGACCACCATCAGCACTATTGTTGAAGATTTCAAGATTGACAAGTGCTTGTCCATCCATTTGAAGGAAACCTCGATAAACTTCATGTGTGAGGATGTCTCCATTACATAAAACATCACCTAGCTGTAAAGAAATAGGGATCCAATAATCAACAAAATAACCTTTAATTGTTGAATATTGCATGTCATCATCATTGCGATAAGCCTTACCATTAACCGCTCTAAATGACTGGCAAGACCACCAAAAGCACGTAATGCAAGATCTTGATGCATTACTTCATCAAATACATGATCCCATCTATTAGAAGATCCTTTGAAGTATCCCTTCAACTTAATGAGATTTTTTATTTCTGAAGGATCAACAAAATTGCAGTCTGGCTGAATTGGGGTCAGTTGTGGAACAGCAGTGCCTTTAAGAAAAAATGAAGTCTATGTTTAATCCAATACCAAGTGTAATAGACATTATGTTTCATAAATAATACTCCGAAAACATGCAATTTGATGAGGCACCGAGATTGAAAAAGAAAAGAAAAGTGTGAATGAAATTTATTTATAGAAGAAATATTCTGAACCACATAATGCTTTCCCTAAAAGGAAATGGGGGATAATTTGGGCAGACCAAAAGGAAAGTGTCTTGATTATCTTTCATTTATTTTTCTGCATAGTATTCTAAAATCACCTTCTTAAGCAACTTGTGTTGAAAAGACTTATGATAAGGTACCTTGACAAGTCCTTTGATGGACCTTAACTAGAAAAGGCATATTGCGTAAATATAGTAGCAGCATCATGCATATGTATGAAAATGGTACTACAAGTGTCCGTAATAGTGTCAGCAGGACTGCCGAATTCCCTATTACTATCGGACTGCTGAGTCATTTCTTATTTGTTATTGTCATAGATGAACTTACGAAGACGATTCAAGATCATATACCATGATACATGATGTTTATCAACGATATTGTCTTGATTGATGAGAGACAATTGGGTGTTAAAGAAAAAGTTGGAAATATGGCGACAAGCATTGGAGAACACGGGTTTCAGACTGAGTCGAAGCAAGACTGAGTATATGAAGTGCAAGTTTGGTAGAGGTAAAAGCAATGGTAACAGTGGGATTACCCTAGATGATAAGGAGATACCCGTCAGTGATATTTTCAATTACTTGGCCTCCATAATTCAAAAGGACGGTGAATTAGATGGGCATGTATCCCATAGAATCAGAGCAGGGTGGATAAAATGGAAGAGTGTGTCTAGATTTCTATGTGATTGAGGTATGACGGCTAGACTGAAATGTAAATTTTATTGGACAACAATTAAGCATATGGCATATAGTGTTAGTCAGCAAAACAATGTCACGTTCAAAAGATGAGTGTGACAGAAATGTGCATGCTATGTTGGATGTGGGACATACTAGAAAAGACCACTTGAAGAATGAGACAATAGGACAAAAGGTGGGTGTATCACCTATTGAAGATAAGATGTGAGAGTCTCGATTGCGGTGATTTGGTCATGTGCGTAGAAGTCCAAGTGAAGCACCTGTTAGACGAGTTGGGAGGTGTGGAGAAGAGTAGGGGAGGAGATGGAGAGGCAGACCCAAACATGCGCTGATTTGAGGAGTCAAGAGTGATATGCTTTTTCTTGGGTTGGATGAGAGTATGACTTTGAAGAGAGCAAAGTGGAGGGTGTATATTCATGTGACGGATTGATCTCTTATTATCTTTTTTTCATTTATCTTCTTCAATTTTCTTATGTTTTTATCATTTTATCTTTATATAAATAAATTATTGAAAACAACGTGCCGAAGTATATATAAAAAACGCAGTGTTTTTCAATATTTTATTTAAGGGAAAATACCAATATATTACTAAAACATGTCCACTTTCCCATAATATGACTTAAAAAGTTTATTTACCATTATATGACTAGTAATGGGTGTAGAGGCATACGACATGCTTTAATATAGCAGTTACATTTGTAAGATGACATGTCATTAATGCACCATTCTAGGAAAAAAACTATCCAAGTCATACATGTGTTAATTTTCTCTTTATTTAACTGATTTCTTGATTGAATTTTAAGTTCAAATTTTGTGAACATAATCTACAATTCATGAAGACCATGCTCACAAATTTAATCAAAAAACTTCATCTAGAAGCACCTCACGTGGAGGTGGTCACATGGCAGATCCCGTCAAGCCGGCCTGACAGGATCATTCTCCTATACACACACATATACATACATATATATATATATATATATATTTAAATGAGCATTAATGCACTTTATCTCCTTTTATTTTAGCATGCTTATGTATATCTTATCTCTATTTTATCTTATCCTTTTTATTCTTTTTATCTTTCTTTTCCTTTTGACTCCAATATCATATATTGATTCATGTTACCGAACCGAAAAATCTTTTGGGATTAATGCTTGAATGTTATTGTTAGTATTCGAGAATCAAAATAGACATCAGGATGCCGAAGTGTCAAGTCGTCAAGAAAGCCCATGACAACTTGGACTAGAAAATTTAACTATAAAGCAAAGTTCAAATACAAAAGCAAACGGATCTATGAATTTTTAGTAGTTTCATTTTCACTCTAGTTTATTTGAGATGAAACCCTGATCATATCCTCCTGGATTCAAATATATCATATGTATCAGAATGTCGACCTAACAATGCATCAGCAAGAACAACACCTGCACAAATAGACCAGCAGACACACAAAAAACACCACCCCTTGAAAAATAAAAGGTTTGTCATTTAGTTCTTGGAGGAAAATCCTACCTATTAACGAGTATGTCTTCAAAGCTTTATGAGCTTCTTTTGACAGTCCTGTGGCAGAACTTATGTTAGAAATAATCACCCACTATCTTTAGTGTAAAATAATTATAGCACAAACTTTACCTTGGGAGTCATATATTACTTCTTTAGGAGATATCTGACGACAAAAAGAAATGCATACACATGCCAAAAGTGAATGCATGTTAATCAATTGAATTAATAGAGAAATGCACAAATTGATATTTGTAAGAACGTAAGATAAATGCAATTAATATCACACCTGCATTAATAAAGCCCCAAGAGCGGATGTATCATTGCTGATGGAACCGACCCAAAATTTCAATGCAGCACAATCAACAAAAGCAAAGCCATATGCAGTGGAACTACTTTCGAGACCCACACAACCCTGGATGAAAACAACATAGCAATCATAACCCTTGCATAGAACTTTAATATTACCTTTTGAACATAATCTCTTTGAAATAGAGGCACAATACGACACTACGATGTCACAAGGCATGGTAGAAAGTTCTACAATGCCAAATTGGCATGAAATGCATGATTTAACTTTTCGTCTTTTGTAGAGGTGTAAAAGAGGAGAATGATGTTTATAAAATATAAATAACTAGATTGTAGAGACCTCATTTATGTAAAGAAGATGAACTGCATCCTGCCCAATGTTACCCTCACTTGTAGTGGCAGGTGTAAGTACGTTAACAAGTTTCCTTTGAATAATCTGCAAGAAATGCATTGTAGAGTATTAGGATTTAACAAGGATTCATCATAATGAACACCAAAAAACGTGAGCATGAGAACATCAAATTAGGAGATGTGCTAGGGGAAGTGGCAGCAAAAACATTTTTCCTTGTTATTGTGATGCTTGTGCAGCTATAAGACTGATCGACACTAGGAAAACTGTCAAATTGACCCTCTTACTATCTTCGATCCAGCAATTAAGCCTTCATGTAAAACAAAACCCAATCAGATACACGACCTCATTGAAAAAAAACCTAATTAGTACTAACGTACATGTTTTCAGGTTACTTTTACACATTTACTGTCATCATTTCAAATCACTCCCCCCTTCATTCTAATCATTGTCAGATCATCATCATCTTAGTGATTTTTATTTCTTTCATTTTATAATTTCTTTGTTTTCTTTTTATTATATGTTTGTTTGTTGGTTGATGCCAATAAAAATCAATTTTTAACTTCATATTATTTTCCCCGTTCTCGAGTAAGGTTGATAGAGTTTTGTGTTTGTTTATTTTTTTAAAAAAATTGTTAATGGTTTGTCAATGTCAATGTGAAAGCACACTACGCAGATTAATTATTAGTGACAATGAACTTGTATACCACCCTTCATTCTCATTGACAACCCTTCATTGACAGACCACACAGATAAAATGAGACATATGTGAGATGGTTGTTAGATTGGAAAGTTGTCTCAAATAATGGGGTACAAGTTGTGTCCAACTGTTTTGTATAAATAGCATCATTCTGTTCTAAATGGTTTGGAAATGGAAATTGCAAAACAGAATTTTCTTATAGGCATGAAAAATCGGGAAAATTCGTAGTTAATACCTTTTATTGTATCTTGTTTGAAGTTAATTCATATGTACAAATCTATGTGGGAAAAGAAAAATACTGACTGATTGGCGGGAACCGTAGTGGTTACTGGAGGAGTAATTAAATTTATAATATACTATGTAGTAATAAACAAAGAACAGAGAAAAAGAAAAGAAGATAGATAAAGACCACATGTATGACACATAAGAATTGCGATTAGTAATTTGCCAAGAACGTTAATTGAGTAATTTTGGTACAAGAGCCTAATTTTGGGACTCAAAAATAGTAGAAGATCATATTTAATAGTTTTCTCACCCAACATTTCAGAGTTCTCATTATTGATATTGACAAGTTTTACTAGTAATGATAATAATAACAACCACAACAAGTCAATCAGTATTAAGAAACATGGCAATGCACTTACAGAAGTAGAACCCCTGGATTTGGCTTGCTCTGATGTCTCTAGCTGTTCTATCCGCCCCACTTTATACCTGTAAAGTTTATCAAGGAAAAAATACTAGAAATATTATAAAATGTAATACTGAACATCGTAGAACCAAGATTATGTTACAGGCATAGTTGGGAGATGTAAAGAAGATCGGTAACTGGAAAAATAACATAGCCTCCCGCCATGGGCAAGGAGTGTCCATCACTCCATCAATTCCACCAAGCGCACAAGAAATATTACTTCTCCAAAAGATTGATGATTTTACGAATGAACACAACACATCCATTTATACTAGTTCCAAGAGCCTGGTGGCCTTGTATTAGAGTATCCTAATTCTATTGCATTACTTGTATTAGAAAAATTAACTAAAATAGAATGTCTCCACTATAGGAACCTACATCTAATAATAACCATGTTCTAAAAATCACTCTAGGCGCCCGGCTGCCTAGGGCCCCTAGTTGACTGCCTAGAGCGCTTAATCGACCTCTTGGGATGTCTAGATTGACCGACATTTCTTTTTTGTTTTCTAAGATATATATGTACCTTTAACTTTAAGGGTGCATATGAAGAAAAGCTACTAGTTGTAGATTAAGATAAAAAAAATATACATGTTTGTATATAATATTAAATATTGTTATTATTATATTTATTACATAATGAAGTTAAATGAGTTATATGTGATAACTCTGTCATTCATGCATATTAATGTTTATGTGCGTGTATATGTTTTTTTACTTTTTTATACACACAAACACAACATTATTAATCATATTTATGCAAAAATATTGATAAAACTATAATTTATATATCTTCAACTAGTCCCCGCCTAGGCGCCCGCCTAGCAGCCTAGGCACTTGGCTAGTGCCCGACTAGCGCCTAGCGCCTTTAAAACATTGATAATAACAATAGGAAACTAATGCTAATACTTAAGGAAACTAACAACAACAACAACAACAATAGGCTTCCTCCATTCATATCATTACTCCCATCTTGAAAATCAATCTTGAAGCTCACAACCCATTACACATGTCTTTCCATGATCGAACAGCTTTAAAATAAATCAATCATCACCATATAAGTTGTAGCCACACGACGATGAGTAAAGGCCCCATACCCAATATCTAGCCAGATTCATCAGAATAACCTCTTGCTATGAATGTATTATTTCTTGCAACTTGGGTGTGGGCAGCAATTGGGTCTGTAATATTGATGTCTGTATTACATCAATAGTGTTGCTGATAGCGATCGATGGGTTGTTGTAATAGGACTTACCGTGTTGACAATGAAAACACTAGTGGTGATGAAAATAGTAATGACAGCTTATCCAACGATTGGTTGTGGAAAGAGTGGAGAGGCTGATGAGCTCATAGAAAATGTTAGACATTTTGGTGGAGGAGCATCCGTCAATGTGGGCACTGGAGCCGTTGTTGGCAGAGATAGAAAATCACATTGTAAATGAATGTTATCTTGACGTCTAGCTATAAAGAAGTTCACTTGAGTCTGGGAAGGTAAGCCCTTGGTGCTTGCCAATGAACACTAAACATTGGAACTGGTTGATATACTCATCTAGAATACCTATTTGCTGAAGTTAGGTTAATTCATCCTCCGGTGATGGAACCTTGTAATGTATCCTCATAGAACAACAGTTATCATGAATATTTTTCCCGAAAAAATCCAGTTACGAAGCAATTGTATCCTGGATGGAATTCAAACTTCAATATGTTGGCCCGGTTTGCGCGCGAAAACACTATAAATCATACTCAACAATGGAAGAACATAGATTATAACTGAGACACGTAAAGTCCAAGAGCTCATTTTTCTGATTTTTCCCTATTTCCTTTTCCAAACTTTTTTCCCTTTTCCTCTTTTTTAGGGATTTTGTTTAAAAGAAATAATAGCGCAGAATATTTGTAAAAGGATGCCAAGTGCCTAACCTTACATAAGGTGGAACCAGTACTTCAACTTTTGAGTCTCTGCACCAGTGTGCTACTTTTCTCTCTCTTTTTTAAAGAAACAGCCAGAAGAAAATAACAAACCTAATTTTAGGGATAATAAGTTGATGTGTACAGCGTGATGGCTCCTGGAAATTTGCTTTCGGGGAGAAAGGCAGCAGATCGTTGAAACATCACAAGAGTGATGGTTCCTGGAAATTTGCTCTCAGGGTGGAAGGCAGCAGATCGCTTTTACAAAGTTTCCCCTCTAATAGAGTGAGTTACAAAGTCTTTTGGGAGACCTTGAAATCAACCGCGAAAGTCTTGACCTCTTTCCGCGTGACACTTATAGTAACAATGGTTATGACCATTTTATTCTGGTGCAGTGATGGACTGTTTTAGATTAGCCAGAAGAACGTTAGCCTGAAGGAAGAGTGGTCTATGAGAAATTGGATGAGTTCTGTTCTCACATCAGACGGCTCTGTTCAACACAGAAGGCTTTTCTAATCAGACGAGTCGTTCAGCACAGAAGGCTTCTGATCAGATCATCAGTTAAGTGCTGAGTGAACAGACTCTTCTATATACAGTCAGCAGACTTATGTCCTATGAAAGGAGTTCTACTGATTTGGTTCAAATGGCGTTCTAGACTATACAAGGGTTGTTTAATGCTTAACGGAGCATCTGTTTGTGGACTTGATGGTATTGTTTGAGTTTTGGTTGAGACCATAGTTCAGCAAAGTCTGTTTTAGAGAAATCCGTTTCAGAACCAGAGTTGATAGGACTGTTGTTTAAGTCAAATGTGGTTGGAACAGATATGGAGGAAATCTGGTTTGTTGTTTTATACTTGGGATGAGAACTGACAAATGTTCAACTTGACTGGGTATACAGATATGCTCTGTATTAGTGCAGTCAGCTTTTTGTAGCAAGCTTTTCTAAATATAAACCAGTAGGGCTGTAGGAGTAGTTTGTGTGTGTGATTGAAAGTGTTTGAAAATAAAGGATGCAAGGAATTTATCCTGGTTCAGAGATGGTGTAATCCTCTTACATCCAATCCCACCATTAAACCATTCTTCTAATACACTTATTGTCTAGTCTAGCCTTAATCACCCAGCCGGCCTAGACTGTCAGGTTTTTCACAAGGAGTACAACACCACTTCAAGTTACTTAGTCTTATAGATTTTTCACTAATGAACTTGTGAAGTTCAAAATTACTCAATCCTTTTCTACCCACACTTCTGGATTTGATCACAAATCCCTCCAGAGGTATAGGTATATCCGTATATACAAAGTTTAGTTTATAGAGAAGTCTAAACTTCAAACTATGCTAAGCTATCAATGTTTTGTCGTGAGCATTTCTATCTAAGAACTTGAGAGTGTGAGTGAACTAAGAGCGAAGTGATGGATTATCATTTTCTCTTTGCTTGACCTTCGTATATGCATGTAGTGAATTGCTTTAACTCAACTATTTTGCTTGCTTCGCACTTCCTCTGTATTTATAGACTTCCGGTGTTGATTCTTATCCGTTGGTGAAGATGAATCAATTCTGATTGTTTGATTGTACAGACTGACAGATGGGTGTAGGTATGGTGAGTCGTTGTCATCTTCTTCAAGTTGGACTTTTATTTCCGAGCAGTGCAATCAACATGCTTGAAATTGCGGTTATGTCTTGAAGCGGTGCAATCGGGGACAAGGCGGTCCCTTACACTATTCAATTTGTTTATTTATCCTGTACACAAAAATTTGTTACATAATTTTACACGGTGTCACGTAAACTTACCTATCGATTTTACGTGCAACCAACTGATTTTCTTTTTAATGGTACATTTTGTAACACCTCGGCCCTACAGGACCCGAGGTAGTTACTCCAGTATTAGCTGTCCTCACAAACCGCCACTAGCCTTTTACGCGCACTTTGTCCTCACTCGTGAGTGCCCTGAGAAATTTCTCAGGGGGTCACCCATCCCAAGACTACTCCCGTGCAAGCACGCTTAACTTTGGAGTTCTTGGCTAATGAGCTCCCTTAAAAGGAGATGCACCTTGTTGGTATGAGTAGTACTATTAATCCGTTTATATTAAATCTCAAGTGTTACAATCACCCCCCACTTAGGATCGCAACGTCCTCGTTGCGCCCTTAAACTAATCTCAATCAAACTCCAGGATCTTTTCCCCTGCTAAGTGCATGCCCGATATCCAACGGATCAGCACACTGTCGCAGGGTTGCTCTGATACCACCTGTAACACCTCGGCCCTACAGGACCCGAGGTAGTTACTCCAGACCTCTAATACTGTCCTCACAAACCGCCACTAGCCTTTTACGCGCACTTTGTCCTCACTCGTGAGTGCCCTGAGAAACTTCCCAGGGGGTCACCCATCCCAAGACTACTCCCGTGCAAGCACGCTTAACTTTGGACTTCTTGGCTAATGAGCTCCCTTAAAAGGAGATGCACCTTGTTGGTATGAGTAGTACTATTAATCCGTTTATATTAAATCTCAAGTGTTACACATTTTTACAAGATAATTAAATCGGTCAATTAAAGTCAAATACTGAGGCATCATCAAAATTTAAGGGACTTAGGGACCTAACAAAGTGTCTGTTGATTCCACCAAGGGCACAAGATGAATTGTTTCTCCAAAAGATAGATGATTTTATTAATGAATATAGCCCCCTATTTATACTAGTCCCAATAGTCTTGTGTTAGAGCTCCAACCTGTACACAGTGTTTTACGCAGTACAAAGGAGAACAACAATGGCGGAAACGAGAGAGATAGTATTGATAATACGTGTAACAAACAAGAGAGAGAAAGTCTGGCAGTTTTAAGAGGTGCCCCTCTCCAAGTCCCAGCCCAAAACAGAAGCCAACACCAGCCTGCTTTATTACAATAGCCACTGTCTATTTATAGTAATCCCCCCCCCCTTCCCTTCTACTTCTTATTTCTCCTTACATAGACTTTATCAAAATAGTTATTATTATTATTCTGTTGGATACCTGGGGTCCTAACATCGCTCCCCTCTGGGACTGCCACCTTGTCCCCAAGGTGGAAATTAGGAAATTGCTTCAGGAAGTTTGTCAGCTCCTCCCAAGAATCTTCAAACTCTGGCAGGTTCTCCCAGTGCACCAGTACTTCAGTTTCACCCTTGGAGTTAATTCTGCTCTCCTTTATTGCTTCAGGCCAGACAAGGTATGTTAAACATTTAGGTAGAGGCTGTGTATGTACCTCAGGGGATACAGCCTTCTTTAGCAACGATATGTGATACACTAGGTGCACTCTGCAGTCTTCAGGTAGTCTCAGCTTGTATGCCACAGGGTTGATCTTCTCCATCACCTCAAAAGGCCCATAAAATCTCGGGCTTAACTTTTGGTTGCTTCTTCTGGCTAGTGTCTTTAATTTGTAGGGCTGAATTTTCAAGTACACTCTGTCCCCTATGCTCAACTGAACCTCCCTCCTGTTTTTATCAGCTTGCTGCCTCATGCGGTTTTGTGCTATAGCCAGATTGCTTTTCAATTCAGCAATCATCTCATTCCTCTCCGCTGTGAGCCTATCCACCTCTTCCACTGTTGTTGCCACCATATCTCCCCGGATTAACACCGGAGGATCTTGCCCATAAAGTGCTTTGTAGGGACTGATCTTCGTAGATACATGGTAGTTGGTGTTATACCAGAACTCAGCCCATGGTAACCACTTGGGCCACAGTTTTGGTTTCATTCCTGTCATACATCTCAAGTAGGTTTCAACACATTTATTGACCACCTCTGTCTGCCCGTCCATCTGGGGATGATAAGCCGTACTGTACTGTAGCTTGGTCCCAGCTAACCTGAATAATTCAGTCCAAAATGAGCTTAGGAAAACAGCATCCCTGTCTGATACTATCGTTTTTGGAAATCCATGCAATTTGACCACCTCCTGTAGGAATAATTCAGCCACACTTTTAGCATTATATGGGTGTGTTAATGCTATGAAATGGGCATATTTTGTCAACCGGTCCACCACTACCAGAATGGTATCCTTCCCCATTGCTTTTGGAAGCCCTCCAACGAAGTCCATACTCAAATCATTCCAAATCTGCTTAGGAATGGGAAGGGGTTGGAGCAACCCTGCTGGACACAATGTCTGATGCTTATTCCTTTGGCATACTTCACACTTTTGGACATAGCTCTGAATATCTTTCCTCATTCCTTCTCAATAGAACAACGTTGAGATTCTTTTCATAGTCTTGAAACTGCCTGCATGCCCCCCTATGGCTGAATCATGGAATTCTTTCAATATAGCATTTTTTCTCTCAGAATTTTTGGGAATCACCAATCTGCCTTTGTAATAAAGTAATCCTTTTTGTAGTTTAAAATCTGTTACTGCCTCCGGTTGCCCCCAAATTGATTTGATGATTTCCTTATACTTGTCATCCTCCAAGAGCTCATTTTCCAAGCCCTCCCACTCTTGGCAAGTAACCATTGACAGAGCATAGAATCCGCTTTTTCTGGAAAGAGCATCTGCAGCCTTATTTTCCTTCCCCGGTTTGTATATGATGTCAAAATTGAACCCCAGCAATTTGGTAACCCACTTCTGCTGGTCCTCCCCCAATAATCTCTGTTCTGTCAAATACCTGAGACTCTTTTGGTCTGTGTGCACCTCAAATCTTCTTCCCAGCAGGCAGCAGGTATGATCTCCACTTTTGTATAGCCAACACAATGGCCATTAGTTCCCTTTCATAAACTGACTTGTTTTGGTTCCTGTTGGACAATGTTTTGCTCATGTAAGCTACAGGCCGCCCTTCTTGCATTAACACTGCCCCCACTCCCTTTCCTGAAGCATCTGCCTCTATAACAAAACTTTTACTGAAATCAGGGATTTTGAGTACAGGCAGCCTTGTCATAGCTTGTTTCAACTCTTCAAAGGCCCCCACAGCTTCCGGGTTCCACTGAAACCCTTCTTTCTTCAATAGATTGTTAAGGGGTGCTGCTATTTTTCCATACCCCTTAACAAACCTTCTATAATACCCTGTGAGTCCCAAGAATCCCCTTAATCCTTCCGCATCCTTAGGTCTTTCCCAGTCCAGCATATCCTGTATCTTACTGGGATCTGCCTCCACCCCTTTTGCTGATATGATATGGCCTAAATAAGCCAGTTTCAATTGTCCAAACGCACACTTCTTTTGATTCACCACCAGTTGGTTTTCTTTCAATGTTTGCAACACTTCCTTTACATGCCCAATGTGGTCTTCTTCAGTTAGGCTGTAGATCAATATATCGTCGAAAAAGACTAACACAAACTTCCTCAAGTAAGGTCGCAACACTGTGTTCATCAAAGCTTGAAAGGTGGCAGGAGCATTTGTGAGACCAAACGGCATAACAATGTACTCATAGTGTCCTTCATGTGTGCGGATAGCTGTTTTGTGGATGTCCTATTCTTTCACTCTGATTTGATGATAGCCTGATTTCAGATATAGTTTTGAAAAAATCTGTGCTGCCCCCAATTCATCCAAGAGTTCTTCTATCATCGGAATGGGAAATTTGTCAGGGACTGTAATTCGATTCAGGGCTCGATAATCGCCACAAAATCTCCATCCCCCGTCCTTTTTTTTAACCATCAAAACTGGGTTGCTATAAGGACTGGTGCTTGGCCTGATAATCCCTGTTTTTAACAATTCCTGCACAATCTTTTCAATCTCATTCTTGTGGTGCTGGGGGTACCTATAAGGTCTAATATTTGGAGGATTTGCTCCTTCTTTGATGGTAATAGCATGGTCACAATTCCTCTTAGGAGGTAAACCAGTGGGAGGTTGGAATACCTCTGCAAATTCATTGATGACCCTTGGCACCCATGGTCTCTCCTGCCCTTCTTCTCCTTTGGTTCCTGTTACTGCACTGCTGAACAAACAATATCCTTCTCTCTGCCCTTGCATAGACTTCATGAAAGGTTTAAATGAGGATTGATTTCTGCTGAGATTAACATTTCCCTGGAGTGCCCTGATCTCCCCTGCTTCCTGCCACTTGATGGTCAATTGATTGAAATTGAATTCAACATCTCCCAAGCTTGCTAACCACTCCAACTCCAACACCATTTCAGTTCTTCCCAAGTCTAACACATAAAAGTCTTGGACAATGTCAATTTGTTGTAGGTTGACATGGACTGCTTCACATCTCCCACTGTCTCTGATCAAGTCTCCATTTCCTATTTCCACCCCGAATTCAGGAACATGGAGGATAGGTAAGCCTGCTGCTAGGACTACTTTTTTTTATATAAAGTTGTGTGTGGCCCCACAGTCAATCAGGATAATGATAGTTCTATCCCCCTGTGCACTTCTCAGCTTCCCTTTTACTTTAAAAGTTTTAGGGGTGGTTATCCCCTCCTTGCTCATGAGCGACAACTGCATACTGGGAGCATCCCCCTCCTGCACTGGTGAAACAGGCTCCATAGTTTGAGTTTCCAAGTCCTCCTCATCTTCAGAATCATCTATCATGATGATTTGAAAGTGCTTCATCTTGCATACATGGTCTTTGCCCCGTTTTTCACCACACTTGAAGCAGAGACCTCTCCTACTTAAATCCTGTAACTCCGTTTGGGACAACCGGTGGGTTATTCGGCTGCCAGATTCCTTATTCTCCGCTTCCAGCATTTTCTTCTCCATGACAGGTCTTCCTAGAGTGGGCTGGTAATGTAGGCTGCTTCTCCATTTATTTTCCTCCATCCATTTGTGATTTTGCCCTGAGGAATACCCTTTATCCTTCCTGCCTCTTCTCTCCTCTTCAGTGTACCGGCTGATGTTCAAAGTTTGGTTTCTATCTTCTACTGCCTGTGCCTTATTCATCAACTCTGCCAGCGTCCTGACCGGATTTAATTTTAGCTCAGCCCGCACCTCAGGTTTCAACCCTTTCATGAAAATGCTTTTGAGCATTCTCACATCAGTATTCTTCAGGGGTGCCACCACCAACTCGAATTCATCCCTGTACTCCATTACACTGGCAGTCTGCTTGATACTCAATAGAGGGCCATAAGGGTCATGGATTAACCCAGGTTCAAACCTCTCAATTAGAGCTTCCTTAAACAATTCTCAGGTCCTCACATTAGAGTGTTCCTCCCACCAATGGAACCAGTTTAACGCTCGACCTTCCATGGCTAGTGTGACTATCTCAATCTTATCTTCTTCATCAATTCGGTTGAGTTTGAAAAAACGTTCGACCTTAATGGTCCAGCCATAAGCGTCGTTTCCATTGAAAAGAGGCAAGTCAACTTTCCTTCCAGTTCTCTCCATCCAACGACGGGGTTCATCAACATGCTTAGAAGAGAGAGATCGATGACTACCTGAAGATGACCGAGAAGAGGTTGATCGTCTGCGGAAACGGCGATCAAATTTTTGCATCATCAGTTCGCGAAGCGCATCAATGTCGCGTTTCACCTCCTCACTCCTGATGCGAGCTTCATCGCGATCCTCCTCGCTTCGGATTCTAGCCTCTTCCCGATGCCTCGCCATTTCACGCTCGATGTCCGCAGCCTGCCTCGCCAGTTCTCGCTCCAAATTTTCCAATCGATCGTCCATCGCTCGTCTGGTCGCGACCATAGACAGGTACCACGATCGGTGCTCTGATACCAATGTTAGAGCTCCAACCTGTACACAGTGTTTTACGCAGTACAAAGGAGAACAACAATGGCGGAAACGAGAGAGATAGTATTGATAATACATGTAACAAACAAGAGAGAGAAAGTCTGGCAGTTTTAAGAGGTGCCCCTCTCCAAGTCCCAGCCCAAAACAGAAGCCAACACCAGCCTGCTTTATTACAATAGCCACTGTCTATTTATAGTAATCCCCCCCCTTCCCTTCTACTTCTTATTTCTCCTTACATAGACTTTATCAAAATAGTTATTATTATTATTCTGCTGGATACCCGGGGTCCTAACATCTTGCTGGCCTCATACTAGAGTATCCTAATCCTATTACATTACTTCTATTTGGTATATTAACTAAAATACAATATCTATACCGATAGGAAACTACAACTTATAATCACAATAGGTAAATAATACTTATGGAAACTAACAACAACATCAATAATAATAGGCCTCTTCCATCCATATCAGGTTAGCTCATAAGTTGCTGCTAAATTAATATAAAAGGGGTCAAATAAGCTGATACAAAAAAATACTGCATATTAAGCTGGTAATGTAATAAATTTAGAGAAAACAGTACTACCCTCGAGCTAGCAACTTCTGAACAGCATCATCAATCCCACCTTCTGGTATGCCAACCTGACCAAAAGTGATCAGAAAGTCAAATATCGTTTCACAGCTTTGTTTGCAGAATACTTTTAAACACAGTTTCACCAATCGCATAAAAATACATATGAAAGAATCAGTTCAATGTAAATAAAAATACCTGTCTACATTTTCCTACACCACTCAAGGTTATCTTCCAATCAAGCTCCTTGTGGCCAATATCAGCATCAAGCTCATAAAGCTCATAAAACTTTCCCTGAAATATATAATATATAATAATAGTTGAGCATTTCAGAATTTTCAAATAATGATATACGAAGTATAATCAAAATGTTATGCCAAAATATTATTAAATTTCTACTAATGTAAATTTCCAAAAATATTACTACCTCTGTCCCGTTAGAAGGTTCCCATAGCAAAACGGCACGGTTATTTAGACAATAATTAAATAAAGTACTTCGATTATATTTTGAGAAATAATTTTAATGGGTATATATTATAATGTAGTTAGTATTGATAATTGTGATGTTATAAGTGTATTATTTTTAATATTTAATGATTAATTTGTCACTTTAGATTATTAATTGTTTCCTACAATGGAAATGGGAACCTTTATATGGGACGTCCAAAAAGGGAAAGTGAGAACCTTCTAATGGGACGGAGGGAGTAACTTTTTATAATGTTTACACTACTCCCTTCGTCCCTAAATTAGCTTCCAAAGTACATTTTCATGGGGATTAAGATAGTTGGTATTGTGGAGTGGAGAGTTGTGGAGAGGAGAGAGAAATGTGTAAGAATGTGTAAGAATCGTTGTGAACCACAAATTCTTTACCAAAAAGAGAAAGTGGAAGTTTATCTTAGGATGACGAAAAAGGACATTTGGAAGTTTAATTAGGGACAGAGGGAGTAATACATAATTAAATATAATTACGGTCAAAGTTGTGTGTTGGCAAACGTGAAAGTCAAATTGTTGCAATTAAAAGAGAACGGAGATAGTATGTATTAATTTAGACTGCATGGTGCAGTACGAAATCACAAAGCTGAAAACTTCAAATGATGGAATGAAAATCATACTTCATAATAGATATGGAACTGAAATAGCATATTAACAAGTTGTACTTGTGCATGCAGCTAAGCACATAAAAGGGGCAAAGATACATTAATAGGACTAGATAAATAACTGACCACTTTAAAGAAAAGCACCACGTCCATATATCGGCACTTAACATCCCAATATTGTTTTTGAGAAGCTGACATTTTTCTCAAAGCATCAGGTGGAATATAGAGCGTCGTGTTGTCATATAATGGGTCACTTGGTCTTCTGCTGTTAGCATCTCTGATTCGAGAAGGATGCAGCCATTCAAACTTACTGGTCATTTCAAATTCCACTTCAACATTCTTACAAACAGCAAAAGAATCCTGCAGTATTTTAGCCCTCTTGTTCATTTTCAAAGGAGAACTGTCACCCTTTTCTTGAAGACCATAAGCATCCTCTTGAATTCGCTTAAGTCGAGGAACTAAAGGGCGTGTGCCTGGGGTTTCTGGTTCAAGATCATCATCAGTGGTGTCAATAAAAATCTGGTTCACATTGTCCCCTTGCATGACTGTTCTATTGAAATCTATGGGGGTTTCCTTCGTTAAGAGTTTGCAAACCATTGGCACATCTCCGTGTACAACTTCTGATCTTTGGCTTCCACAAGTAGCAGATGACATCTTTAAGGAACCGTCACTGGTTAGGCTTCTACCCATTACCCCAGAAAAATTGAAAATGATCATTTTTAGCTCACTTAAAGTCTTAACCATTTCTCTTTTTAGAGGAAAGTCTTAAGCATTTCAAATTCCATTGTTTATACACACACATGCATACATATAAATACATACTATCTTTATCTCATGTATGTCCTACAGCTGCAACAATTAAAGACTTTTATAGTAGTATCTCCATCAGATATTAGTGAACCATCAACGTGAAATGATAATAGTTCAATTTGAATCAAGTTACTCTGATGCCTGAGTTGTTAGAGAGCAAATGAACTCCAATTACATAAATATTTACCCATAAGAGCTTATGTATTTATAATTTTTAAAATTATTGAAGAGTAAAACTAGAGGTATTCAAAATTTAATTTTGCACCCTATTTTCATTTGTCCAAAAGGTTGAATCCAACCCTAGGGGCCCCCACGCCCCGACCCGACAGAGCACATGGGAGGTTGTAAATCACGGTGACTCAAGCAATCCTAACGGTGGTAGACTTTATACCGTGCGCACCAGAGGCCCGGCCCGGCCCAACACATAGGAGTTGTGACCTCCACACGGTCGCTACGGGATTCGATACTTGGTCATTTGTCCAACTTTCCCACCGCTTTACTAGTTGAGCTATCCGTGCGGGTTTGCACCCTATTTTCAGAACCAATAATATGTACAGCATAATATTAAAGTCCGAAATTTCAAACCATTTTCTAATGGGAGTTTGCACCTCATTTTAGCATATTTTCTTAACTTCAGGATGCAAATATTAAGAATATTGAAAATGTGGTTGCAAACTTGAGTTTGGATGAAAAGGAGGAGCAAATATGATTTCCAGAGTTACGAAAATTGAAGAAGCTAACTCAAGAATTGATTTCCGAAAATGTTGTTCAATAAAAGTGGGAAAAATAACAATTGTAAATGAAATATCGTTTTCTTCTATTACCGAAAACATCACTCCAGGCATTTGAATGATATTGTAGCTTGGCAAAAAGTTCGATGTTTAGCTAAAAACAAGTGCTACATTTCGACAAAATACCTATCTGAGGATTTCAACCCGTTATCAGACTTCAGGAACTTGTGCTTAATACTGGCGAAAACGGAAGGCTTAGTTGCTGTGTCGTCGTCGTTTGTAGGGAATATCTGACGCGGTACCTTTTCGGGAGGAGTCTCGATACTTCTAAGTTCTTCAGTTAAATCTAAGGAGGACGGAAGCAAACTAAACTTAGTCGGCGGGAGATCATTTTTATTGTGCTGAACGTGAGCAGTCTGGTGGCTGGTGGATATGGCTCCGCCGGATCGCTGATTCTCCGGCGAGGGTTTCTTCAGAAACGATAGAATAGATGCCTGACGTTTCATTGCCCAAAGCAAAGAGCGTCGATTTGCTACATACACAGGGAGAAAGAGAGGAGCTACGAGGGATTCAATTCAGTGTGAAAGGAGGAGTAGATGTTGGCGCGAAAGCTCGATTTTCAGTCCCGCTGGCCTATCACTTGGAGCGGGAAGACCGGAACAACCTTACTACTTACTAGAGGGCAAATTACCATTAGGCTAACTAAAGCCTAATACTCTTTCATGAATCAAGGACACGTTTACTTCACCGGTTATTAAACGGTGCTTATTAAGACCCGTGTTAATAAGCGGCGCATAAAATAAACAATGTTTTAAGACCGTGTTTACTTCAAACGGTTTAAAACACCGCTTAACATTAAAATGTCCAAAATAACCCTATACATATATATACACACAAACATTCATGAACACAAGTATATAATACAATATGTGTACCCATACCCCTAACCCCTAACCCCTAAACCACCCTACCTTACCCCGACCCCACCCACCGCCTACCCCTACCCCTACCCTACCTACCTGACCCCACCCTAACCTGTCCCCACCCTACCGCAACCCTACCCCCGACCCCATAGGCCCCTACCCCCATAGGCCTTACCACATCGACCCCACCCCGACCCCACCTTACCCTACCTTACCCCAACCCCGCCCCTACCCCTACCCGACCCACCCCCTACCCCACCACACCTACCCTGCCCCTAGCGCCTCTATCACATCGGCCCCACCCTGACCCCACCACCCTAGGTATAGTGGGGTAAGGGGTATAGGGTGGGGTGGGGTAGGTGGGGTGATTGAGGTCAGGTAGTGGTAGGGTGGTCGGGTAGGTAGGGGTTGGGGTTGGGTAGGTGGGGTAGTGGTAGGGTGGGTTCGGGTAGGTAGGGTGGGGGTTGAGGCGGGGTAGGGGGTAGGGTGGGTTGGGTAGGGTAGGGGTAGGGGGTAAGGTGGGGTCGGGGTGGGGTCGATGTGGTAAGGGCCTATGGGGGTAGGTGGTAGGGTAGGGTGGGGTCGGGTATGTGGGTAAGGGGTGGGGTAGGTAGGGTAGTGGTAGGGTGGGGTCGGTAGGGGTAGGATGGGGTAGGGTTGGGTCAGGGTAGGGGTAGGGGTAAGGTGGGGTAAGGGTAGGGTGGGGGTCGGTTAGGTAGGGTAGGGGGTGTCTGGTAATGGGGTAGGGTAGGGGTAAGGTGGGGGTACATGTAGGGTGGGGTCGGACAGGTAAGGTAGGGGTAGGGTGGGGTCGGGGTAGTGGTAGGGGGGGTCGGGTAGGTAGGGGTAGGGTCGGGGTAGGGTGGGGGTCGGTTAGGTAGGGTAGGTGGGGTGGGGTCGGGGTGGGGTCGGGGGGTAGGGTGGGGTAAGGGTAGGGTGGGGTCGAGGTGGGGCAGGGATAACAATAGCTTAAGGGCAAGGGGTAAATTCGGAAACTCAAAAAGCTTAAAGTGCCACTTAATTAATACATGGGGGGGTGGTATGCTTAATAAGCGGCACTTTAAGCACCTCTTTCGATTAGTAAGCGGCTTTTTAAGCAGTGTGCGTGTTTACTTCACTTGTCTTACTAACCTAACTGTGACTTTAGCAGTGAAGTAAACACCTCCCAAATTGTCCGCCGCCAGTTTATAAGTATTCATTTTTTCAATTTAATTTTTTCCTGTGTTAGCCAATAATGTCAGTATATATTTATTTACAAAAGTATTTTATATTAAATTCTTCTTTTTATTACTCCGTATTATATATCAATTTTTGTCAATTCTTTTTTTGCGAATAATTATGATTTAAACTGTCAACTACTTAGTATTCAATGTAAAAAAAATATGGGGTTTATTTTTTTGTTACATCAAACCTATTCTTGAAAGAAATAACTGAAAAATGTAAGAAAATAAAAATTAATAATAAGATTTTAATTTTGCCATTTTGATGTACTTAAGAACAATTTTAAGCCTAAAAAACTCCATCAAATGAAACTTCATATTTAAAAAAAATTATATATGACATATCGGTGCCGTATGAAAGAACGTAATAAGTTATAAACTTAGATATATTTGTTATAAAATTGAATTACAATAAAAAAGTTATGTCCTTTTTTTAAAAAATGATATTTTTATTATGTGTGGGGCCATCTTGTTTCCTTACCTACTTCCAATTTTTTCTCCTCTCTCTTGCCGTGAATCCAGCCTCCAAACTCCCCATCCAAGGGTTCCCCAAGCCCATTGTAACCCCAATGTTCTAAAATGTGCAAGGCGTGCCAAGGCGTCACACCAAAAGTCTTAAGCCTTCGAAACATAGGGGAGTTTATGAGTGGCCTAGGCTGAAAAGGCGTTTTGAGTTTTTAGTTTTTACTAGTTTTTTTGTTTTCCAAGAGCTATTAGTTAGTATATAAATGTGATATTAGATAAAATCACGAAAATAATTATAAATTTCAATTTTTATAACGAACATATACTTCTAGAGTTCTAAAATCACAAATAGTAGTTGTAATTATGCTTACTACAAAAGGTAGAATTAGATAAGTAATTGGGTGATGAAACAACAAGTGTATTGTAATAATAGAAACATTACCTAATATATGACCAAACAAGGATTATAGAAAAAATATAACTTAATTAGTTTAGTGACTAATTGTGAACAATATTGACAATTAAAGTGGTTACAAAAGTGCATTCATAGTTACTTTTATCACATTTTATATCTTTAATTTATGTTAGTAATATTTAGAAAAAACCATGATAATAATAGAAGCAATGATAATAAGTGAAATGGTAGTAGTAATATCTAAAAAATTATAATAGTCAATAGAGGTAAGGGTGTTTTAGGTATGAAAAATGTGTTGGTGTAAAAGTTTAGCATTACTTAATTGTACATCATGTTATAAACATTGTACCAGTTATTAATAACCTGTTATCCTTCCGTTAAAGTCCAACCGATTGTTCACTTGCTGTCAGCCCCGTTAATGTTTTCTCCAACTCAACTGTTTGGATCCCTCAAACGGTGGAAAGAACTCAGACAGGCAGTTTGCGAACCCGGCCTCCTGAGCCAAATGATAAGCCACGAGATTAATCTCCCGGTAGATTATGATTATCAACATGTGAGAGCCTATAGATTCGATCAGCAAGTGCACACAGCAGATATGGTGGTATGTGTGCATCCTTCTTCACTCTGCAAAGAAAGTCCGAATCGGTCTCATTATGAAATCTGGTACGCCCCAGGTTTAGACAGCTACCAGTCATCGTTGCCTCATTCTCCTCTTGAAGAACTAAATAGGCTTGAGTAGGGAAATTCATCCCTGAAATTAATTGTCCCTGTTGGTCTCTGAGCACGATTCATAGAGCTTCTTGTGCTTGCAAAAACAGCATTTACGCTTATTAGTTGCATTTGGTGAGGTGGAGAAGGTCTTCCATGTCAAAAGTTTCATTTTCTAGCTATCTCACAGGGTAGGGAACTTCGCTCCTGAGTAACTCAATCTTTAATCTTGAATAGTTATTGGTTGGATTTGGTATACTTTGAACTTATGATTGAATAATTGGAATATGATAACTGTGAATGAATATAAGGTTGAAATGAATGTTTATGAGTTACGAAGTGTCAAAATTGTATACTTGAATTGAATAGTGTTCATATATGAGCAGTTAGTGTTAAGATCCAAGGTTTCATCCTAAAAGGTCAACCTGATAGGATTCTAACAACTAGCTCCACAAGATAGTCTTATTTTTTAAAATCAAAAGCCAGAATTTTGAGTATTTATGTTGGATGAAAATCTAAGATGGTTAGATGACCACTTTTACTAGAAATGACTCCTAATCCTTAAAAGTAAAAGTGAAGATGCTACAAGGATTTTTTTTGCTCTTTTAATGTCAATTTGCATTCAGTTACGGATATGTAATTAAGAGTTTATTAAGCACACACATATCACATACAAAAAGAGTATGTATCAGTATATGTATCATGTAAATTAAGAGTTTAAAACATATAAAACCAAGCATATAAAAGTTGAAACATATAGAACACCTAAAAAAAGAAAAGTTCAAAAGTGATAAAACATTCATATATTCTTTCTCCTTTTATAAAAAAAATATAGAAGGATCAATAAAATTTTTGCTAATCACAAATTCTTATCATAGGTTGTTTGTACTTCAATCATTAACCGCCTGTTTGGGGCGAAAGCGTGTGCATCTATTTATCCTATCAATAAGTATCCTTTGATTGTAGGGTGCATCATGCATGGTTACTAAAACGTCCAATTTTCGGATACTATTCAACTTTTGCTTTGTGTAGCAACAAATCAGTGTGTAGACAAGTCATCATTACCAAGGCTGAAAAAGCCCTTCTAAAACATTTCATGGAATAATGAAGAATATTTTACTAATGACAGATTTTTTATATTTTAGTGATTATAATAACTTTAGTGATAGTATACTCATAGTAATTAATTAATCATATTTTCATTCATATATACTCCGTATGTTACTATTTCAGTAATATTTGACAAAACTCATGTATAAGTAATAAGGCATTTTAATAATTTACACACACAAATGTACGAGTATGTGTTTAATGTATATATGTGTGTGTTATTGTTTGCAGTTAGCACGGGAATGATGATTTTTGCCAGAATCACATCGTGTATCGGTGTATATATAAATATATGTGACATATGACTAGGGGTGGGCAAAAATACCGAAATATCGGTATACCGCACTTACCGTACCGAAAAATACCGGAAAATACCGAAATATTGGTATACCGTCATTTTCGGTACGGTATGATACCGTACCGATCTATTTCGGTACGGTAACGGTAAATGTTTTCAAATACCGCGGTATACCGGTATAATACCGTACCGACTCTCTACTCAACAATTACTTTTAATTCTAATATATTGTAGAAATCCATTACAATTTTGAAGCCCATAATTAATACTTAAGTTGGTTACAAATACAAATATGAAAAAATAAATGCCCAATTTTTCAAATCCACTATAACCTTATAGGCTTCTACCACGCTAACTTTAATGACTAATGAGTAATGTACAAATGTCAAGAAACAAGTTCATCTTGTTCCAAGAGCTTGCAAGTCGTGATGGTTGGGCTGCTAAGTAGCTGACGAGTGAAGAGAGATACACTTATGTGACAAGTGTGTCTACATAGGGATTCCGCGAGTCGAGACACACAACTTTGTCCGAAAGTCTTCAATTTTTAAAAAATTATAAAAATGACTAAATACACAATATCATATTAGGAATAAATGATTTTATATCCATGTTGTTTGAATAGTTTTATTTATTTTTGTTAGAGATCACTATTGGTTTAATTATATCTATATTGTTCAAGTTATTTTAGGAGAATGTGTTACTTTTTGATATGTGGCATGTTAAATTGCTTAAATATAATAATAATTATTGTTCAATATTGAATTGACATCAATAGATTATTAATTGTATTTCGTAACATTTAAATAATGATTTAATATGTCACTAGTAATAACGATTTAGTATATTTCGTTAGTCTATGATAATTTTTTGTATTGGCAGACATGCACGGTAATTTACCGATACCGTACCGTTACCGAACCGAAACTTCGGTATTTCGAAATGCGGTATACCGAAACTTCGGTAAGGTAAAGGTATGCAAATTTTGCATACCGAAAGTTTTGGTATGGCAAAGGTATGAGAAAAAATATAAGGTATACCGTACCGAACCACCCCTATGTATACATACGTAGGGGTGGGCAAACGGGTCTTTGAACCATGGTCCGGTCTGGGTAATGGCGGTACAGGTCCAAAACGGGCCGATTCCATTTTTTGTTGCCATAAAATAGTCGGTAGGGCCGGGTAATTTTTTTTAAAGATCCGAACCGGTTCCAAAATAAAAAAATACCAGGTACCCGACCCGTTATATATGATGTATATTAATTTATTAATAGTTTTGTGATAATCGATTTTTAAGTAGTTTTGTTTTCGTTTGCTAGAAGTAGGATTTTAAATTGAGTTGCAGTAACATCCTTTTGTTTTCAAATTACTAATTAAATCTTATATAAATTTCTTATTACTTTTTATTGTTATTGAATTATTCCTTTCTATGGAATTTAACTATTTGTTAAAAATGATTTTGTAATTTTTTTTTTATAATATTGTTCTTAAAATATATAAATTGTGCTTACCACCCCTCATGTATGTGTCAACTTTGGCTAATACTGGAAATTTAATAAAAAAACAATCACCTTAATATGTGATGTTAGATAACATGTTTAAATTCAAATGTTAGAAAATATGTATTTTGGCCATATTGCTTATTTTTGGAACTTCTTTAATTGTTTGGAACTTATTTACATGAAATTATGGAGTATTGGACTTGTCACTTGTGTTACATGTGCACCACTATGTTGTTATTTTGAAACTTGCTAATATAGTATATTATTGATTATTGATTTTTGGAACTTCGTGAGTTTTACTAATTTTAAGACATAAGAATAGAAACCGTAAAACCCGGACCAGACTGACCCGTTTCAAACGGGCCGGGTACGGGCCGGTTCCTATTTTGAAAATTGTAATACCCCGACCGGGCCGGACCGTACACTAGAATCGGCGGTTCCATTTTATTTTGCATTACCTGCCCCGACCCGGCCCGTTCCCAACCCTATACATACGTTTTTCTATGGTGATACTTTACAAAATGTTATTAGTTTTTGAGTTTCATTTTTCATACAGACAATTTTTTTTTTGAGACAAATTATACTACCTTCGTCCCGGTGGACTTTGCCAAGTGCAAAGTAGGTGAGAAATAAGAAAAGTAAAAATTGTGTGGTTGAGATTTGTGCAGAGGAGAGAGAAATGTGCAGAACCACAAATTAGTTGCTATAGGGGGTGTTTGGATCTGATTCTTAAAACTGCTTATGCTCCTTCAGGGAGCAGAAGCAGAAGCTGGAGTGTTTGGGTGAAAGTGCAGAAGTGATTCTGGTGCTCTAATTTATTCCTAGAATCAGTTTTTTAAGAAGCTGGGGGGTGACCAGCTTCTGAAAACTGATTCTGATTTTGCTTATGATTTAAAAAAGAAGCAGAAGCATAATCAGTTCCAAACACCCCCTTAATAAGTAAATGGCAAAATTTTTTGGGACAACCAAAAAGGAAAAGTCGGCAAAATTTAATGGGACGGAGGGAGTATTATTTGTAATGATTTCAATTCTAGATTTTTGACTAAAATGATTTCAACTCCAGTTATCTCCTTCATTTCTCTCACAGGACTACAACTCCAATGATAATGAAGTATGTGAGATAAAAATGACATAATATGACATGATAAAGATGAAAGCTAATTAAGAAAGAAATGAAGGAGATAACTATGTTGGATAAAGAGATCATGAACATGAGGTGATAAGATGGAAGAATTCACTGTGACACTTTCAAGGAGGAGATCACAGGTTCGAATCTCATCCCAGTTCAAGGATGTTGGCATTAACATTGAGCAGATACTACTCCATCCGTCCCATTTATATTGTTCCAGTTCATATTTACTTGGTCAGCACAAATCACTCTTAATTTCTTACTTTATACATAAAAAATTTATCATTTGATTCAAATTTTTGCGACTTTGTAAAGTTTAAATGTAGTTTCTGAATATGTAATTTTTTTTCCTAAAAATGATTTGAATGCGGATAGGGATCTGTTTTTTTTATAATCGCTCAAACGTCGTAAACCATGAAGAGACAATATAAATGGGACGGAGGTAGTATATAAGTTAGAAAAAAGGGTAGCTCTTCGGTGCATCAATGTTACGGAATGTTTTGGTGCATTCCATAGTTGGCATTATCTCATTGGTCCAGCTCATCTATTTTTTAAACATATGTGTATTCACTTTATAAATTGCATAGTGAACCTTATACTGCGTAAAATGGAACATTAATAGTAAACACTTTTTCCCTTTTCAGAACACAGCCTCCTATCGCTCTTATATCATTTTCCGTCTTCACTTCTACAGAGCAAACATGCATGGCCATGGCAGATCAAAATTCCAACGAAACTCCAAGCACGTGAGCGTATAAAGACTTTCTTTTTGTACGGTTCCAGAATCGATCAACGTCGGATGAATATGGACCAGTTATGGTCGGTCGATGTGCTGTCTGAAAAGATAAGTTTCCTTCTCTCTTCAGCCGTGTGCTGCTTAGTATGTCTTTCGTCTTCATCGTGCCTATTCACTCTTTCGATTCATCCAGATCTCGTAGTGCACTCCATCGCAGCACTGACAGTAATCTTATCCCACTTCGTTTCTGTCACTGAGGTAATTTTTTTTCATTGTTCCCTTTCATTTAGTTCACAACCTACCTTCACTGAATTGAATCCCCTTTTGTTATTCTTCATTTTTTTGCCACTTAAGGTTATTAGACTGAATGGATTTCTTCACCAAATTTGTATTGCAATTGTGGACCTTTTTCATTCCTCCAAATCTAATAAATTTCCTACAAATTTTGATTGCCCTTGAATTGAACCCCCTCTTGTTATAATGTTATTCTTATTTCTATTGCTACTTAGGGTTATTGGTGCCCTCACAGTACAGAAGGGATTCCTTCACCAGATTTCTATTGTAATTAGGAACATAAGACATTTGATAGTGAAATGTAAGGGATTTTGTTCCTATTTTATTTCCATTTCATATCCCCCTATCTATTTATATTTGATTCTGCGTGTGGAGATATGCAATGCTAAACAGAGAAGAGATTTGATTCTTTACTAATTTATATTAAGAAAATATTTTATACCTACTTTCGGGTAGAGTGAGCATTGATATCTTCATAAAACTGATCTCTCTACTAATAATTTAGTCAATAATATGTGGTATCCACCTACTTTTTGGCTCTTAAACATTGATTTCTTCATGAAACCAATCCCTCTACATACAATTTGAGTTGTGAATTATTACTCTCACTTACTTTGGAGTTACAAGAAACTAAGAAACTAGTCTAATATGTCAGCCTTTTATTTAATAGATACCGTTATATCATATCAGCCTTTTATAACCCTTTCCTGTAACACTTATGTTGTCCATTTGGTGACAAGGATGTTAGATAATGCATTGAAAAAACAAATGGCAGACTCTATGTCATCTCTTCATGGGCATGTCGCCTCTCTTCTTCGTCATATGGACATATGGTTGTTTCGCTTGTTAATGAGCATGCATATAAATTCAGGAGTGTAGCTCAGAAACAAGCTTTTCTGATGGAACTATATTCACCTGAACTCCGGATTTTCAAGAATTTGGTCTCAGGGAATGTGGCCAGTGTTGCAGATGTCATTTCCTAGCTACATCTACAAAAATCATCAGTCTTACGTCACATGAAATATGTGCTTCAGCCTATACTAGAGAGGAGAATTCTCGATCACTCTATCATACACAAGGCAATTGTGGAGTTTCTAAGCATTGCTAATCAGTCTTCTGGTGCTGATGTAATCCAGCCATTATCAAGCGCAGATCTTGTATGGATGATACACACCGGGGATGGATCCAGGATTGCAATTCTTTGTGTCAAGCATGGGAGTGCAAAGGATAGGAACAAAATAATCGAAGGGATGAAAAGAAAAATTGAGAAGATAGCTCGTGATAAGTTGGGTAGTATTGATGGGCATTTTGAGCTAGTTATAGTTTGTGATCTTGGAAGGGATATTTTGTTGTTTGTGAAGGTTTTTTTTTTTTTTTTTGCAGCTCATTAGTTAAGAGCTAAATTTTTGCATGTAAACTATCAATTTAACATTACATTAATGAAGAGTTGAGTTCTATTTCAGGGTCATTCACCCTTTTTTTGTGCTTATGGTGAGGCTGCTTATATCAGGACCAACCCTACTATAAGTGTCTTCAAACCCTTTTGTAATATTGGAGGCAAGAAGTGTTTTTCTTTAATTACCAGAAACATTAACAAAATCAGAACAAGATGAACAAAAAGCACACATAAAAAACCAGCAACAGTAAATCCTAAAGCCTCATTGCAAACACACTTTGATTGACAAAAAACAGTAGATGCATTCAATGGTACAATACCAACTTAATATAGAATAAGCGCTGCATTTATCAAATACTCGCCCTATCTATTACATTTTCTTTACCATAACAGCAGCAACAAAAACCATTATACGTATATAACACATTCTCATCCAAAATAGCATGTTTTTCTGCTTCAGAATGAACAACCATCTTAATACTTTCTAAATCAGTTTTTTCATAGGTGAAGTAATGAAGGCTTTCAACTCCTCAATTGAAGAGGCTTTACTTCCTGAAGAACTACTTTCGCCATCTCTTTCCTTTTGGTGGTCATTTGGCACCAGTATTTCATTCTTCTCAGACTTCATTGCAAAAAAGTGAATGGAGAACTCTTTATTCTCAAGTCAGAGACATGTATGGGACATAAGTGAGGTCTTACTTCAAGTTTTGGGTGCTTGACCATATCTTCCTCTTATGCAGTCCGCCTTCGAGGTGGAGGTCCTAAATGGCTGCGGCATAGAAATGAGAAAAAGGTTTCTTCACACCAACAAAAAAGCTCAAAGAAATGTAATACTGCCCTTATCACAAATTCACATTATATAAATTACAAGAAAATGGCTTCTTAACCTGAACATAACTGGTGCTTCACCCTTTTCTTTCACTTTATCTTCATACTCCTGCCACAGTTAAACTTTCCATGACCAACACACTAACTTTGCAGTGGAGAATAGAGCAACCAATCAACATTAAAGTCCAACGCCAATACAAGATGGGAGTTTTATTTCATTTCTCATTTCATTCCAAAGCGAAGAGATAATTAAATTTCCCCCACCCCCTATATAAGCCCTCTTTGGTGGGGAGACTTCAGGGGTGAGTGGGTGATTGATTAAGGGGTGAGTGATTTTTTTATTAAATTATTCTCACATTTAGATGGTCAGGAAGATAGTGAAGATGAAAAAGTTGAAGAAATACATGATTTACGAATAGAGATAAATTAGTAAAAAAAAACCAATCATCCCCTCCCCACCTCTCCTCCAAAATCTTCTGACCAAAAGAAAAGGAAACAGACATGTCATCAGAACAAGGCAATGGAATTTTGTGTGCCTGCATTTGATGGGGGGCTAAGGCAAGCTAAAATTAATTGAACTGTTGCACAATTAAGAAACCATTTCAAGCATATATAGCAAGTAATACAGATTTTTAGAAATGCCATTATTTTATTGTATATTAAGCTTTATCTCAAAGGAAGTCAATGTAACACGCAGGCCGCAACATATGCCAGAAGATGAGTGGTGTTACAATAAAAGCACCAAAAGTGATAAATTCACCGCCACCTCTTGGTCCCCTGCCAAAAGAACATGCAGGAACTCATACACTCATAAGAATGATACACATGGTATTTTTTAATGTGTGGACAAAAAAAACCATTCGCCTCTTTTCTCTACTATAATAAAAACATTATAATTATTGCCATTATAATATAAGATGAACTTTAACCTTATACTATCATATAAGTTAGTGGTCAGGAGGATATTTAGTGATTGATTTTGGTTGTTCCCCTTCCCATGTATGTGGCTGAGGCAAATGAGAAAGGTAAGAGGAACTCCAGTTTGTTGAAAGACTTTCACCTTCAACATTCAGAACTTTTATTTGCCTAGGATGATCAGGACATCATTAAAATAATTAGTGTACAGATATGAGGGGGCATTATCCGTTTGGGATCGTTAAACAAGCGAGGAACACTTCAATTGTAGGCCAAAACCCAAATAAAAGTGCACCTAAAGGGATATGGTTGGGTTACGAAGTAACATCAAAACACTAATTTGGTGGTACTTTTCAAATACAAATCGGAAAACTTAATGGAAGAGGAGATGAATGATAATGGAGGAAGTAACATTAACCTTCAAGACAAAGAAATTGAATATGTATCTGTATTTAAAGGTGGTGAATACGCACAACAACAAAATAGAGATGATGAACCTACCTTGGATTGAGATGCCGGATTTTCATTCCTCCGGCCCTCTCCCCCCTGGTTTCTTCGCCTCAGATGTCTCTCGCAGCCAAACGATAACTCAGAAGTTGGATTTTTCTTTCAGCGTAAAACGTAAAAGACCGGGGAAGGACCTCTGTGCAAAAAAACGTACGAAGTATTTTTAATTATAAAACTGATGAGGTGGATTAAACTACCAATGAAATACTGACAAATATGGAATGCACCAAAACATCCCTAAAGCATATGCACTATAAAATTTTCCTAGAAAAAATTATCCAAAAAAAAGATTTGAAGAATGGAAAAAAGAGGAAAAGAGGGGAGCGAACCGTATGGATGGACAAAAGGAGAGAAGAATGGATGTGAGAGAGGGGTAAAATAAATGCTAAATTTTTGGCATTGTTTTTCCCAACCACAGGCGGACCGCCAGGACAGGTACTTCACTTCGTCATGAAAGTTGAATCGTTGTTAGATCCGTCAACATGGTGAGAAATGATCATTCTTCTGTCTTCTTCCACGGCCACGGCTGCTTCTCATATGTTCTGTCTGTCTAGAACACTCATATCCCACAAATCTTGGATCACCGTTCCCGCCATGTCGATGAACTTCAACTCTCATGCCTTCGCGGGCAACCCCATCAAGCTCAGGACTCCAAAGCCCACCGATCCATTTTCATCCACCTCAGCTCTCCAAACTCTGAAAACCCTAATCTTGGGTAGGACCATTGAGCCCCTTTCGCCCAATTTCAGAATCTTGCCTTTCAGAAAGGGCCGGCCTTTAGCCGGCTCCTCAGGTGACCCAGACCCCAGTTGGCACCTGGGTTGGTTGGAATTTGGAGACTGTAGGGGATTGTTGGAGGACTGTGATGTAAAATTGAGTGACGATTCATTGGTCTATCTGGGGTCCAAGGATGAGGGGGGAGAGGATCTAAGTGTTGTGTACTGGGCTATGGATGTGTCTGAATGTGGTAGTGGTTTGGTGAAAAACTTGGGTGATAGACAACTTTGCTTTGTTGAGCTGAGGAGCTTGATGGTGGCCTCTGATTGGGCAGACTCTCGTGTGATGGGCGAACTTGCTGTTGCTGGTCATGTGAGTTTGGCCTCCCATCTCTCTCATCTTTTCCATTTTCTATGCTGATGGAGGCGGACTGGAAAATGTGATAATTTATAATAGTATATGTAGGGGTGTAAATGAACGAGTTCCAGCCTATGCTCTGTTTGAGTAAGTTCGTGTAGTATAAAATAGTTGCTCATTTTCGTGCATTTAACATTAAAAGTATTTATATGAATGCTTAAATACATTTGTTAAGGGTGTTATATGTTAATGCCCGCTCATTTATTTCCCATGAACAATCTTGTTAAGTTGAACAATATCTGTCACAACCCGTAAACAAACCAGTCATCATCATACCAAATGAACAAAGAAACAGGCAAACATTATTCCAAATCTTCAAGGAATTTATTTTAAATCTCATAATCAAATGTCAGAAATACCTTTAAAAATGCACAATGCAGAAGGGAAAGAGGAATTAAATGGAACATTGCAAGGGGGTAAGGGAGTAAAGGATATGACGTAGATATGAGTGTATAATATACTAATGTGGTATCAATGGGTATTACAATGAAGTGCTCATCTGTGGTAATTGAATTTCTATCCTTAGACTCAAGAGCAATAGTTACAACCTTGTACTTCTAAATCTAATGTTTACACTGAAATCTTTTACTTATCACAATTCTTTCCTCAAAAGCAAATGTTTGAAGTTTACTTTGGGACAACTCAAAAAGAAATGCGGGTACTTTACTTTTGGGAAAAGGAGTAACATTAAGTTTTCTGTTACATTCAATTAAAAAGAATAGTAGTAGTACTCATCCATGGCTTACCCATTGAAATATTTAAGTTATGAAGTGGTAGTACTTTGCTAGTATTTAATTTTCTACATTACCAACCTACTCTTATGCCAATGCACTTGCAGTTTTGTTTCGTGAACAGTATATATATGTATTAAAAACCTTAACATATAAGCGAATAACTGGCTTGTAGTGAATGTATAAAATTAATATCAAATGATATGTTCATATGAGCTGTACAAACTGGCTTGTAAGTGGATGGATAAAATTAATATCAAATGATATGTTCATGAACCGTCACTCTGATCATTATTAAAAAGCTCCATAGTGAGCTAAGTAGTTAAATTGCTACTCCGGTGGCAACTCGATCAAGGGCCGAATAACGATTAGGACCGATGATTCGGGATTACTCGGTGATTACTCGTCCATGTATTAATTAAACTTAAAAACATAAATGCCCCAAAATTCTAGTAATATATTTGTATTATATGAATAAAATAATAATAATCCTAATAATGAAGTGGAAACAAATCCCCACAATCATAAACATTCTAACTTCCAATAAAAGAAATCACGTAATAGTACTTAATTCTGAACTTTTATCTTAAATACCTAAACTAATCTTATTGAGTTCAGGGTCATCATTTTCTTCTTCATCCTCCATGTCCCCAATTCTAAATTGACTTTGTAATCTTATATTTCCAATTTTTAAATACCTACTAATTATTCATAAATTCCATAAATCCCAGTTAGTTTAAACTATTCAGATTTAACCACCAAAAATAATTTTTACTGGCTGCCAAGTAACTCGGCGAGTCAACCTTGTCACCATGTAGTGAAAATTGCGGAGTACTGGACGAGTTACTCGGAAAGATGGAACAGTGTGACTCAGAGTACAATTCGGCAAGGCCCTACCCTGAGATGCAAGTTCTCGGCTAGTACTCGGTGATTAGATAACATAGATAGTGAGTTTTTTTTTTATGTTCAATTAACTAATCTTATAACTCTAACAAACACCAAACGAGCTTGAACCCTTTTTTATTCACAGAACACTGTATTCATTTACTGCCCTATATCTATGAAGTAATGTGATTGTTATTTAGGAGTAGGGTCTTTATTGACATTAGCTAAACTTATTATTGTATATACTATAGGCCATAGTTGTCATGGCGTATGGAGACAGTTATGGAGCTAAGGCATTTGTCCATGGCATAGCTATGGTGCATTATGGCGTCACCATATGACACAGAAAATATTTACTAAAAATATAAACTATAGACAGACACTATAAATCTATGATTCCACCACCAAAAAATGAACAAAACAGTTGAATACCCACATTTTAACAATCTAACTAAATCACGTGAAGTTAAAATAGTTAAAAGTAGTTCCAAAAATTATTTTAATATTCAAAAAAAGGTTCATGTCATCCAAAATATTTCAACTTGTTTTTTGCTTGATATCATCAATTATCAACGGGAAAATGCCCTAAATAGGAGTAAACATGTTTTGGAATTCCAAAATAAGATTGCTATGTTTGTCTTCCCGAAATAGGATTAGAGCTATCATGCTTGAAAAATACTGTCATGTCAATGTCTAGTACTACAACTATTTTGGCAGTAATGACTCCAAGTTGGCAGTAAATACTTATACGGTCATGTTACTCCTATTAGGGGAAGAAAACATAGCAGTTCTATTTTGGAATTCCAAAAGTTGTTTACTCCTATTTCAGGAACTTTTCCATTATCCTCTTTCATTTCACTCATAGAAAGATCTTCAATCTCATTCGTCTCATCTTCAACTTGCAGCCGATGTATTGTTGTTGCTCAAGTGTTGTGAGTTGCTTCATTAACACCAACTACTTCTTCCACTACATCGCAATTTTCAATTTAATTTTGCTTGGCTGTCTCATCAATCCGTTCATTGTAATGCTCAATATCATATAAACATATTTTCATTTTTCTGAACGCTTGATCTTGAAGACATTGATTCTTTCAAATGTTTACCATATCATTCCTTTTTGGCAACAGTCTTATCTTTTCCTTGATTTGACCCTAATATGAGTAGATATTAAATTAATTACTCTTCACGTACCTTGTGCCATTTCATGGAGTTCCCCTTCTGTCATTCCCCACTTGCGCAACTTTTTGACTCCGGCTTTACATTAGTTGAGCAGTTATCTCTGGCATTACGTTAGCCGGTGTCTTTATTCACTTCTTATTAGGGTTTTATTAGAACTTTTATTAATATTATGGCCTGACTGGTTAATTAATTAGTTATCAAGGCCAAAGCCCAAAAGTAACTAAGTAAACATGTTAAAATCTGTTTAAAAATATGGCGCACATGGCATGGTGATGGTGCCAGTATGGCGCTGCCACATGTATAGTCATCGCCAGGAGGGTTTTTTGTGGCGAGGGGGCTTTGGTATTGGCGTATTGCCATATGGCGCATGTGGGGTGCGCCGGTGCGCCATATTCTACCATTGACAACTATGCTATAGGCTTGTTGTATGGGTTCTTTAGTCTATAATCAGCGATTCCGCTAAAAAATCAGGTTTGCCAGATTAATCTCTAGTAACTTTGAATCTTTGACTATATTGTTTGCAAATATTAGTCATCCAGTGCAGTGCAGTTAGATTTGTATGGTTCGTACAGCACGATGCAAGTTCTACCTAAATAGTGCAAATTGAATGGATGAATAAACAATTGCTGTAAATCATAGTCGTGTCATAGTGTATTACACTGAATCTTAGAAATTGTGATTCAAAAAGTGCATCTTACTATCAAGATTTCCAGTGTGTTAGGCCAAGTATTAAAAAGCCTTTCAGGGTTTGACTTTGGCTCAACTTTTCTGAGGAAAAAATATCTGATGACTTTTCGTTTACCTCAGGGCTCAGGCTTTATAAAGAAACTTAATTCTTCTTCTTAAACCTAAACCTTACATTTAATTCAGTCTTTCTCTCTCTGCCTGACTGCCTCTCAATATTACATTTTTCATCTTCCTTTCTACATACCTTCTTCTCTTCTTCTATCATCGACTCATCGTAATGGGTAAGCCAAAGAAAAATACTCCGTAGAAGATATAGCATGGAAACACTGTATAAGCATTAAACAACACTTTGAGTTTTAGTGAAATACAACTACTATTCTCATACTTGTTGGGGTGTTGTTGCGAGAATGAAGCATCAGTTTGCTGAGTATTTTACATTATAATATATATATTCCAGATGATATGCAGTCCGTCTTACCACACTAATAGTGAACTGATGTACACAAACAATGTTTTTGCTATTTTTAATTTTGATGTATCCCCTAGAATGGCAATCATTTTGATTATTGAAGGTCATATATTTTACGATAGTATGAACTTGTATTTTTTACTTATGCTACATGTTTTTACTGAGATATACTATATTTTTATTAGTTGTGTATCTTACGATACTATTTGTGATTCGAAAATGGGCCTTACAACTTAAAACTTGAATCCTGATTTGATAAACTCCATCCAGATCTTTTTTTTTGTTTTGCAGATGGGCTGTTTGCTGAATGGTTGCCTTTATTTCAGTTTAGTATAAATATTTCCATGAAAAAGACAGTCCCATTAGATTTTTTTTTTTTTTTTACTTTAGCTTGCTCATACAGGTTGCATAGACCATATTACCGTTATTACTCTCTAGCTTCACACAAAAACATTGTTAATACTCACTTGGAAACCTCACAAGTGTTCCATAATACTAAATATTTGGAATTTTATCAGGCGAGATCACTTATTGAATGGCATGGTGTGTCACGGTTTTGTGGGGTTTGTGGAAGTCGGAATGTTCCTACAGATGCTGGGAAAAGGAAGCAGTGCTCAAACGCGTTGTGCAAGAAAAAAGTCTATCCCCGAGTTGATCCGGTACTCCAGATGCCATTACTTTATTTTCATAGGTTTCTTTTGCCCAATGAGCTGAGTATCACCAACTTATGTAGGGCTTTCTTACCACAGGTTGTCATCATGTTAGTCATAGATAAAGAAAATGACCGTGCACTACTAAGTAGGCAATCAAGATTTGTGCCCCGTATGTGGAGCTGCCTGGCTGGTTTTATGGAGGTATGTTCAGTGGCAGCTTTTAGAGATTGCCTCGGGAGTTCAGTATAACGATGAAACCATTTAGATAGAAATAAGAAAACCCATCCACTCGTTTTTGTGTCTTTGTTGTTATTTTCAACTTGACAAGAGCATTTGTCTTGCATGCGATAAGAACCAAACAAGTATCTAATAAAAATTGTAAACAAGAGGTAATCAAAAGAGCAAATCCAGCTTACAAACCCATCAACATTATCCGAGAGGGGTTTAATGCACCAAACCCCCTCATGATATATAAATTTGGCACATTAGCCCTTTGTGATTTAAAAAAGGAAAAATGGACATGAATAATCTCAACTATTAAAATCCAATTTTACATACAACTCCTTGTTCACTTTCTCACTTGCTTCCTATACGGCTTTCTTTGCTTTTCTTTTAGCCTCATTGTACTCCTTAATGTTCTCATCGCTCCAACTTTTTGTTGCATTCCCTTTTGGTCCTTATGCTTGTTTGACTTCATCATTCCATCAAGATGCGTCTTTTTTTTGGATGAAATGTAAATATATATAGAATCATCCATAATGTTTATGTACATCATACGAACAAAAGTGGGGGCATATCCAAGAAAGGATACCCTAACACCTCAAAGCTGTCTAAGCATACCATCTAAGTCCATCATCAACAAAAACCAGCCATCAAGCCGTGACAAAAAGGTGATGATAAGTTCAAAAGGTAATCATATGGTACGTGTATATAGAATAGAGAACTTTATACACCATATACTTGATATGTGTAAGCATATCTTCCATCTTTAGAGTTGCTCCATCAAAACACAATGCATTTCGAACTCTCCATATCCATTAGATTAGATGGTGTAGCTAAAGGCTATCCTTGTCGCCTTTGCCCTAATGTGTGCTCCATTGCAATCTCTTTGAGTCCACTGCAATGCACTCCTTAGAGATGACATTTGCCTTGATATTCCTAGCCATTCTATGACCTTTTTCCAAACTTGCCCTTAATCTGACACTCAAAAAATAGGTGTGGTACTGTCTCCGGACCACCCTTACAAAAACGACATATATTAACAAGATCAAGGTATCCCAAATTATCATAAGTAGCTAGTATATTACGATTTCCATCATTTGCAATGGAGCCAAAGATTCATTATTTTTTGGCTTGAGAATATGATAGAATAAAGCAAAATGGCTCACTAAACTGTCTGTGCTTCTTTGTTATGAAGCAGCAGTCAATCCATGCAATTTGGACGCGATTTTCACTATGGGTCATCCGGAAACAGTCTCTCTGTGCTTTAGTACAGGGGTAAGACTGCGTACATCCGAACCTCCCTTACCCCACCGTAGGTGGGAGCCTTTGTGGCACTCGGGTAAATGAAAATGAAATGAAATGAAGCTAGTCTGTTACGGTAGGCAAGCCACATTATGAATGAGAATTTAGGAGAAATATAAGACTTCCTTATAAAAGACATATATGCATGAGTAGTATCTCTAATTCTCAAGAGATCATGTACCTTGAAAGAGGATAGCTTACCATTGTAAGATATGTTTATAGCTTACCATTGTAAGATATCTTTCCAAGGTGGGTTAGGGTCTCGGCCAAAGATGAGAACTTGGAGACAATGAAGTCTCGGATTAGGGATAACCTTTTCATCAATTGGGAGTCCCTATTGTGTGGAATAAAAGTCCACACATCCCTCCCATGGAGTTATACTCCATGAACCCATCTAACCCATAAAGTATCCTGTTTTGAATGTAAATTCCATAAAGTACAAGATAATAAGGCGTTATTCTAAACCTTTGTATCTCTTATCCCCAAACCCCCTTCTTCTTTAGGTAAACAGATATCATCCCATGCAACCTTTGCATGTTTACCCCCAAAGGAAAATACGACAAAGGCCCACAGTGTTGTCCAAAATGGTTCTAGGAACCGGAAATATACCTAACGAGAAAGATTGCACTCAACTTTCCCCGCATAGGATAAGGACTTGGAATTCCGTGCATTCAAATAATCCGTGACCGTGTCAATCAAAGGAGAGAATTGGGCCACATATATCTTAAGAGTGTCACTAATTTTACCAGAAATGATAAACTCAGGAACTAAGTAAAATCAGGAACTAAGAACTGGGAATGCTGGAAAGCTTGAGCTGCCCTGCTCAGCAGTTTATTTACACTTATATAGGCAACATGTGAATATATGTACAAGGAAACAAATCAGGGGATTCTTACAATTAATGCAAGATATCCCTGCACTCAAAGCCAAATAAAATCTTCCTATAATTACAAAGATTCAATAAGATACAAAGATATTTTTCTACTGATTCTCTGATTGACATCCCCCCTCAAATTGATGCTGGTTGATCAACAAGCATCAATTTGCCACCAAGGAACTGATGCCGCTGACGAGGAAGAGCCTTCGTGAAGATATCAGCCACTTGAAGATTTGTGGATACATGGGGCAAGGAAATTACTTGATATTCAAATGCTTCTCGAATAAAATGACAGTCTACTTCAATGTGTTTCGTGCGCTCGTGATAAACTGGATTGGCAGTAATGTGAATAGCACTAGTGTTATCAACATGCAATGGAGTGGGCCCGGTGGGTGAAAACCCAAGCTCTGCTAGTAAACCTCGTAGCCATATGATCTCTGAACAAGCAAGAGACATAGCACGATATTCTGACTCCGTAGATGATTTAGAAACTCGATCCTGCTTCTTGCTTTTCCAGGAAACGAGAGCAGTTCCTACAAACATACACCATCCCGTGGTGGAGCGACGAGTGTCTACACAGCCAGCCCAATCAGCATCACTATAGCCAGATAGTTCAAGAGAAACACCATTTGGAAAATAAAGTCCCTTGGTAATGGTTCCTAGAACATAACGAATAATACGTCGAACTGCAGCCATATGGAGATGACGGGGATTCTGAAGAAATTGACTAACCTGCTGAACAGAAAACGAGAGATCTGGACGAGTAATCGTAAGATATACTAAGCTGCCCACAAGCCTACGATATACTGTTGGGTCCGGAAGAAGATCTCCTTCATCTTTTCGAAGTTTAACATTTAGCTCCATAGGAGTATCAACTGGAGAAGTGCCACTAAGACCTGCAGATTCAATGATATCCCGAGCATACTTGGCTTGATTTAAAAAAATACCAGTTGAACCCACAGTAACCTCTAGCCCCAGAAAGTATGAAAGTCCTCCAAGATCCTTCATATGAAAAGAACTATGCAAATGTTGTTTGAGCTGAGAAATAATTGAGTGATCAGTTCCAGTGATAACAATATCATCTACATAGACGAGAAGCACTACAATCCCGTCAGAAGTATGTCGGAGAAACATGGATGTATCATGCTTACTTGGCTGAAATGAGAACTGCTGAAGTGTAGCACGAAACTTTTCATACCAAGCACGAGGCGACTGTTTTAGTCCATACAAAGAACGGCGTAACTTACAAACCTTTGTGGTGGGACTAGAGAAAAGACCAGGAGGTGCACGCATAAAGATATCTTCTTTGAGATCACCGTGAAGGAATGCATTTTTTACATCCATTTGACATAGAGACCATCCCTGGGAGGCAGCAATAGCAAGAACAGTCCGGATTGTGGTCATTTTTGCTACAGGAGCAAAAGTTTCCTCATAATTGACTCCATATTCTTGATGATTACCGAGTGCCACCAAACGTGCTTTATAACGATCAATACTGCCATCAGATCTAACTTTGACCGAATACACCCACTTGCATCCAAGAGGAGTGATATTAAGAGGACAGGATACAACATCCCATGTCTGATTAATTTCCAGAGCCCGCAATTCTTCCTGCATTGCCTCTTGCCAACATTTATGTTTGGCAGCCTGTGAATAACATGAGGGAATAACAACAGATGCTACTGTAGCAGCAAGAGCATGAGAAGAGGATGAAAATCCATACCAATCTGGTGGTACTGAACATCGTGTAGAGCGACGAAGAGGAATCTCCACAGTGCTCGTATCCTCAAGAGGAAGCTCTGGCACAGGATCTGATGGCAGGGAAGGAGGTGGCAAAGAGTCTGGCGGACGGCGTCTAGCATATACTATTCCTTTGAACCTGGAGCTAGGAGGACTAGAGACACTTTCAAACGTAGGTAATATGACAGAAGATGAGTTATTAGTAAAATAAGTATGATAGAAATACTGATTTTCAAAGAATATAACATTCCTGGAGACTCGCAACTTGTTTTCTTGCGGATCAAAACACATGAATCCCTTTTGACTAATGCTATATCCTAGAAACACACAACGAGCAGACTGGGCAGAAAGTTTATGACGTTCTGTGGGCGGAAGATGAACAAAACACACACAACCAAAAGGGTGAAGATTAGTGTACACTGGATGACGTTTATGGAGCCGGAAATAAGGTGATTCAAACTCCAAGACCTGTGATGGAAGTCGGTTTATTAGGTAAACTGCTGTAGACAAAGCTTCAACCCAAAATCGAGTAGGAACTTTGGATTCTATAAGTAAGGTCCGAACGATATCAAGAAGATGACGATTTTTTCGTTCCGCAACACCATTTTGTTGAGGAGTATAAGGACATGATCGTTGAGATAGGATTCCCTTAGATTCAAGAAATGTTTGAAATTCATGAGACATATACTCCCCACCAGAATCAGTACGAAGAACTTTGATACTTGTTGAAAATTGAGTTTCTACCAAGGCAAGAAAGTTTTGAAATGTTCTGAAAACATCAGCCTTCGATCGAAGAAAATATATCCAAGTGTAACGACTATAATCGTCAATAAAGGTAACAAAGTATTTGTGATGAGAATGAGACACAACAGGAGAAATGCCCCAAACATCACTATGAATGAGCTCAAGACAATGGGAAGCACGACTACCATTAGATGGAAAAGTAAGAACTTTGCTTTTGCCTAGTTTACATGATTCACAATCAAAATGAGAAAACATATTCTCTTTATTACCCAAAAGACCAAGACGTAACAAATGAGAAAGAACTCGAGGATTCGGGTGGCCAAGTCTCCTATGCCACACCGATCCTGAATTTTTATTACATGCAAAAGCAGAAACTGAGTTATATCTAGGAAAGTATAAAGGAAAAAGACGTCCAATCCTAGGCCCCTTCGCTATCAGCTCCCCTGACACTTGATCCTGCACAAGACAACCATCACAAGAGAATTTCACGTCACATCTATCATCAAGAAGTTGTCCAACAGAGATAAGACTTGTAGATAATTTGGGACAAACAAATACATCTTTAACCCGATGAGAAATATCACCAATTGCGGTAATAGGCAGCTTATTACCATTGGCAGTTTCAATAGATAAAGAACCATCATATTTGCGAATATTATTGAGTCCATGTACTGAATGTGTCACATGATTGGAGGCTCCAGAATCTAGAAACCAATTAGAATAGGGTAAAGAGTTACCTTGAATTCCCAATGCTGAGAAAGCAGAAATTATGATCTGTTGTACCATTTCAGGTGTAATAGAAGTGGCAGAAGTAGAGACGGGAGTATTTGACACGTTTGGAGAAGTGACCACAGCTTCTGTGGTAGCCTGATATGCGGTATTTTTCCTGCGGGGTGGACGAATAGAGCAATCTTTGATGATATGTCCCAGCTTCTTGCAATAACTGCATACCTTATTAGGGCAATGCTGCGCAATGTGACCGTAATTCTTGCAAGAATAACACTGTGTGGCACTCATATCTCTAGGATGAGGTTTAGCTTGAGTGACATAAGCAACAGGAGTGTGACCTTGTTCCAAGGTAGCCTGGGTAAGTAGACGCTGCTCTTCACGAAGTAGTTCCCGAAGGCAAACTTCCAGAGACGGAACTGGATTCCTATTCATTAAAGAGGAGCGAGTGTTCTCAAACTCGGAGCGCAGTTTCATCAAGAACTGCCTGCGCTGCCGTGCTTGTAACATATCCCGAAGAGGCTCAACAGCAGTTTCAGGGACGTCAACGAGACATAAGTCGATATATTCAGTCCAAAGCTCTAAAAGACTGGAATAGTATTGCTGAACAGTTAAGGAACCTTGTTGGAAGTTAGAAATATCCAACTCCAACTGAAATTGATGGGCTGCATTATCCTGATGATAAACTTGTCGTAGATAAGCCCACATGGCTTTAGCTGTGCGATGGGGGCGTAGGTTAAGAATAATATGGGGATCGAGTGACCCTAATATCCAACTGCGAATTTGAGCATCTTTCACCTCCCAGGTTGCATCCCGAGTGGCAGAATTCTGTGTGGAAGAGTCATCCACGTGAGCCCACAAATCCTTTCCTTTCAGAAAGGTTTCAAATTGAAACGCCCAAGTAACATAGTTCTTGCCATCAAATCGAACACACAAGTTTTCTAATTTATCCATGATAACAAGAGAACAGAATAAATCTGAGAAGGAAATGTGTTGATCTGAGATAGAAGATGGCTGGAACTAAGTGCTGAGATGACAGAATCTGAGAGGAAACCCTAGGGTTTGTGTTTAAAAAAAAAAAAATCTGCGACGTCGACCAAGAACTCCAAGAACAGACCCAACTGAATTTTAGGGTTTGCTGAAAAAAATGCTTATGGCTCTGATACCATGTCACTAATTTTACCAGAAATGATAAACTCAGGAACTAAGTAAAATCAGGAACTAAGAACTGGGAATGCTGGAAAGCTTGAGCTGCCCTGCTCAGCAGTTTATTTACACTTATATAGGCAACATGTGAATATATGTACAAGGAAACAAATCAGGGGATTCTTACAATTAATGCAAGATATCCCTGCACTCAAAGCCAAATAAAATCTTCCTATAATTACAAAGATTCAATAAGATACAAAGATATTTTTCTACTGATTCTCTGATTGACAAAGAGGAGCCAATAGAATTCCTAAGTTCCTAACCGGAAAGGATCCTTGTTGAAAGTCTACCATTTGGAGTATAAATGGTAGTTGATTAGCAATACTCCCACCTACAAAGATATTGGACTTTTCATGGTTGACCATAAGGCCAGAAACCTTACCATAGTCATGTAATGCATCGACATATATCTTTACAGAAGTAGGATCCCCTTTAGAAAATAACATCAAATCATCTGCATATGCCAAATGTGAAATCTTTAGTTTGGAGCACAAAGGATGATAGTTAAAAGCTAGGAGTTGAGGTCCTAATGTCTAGCATCCGAGAGAAGTACTCCAAACATAAAACAAACAACATTGGGGACATGGGATCCCCTTGTCTTAAACCTCTTTTCCCTTTAAACCATCCATGGAGTACACCATTAATGGATATAGAAAAGGAAGAGGTTGTGACACATTCCATAATCCAATTTACAAACATGTTGGGCAGCCCCTTTCCCCTTAACACCTTATCAAGAAAATCCCAAGAAATAGTATCATAAGCCTTCCTAAGATCAACCTTAATCATACATCTAGGTGTGACCCTTTTTCTAACATATCCCCTCACTAGTTCCTGTGCAAGAAAAATGTTACCAACCATTAGCCTACCATCAACAAAGGCACCTTGTGAGGGGTTAACCACACTAGGGAGACACGGTCCAAGCCTAGATGCAAGAATCTTGGTAATGATCTTATAAGTCACATTTTTACAAGAGATAGGTCTAAAGTCAAAAATCAAAGGTGAGTGAGTTGTTTTAGGAACGAGTGCTACCACAGTATGGTTGACCTGTTTAAGCATAGTCTCAGACTCAAAAAACTCCCTCACAGCTGCACACACATCCTCCCAACTATACTCCAATTTGATTTGAAGAAAGCTGATGAGTAACCATCCGGTCCTGGTGCCTTATCATTTCATAATCAAACAAGGCTTGTTTGGTTTCCAAATCAGACACATGTTTAACTAAGTCATCAGCCAGTGTTGGATCTATAGTGTTTGCCGAGGCAATCACATTAATATCAAAGTCAAGAGATGGTTGTGAAGTGCCAAAAAGCCCTTGAAAAAAACCAATGAACTCACTTGCTACCCGGTCCATAGACTTGGTGTGAGATCTATTAAGACTCGGGGTTCCATCCAAAAGGTCAATCTGATAGGAGGAACAACCCAAAGCCTTATATAGTGTTTAATTGTTTTATAGCTTTCCGGTGTGGGACAAATGCTTTAACACGCCCCCTCGGTCCGAACTGGGCTGGACAATATAGGGGTGTATAAACGGGTCAAACAAACCCTTAATAAGCTACCCTTAATCATGGGTGCTAAACAACCCGTCAAACCATAACCGGAATTGGCTCTGATACCATGTTAAGACTCGAGGTTCCATAAAAAAAGGTCAACCTGATAGGAGGAGTAGCCTAAAGCTTTATATAGTGTTTAATTATTTTATAGCTTTCCGGTGTGGGACAAATGCTTTAAGAATGGACAGCCTGAATCAAATGGACAACCTTGCCTTCTATTTTAGATAGGCTTCCTCGGCCTCCTAAAGAAAAAGTGTTCTTTTCTTAGCTACGACAAGTCCTCTTTTAGAGCATCATCATAAGGAGATAAAACAAGGATCCCATATTATAGCTATTGGGCCTCCCCTATTTTATCAAAGTTTGTAACAAAACTCCAATTAGGAAGCCTAAATTGCATAAAATATTGCATAAAATTGGAAAAACTAGTAATTGACATTTTTGTTTCAAGAAGACAAAAGATGCGTACCTTATTTACTTTTATGAAATTAAGTATTGTGTTTTGTTTTGAGGCTTGATTCAGCCCCCTTACATTCCAAGTTGTAACTATCATGAATGTGCTTTGCCCCTCCCTACTTTCCTCCTATACGGCCTCTCCCTTTCTCTTTCTCTTTGTATCCTCTCTCGGTAGGCATCACATTCTCTATATCTAGCAAGAACAATTCATAACCATGTGACATAAAAAGAGTAGAGAATACATACCCTTCATCCGTATGTGTAACCCCGGGGATAGACAGTAGGCATGAAGTTGTGAAAGTGATCCCTTTTCTCCCCAAAGATTCCTCCATGCAAAGGTAGTTGTCCAATCTTGTCATTTCTTCCTTAACATCATCACAATGCAACAAATGTATCCTTGGGTGGCCCTCCTTTTGGAACTCGATCTTTGTAATAACCTCATCTAGGTAGGCCTCTTTGATGTCCCTCACAATTCTTGTGGTCCTCCTTTTGAACTTCCTCAAATCCATGAGTTTGTTACCATTCCCCATAAGATACCCATCCTCATAATACCTCCTAAGGTATCCTAAGGTAGTGTCTATAGACACCCTTCATGAATAAGTAAAGACATACCCCTTCTTATTCTTTTTCACTCCCGGAAGTTTTTCCAAACATGTTTTGGTAAAGTACACCTCGGGTTGGGTGCTATCCACCTCCTTAAGAAAATGGTTCAACCGAATAGTAGTTTCGGCCACATCATCAAAGTGTGCTACTTTGATAGTAGGTGTGAGTACCTCATCCGTTTCCATATCTATAATGACTTCATCATCATATATGTCTTTGAAAGTTTTGATGATCCTTGATTGTTCATCTTCTTCCTCTTCCCGAGAAGTCTCATATCCGGATGATATCTCCCCAACTTCTCTTGGTTGTTTCTTCTTCTTTGGCCTTCTCTTCTTTTTGAGCCGGGCAACCTTGATGAAAGGATGTTCATCCTTTGGCTTTGCCTTTGTCGCGGCATTAGGCCTAGTTTCCACACTCAATGCCGCGTCATTTGATGTCCTTGCCTCTTTTGCCACGACATCAGCCCCTTTTGCCCTCTTGTCATCCTCTTCTTTCTTCTTATCTTCCCTCTCTTTCTTCTCTATTGCCGCTATGGTTTTGCACGTGAATGCATGGTGGCCATAAGCTTTGCAATGGAAGCAAAGTTTAGGAAAGTCTCATATATGATCTTTTGAAAATGGAATCTCCCATTTGGTAATCTAACTTTCAAAGTTAGAGGTGGAGGTTTAGAAGCATCCAATTCTATGAGAACTCATGCATACCGTAATATAGCCCTTTCTTGGGTTACCCTATCTGTGGTTAGGGGTACCCCAACCCGTGAGGCAATCTCACTAATCACTTCCTCTTCCCATATTTGCATTGGGAGGTTAGGAAACTTCACCCAAATTGGAACTTTTAAGAACTCATCACTTTAAAAAGAGAAGTCTTCCGAAAGTGTTTTAAGGTAGATGGACTTTCCAAACAAGGAGTAGGGACCCTCCATAAGCACCTTTGATCTAGCCTCCTCACTTTGAAACTTGAAAATGACCCAACCCTTATCATGGGTTCTCACTTTGCATTGCACTCCCCATTTGGATACTAACTCTTGAATAGGTTTGAAACCGGGGTATCTACCCGCAAAGTAGCCACTAGGCAATGGCCCCAAATCTCAACAATAGATGGCATAATCCTCTTATGCAAGTCTACAAAGTCTCCCACGGGCTCAATATACCTTACTTTCATACCTTTACTTGGTTCCATCTTGTCTTGGAACAAAGAAGTCCACGGTTTTGCCACTTCTTTTTCTCTTCCATCCTAAATATCATCCTTCTTTGCATGGTTGTCCTCATGGTTAACTTCATGGTTTGAGGAGGTTTCATCATCCAACATGACTTGAATATGTTCAATGGCCTCATGACCTTGGGGTACCAAGGAAATAATAGTACCCCCTCCATCATTAGAAATCCCCCTCAATAGGATCCTTGCCCACAGCCAAAGATGAGTCTCCTTCATCCTTCTTTTCATTTTCAATAGGAGTAGTTTCCTTTGAGTCATTGTTGGTTACCTCCTCATTTGTAGTTTCCAAAGAGGTGGAGTCTTCCTTTGTTGGTGTGTAACCATCATCCTCCCTCTTGGAATCATCTTCATCTGCAGAGGGGTCCTTGATTTCCTTGGCTTTCCCACTCTCCTTTGCATTCTTCTTAGCTTGGAGTCTAAGGGAGGTCTTTGTTGCCGTAGGTGTTCCCTTGAGCTTACTCGAACGTGAAGGTACCCATCGAAGAAGATGATGAATCATAACCTTCTTCCACAAATGAGCTCGGATGGAGACAAAATTTATGTGAGGAGGTTCGCCTAGGTGAGGCTAACCCCAAACATACCTTAAAATCCTTCCCAAAGCTATAGATTTGTGTAGATCTTGTTAGTTCCAAAAGTCAACTGTGAATAGTGTTTTTGTATTTCGCTTACAGGCGACGACCTAGCTATAGCGATATCCATATTTCGCTTCATGTCATGTGATGCGACTAAGTGATACTGTTGGCCGTTACGCGCCTACCATAGCACTCTCCTCCTTTATCCTTGCTTGGGACAGGCATGATACCAAAAATGATCTCATAGTGGAGTTAAGAACCACACAAATATCTAACAAAAATAGTAAACAAGAGGTAATCAAAAGAGCAAATCCAGCTCACAAATCCGAGAGCTGAAAAGGAGAGGAGTACAGAATTAGGAAATTTGAGAGTGACTTGCTCTCCAAGTTCTAACAAACTACCAGCAGCATGTTATGCATCAGCCTAATAAGTAGTTTTAAATAAGGGGGTTAGGGGAGTTAAATAGCTTATTAAGTGCCTATAGCTTATTTAGTTGTCTATTTAGTCCCTGCGTGGACTTTTGCTATAAATAGAAGCTGGGGTAGCCATAATAGGCAGACTATTATTTTGAATTGTGTGTTGCCTTGTTGCCTAAGAAGTCCCTGTCCCTTGTTACCTACGGTTTACCTTCTTCATCAATAAACATATTCCCTTATCATTTTATCAGATTTGTGTGTTCTTCCATTACTGTTGGACTGAACAATTACCAGGTTCCTAACATTGGTATCAGAGCATTAGCTCCTGGATAGGATTTGAAGTGCGACTACTGCAGAACTATCGTTTCAGAGGTGGAAGATCAAGAGGAGAGAGAAAATGGAAGATCGAAGGGATACCTTGGGGATGGAGTTGAAGACGGCGAAGGCAAACCTCACAGCTTCTATGACAGCGATGAAGGAAGACATTCGCAGAGATCGCGAATCTCAAAACCGGCCTTCTACGTACCCTAGTTTATCGCCAAATGCGCAGGTTTCCTCTCACCTCCGATCAACATCGCAATCCAGTTCCCCCAGATCGCAGTCGCAGAGATCGACGCTCACATATCATTCCAGTTCACAATCGCGAACTTCATCTTCCCGTTCGCAGACTTCATCTCTAGTTTCGCACAGTTCCCCGTCACCAACAGCGTCATCTCCCAATTCATTGCGAACTGTTTCTACTAGCAGATCTTCACCTCCCTTGCAATCAGCTTCACAACGAGCCAACTCTCAACATCAACGAACAAAGGAAACAAGGGATTCTGAGCGTCTAGCGGTATCAGAAGGTAATTATCATCATTCTCGCTCTAGTATGGGTCGGGATAGCGGTAGAAGAGATATTCGTACTGGAAGTAAGGTTGAATTACCGTTGTTTAACGGAGATAAAGTAGACAAATGGATAGTTAAGATGGAAGAATACTTCCAACTCAAAGCTACTGCGGAGGAAAGGAAAGTTGAAATAGCAGAAGAAGCTATGGAGGAAGAGGCGTTTGAATGGTTTCAATGGTGGCAATTTCAGACGAGGGAAGATAGTTGGAAGGCTCTGAGGGAATCCATAACTAGGCATTTCCAGCCTACAAGCAGTCTGAAGACAGGGAATCAGTATATGCGATCGCCAAGGATTTCTCTCAGTTCGCAATCCTCTACGCGAACTTCCTCTCTCAGTTCGAAATCGCAGAGTTCGAGACTATCATATCCTTCAAGTTCGCAGGGGTCTTCGCAAGCAATCTCACCTAATTCCTCAGCTTCGTTGCAAGCAGTTTCTCGGAGTTTGCAGGTTCCTTCGCAGACGCGAACTGTCCCTTCCGGTTCGCATGCATCGTCTCTAGGCGAGTACCACTGTTCGCAGGTTTCCTCACTAGCAGGATCTCACAGCTCTCCGTCGATTGGAGTTTCTCACCTTGCGCCAGATTCATCAGCTTCCAGAACCTTCGAGTTGGTCTCATCAAGGAAGGAATCGCAGGGGACTACACCAATGACAATGAACACAGAACTGAAACCGGTGGCAGCATCAGTTACAGAATCAGACCCTGAAGAGGATGTTAATCAATCTACAGGATTTTCATCAGACAATAGGGAAGGCTCCAAGGGGCGTAAATCATATATCATTACCTCTGATGATATGAGTTACTCTAGGACACTGGACTTAAACCTGGAAGATCTTAAATCCTTGATTCATATAGCTCAGAGACCTGGATTGGAGGTTTTAATGGATATGATGTACTGCCCTTCATCACATCTTACTGGGAAAACGCTGAACAATTTCGATAGCTTCAGAATTGATGGCTTTACTTCGATGATGTATAATCAAAATAGTTTGAAGGGAGGGATTACTATGAATTTTAAGGAGTACGTTGGCAATGTTACTGAAGTTGAGGCTGACGTGAATTGGATGCTTGACAAAGATCTCAATCTTAGTCTCTTCCCATATGTCATTACCTCTGGGGAAGAGGTTAGGGGGCTGCATGCAGATTGTATATGTGTTCAAGAGGGAACTGTAGCTTTTCACTACCCATCTCAGATGAATTTTGCTGGTAAAGGGATCCAGGTACTCCATAAAAGAGTTAGGGAGGAAAAAAAGAGTGACAGTGCTCACAGACTTGCTAATAGCAACTGGAGAGAGAATAGTGCTGCTTATATTGAAGATCAGGACCAAGGTTGTGTGAGTGCAGGTGTTGTTTTGGTCTGGAGTGCCTTGGAAAGGAAGTTGTTGCAGGATGTTCCACAGAATATTGCAATTAAAGAATCAGTGTTTACTCAACCTGATGCCAAGCTGGGGATGATAGCAAGGGGTAAAGTCATTACTGTTGACAGTTTTTATGCCATTTTTCAATTTGCAAGTAGCATGAAAGCAAATTTTCATCTACGACATATGTCCGAAATTGTGGTAAAACTGGGAAGGGATAGCTTGAAACCTGGGTTTGAAATTTACCAACTTCTGGTTCTTGATGTTGAAGATGGCAATTTGGTACTTTCTGGAAGTTGGGACCCCTCTGATTCTGGACTGAGAGGGATTGATGAGTTAGTGCTTCCATACCAGTCCGGTGGCATCAGTATGGATCAGGACTTCACTATCCAAGCTGCTGGAAATGATATCTTCAATAGCGAGCGCTTGATGGAATCAACTTTAAAAACAGAAGTTGTTAATAACATCAAAGTTGCTATAGAATTGCTAGATGGAATGAAAAATCTCTATGGAACTTATCAATGGGCAGTCTACACTTATAATTCTCCTATGATGCAATCCAAAGAGGAGACAGATGAGTTGAATACAAGACTAGAAGTGATTAGCTTGCTCAGGGGCCTCTTTGCTATATCCAAATGTGAGATCCGGGAGGTTTCTTATCCAGTATTCATGGAAGTCCTAAAGAGGTCTACTGAGAGAACAGTTCAAGCTCGGATGGGTGTCCTTGTTATAGTTTGTTTGCTATGTGACCCCTTTAGAGATGAAACTCCTCAGAATACGATACTGCTGAATTATGATGAAGATCTGGAACCTTTATATGCTGATATTGGTTACAAGGAAGAGGCTTCAAGTGTAATTCCAGGGAATTTTTATACCCAGTTTCTGCTCCTGTTTGCTGTGAAAGATGTGATGATGAAAGTGAAAGCAATGAAGCTCCTAGATCAGAAACCAAGGAGGTACTGGGAAGGAAGAGGTTCCAGGATGAAGATGAAGTTCAAGATCAAGGCTGTGTCTTATTATCCACCTTGAGGGCAAGGTGGTTATTTAGGGGGGGAGTAATGTTAGGCATCAGCCTAATAAGTAGTTTTAAATAAGGGGGTTAGGGGAGTTAAATAGCTTATTAAGTGCCTATAGCTTATTTAGTTGTCTATTTAGTCCCTGCGTGGACTTTTGCTATAAATAGAAGCTGGGGTAGCCATAATAGGCAGACTATTATTTTGAATTGTGTGTTGCCTTGTTGCCTAAGAAGTCCCTGTCCCTTGTTACCTACGGTTTACCTTCTTCATCAATAAACATATTCCCTTATCATTTTATCAGATCTGTGTGTTCTTCCATTACTGTTGGACTGAACAATTACCAGGTTCCTAACACAGCATGCCTCTCTCTCCTAGTCTCTACCTTTTATGCTCTCCCTCAACAGAATTGCCACCTCAGCTAGCAATTAGTTAATCTATCCTTCCTTTAGTTATATTTCACCTCCGGGCATATAATTTAGAAAAATCCCTATTGGCATTAATAGGAAAAGTATTCGGGACCCTATTAGCATGCCTCTTCATTGCCACTCTGCCACTTTGCCAGCCATAGCATATTTATTTTATTCTTATTGCACTCGTTATTAGCCAGGGGAAAGTTTGGAGGAGGCAGTGAGAAGAGAAACATTGGAGGAAACTGGTATCGAAGTTGGTGAAGTAGATTATCATAGTTCTCAGCCTTGGCCGGGTATGCTCTACTCGTCATATGTTATGAACATTGTTTTCCTTCTAAAATGTATTCCCCTGATTCATTGGATTGAAACTATTTTCCTTTTAAGAGAACTGGGGAGGAGGGTTTGAATGTTTTGTAATCCCTTTCGTCCCAAATAATTTTGTCTTAGCAAAACATAGAAAAAATGTCCCAAAATACTTTCTTATTAGGAGTTGTTTATATGATTTCTCATTTTCTTCCCAGATTTTCCTTATTTTAAAACATTAACATAAATTATTAGTAATTAGAGGTTGATTATCAGGAACCAGAACATATATTGCTCAGTTTATATTGCAAAATGCTTGGCTTTTGTTATTTAGAAAACATGGTAGAGGGAAGGTGCAGTCAGTCCGTGCAATTTTTGACTCGATTTTCACTATGGGTCATTCGGAAACAATCTCTATGTGCTTTAGTACCAGGGGGTAAGGCTGTGTACATCCGACCCCCCTTACCCCACCGTAGGTGGGACTTACCGCACCGTAGGTGGGAGCCTTTGCAGCGCTGGGGTGATGATGATGATGGAAGAGGTTCACCATGTTTATTTGTAAAGGGACATATTTTGACAGAAGAGTTGATGGTTCCTAATCCTAATTTGATATTCCTTTCCTAATATAACCCCTCCTGAATGCTATCCTGAGTTGAGCTGCAGAAGTCATATTAAATTTACTCATAGAACTGTTCTACTTAATTAGCATAGGCTGCATGGATGAACAGTTTTATCCTTGTGGTTCAGACAAGATAAGCATGATTTGTGTGAATAACACTAAGCTTACTCCTTGCTTAGACTATACATTGTTATGCACAATATATCTTAAACCTGCACTTATTCCACTCATTTATTGCAGTTGGACCCAGCAGTATGCCATGCCAACTAATGGTCGGATTCTTTGCATATGCTAAATCATTTGATGTTGAAGTGGACAAGGAAGAATTGGAAGGTAATTTTGTTACTTTGCCCTGCATACGAGTTGGTTTGTTTCTTATCGAGTGAAGAAGACCGTTTTTATGTATCTATTTATAGATGCCCAATGGCACAGCAGAGAAGATGTGAAGAAGGCTCTGACTTATGCGGAGTACTACAAGTCCCAAAAGACAAATGCAGCAAAAGTAGATCAAATGTGCAAGGGCGTTGAGAATCAACAACAGAACTTATCGGCGAGCTATAATGTTGAAAGTGGGGAGCTTACTACTATGTTTGTCCCTGGCCCCTATGCGATCGCCCATCATCTCATCTCCTCCTGGGCTAATAATAAGGTTGGCAGCGGCAACGAAACACAGCCCAATCAGCAGCAAACTGCTTCTCTTCCAAAGTTGTAGCCACTTTCTTAAACCAGAAACTCCTTAGAGCATCATAGTGTTACAACCCTGCCAGTTTCAAAGCTAGTGCGGGCTGCAGGCAGATGGGGAACTGGTTAAAAACCGGACCAAACGAGTTGGACCAGCGATTTTTTCTGTTCAGTAGGTTTGCACAGAATGGTGAATTTTGTCACATGTTCCTGTCATGGGGTTCATTATTATTTATTTATTTCACATATACACATAATACTTTGTATTGTATGAATAATAAAATCTTTTGGGTTGAAACTTGAAACACAACACAATGCGCATAACTTAGACTGGTATTATGTTTTGTTTTCATTTTGAACACGACAAATATGTATGGTTTTGTTGTTTATATGAATACTCTTAACTAGTTTCGAGTGTTAATAATGTTATGGGTATATATGTACATTATAACATGTAATAATAGTAGTAATGTTATTATTATTATTGGGAAGTATGGATGGAGTGGGACAGGTCGGCCCGACCGGGGGCAGGCCCGATCCCGACACTGTTTAGTCCCGGCCCAGCCTGGTCCTCTTTAGGCCCGGAGCCCGGCCTAGTCCCGTCCACCTGCTATTAGGGCAGGCTTCGGGCTCAAATTTTAAGGCTCGACCCGGAAGAAGCCGGCTCGGGCTCGGACCCGATTGCATTATTTTTTTAATTTGTTGCTTAGGCCCGTCTTGGCCTGGGACTAGAGGAGGCTAATTCTTCGGCCTATACTATGCATCCAGGAGGTATTGGGATGTATCGAGACTTGAAAGAAGGTTACTGGTGGTCAGGTGTGAAAAGGGACACGCAGAGTATGTCAGTCGATGTCTTACTTGTCAGCAAGTTAAGACAGAACATCAGCACCCGGCAATGCCTTACCATGCAGAATGGAAGTGAGAACATGTGACCATGGATTTCGTGGTAGGGCAACCATGGACGGTGAACAACTACGATGTGGTTTGGATAGTGGTTGACAGGCTTACCAAGAGTGCACACTTCTTGCCTATCAATATTACTTATCCTCTTGAAAGGTTGGCCAAACTATACATGGAGGAGATCGTGAGTGATAAGTCCGTATTTAGAAACGCATTCGATGCGTGTTTAGATCGGCTTTTGATGGTTTCCCTAATTATTTTGTGTCACAAGTCTAATTTTTAGCTCAAGTCATAGTTACCGGGTGTTGGTTCGAATTTTGTATTGTTTGGAGTCAAAATCGGGGAATTTAAGCCCGACACTGGCATTTGAGAAGCAATCAGGATGAGCCAAGATACATTCAAGAGATAATTGAGAGCTTTGGAGGTCACCGGGAGGTTCACGATGAAGATTTGATGACAAAAGAGCTCTAGAATTGGCTACGGGATCAAAAGAAGACGAACAGAGCTTGAAAACGGCGATCAGGATGACCTTCTGTTAATCGTTCAAACATATCTTTTTGTAGAAACATTCAAAGGACATGAATCAAGTTCCATATGAAAACCAACTTCAAGGGCTACAAATCATATGAAGACGCTATTGTGAGAATCTGAGAGGATCGAGGTGAAAACAGACGAAGAAGTTAGATGATTGTTGTTGCGATTTCAGAATGCGACCTTCTACCATTTTATTGATATCTTTTGATTGGATGATTCAAATCTAGTTTTGCAAGTTGTGGTGGATAGATGACTTCATTATCTACAACTTTCATGGAGGAAGCATCGTCAAATTCGGAAGTTTCACACACGCCGTGCGTAGAGGAACGCACGTCGTGCATCCGATGCTGAAATTCGAAGAACTCACTACCAGTCACGCACGGCCGTGCGTGGCACCATTTACGAAAATATGTTCCGGACGCACTGGGGGACGCACGTCGTGTGTGCGCTCCCGGTGTTCTATTTCAGCCAGAATTGCTCCGTTTTTTCTATTTAAACAGCCTGTAAACTCCCATTTTCAAGGGGAGCTTAGAGAGAGTGCCTAGCACGAAATTTAGAGAGCTTTTAAGCCTTGTTCATAATGTTTTGGATTCTTTGTAAGTCCCGTCTTTGTATTTAACGACAATTAATTATTTCTTTTCTAATTCTATTGATTTTTCAATTATGAATTGTGAGTAGTTTTAATTAGGGATTTGGGATTGATGAAGGGGTTGATCGTGATGTATGGCTAGTTTCTTGATGGATTATTTGTATGAATCTTTATTTGATTTGTGTTTGAATAATCGAATTGATATCTCTTGTAACCTAGAACAGCTGCTAGGATGATAATTAAAGAGGCATGAGATGAACTCATTCAGGGAACCATGCTCAATCAGATTTCTGGCAGATTTTCTGTGCTAACCTTTCGGGAATATTAAAGAGGCATGAGATGAACTCATTCAATTCAATTTCTGGAGGAATTCCTTACCCTCAAACCTCCATGGAATATTCACCATATAAGTCTTACCCTCCGTACACTCATAATCAATATTATTCTCCTCACCAATATTACTCTTTTACACCACAAAATAATCAGTTTTCTTATCCATACCCTCCAACCACGCAACCCTTCCAATCTCAATCCCCTCATCATTGTGCTTATTCACAATATCCTAGAGCAAAACCAGGCTTCATTCTTGAATATCTTGTTCAAACTAAAAGTCCCGAGGAATTGGCTGATTGTTTTCCTAAAAATAGCATTTGTTCCTTTTGTGGAGGAGGTCACCATTTATGTCTTTGCCTCATTCCTCCATATGACCATCCTTATCAGACAACTACACATCCCACTTCTTCCTCCCCACACTTTATGAACACAAATGTTCCAGTCATTCCGACATCCTTGCCGGGTAATGAGCCACATAATCAATTGGAGGAGGTGGAACATAAGATGCCCGAGTGGAAGCAAACCCACATCAACCTGGAAGAAACACTCAAGAAGGCTATGCAAACGACTGCAACATGTTTTCAGACCATACAGAATCAATTGGATCAACTGATAAACGCCCTTTCTGAGGAGTCTGAGAGATCCCATCCTAGCGACACTGAATCCAATCAGAGTGAACAAGTCTAGGTGTTCACACATGCTGATGGGAAGCACCTTGAGGGAACTGATCACAATAAAGAAGTGTCTCTCCCCGTGAAAGAAGAACCATCATATAGTGACAACATCATCCGAGAAGACATTGATAAGAACGGTGTTAACGAGAGTTGAGATGCTCACATGGGGAGTGATACAGAGTCCAGAGGAGGTGTTTTGAATGTTCATAATGTTTATGAGGAAGAAGAAGACTTTTCTATGGTGCAGTTCGCTTACGGTGTTACTCCTAATCCTTGCTTTGAAACATAATTTGAGCTTCCAGTGATACCTAGAGTAATCAAAGTTTTGACTCATGTCCTCTGTCTACCCAAAGAGGATGTGAGTTTCATCCTTCGCTTCTGTGGTGATGAGGGTTATGAAGACCATGTGCTGCCTACGTGTACTAAAGAATTTAAAGGTCTGCGCCACTTAATGGCATTTGTGGAGCGAAAGTTAGATGATTTGAAAATTAGTGCACCATTACAGTCTTTGTTATTTGAGAGCCTATGAGGTATCGTCGGGCACACGATGTTAAAAATAGCGCTTCTCGGAAGGCAACCCGAGCTTATTTTTGCGTTGTTTTTGTTTTTGTTTTTTGTTTGTTGTTTGGTTGTTTTGCTTTGTGTTTTTGTTGCAGCTCATAGTTTTTCGTTGGGATGATTTGCCGAGGATTACTTGACTCAGTTTAGTTCTACACAGATCAACGCCCTTAGGGAAGTTTTCATGATCATTCTGTTTGCCTGTGTTAATTTTTGACTTGAGTTAATGTGAGCACACGTGACCCTTTCCTCTTTACCCCCTTGTGCATAATGCATTTTTTGTCATCGAGGGCGATGCCAAAGTTCAAGTGTGGGGTGAATTGGGTATTCGGGCAGTAGTTGTTGCGTGAATTGGTCTAAATAATATGTATATGGTGGTGGATATTCTAATTGGGCCACAGAAAAGGCATATGGTTGACCGGTTGGTCAAACGAGGCCCCATTACCGGTATCGATAATTTATCAGATAACAGCCTGGAATGAATTTCGGGGACTTCGAAATTAAAGTTGGGGAATGTATACGCATTCTAAAGGCCCATAGTGATTGGGAACAAGACATATATTTTATTTGGTCCAATAAAATAAAATATAATTAAAACAATACGAGAAATACAACTTTCGAGATCAATTGTACATTTCGGGACACATTAATAGGCCCAAAGATTTACCCGCTCAGGCCTATTTTGGTGATTTATTTGGGATTCCCTCTCTTAGGTTCATTTAATTGTTGTTTTATTGGGTAAGATTTGGTCCCCCCCAATTTTCTTTTTATTTTTCTGCTTTATTTTTCTGTGTTTTGTTTATCGGGTAAGGTCTAGCCCCCCGGATGCTTTTCAGCTTTCGTGTATTTTTTGAGGGTATGCCCTCTTGAAGAGGTTTTGGTCTAATCCCCCCTGCTTTGTACCTTCCTTATTTTTAATAAAATCTGGCAAATGTTCCCCGACATTTGCCCCACTGATTTTGGTGGTTTGCTTTTCGGGTTAAAAAAATACTACTTCTCCGTTCTCTAATATTGTCTCGTCTCTTTCTAGAACCATCTCACCAAGATATACCATATTGAATAAGAAAAATTGACAAGAATAATCTCATCTTTTAATGGTCTTCTCATAATAATCTCACCTTTACATAATCTCAGAATAATCCTACCTATGCACCTCATCTTTTTTCATTGGACCCTAACTTGTTGATAACCTACTATACCAGGTTTTTTACCCTTTCTTTGAAAATCTTATATAAATTATCTCATCTTTATAAAGATATACGGAGTAATAAAAAAGTGAAATATGAGATTATTTATATGATTTTCAAAGAAAGGGTAAAAAACCTAGTATAGACGTATAGTAGGTCATCAACAAGTCAGAGTCCAATGAAAGAAAATGTGGTGCAAATGTGGGATTATTATAAGATTATGTAAAAGTGAGATTATTATGAGAAGATCACTAAAAGATGAGATTATTTTTGTCAAATTTTCCAATTGAATAAAGTTTGTATGATTTTCTAAATCATTTTTACTTTTGAATTTAATACATATATACAAAAAGAAGAATCAAAGGTCGCTATGAGAACAAGATCTCAAACTCGAATGGATCTTTGAAGATTTGACTAAGGGTTTGGGTATCTTAGGGAATGTGTTTATTACTTTACTTTGGGTTGGGTGGTATTGTTGTTTATTTTAGGTTTCTTTTATTTTTCTTCTTTCACCCTCAATTTCCTTGTACTTTGCTCTTTTTAATAAAGTTTTCTTAAAAAAAACCCCACTATTTTTCTTGTAATAATAGTACCAATAATTTACTTCTGCTTAAAGCAGAAAACCGTTCGCAGGTGGCAGTCCCAGCCAGCAAAGCTTTCACTTCCAGTTTACGTGAATCTCGGAGCTTAGCTACCGTGCGCCACCGCAAAACATTAACATGGCGCTCTTGTTCAAGCGACTAGCAAAGGCCGCGCCGATCGCATTGTCCCAGTCTTTTCGATGCAAATCGAGTAAGTCAAGCTTTGCCGGATTTCGCCTCCCCTTTGGAGCTGTTGCGGCGGTGGCCGGTGGAGCCTCCTACTTTTACTTATTCTCTTCGCCCAATTTGGTAATTTCTCATCTCAGCTTCAGACGGTCTTGATGTTTGCATAAAGAATCGCAAGTACATAAGCTAGAGGGGAAACAAAAATGCCGAGGATTGATTCACGTTGATGCTTTTCTTATTGCTTGATTACATAGACTTTTGGAGTAAATTGTTTTAACGGATTTACATGCAAACACTCTTTGTATTTGTGTTTTGGGACCCTTGTGTAGCGTGTACCTCGGTTTCTATACTGCAAAATGTCTGTTAAATTTCATGCATTCTGTTTCTGTATACATTAATCCATGCCCATTGTTTGTGATTGTGCAATGCAATTGCACCTCATGGCACACCTCAGCTAATTCCTAGACTAAGGCTTACAAAGGCATTGCCTATAGCGCTGAGTGTGACTTGCACAATATTGCAGTGTGGCGTACTCAATATTGCATACACAATAAGGCACCTGGAGGCGTATGCAATAGGACTATAGGAGGTCAGGGTGTAAGAATATTATTTGGGCCCACGTGGCCCACAATTTAATATTTACAATTAATATGTTCCACGATTATGATCCCTATTTCAAACCACTACGTAGTAATGATTCAATTTCTCAGTCATCAATCTAATACAACAACAACAACATCCAAGCTTTAGTCTCAAAAACCTTAGTAGAATGATGGAAAATAAAAAAAAAATAGCATTTAATTTGACAGAGACTGTGTATAAAAAACTGCATGATCACATCCCACGTTTGTAAGTACTTAGTATTCACCGCATCTATGTTCACCAGGCCTACATTAATTAAGTCATTAAGTTATACTTTTATCATTTAATTTGATAATTCCATCTGAGTTTGTGATCTGAATTTCTCTTTCATTCTTGTACAAAAAATAGAGCTAATCATTTTAACATTTTAGTTTTTTTAAATGCAGGCATATTTGGACGAAATCAACGAAGATTTAGGTCCTAAAACAGGTAAACATCTTTCTCTGGTCCTTTTTTTGACATTTTTGGAAGTGTGATTTTACTCACTAAAATGGATTTTCGTAGGGTTCAAATTTGGATTGAACTTGGGCGGACCCTTTATTCTTAATTAATAACCATGTCAGCAAGTATCTATTTTACTTCCTGTCTCTGGTGAAAAAGTGCTAGTTATTGGATCCTGTTTCAGTAGGAAATTAACTAGATACAGTTATACAGAATACTATTGTTCTACTAACTATTTTTATTTATTTCAGCTCTTAATCCTAACCAGTGGATTGAATTTGAGCTGAAAGACAGAGCACAGGTCAGCCATAATACTCATCTGTTCAGGTTAGTCAGTTTTTAGACCAATTCAATAATTCAACAAGGGTGTTATTCACCCATGCACTTAATAGTTAGGGAATGGAGGTGAACTGCAGATAATCAGAGCTAATTTTCATGTTCATAAATCATATTTTAAAAAATTATTCAATACCATTATAACTAGTGAAAGCTGTTATCCTGGAACATAATGATGTGTCAATTAGTTTACTTAAGCCATCCTACAGGATTTAATTGTTGTTTTAAGAAAAGGCTTTTGTTGTCAATTTTTTTCCACTGTCCAATTTGATCAGTGTTCTATGTATTCTAGTGATGTTTCTGAGTAGATATATGTGTGGCAATGTGAGATTGTACATACACTATTGACCTATAGGGTTTCTAGGATATGCCGCTATAGTAGGCTAAATCATGAATTATCTGCTCCAGCTGTGTATATTTATGTTCTAGTTTGTGGTATGGTCAATTGATATACTGTATGAGCCATGAGGAACATCTGACTATTTGTGGTGTATCCCCTTAATTTCTAGGTTTTCATGCAATCCTAGTGAAAAGCTGGGCCTGGATGTTGCATCATGCATCATTACAAGGTAAGCGCAACAATGAGATTGATTTCTGTGTGACCATTCCACTATTCTAGACAACAAATGACCGTCTTCGCCTTTTCTTATCCGATGTGTTAACATTATAGAGCACCAATTGGACATCATGATGCTGAAGGAAAACCAAAATATGTCATCCGCCCGTAAGTCTTGGTTTCTCACTAACAATTTTTGTCTTATTGAACTGCCTCCGTCCCATATTGGTTGTCTTGTTTTAGTTTGGCACAATTACTAATAAAATGGTTGAAAAGTAAAAGTTGTGGTTGAGATTTGAGTAGAATTAAGTGAAATGATATGGAACACATTTTTCTTGCCAAAAAGGAAACATAACATTCATTTCGAGACAACCAACTAAGAAAGTAAGACAACCAAAATGGGACAGAGAGAGTATTAGACTGTTAGTTACATTGTCTTGTTTTCTTTGGCACATTTATGATGATACGCGGAACATGCCAAACCAAAAACAGTGTTAATACCTCTTCCTACCACCTGTCGCCCAAAGCATCCTTTCAGAATATTTGTGATCTTTGTCTTTAGGATTTAGAACTCAATGTATATGGTGTACATCGGAAGTAATATGAGAAATTTATCTAAGTAGGAGTAAAACATAAGCTGTCATAGTTGTCATGGCATATGTTGGCAATAATGGCGGTGAGCCACTTTGCCGTGGCGGTGGCACATTTATGGCGTCGCAATGTGAAAAAATACAAATATGAACTATAGCTAATACAGTTTTATGATTCAACCATCGATAAGCGAGTAGAAGAGTTAAATAACTAAGTTTTCACCAAAGTAAACACTAGTGCAAGTTTAAATGGTATAAAAATAGTTTAACCTGAAAAATGGCTTAAACATCACCTCAACACTTTTGGAAGACAAATACTTCCTCCATCCCACAATTAAGTGCCTAGTTTGACCCACATGTTTTTACGTAAAATAATTTTTATTGACATTCCAATTGTGCCCATCCTCAAAAGTACGATAGAGAAAACTATCATAGGAGTAAAAAAGTATTTTACCACTCAAATGTTACCAACAAGAGAAGTGGGAACTTGATTTTTGAACATCCCAAAAAGGAAAGTGAGAACCTAATTGTGGTACAGAGGGAGTAAATGTTTAGTTTAATTTTTTTTCTAAAAATGTGACTAACATTTGTTTTAGTTAATTTAAATTCCTTTTCTCTCTAACCCCTACCTAACTACCCTGCCCCACTGCCGCTGGCAACCACCGCAAAAAGTCGCCCGAAAAAGTTTTCTTGAAAGGTTATGATTTTTCCGATTTTTTCAAGTCACAAATGACACTGGTGACGGCGTCAGTGACACCGACAGTAACTGATAGTGACATAATAAACCGATATGACTTTCATATTTTTCTAATTTATTACCTTTAGTCACGTGTTTGTCCATATGTAAAGTATTCCCTTTAAGGGAAAACAAGTTCAAGTCTTCCCAAATAGTTGAGTTTGTAGTTCAAAGGAATATTTGAGGACTAGATTATAAAATTTATATATTACGAATAGGAAGTAGAAACATTTGAGAACTAGGATGGAAAATATATCTATTATGGATAGGAAGTAGAAGCATTTGAGAACTAGGGCACTAGGCTGTAAAATATATCTCTATTGTGGACAGGAAGTTGAATTATTTGAGAATTATATTGAAATAAATCTATGTATGTGAGTCTGTGACTATGTCTCGCACGCTTGCAAAAGACCTAGTAACATGGAAATATTTGAGGACTTGATAAAATAAATCCTTGGACAGTTGGACTGAAACACAGAAAGACGGAAAAGGTTGCCTCCCTCTTTCGGATGCTGACACTTCATTGCTTTTCTTTTTCTATGATTTTAATGTGCCAAATCCCCTCATGATATACAATTTCCGCACGTTAGGCCATTGTGATTTAAAAAATGTGTCAAACCCTCCTATGTTATAATCTTGCACATAGCACTCTCTGAAATAACAAATTTGTCAATGTCTCTAAATTATACCAAATACTAATCACTTTTCTTTTATTCGACATTTAAATTTGTTTTTCCAAGATGTGTTTTGCATGATTAATTATAACATCAGGGGGTTTGATGCATTTTTTAGATTACAAGGGGCTAATGCGCATAATTTATATATCACGATATGGTTGATGCAGTAACCCCTTTTCTGTTTCCTTCGAACTGCCAAGACAACCCGTTACCCAACCATACACATCGTCTTCTCGTTTGAGTAGATGGACACAGCGCTTCGATCCAGTGATTCAACAGACAGAATAATCTGCCTACAATAACTGTGTGGTGATGACACAGAAATGGAGCTGCCACATGTACGCTGGTCGCCATGAAGCATTTCTCATCAAGCTGTATAAAATAAGATAGTTACACAGTTTTTCTTAAAAGAAAAAAGACCAAATTCGGTCATAATTACAAAAGTCATCCAAAATGTAACACCATTGACCACTTGGCATTGCTAATGAACACCCGCCACCATTGGCAATTACCACCCACGTCCCCACCGCCGCCATTGAACCCACCGCCACCAGCGACTACTGTGCTGTCCACCATGGTTCTCACTGACATCCCTTCATTGCTGCCATCTCCACTATTGTTTTTACACATTCACAATAATGATACTGTCACTGACCTCAAAGTGTATTCATCATCAACAGAAAACTGTTATTGACCTATAACTCTATAAACCAGCCAGAAGCATAGACAGTGAAATACGATAGTATATTAAAATGATTGTAGGAATATGCTTTGGGATATTTTAGGAATATATTTTATGATATTATTATTGTATTATTGTATAGAATCTTATAGGAATATTCCATCTTTGTAATGTATATTTATATGGACTTGAACCCTCCAATAAAATATGCAGAAAATCTTTCCCCTCTCATTAGTAATCTATCTTTAATGCTATTAAAAGACAGTATCCCTGAAATTAACAAAAAGAAAGTCACTGACCTTTAGATTCAACCTAAAATCGACAGTAGCTCCACTGGCATTAACCTCCGCTGCTAAAATTGACATGAGAATAATCCAATCTCGTTGGGTGTGTCCCTAAAGGGAACTGTAACACTGACCTCAGCTGTAAAATGAACGAAATATAGCCACTGACCGCAAGCAGAGCAACCTGCCTTTGTCACCATTCAAGAGGGACAGAGATACTGATATGGACACCACCCTTCCGGTGAGATTTCAGAGTTAGGTTGATTAAGGCGCTTTGAGGAATTGGGGGGGGGGGTTATGTGTAAAGGAGAGAGAAATTGGTGTTGAAACTTGAAATATACACACCAGATCCCTAAACTGTGACAGAAAGGGTACTTTAGTTTGCTTCTGAATATTTCTCTTTATAGCAACGTATGATTCCTATTTTGAGATGACCCATTTGTGGTCCTATTTTGGAACAAGTTGCGGTTCAATAATATAATGTGCAATTTCTATAACAAGATTGATTTCTTTGTGTCTATTTTATGTAATTATAGCAACACCAAATGAGTAAAACTATTAACTAAAGAAAGGAAAGTCATTCCAGTAAACGATTTGATGAAGAATTATTGCTAAGTGCTTCTGTACATTTCCTATCTTCTATTAAAAGGTCCACATGTTTCTAAGTTCTAACATTGAAGTGCAATGTTTGTTATTATTACATTACCTATAGCACATGATTAGTGTATATTAATATATTTAATAATAGCATGCATATCAACAACATATTAGGAATCTTTCCACATTGCCCGTTAAACACGTGGACCCCAAAATACGTCCACTTGACTCCAAGCTATATATGTTGCGTTTTGTGCTCAGCATTGGTGACGGGCTTTGCGAAATAAATCTCAACATCGACCTCAATAGTCATGGCCTTGACATTGTTGGTGCCTTGGTAGTCTTGGGCTTTACGGCATCAATGATAACCTCAGCTTTGTGGCCTCATCAATAGGCCCTGACATGGGTTTGGTCTGGACAAGGCCAACCATGGCTTTAGTGTGGTAACCGTGGCCCTCCCCGCCATCTCTGGTGTATATTTTGTTAAATAGTTAGCTTATATCTGTTAGTCTTTGTACTAGGGATGATAAAAAAAAACTGCAAACTGAAAATGACTGAAACCAAACGAACAAAACCAAAGCAATCAAAGCCAACCAAACCATCGGCGTGTTAGTTCATGATTTTGAGGTTTACGCATAAAAACTGACCAAAATGAACTAAAACTGACTGAAACTCACACTAACCGGCTGGAAATAACCGAAACTGACTAAAGGTACTCTGGTCAGTTCTCGGTGTTATATTTCTCATAACTAACAGACCAAACTGAAAACCGTCAATGTCGAACCAGCGGACACTCCTAGTTTGTACTATAAGTTCTACTGTTAACCTAGTGCATAATAGCTTTGTGCTTTGGATTGTTTTTTAAAAGAGCACACAAACGAGATCCGTGGTGTTTCCCACTTCCTCCATGGTGACCCGAACACACAACTTATTGGATGTGGGTGGAGGGATTCTCCACCGGAGATATGCCTCCGTTTTAGTTTGGATTCTAAGTATTGGTGCTTTCGTACTTCATTTTGATTTATTCAGTTACTGTTAATGTTATTATTTTTATTATAATAATAATAACAATAATAATAATAATAATAATAATAATAATAATCAAACAAACAACATTACCCCAGTGCCACAAAGGCAGCCTTATGGTGGGGTAACGGGGGTCGGATGTACGCAGCCTTACCCCTGTACTAAAGCACAAAGAGACTGTTTCCGGATGAGTGGATGACCCATGAATTATAATATTAATCAGATTGCCTCAAATTTATCACATAATATGATACTACCAATGCAATGCAATGCAATGCAATGCAATGCAATACGCGTCTTTCCAAAAACAAAGTTTTGGGTGGATGGTAACCTTAAATTTGCATTTTTTCTATTTCTTCTATTATTTCACTCCAAAAAGTTTTTATTTTCCAGTTATACTCCTATATCAGATCCTGATACTAAGGGCTACTTTGACCTCTTGATCAAGGTATATCATATTTCTAATTTCTTACGAATATCTTAGAGTACTACTCATTTGCAATGATAATTCAATTAGTTTACTACTTTACTAGCTAAAAACTATTGCAGGTTTACCCAGAAGGAAAGATGAGTCAACATTTTGCAAGCTTAAAACCTGGAGACAAAGTAGAAGTCAAAGGGTTGGTCAATTACAAATGAACTTCTAATCCTGCAGTGAACTAAGTCAACATATACATTTCCATGACATTTCTGATCTCTTGCAGGCCCATTGAGAAGCTTCGATATAGCCCAAATATGAAGAAACAAATTGGCATGGTAATTGATGGCCTTCATTCTGACATGCTACTCAACCATCACTCATTTGCATTCAGGAGTGTGTAAACACATCAAAATAATTATAATCAAACTTAATGGTTGGATCATTACCAAGCCATTAAGTAGTCAAGGATGATATACATACATGCATTTGCGTATACACATGTGTAAGTGTATTTGTATAGACAAAAAATGGAGCAGTATATGGACCGGCCCTTTACTCTAAATGGCATCTGAGGATATGCTTCTATCACTTTTCTTGTCTCTATCTGTTAACTACGGAGAACTACAGAATCTGTAGATCTATTCAGTGCGGGAATAAAGTTTGGATCTTGCAATGCAGCTGGCATTCAAATTTATACCCAATTTCTATATTGAAACCAGATTGATGATAGCTACAGTGATATAATGCTGTAATTATGTGATCACATTTGTCACATTTTCTCTATCAGCTATTGTGTATTGGCTCAGGTCCTCTATGGCTAATAATTTTTTCAAATAAATATCGAGTTCAGATTACAAAGCTGACTGGATATAGAGTTAAGTATAGATGGTCATAGTTCTTCCATTGATATTTACCCCAAGTTCAATTTTCGCTGTGCAGATTGCAGGGGGCAGTGGCATAACCCCAATGCTCCAGGTCATTGAGGCCATTCTAAAGAACCCTGATGACAACACGCAGGTGAATATACACTAATCAGTTCTTTGTTTCATGTATCATCAAAGCCTTGGTCTGTAAATTGCTTTGTTAAGGGTTTAAGCCAGACCCCTGTTGTTCATCTATTCATAAAAAGGTGAGCATGCCGAATTTTCTTTTCAGTTGCAAAAGATATCTTATTGGACCTTCTATTCTTACAGATCTCATTGGTGTATGCTAATGTGTCCCCTGATGACATACTTCTGAAGAAGAAGCTAGATGTGCTTGCAGCTATACATCCAAATCTGAAGGTACTGGCTGAATCAATTTGGAAACGTTGTTACATCTTTATGCATTTATAATCTAGTGTAATTTTTCCCTTTAATTTTTTATTTTTGTTATGTTTGATTTCATTTCATTTATTATATTTAAGTTTTGGGTTCAAATGTTCAATGCTTAGGTATTCTACACTGTAGATGATCCAACAAAGGATTGGAGAGGAGGCTCTGGTTATATTTCAAAGGACATGGTTGTTAAAGGCTTGCCTTCCCCTAGTGATGATACTCTCGTCCTTGTAAGTGATCTCGCATGGTGGCACTGCTGAGTGCTGACTTGAAGTGTCGAATCGAATTTATCCACCTTCCATTCAAAGATAAATTCACCCATTAAAAATAATAATGGGTTGGATCCAAACAGTCCATCTGTGTGACTGTGTCATACAGATGGATAGCGATCCCTCCATTATTTTCTGAATCCGCAGGATCATTCACATTAACAGATGTTCTAAACCCACCACTCTTTGAATTTTCACATCTATTTATTTGTTTATGATGGTTTATTTCTGCACTGTATCTTTTGTGCATTACTACTCGAGCATCTCTTTGTACAAAAAAAAGTAAAGTGTATTGGATGATTTTTGTTACATGTATCATGGAGGGGTTGAATCTTTCTCAAGAATCTCAACAAACTTTTAATGGATCATGCATGTAATTTCATTAAACAATCCATTATAATGTGAAGGATAACATCATAATGGCTAGCACAATAGTATTTGAACTTTTAGGCAGTTTGGTTGGGGGATTTTGGAGGTAAAGGAAGGGGAGGATTGATATTTTATTTTACTAATTTATCTGAATTTGTTATATGATTAGTTAGATCATGTATTTATATATACTATTTTATCTTCGCTTTATTTCAATTTTTTTCTAAATGTAAAAATAATTTTAAATTTATATATGACCCCTCCCCTGCTCTCTCCTCCGAAATCCCCCAACCAAACTAGCCCTTAGATCTCAAAAAGAGATGCAATGTCCATTTGCATAACTGCAATTGATGATTTAGACAGACAATCTTGTTCTTTTTTACTTCAGCATGCATAAAAGAAAACTTGTATACTAAAATATATGCTCCAACTATTTCTTTTGGTTTTCCAGGTATGTGGTCCTCCTGGGATGATGAAACATGTATCGGGAGAAAAGGAAAAAAGAGAACAAGGAGAGGTGTGTGCATTTTCTATTAATCTACTGAACCATCACTCAGTCCATCCATTTACCCGTCCATTGCTTCTGATCATTTTATCATTATCAACACGCTTTTCTGTGCGTGTGCAGTTAAGCGGCATACTCAAAGAAGTTGGATACACGGAAAGCATGGTCTACAAGTTCTGAGAGTTAGTGGACACTAGATGATCTCATTCTTGCAGTCTTCTCAATAAAAAAAATGAAATATGAACAAATGCCCCCCCCCCCCCCCCCACACACTTTTTTACAGCAAAGAATTCAGTAGCCAGAATGATAGGCTAATTATGTAGCTCAGGCTACCTTGTTGACGACCTGTCGAAAAAAAGAATGGAAACGTCAACTGCAACTTATGTAACTTGTTTGTGTTTGTCCATGAAGGCACAAGAGTTTCCTCGCACATTCCATGCTCAGTTCTCCGCATATCATTCACATTATCATTATAAAGCATGCTCTATTGTGAAGGCCATTTGCACTCCCTCGAAGCATTATTATTAATATTATAATAATTATACTTAATAATAACAACAATTACCATTTTTATGTGAATAATTCTACTTTGATTTATTCAGTGTCCGTGACCATGAATTTTTATCCAAATAAATTCTACGAGTATTGCATCAATTTCACAAATGGTCCATGTTTTCTACTTGACCACTGACTATTGTGTTTTTACCCATATATGGTCGTAGGGGTGGACTCGGGCCTGATCTAGTCCCGGATTGGTTGTTCCGGGCTCGTATTTATGAAGACCGGAACCGATCTGGGATTATACGGGCTGTGGTCTTGGTCGGAGTAGTTCAATTGAGTATGAATTTTGACATGTAAGATAATTGAATTAGAATTTGGAAGACAACTCAACTGATTTCATGAACATTATATCAAACACTTTAAATTCAATTTAAGTTTTGACATATATACTTTAAATGCATTGACTCTATATAGTGGCCGATGTTATAAGACATTATTTGACAATTAAATCCAATTTTTTTTAATTAAATGCATTTTTCGGATGTAAAAAATATTACTATCGTATTAAAATTTCACATACTTGGTATGTATTCTTTCTACATGGTAATTAATACTCGAATAACATTACACATAGCAAAAATAGTGGGTATATATGTGTTCATATAGCCTCCCAAACAATATATGAAAAATATGAATCTAAACCAATTATGTTTGAAGTAAATCTATCTTCTTAATTTCTGAATTATCAACCACAATTGTTATTACTATCATCCTAAGTACAACACATGTTGAGTTTTCTAAACTAATTGAAATAGCAATATCAAACAACAAAACTTAAATGAGCACAAACTTAATGACATTACGAAAGCATTGAATCTTTGTTTCCATTATAAAAAGAAAAACAGTATTCATAGATGCGTCCATCTTTTTCTAAGGGTTAATAATTCTGACGGACCTATAGAAAACAATACATTTTTATACATCCAAAATCCATAGGAGTTACATTAAAAAGTACGAAATTGTACCTGCGTCTCGAAAAAGCATTCCGATGAATTTGTCAATTCTTGTTATTGTATGGTAGCAAACTTAATAACGGATAAGCTTAACTTCCAACCCTCATCTTGTTTTTGAGGTGATGTTCGTGAATATTGTTGTACTTAATATAGTTTTGCTCTTGAATTTTGTTGAACAACATCTTCACACAACTTCACGATGAGACAGTGGTATCTACTGTTGTAGGAGGCGGTTAATTCAAAGCTAGATATGGTGAACATGTGAGGTGGTTACGCTTACGCATGATGGTGTAGAAAGTGCTAAATATAAACTCATGAATTGCCTTGTCATCTATATTGTGTGTCTCAGTTTTTTTTAATAGTGTCTCAAAATAAAAAAAAACATACTAGTATATTTTAGGTGTACTAATAAGTGTTTTTCTGGTTTTAATATTAATTTTATCACGTGTGTTGTGTGTACCATTACATCTATCCGGTAATACGCATAAGGAATCAAGCGGGAACAAATTTTGTTCAGCTGATTTCATTTATATATATATATATATATATATATATATATATATATATATATATAGAGAGAGAGAGAGAGCTATTCCTGTCTGGAATTTCCGGACAGGAGCCCCGTCCGGCCTCCTCCATTTGGGGGCCTTCCCGGTGGTATTTTTTGCTTAAATATTTTTTGTAAGTTCCTCATCAAGTCTAGTTCATCCATACCAAATTTGAGCAAAAAATTCAATCGGGAAGGTTGTCAAATCATTTTTGCAAGTTATCTGGTCCGGAAAATACATATTCCGGACCAGTTAACTTGCAAAAATCATTTGACGACCTTCCCGGTTGAATTTTTTTCTGAAATTTGGTATGGATGAACTAGAATTTATGAGGAACCTACACAAAAATTTTGAGCAAAACATACCACCGGGAAGGCCCCCAAATGGAGGAGGCCGGACGGGGTTCCTGTCCGGAAATTCCGGACATGAATATTTGTGTGTGTGTATATATATATATATATATATATATATAATGATGTAAGGTTTAGATCTAAATCATCACCGTACATCAATATCATTATTTTGCACACAACTTTCAATCGTCGTGCCCACACTTTGCTGATTTTGTGTATTGTCTACATTGACCATGATAGCCACACTCCCTTTATTTTCAACCCTTTTCTCTTGTTGCCTGCAATTATCAAGACATATGAACACACAATTATTAGTATGACCACATTTATAGTGTATACTGGAAAAAATAACTTGTCTGTAGCCACAAACAACATAAAATTATGAAGGCAATGAGTTGTCTACCACACAGACAACTTCTTGTCATAAATCGTGTGTACCCACATGCTTACTTTTATATTAGAAGTAAGCATAAACATTGATATACAATGAATATAAAAACTACCACATATATTATATGTCTGTGCGTACAAACAATACTATACATATCACAACACCGGAGTATATAAATAGACAAAAAGCCCCTATAAACAACCACAATAACATAAACAAAGCTAAACATCCTCAACAAGACATACACACTACTCATATTATCATACATACATTACTTTTGTGAACAATAACAATGAACTTGTCTGCCCACACGAACATCTAATCAACATGTTTGCCCCACACATGCACTGTCAAACCATGTTTGTGTCCACAAGCACTGCACTTACAAAGTATTTGTGGATTCGAACACCATTTTCATGTTGAGATCGTTTGAATATGAAACAAAAGTCACCACCGTATAAACACGTGCCAAAATCATCCAAACATCCATTCATCTATTTCAACTCGTTCCACATCCAAGGCAACCTCCATGTCCAGACTTGCCCCACTCTTCGCCTGGGACTTCACATATCTCCGGTCAGTCAACTCCATTGAATAACTTGGAAGAATGGAGATGAAGATGGTAGGTGGTCAACTCACCATTAGGTTGCCCGCAATCCCAAAGTTGAAAAGCCTAATTTGAGGTTTTGACTCTCAAATTTGCAGCAACCCATGTATTTCTGGGTGTCAAAGTGGCTACATAGCACCCATTGGGGTGAATTTTGATGGGCTTATTCACCGAGAAGAAATGAAGCCGTAGCATGCATGCCCTCGTGTGCCATGTTATTTTAGAAGTGTGGGTCCTCCAACATTAAAAATCCCAATTTTCTTTGATGTATTTTTACCTTTTAATTTTTATTCCAAATTTTATAAAAAATATATCAAAATTCATATTTTTTTATAACCTTCATATGACATCAATATAGCATATACGGAGTATAAAATTTATACAAAAAAATTGAAATTTCATCTGCTGAAGATTTTGATGTTCAGAATTTTTATCAAGTACATCAAAGTGCTAAAATAAAGATCTTATGGCTAAAATACTTTTTTTCATCTTTAAGTTAGTTTTTTTTCAAAATTTTGGTCTAACTTAACGAAAACAAGATTAAATTCCAAATTAATTTATTTTTACATCGCAATGTTTGACTTTTAAAATCATAATCATTCACGAAAAAATATTTGGCAAAAAAATGATGTATAATAATGAAATGAAGTCTTAAAGTAAGAAAAAATTTTGATGAGTGAATATATTGACAATGCTGAGTTGCAGTAAAAATTGAATTGACAAAGTGAATACATATAAAGTGGTGTGAAATTTGATTTACTGACGGAGGTGGATTGTGGTTAGCCTTAGAGAAAGAGAGCCTCAAAACCGGAAAAAACGGGAGAAGAATGGATTGCAGACGGCTAGAAAAACGGGAGGGGTAAAAATGGTTAAAAAAATATGGCATATTTAAATGGTTACGTATATACTTACTAGCTTGGGCACGCGCGTTGCGCGACGGACGATGCCCAATGATGGTAAAAACAAACGAGAAAACTGCACGTAAATTCGACAAACCGCCGTTTTTGTGAAAGCAAAACGCTACATTTTGTAGCGGATTGGTTCCAACCCGCTGAAATACAAACAGGGCCAAAGATAGCTAAACAAAAAGGGACGGCGGTAGTAATAATCTGGAAGTTTTTTAAACTAAAGTCTAATGCACACAGGGGTGGACCTATATTAATAGCAATGGGGGCACATGCCCCCAATAAATTCCCAACAATTACTTTAAAAAATTAGACTTAACAAAAAATTAGTGAACGTGCACCCAACAAAAAATAACAGATGCCCCCATTAATTTGATCTAGCACCTTAAACTTCGTAAGGCCATATTATTGTCAAAGTACGAGTAGTACGACTATTCGAGAAGCAATAAATTACTTATATTAAGATTTTGAAATCCAAAAGTGATTTTAAATAAAATAAAAACTCACACTAGCTATTTCAGATCACAACAGTATGTACCATGTCATTTAAGGTTCTCCATCTAGTTCTCTAAAAAATCATGCTACGTATTTTATTTATAAATGTCTCATTAACTTTGTCTCTAACTATACTTGATAATATTTATGTGACTCTTAGTCATTTATAATTTTTAATAAAATCATTGAGCGTGTTTGAGATTTAGCGGTTATCGAATAATGGATTATGTCAGCGGGTTGTCAATAACGGATTCAATCAGCAGATTTGAGTAGTGAATAAGTTGACGGGTAGCAACATGTTTGGTAATTTAGCTATTTGGCTATAATAATTAGTAGTAAATGTCATATTTCAAAATGCTAATCCAAAACTCTCTTATTTGCAGTGTTTCCTTTTCACCGATTTCATTCAAAAATGCTAGAGCGAACAACTATTTACCAAACAACGTTTTCACTTATTGAGAATGCCAAAAGGGGTCAAACCACCATTTTTTGGTCAAAACGTCATTTTCCAAACAGCCCCATTATTTCACTTTCTTTAGGGCGTGCCTCATAGAATCAATATATAAATATACTAGAAGGAAAATAATAATATTATAAAATTAGTAATGTAATTGGATTGCATCGGAAATGCGTAACACAAAAAATTCAAATAATATTATAAAATTAGTAATGTAATTGGATTGCATCTGTATAACTGTATTCGCTCTGGTTGAGTGGTTGGCAGAGGTGTTCGGGTCAGATTTACCCAATTCGGGTGCCCCTAACACTAAGAATTTCTGGATCCGCCACTGAATGCACATACCAAAGGCTATGCAGTTCTAAGGAATACAAAGCATTCTTATACTTGGTCAAAAATTAGTGAACCCATTGAGTAAATCTTGGTGCTGTTAGAAAAGATAAGCTACCTGCATAAGAAAAATACAGTTGACACTAACATATAGTTTTCCCAAAGGGTATGAACATAATTAATTAAACAAATCATTGGCCTCTCCTGGCACACCTCACTAATGCTCTTGTGTTCTTTTTCGATCCATGTTGAAGATGTATAAGAAAGATTTGTACACATGATCATCACTTTGGAAACGCTTCTGCGGGAAATTAAAGCCCAGAGTACATCAATTACTTGCCATGCAGCAGGTTATAATCAAAATTACATCATAATTCATAACTTCCACTACAACAAGGTGACCTTTATCGATCTTGTTCACAAAGCTTATAGCTTCTTCAAACTCAACAGTCCTTTTCTGAGGAACTGCCTCCTCATCAGTAAAGGTTATTTCATAGCCTTTTGGCAAGAAGGTATTGAACCTTCTTCGAATAGCTATCTACCAATATACAAATTCTGAGATATAGGTCCCATTTGGAAAGGTTTATTTGGTTAAAATTACCGATGGATCTCCACAATTGTTTGAAAGGAAAAGTATAGTGCACCATCCATTTCAGCCAAATTAAGTGAAGTCAAAACAACTTACTCTATATTTTGATCATTTGCTTATCTTGACAACCAGAATAGGCAAATAGCCAAACAACTTCTTTTTCTACTTTCTTTCTGTTTTTGCATTGTAAGCTCTCTTTAATTTTTCAATAAATTTCCCTTTTGAAAAAAAATCAATGACCTCTCTTATACATATGGCAAAAAGTGTATATACTCTGTAGTTTCTTGACAATTATACATATTTTTACATTTCCTTCTTTCCAGCATAAAAATGCACCCTTTAGCTATCCAGAAAACAAGCTCATGTGCTCTAGCTTTAAATGTTTTAATTGGTCATAAAGTAATAACCTTAAATAGAAAAGATTTTGTAGTGAAGGCTTTGCGAAAGAATAAGGCAAGCTGAGACCTGACTCTTTAAGAAATACGAATAAATGTAAAGCTTGTAGGCATGAAGTAAAAATTACCTAGATGGGATAATTAAGTAGATAACATAACATAGTATAAAACCCATAAATCATGTATTCATATTTCATGAATGATATATGACATAAGAAATCAATTGCACTTCAATTTATTACTTCTTCAGCAAGAATCCATTGTTACGTAAAGTACAAAATTTGCACAATGGATGCAAGAGTTGGTTCATGAGTATGATAAATAGATGAAGTTCCATGTATCTGCATTCAACTTTGGCCATTAAAAGCACAAAATTAGATACAACCAACTCCTCTAGAGAGTAGGGAGGGACGGGGGTCATCTTAAATGGAGTTCCAACTCAAAAGACAAAACGGAAGCAGGCAACTTACATGAATTTCAACCTCAAGTCCCTCAGTTTTGACAAGTCGCGTTAGCATGACATTCTATGTCCAGCCCTTGCAACCATAGCCCCCCATATACTTGTTCCTTCATAACCCAATATGCTATGTATAATTGATAGAGTTGTATTTTTATCATGTATTATTTCTATTTTAACTAGTTTTATTTGTTGTTGTTTGGAAAATTACACACTTTTGGTGTAATTAGTTAATTTTCTTAGATAGATGTAATTTGTTTAGATTAGGATTATTCTGAGCTTAAAACAGGTCAAGATCATCCAAAGGATCAAGTTTGGACCCCAAAAGATCAAGGAAAGTGCAAGGGGACAAGATCAAAAGAAGATTGAAAAAATATTTCATATACCCGGTCGGGTATAGGCAATACCCGATCGGGTATTGAGTTGATTCGGGTGTCAAAATCAGAATCTGGAGAGATCTGGAGAGACAAAAAAACGTGCAGGATTTTGAAGATTTGGCTCATACCCGATCGGGTATGCCTTCATACCCGATAGGGTATGTCTAGAAAAGTGATTTTCCGGGAAACTGCCTAAAATACCCGATCGAGTACCCTATATACCCGGTCGGGTACACCACCCTGCTACCTTCAAACACCTATAAATACACCCCTTTTCCTTCACAATAAGATCACTCCTTCTTCCATACTCTTAAGCTCAGTTTAGAATAATATTTCTTTTATATTTTTATAGCATGTTTAGTCTCCAAATGAGGAGCTAAACTTTCATTTCTTGGTATTGCTCTTGAAGCTTGTTGATTATTAAAGTTGTGAGTTATTTTCTTAACTTCTTTTCCTTGAATATTAATTCTTCCTTTAAATACTATTTCTATATCAATGTTGGGGAGTGTTACTAAGATGACAATTAGTTAACATCTTGACATTGGTCTTAGTAATAGCTATTCCTTCCTCTATGTTAATATCGGGGAGTGTTACTAAGATGACAATTAGTTAACATCTTGATATTAACTATAGTAGGATTCATCTTCTTTAATATTCTTCCTTGAGTATTAATTAATTCCTATTCATATTTCATATTAATATTTTGAACATTACTTAAAGGATCAACTAGTTTTGTTTCACATATTAATTATTACTAGAAACGATCAACAAACCGATGGTTAATCGTTGATAGTTTCATAAGTAAGTAACTTCGGTTTATTAATGCACGGTCGTGGTTAATAAACTTAAGAGGGATTAATTTTGTTGGTTAAACCGAAACCGTTGTGTTGAGGTTATCAATCTCAATTGATTTCATCAAGGAGTTAAAAGATTAAATGCTACTATCAAGTCGGTATATGGCGTTGTTCTATACTTGACTAATAGTAAGGGTTATTAATGAACGGTCGTTGTTAATAACTATCCTCGATGAATTGGATATACTCCTCGATTGAGTATTCGAGAGGAGATAAGTTATAGATATAACAATGATCGACTAAAATATATCAACAAGTGTAAAGTAGCAATACCAAGTCCCTTTTATCTTTGAATTAAACCATATAACTCGTTCATCTTCGTGTTTAATTTAATCAAATCACTCGATCAAAACCCCCCCTTTATTTACTAGTTACATAAAAAGAAGAGTTATTCCTTTCCCTGTGGATACGAATTCTACTACGCTATACTACGTATTAGTGCTAGTATTGAAATTTACTTTGAGTGCACACACGACAAAGTGCACGTCAATAATTGTCAAAAAAAAAAACAAAGGGGATGCAACTATTCTCATAGATGATTCTGGAAAATTTGTATTGGCCATCTTTTTTCCAATTCAAGCTCAGTCAGTTCTCCACGCAGAATTCGAGGCAATCTACATTTCGCTGGAGTGGAGTCTTAGAAATAATCTCTAAGATTTCCAGATTGAAGCTGACTCTAAAATCGCTGTTAACCTCCTGAACGGTAATACCAGCCCTCCGGATTACTTGAAGAAGATGGTGCATGATAGAAAAAAAGTTTGTAATAACCTTCACATAGTTTGACCCTAAAAGTTTGGTAATTAGCTATGCTTGGATAAAAGACTAAAATGAGTTTGAGGTCAAAAAGGAAATAAAGTTTTATACAGCCATTTGATATCTATTTAATTTTTCAGAATTAAATAAATATTGAAGTAAAAGAAAAACCGACATCAGTATAATTTAAATGAAAATACAAGTTGGGAAAAAAATGAAGGAAAAGAAAATTTTCCAAACAAACAACTCAATGAGAAAAATTCACGAACACCTAGAGTGTTTCATTTTTATATAACAAGGGAGGGAGCAATCGTACCTCTAGAAGGGTGGAGGCGTACTTCATAGCATATGATAATCGGCCCCAAATTTCTTTTTTCTTCTTACACTGAAAATGAAACGAAATAAAAAGAAAAGCAAACAAAAAAAGAGAAGAAATTCTAGCTAACAACAACAAAATGAGTGGCAGTGGTGGACAGAGAACCATACCTCTAGGAAGGTGGGGGTACTTCATCTTCATGACTTCATCACATTTGAGAATCAGCCCCGGACCTCTCTCTCATCCTTATACTAGAAATGAAATGAAATAGAAACAAAAAGAAACAAAAGCGGAAGAGAAACCTTAGCATAGCCGATGACATCTAGTGAGAGGCGCTGGTTACTGGATGTCTTGTTACCTGACATTAGAGATGCTCATTTAGAGACATATATATATATATATATATATATATATATATATATATATATATATATATGCTGCCAAAACCTCATAAATACAAGACATACAAGCCCACAAAAAAGCACAGTCTAGGGAAATTAAAAAACTGACTTAGGCTCAAGAGCGAATAAAACACACTCATACGGAGAACAATGTGTTTCATATTACGGATTAAATCAATACAAAACCAACCTATAATATCAAACGTGGTTTTGATTTACCTTCTCAAAAAATAGAACCGTGTCGGGTTGGGCATTTGCAACCACATTCATGAATATATATGCCCAGCTGAGCATAGGTTATGTTTTTCATTCAATCTTGAGGAGTGTCAAACCATGTTTCTTTCTCTCTTCTCTTCCTACTATCATTATAAATGCTCATAATCTGCAGCAAAATAAGCTGAGAATAAAGTAGAGAAATGGATATTGTGACTGAGATAGATGCAGATGAACTGATCCTACAGGAAGATATGGAAGATGCGATGAAATTCTCAGTAAAGGGGCTTCAAAGACTGTTTATAGAGCTTTTGATGAGTATGAGGGAATAGAAGTAGCCTGGAATCAGGTTAAACTTTATGACTTTATGCAAAACTCAGAAGATCTTGAGAGGTTATATTGTGAAATTAGCATGCTGAAGACCCTAAAACACAAGAACATCATGAAATTTTACACTTTCTGGGTCGATGTTGAGAACAGGAACATCAACTTTGTGACTGAAATGTTCACCTCTGGTACATTAAGACAGTATCGTCTGAAACACAAGAAGGTTAACATTAGAGCAGTAAAGCATTGGTGCAAGCAGATATCAGAAGGCCTTATGTTCCTCCATAGTTGTGACCCCCCTGTCATACATAGAGACCTCAAGTGCGACAACATCTTTATTAACGGTAACCAGGGGGAGGGTCAAGATTGGTGATTAAAGACTATGAGACTATGAGAATGACATTAGGCAAGATATGAGGTGGATTAAGGCCAAGTATGCAATGCAGTTGAGGACCTAACCTAACCTGGGTTCTAGGGAGTGTCGTCGGTTGGCCAACAACAACCTCAAGCTCTTGTGTTATACTACAGACTTTGTTGAACCCACCCGCTTCCACTCTGCTTTTGTTCCTGAGATAAAAAAATAAAATAGAATGTCATGAGTTGAAAACATCAAAAGGTTTAACACAAGGTGAAAATACTATAACAGCCTGAATAGGGAAATTTTAAAATAAACGATGGACAAGACCAGGTTTTACACCTAACTGACAGAAGACATGAATTAGAAAATATAATAAAACACGTCATTTATTCAAATAAGAAACTAAGAAGATAATTAAATAATACCAGATTACCAGTAGTGTAGCTCAGGCAGGACAAAGCCTGGAATCAACATTAGGCAACCTATTTTTTCAACAACAAAATTAAAATTGGCAATATATAGAAAACAAATCAAAGTACCAGAAAATAGATGTAGCATTTACAAAGAGGCTTTGCGCTTTTGCTTAAATTTTATGTTGACCACTCTATTTCCAATTCTTTCAGTTTGCCTTAATCAAATCATAATAGGAGAAATAATTATAGTTAAACACACCATAAAATGAAGAAATTAAATATGCAGGGCAGGAATTGACTGATCCAAAATGCACAATGAAATATCACAATATATCAGCACAACAAGAACATCATATGGAAATAATAAATGGTGTTTGAAATTTATACAGTGACTATTTAGAAGGATTCAACCGGACTATTAATATCAGTGTCGTCTCTTTGGGCAAAGTCAGGAGCTAAGCTCACATCCACTATGAATGTTATCATTCTCGTGTTCATTAGGGATAAAAACACATACTCTTCACTTGTTAAAATAACAATCACAAGGAAAACCATATACCTTTACATGTTCATCTAATTATCTCTTTAGTGCAACTTAAACTGTGACACCGCTCCCAATTTAAACTTGGATTTATTAATACATTTATATTAAAATCTAAGTGGAGGTATAAATACTAAATTCGACAAGGATGACTAGTTAAAGTCATGATTATATATTCACTTTGAAGACTAGTTACAAGTATATTGATCATACTAGAAATGATTAATTGATTAAATTAATACCGGTTAATTAAATTGTGAGTCGGACCCCAAACATGGGGAGGGACTAACTAATATATATTCTTGGACCAAGATAAATTAAATAAAAAGCCCAAGGATAAGGAAGTATGTAATATATAATTGTTCGGACTGAATAAAAGGTAAATAAATAATATGAGAGATCATTCGAGCCCACTTACTGAAAATAGAAATATAAATGGGTTTGAGCCCGGAATATTGGAGAGAACTATCCAATACATTTTAGGACCGACCTATTAAGGTCTAATATAAATAAATGAGTAGAAGTCATTCGGGCGCGACCGAGATATATCAAGTAACCAAAGTGGTGTTCTTGCCCATATTACCGAAAATAGCAAGTATAAGGTTGAAGGGTTTCCTACACTTTAATTCGGGGTATCCCATATAAAGTGTAACCCATAATAAACGGGGGGATTAATTTATAAATAGCTTCGGGCCGGATTAATTAAAAGAAAGCAGCCCGTGAACACAACCCAACCCATTAGCCCAACTTTCTATTAATAGAAAGGATAAGGGGTGGGAAGACTCATCCCCTCATTTTTGGGTCTTCACACATTCTTGAGCAAGGAAGAAAAAGGAAAGTGATTCCGGGAAGAAGAGAGCTCGATTCTAGGTAACCGAATACTATCCCCGATTAAACTAATTATTTAGTATGTTTAGTGAATATGATTTTTAAGAAATCATATGTTTGATTAATGAAGATGTTCTACACGTTTAAAAGTGTAGAAATATGATATAAAGTGTTGGTAATTAACTTAGAAGAGTTGTTGAATCGATAGGAATCGAAATCGCCGGAAACCGCCACTTCTAGGTCTAGTTTTCGTGCAGCAGGGCCCGAAAGCCGGGCGGCTTTTGCCCTCTGCCAGCCAATGTTGTTTCAAATCACTCCCGATCGAAGGTTTAACGATGGGGCTTCAATAGGCAACCTTGCTGGACATATCCAAGGTGAGGATGGCTGACTATATTGTCTATAACTCGTGAGTTGAGCATGAGATTACCTAAGTAATCAAATTATGATTTTGATGGAATTAAATGATATACTTCCATGTGAATAAATGTGTTGATATGTGGTCATATAAATTGAGATACATGATATTACAAAGGTGGATAAGCAAAGGTATTATGCATGAGGGGAGAAATCCTTGAAATATATTAATTATTGAATTGATATTGAGGCTTAGAATGATATAGACAAATGTTGATAAATGTGTGATTCCATAAGATCTAAAAAGGGATATATGGATACCTATGTGGATAGGCAAAGTGATTAAATGTGAAGTAAGGAATACTTGAGTTATTGATATGATCAAAGTGATATGAATCCGTAGTGATTAATTGTGTGTGCTATCTATAGTGTTCAATAAGATAGGCATGAACTTAGAATGAGTGATGGACTACGGTCACACTCAAAGGAAATGGTGGAGTCTACCGAGACTATATGAAGGCAGCCCGGGGAGTCTTGATGAAGACTAGCCCGAGGTTGATAGATTATGATTGCTCGCATACTATGAGTATACGGGGATATATACGGGGTGTGTAAATCCTAAACGAATGAAACATATACGGGGTGTGTAAGCCCTACATGAATAAAGTATTACGCGGGGTGGGTAAGCCCTAACGAGATAAAGGATATTACGCGGGGTGTGTAAGCCCTACATGAATAAAGTATTACGCGGGGTGTGTAAGCCCTAACGAGATAAAGGATATTACGCGGGGTGTGTAAGCCCTACACGAATAAAATATTACGCGGGGTGTGTAAGCCCTAACGGATAAAGGATACTACGCGGGGTGTGTAAGCCCTACATGAATAAGGTATTATACGGGGTGTGTAAGCCCTACACGAATAAAATATTACGCGGGGTGTGTAAGCCCTAATGAGTAAAGTATTATTCGGGGTGTGTAAGCCCTACACGAACTAAGATTATACGGGGTGTGTAAGCCCTAAATGAATCAAAGATATTATATTGGGTGTGTAAGCCCAAAATGAATGAATACACCGTAAGGTGTGTAAGTCCAACGTGGATGAGTACAAAGGATAATTTGTGTAACCCTCTCGATGGAGTTGGGTTTAGACTAGGGGTGAGGTAACCTCTCGAGATTGCTATATGCTAGAATAGGTCAAGGGCTATACAAGGGGAATTGTTTTGAAATACAAATGGACCTACGGGTTGACTATTTGACTTGGTATATATATTCTATACAAGTGATTTGAAATGGGGTAGTTATAGGTTATGCCCATAATATAGTATCACCCTATGTTGAAGGTCTTGTGTTTGAAACATGAATTATATTCAGTATAGTTGTCATTGTACTTGTCAAATGCTTCCAAGTACTGACCTTCCCTTCACGGGGGAGGCCACCTCACAGTTTTCAGGTAGAAGCTAGAGCTTGCTTTCTGTTCCCGTTGCTTCGGGTGATCTATGGAGAGAAGACGTGGTTCGTGCTTCTTCCAGTTCTATTTTGATATAAATAAAATAATGCTCATGGGACTATTTAACTGTAAATGATTTGAGAGCCTGCGTGCTCATGCTCGCCTTGTGTGGCATTTGATTTTTTTAATAGTATTTGTATTCCGCTGCGTATTTTGAAATGCTTTACTTATGATTGTTTATGGATGTACTTGTGTGAATGGTATTCATGTACGCCTTGCACGGTCAGAGTAAGGTGAACTACGGTTGCCTTAACCGGATTGTGCGGCGGTTGTTAGCGTGTCCGGCCAGACCGGGGCGTGACATAAACCTTATTTTGTGACTTGCGAGATATTATGCAAATGACTGAAAAAGCAAGAGAAAGGTAGCTTGGCTACTTTGATTGGATGCAGCCGCTGAGTTTGGTGATTCTCTTTTTAACCTGCAAAACAAAGTCCATCATATGGATAAAAAAAATTAAAATTAAGATATGAAAGTTTATACTTGAGATATAAAATAAAAAAAAGTAACAAAAGTTCCTCTAATGGCTTCTATAGGAGATGAAAAAAGTAGTAGAAATAAACAACTATATTATACTTCATCCTCTCATATTTAGAAACTTGCTATTCTGTATTTGAGGCAAGAAACAAATTAGCATATATGAAATGGCGATAAGAAGTGAATGGATCTCTTTCCTTCACTACGAATTGAACAATTTCAAAGGAATTCACAGCCTCCAATCTCAGACATAACAATGTAGCTCAAACATAATTGCCTCAAGCCTAGGATGAATAGAAATAGACGGTATAACATAGTATGTTATTTTAAAATTCTGAATAACTTAACATAATTGCCTCAACCAAAATGTGTAGTTAACAACTTAACATATTATAAGTTATAACCATATGTCCAAAGATGCTTTCATAAATTTATCATTCCAGGAAAATGGCCAAATAGTGAAAGAACACAATATACCTTCAGAAACAACTTTAGAACAACCACATAATCTCGGGTTGATAAATTCAGGCACCTATCCAAGACCACCTGAGAATAGGAAAATCATAAAAAATCAAGTGACAGAAATAGGTTTTGCAACTAAACTATTTTTTTTTTTGAATAATTGCAACTAAACTAATTAATTAACCTCAGAGAAACAATTTAGAAAATACAATAAAACATGTCATTTATTCAAATAAGAAACAAAGAAGACAACAAAACAGTAACAGCCGTGTAGCACTCAAGATAGCCTGAAATTAACATTGAGAAATCATATTTTCCATCCATAAAAGTTAAAATTGTCAATAAATAGAAAAAAATCTAAGTAGCAGATAATAGTCATAATATTTGCATAGGGTTTTCCTAAATTTGACGTATGAGTTCTCCACTTTCAATTCCTTCTATTTATGTTAGCCAAAGCATAATAAAAATAAATTTGTAGTTAAAAACACCATAAAAATGAATCAATAGGCGGACTGGGATCGATTTGAGAAAAACCCTATAAACTTTGGGAGAGAACTAAAAGAAAGCAGCTTGAATCCCTTATTAGCATGCGTCATGTTGCAATTTTTAATGTTTCGACTAATATCTTAACAAATAAGGAAAATTCAGACAAAAATCATATCAATCAACCTACAAACCTTTGAAACCGAAAGATGTGCTGAACAGTGAGCTTATACGAAGAACGGACGCAGAGAGGAGGAGGAGAAAACCAAGAAACGAATGAAGCTTTACGTCTGGCTGGAGGAGCAACGGAAGGAGATATTATTTAGCCCGAAGAAGCTCATCCGCATATTGGAACAGTTGCAAACAGGACCGAACAGTACCGGCCAACGGCTGGCCACACGTAATTACTAAACCGCGAACACGAAATGGAGAAGCGATCGTTTCTCCCAGCTGCGCCAATCTCAAGCTCCCGTCAACACTGCACAAACGGAAATAGGCCAACTAACCTTCTGAGAACTTTTATATGTATAGTAAGATTTATACTGTGAATTATCACCTGAAGGAAAGTTTCAACACAAATTCTTCAATTTTCTTATCTAGAGAGGCATATAGTAGTACCCCGATACTCAGAATGGAGAAAGTGTCATATCAACTATCATTACAAGATGAGATGCTTCTTCCACTATGAGCAAGCTCAACCTAGAAAATAATCAAAAAACCACTCAATCATGTTTTATTATATGATTTACAGCAACAAAAATCAGTCATTGAAAAAAACACCAACTAAATCAAATGATCTTACATGTTTTATTACTCTTAATCGACACCCAGAAAACAACCAAACAAACACTCACTAAGAAAAATCACAAAACACTCACTTCCAATTGTTTCAATGTTTCTGCCTTTTTTACTCTTCATATTATACAAATGAAGCAACATTGAATTTAACAGAAAGATAGACAATTGAATGAAAAACAAAATAAAAGAAGAAATCCTACCTCAGGTAGGTGATGCATTCACTTCTAAAACATCCACACTCAATCTTAATTTATGGACTGGGATGACAAATCGGGTACTGCTACAAGCATGGGTGTCTCATAGAGAGCTTTAGTTAGCCACAATCAGAAAAACATGGGCAGAGCTTCAACTCTTCAAAGCCGGACTTGTTGGTGCTAGGGTTACCAGAACTCCCAATTCATAAGCAAACAGATATAAATTGTGAATAAACAAGGAAAAGGAAATGGCATGAACAAGGAAAATGAAATGAAATGAAATAGAAAGAAAATTATGCAAATGAGAAGAAAACTACCATGACAGCTTGTTTCAGACCCGGAGCAATTCTTGGCAGGAGATGATGAGTGGCAGTCCATGAGGAGTTTCTTTGAGAACAAGACGATGCAACCCTTCGTCCACTGAGTATGTCTCTGAGAGCTTGTTTGCAACGGCGACTTTTAGGCACCGAGGTTTTGTGTCGTTTGTTGGCCGAAGGGTTATCCAAGGGAAGATGAGAGAAGATTTCCGAAGAGAAAAATGAGGATAGAAGATGAGCGATGTTGAGATGTCGAGTGAGGGGAGAACGAGAGGCTTCTGTAAATCCACGTCTGGCAAACGGAGGTAGCAAACGGAGGTTGTATACAGGGCTAATAATCGAAGACGGCTATAATGGAATAGAACCATAGTAACTCTCTTAGGCTCTTTATAGGAGTGTTTTCCATTGCTTAATAAAAGTGCTTTTGAGCTTTTTGCTTAAAAAAAGTTGAAAGGGGTGTTTTCAAATGACAGCTTCTGCTTAAATTAATCACTTAAAAGCTAAAAGCTGGAAGCAGGTGGAAGGATGCTTTAAACTGCATTTCACTTTTCATATTACACAAAAAGCACTTATTTTACCAAACACTACCAATTTTTACTTTTTCAGAATTAGTTTTTTCTCAAACACTACCAACTTTTACTATTAAGTACTTTCTCCAAAATCAATTTAAAAAATCACTTTTTAAAAGTAGAAGGAATCGCAAAAACCGAATTGACAAACCAAATAACCAATCATCTATAATCGGAATTCCAGCAGCTACATTCATCCATCCCTGCCCACATTAAAACCGTTTCCATCTCCGGTCACCACCCAAGGAGTGCTGCGACTGCCATTTCACATTTTCACAGCTCTTCGTGAACACCTTACCCCCCACACGCATATTCCACGCATTTTACATTCATCATACTCTGCTTTTACGAACGCATACCCGCGGCAATGGTTCGAATCCATGTGTAATGTACGTTGAGTGTTCTCTCTCGGGAAAATGGAGGAAGAATTGCTGAAGCGGAGCACTGATTGCGTCTACTTCTTAGCATCACCTCTCACTTGCAAAAAGGTAGACTTCCCCCTCTGCGGTGCTCTGTAATTTGTATTTTCTGCTCTTTCCTTTCCGCTCTGCAATTTATGCAATTGTGGACATCACTTTGACAGTCTTCCTTTAGGATACAATTATTAGATACGTAGTATTTTTCTGGGATTCTCATTCAATCTGAGCTTGGGCCTTGGAATATTGTCTACATTTATTTAATGTACTCCGTATATGTTTTTGCTTGCATAATTGCTCGTGTGTGAAAGGCGATTGGACTTTACCTAACATTGAGTATGGTCATTTTGTCTTAATAGATAGCATTTTACTGTTGCAAAACCAGGAATCTCTTCCTCTCTCTTGAATTATGATTTCTTTCTCGTATTACTGCATTCTACTTTTATATACGGAGTATGAGTTTGTGAAGGGACCTCAGATTACTTCTCCACAGCTCATTGAGTTATTGTTTGTTACTGTTCAAGAACAATTGTCCAGTAGTACTGCGTTCTTGTGAATGCTTTAATTGCTTTGGTCTGAACTGCACTTAGGATTTGGATTGAATTCCTTTTCTGGTATTAGGTGTTAGACATATGGAGTCGTTCATTAGATATCATCCGGGATTGATTGGGCCATTAGTCAATATTTTCTTTAGAAGAATAGAAGCCTTACAAAGTCATACTTTATTCATTAGTTAATTAAAATCCAACACAAACTATAGTGAGTGCTGCCATTGGTTTTCCATCTGAATCACATGAAACTGAAGTTGCATCTTCCAAATGCAACTTCCATGTGACCTGCTTGCAGTCGTCGAGTCATGTTTCTCAATTATCTAATGTGCACCAAACTTTGAAAAATTCAACTTCAACTTCTCAGTTATCTCCCAAATGCAACTTCCATGTAATCAATTCACACAATCGTCTCTTCTAACTATTGAAATACTTGACCCTCAATATCTGGGCCCACTGATGGCAATTGGAAGTGCTGTACTCCTGGTTAGTTTATAAACTACTCATGGTTGTCAATGGCGCGCCATGGCGCTTGCGCCATGCGCCATGAGGCGCGGAAAAGGCCTCTGCGCCATCAAATGGGCAGTGGCGTTGGGTATACACATGGCGTTGCCATTGTGTCGGCATCACCATTTTATCGCCATTGCCATGGCGATGCGTAGGCTATTTTAAAAAAACTGCGGACATTTGGTTTGGGATTTTGGGGCTGTTGGGCCTGCTGAACGCTAACTTAATAAAACTAAATAAAACCTAATATTTTAGCCCATTATAAACACACAAAGCCCATTATTAACAACCCTAACAGTTATAAAGTACTTTATAGTTTTTACTTTATAGTTTATGTTTGATTGTTTATGTTAAAATGAAGTTTTAACTAAGAGCTTTAGTTAAAACTCTTAGTTTAGCTGCATCAACAAGCTTGTAAAGTTTAGCTGTTTATAGCTAAAAAACAATTATTGAAAGGGAATTGTAGCTAACTGTAAGGTTAGCTAAACTTTACAGTTAAGTTGACAACCTGCATCTTATTATAACTAAGAAAAAAGTTGAGCTAAACTTCCTAACTTGGATACAAGTTATAACACTCCCTAAAAATTTCTTAGTTATAACATTCATAACTAAGAAATTTATCAAAGCTCTTAAACAACTTTAGTATAGCTTTAGTTAAATCCTTCTGTTGTATAAAAAAATAGCTTTAGTTAAAACTCTTAGGCTTCAATGAAGTTTAGCTGTTTATAGCTAAAAAAACAATTCTCATTTGAAGTTTAGTTTAATTTAACTAAGTAACTAACTGAAGAACAATAGTTTAGTTTAACTAACTGAAAGAGTTTTGACTTTATAGTTTATGTTAAAATGAAGTTTTTACTTTATAGTTTTTACTTCAGCAGTTCAGCTAACTTTATAGTTTATACAGGTATAAAGTACTCATATAACTTCAGTTTACAAACAATTTTCTTTGCACTTAGCACTCTTAAACTGTATGCTAGCAGTTAGCACTTATAAGTACTTTATAATATTATAAAGTTGATGAGGATGGTGTGCCATTGCTATCAGATTCAGACCAAGATGATGAGGAGTGCGATGATTGATGATGATTATGCCATAATCATCAAACAAAAACAAGCTAACAAGCCTAAATCCTAATATATTTTGCAAGACATGAAACTTTTTTTTTGAATATTATCTTTTTGGAAGTACTTTAAACTATTTTAACTTCACATGTTTTGCTTAGAATGTTATTATTCAACTTTTTTATCATGTTTTGATGGTTGGGTTGATGAATTGCAGTGTCTATCATTCATTTTGAAGTTTTTTTTGTCATGTGGGCATGTGGCGACGCCATATTTGCGCCATCGCCATCGCCATGGGAAATGGCTTGTGCCATGCGCCATGACAACTATGAAACTACTCAAATCTAGTTCTCTAAATTGCGCACCAAACTTTGACAAATTGTAGACACTGCCACATATTTCATAAAGGCCAAAGATGGGAATACATAGATATCAAATGACTCATTTCTAATCCACTTGTATTTTTTGTGACATCGACAACAAAAGCAGTAGGTAAGGTGTGGGTGAGTGGTAATTCAAAAATACTATGTGGATTCTGATAGCAGCTCTTATCCTACCACTTTTCGATTACAAATTGAGAGATTGGTCCAGCTTCAAACAAGGAAGACCCAAGAAGATCCATTTAACTGGAAATTTTATTGCAACTTATGGTGATTAAATGAGGACAAAATGATAGTATGTGTTGGGGGTTGGCTTAACCTACAGTTAGCAGGAGTGCAGGACTTTCTGACATGTTCACAGCCTCATAGAAACTCAAGCAAGGACTCCAATAAAAAATAACAGCTCTGCTGGTATGAAAAATATTAACAAAAGTGAAATGTTGTATAAACATTATGAACTGGAGGATGACCTTTAATGGCATTTTCTGCTCATGAAATTTAGTAATTCATCGGCACTTTCAAGAAGACATAGTTTTGGTAAAATATGGATAAATTATAGAATGATGTATTCTTAGAAGTTTTTCCTGGTTATTTATGGTTAATGGATATGTTATGGGAAATTGACCTAAATAGGCCTAAAAACGTTTGTGTATTCCAAAATAGGACTGTCCTGTTTTTATTGCCTAAATAAGAGTAATTATTACCATATTTTGGCAGTACCAGACTTTAAACATGACAATATTTTCCAAACATGACAGTAATTACTTCTATTTAGGGAATAAAAACATGACAATCCTATTTTGAAATTCTTAAACGTTTTTACTCCTATTTCGGAAATTTTCCCATATGTTATTGCAACAAACACTAATATTTTTTGTGGATGTGTAATAGACTTATTAGTTTTGCAAAGAGTTGATACATCCTAACGTGAATAAGGGAGTGTTTTCCATTGCTTTAATCATAATGCTTCCAAGCTACTGCATCTGCTTAAATCAAGCACTTTAAAGTTGAAAGCTAGAAGCAGGTGGAAAGGTGCTTTAAATTGCTTTTCACTTTTTCTATTACACAAAAAGTGCTTTTTAGCAAACACACTAACTTTTATTTTATCAAAATCACGTTTCTTTCAAACATCACCAACTTTTACTATTAATCACATTTCATATAATCTCTAAACTAATCACTTCTCAAAAGTACAAGCAAACACAAACACTCCTTAAGTGAGTATTAGTATTCCTATACTGTTTGTGGCTGTGTTTTATCTCGTCTGCTTGCTTTTTAATTTTTTCCTTTGTTTTGTTTATTTGCTTTTTTTTTCTGCACATATGAGAGCTCTTGCACCGCACTATGTATTGATGTATTTTTATTTTTTTATAGTAATTTGATTGAAGTGTCGACTTTCATCAGCATTTGGGGCTTGTTAGAAAAATGATGACATATTTCTGGATTTCAGGGCATTGAATGTGAGTATCGGCACAATGATATTGCTAGGCTCAACCCGAGAGAGTGTTGGTTTTGGTTAGCAGGGAGCTGTCTTAATCCTACATGCGGTTTCCGACATCCTGTAAGCTGCATTTATTTAGTGAGATATTTTGATGATGTGCTCTTCTATAGGCATGATAACTGCTTTGGCCTTCTATTGGTAATTTATATTAACTATATACTCGTACTATATAGTTTCTGCATTTTTTGAATGTCAGATCAGATGTATGTTTGGCAATTCTTTTCTGGTGCGGGGTATTGATTAAAATACCTCCATTATTTGTGTGGGGGTTTAACATGGAAAAATCATCAAGAATAGTAATATTTTCTCATGCTCTGTACCTGGTTATTTTCAGTGGATTAAACAAGGAGAAATTGTCAGCTGTCTATCTGTGATTCTTTTGGTAATTTAGGATGGGGAAATTAAGAACAGATAAGGCCTTCAGTGCTAAAAACTTTCCCTATCTGTGATTCTTTTGGTAGTTTAGGATGGGGAAATTAAGAGCAGATAAAGGCTTCAGTGCTGAAAACTTTTCTTATAGGAGTTGGTAATTATGCTGATTCTTTCTGCAGTCTATCCGTTTGCATTTGTTAAAGCCCCTTCATAAACTTTATATATGTTATGCCAGTTTTGTAGTACATTAGTGCCTTCAATTTGTATCCTACAAGTCTGTTTCAGAAAAGAGAACTCCAGGGTGGTCGAATAGAACTGTTTTATCGTGTAGTATGAGATCAATGACCCTTTCCTCAAATCTTGCAAAGCATCACTAGGTCCATTCAATGGCCGAACTAGCATACTGATGAAATGATTAAACTGAATTCTAGCAGTAAACCAATCATATGCATCTAAGATTCCACGTGTGTTACTCGTTTGTGTAGTATCATAGTCATCTGAGAGACTTTCTGATTTACAAGAGAAAAAATATATGTCACACGCTCAAAGAATGCAACTTGAAGATTTACTATTGTGCTTGTTTCTAATTTACTTGATGTTGAAAGCTAATGTTGTGTCAATGGTAGCTTAAACTTCTATAGTTATTGGTAATTTAATAATTTAGTACCACAAGTAACTTTTGTGCAATTTGAGTCTCTCATGCTAGACCGACTCCAGAAAATTCAACTGGGTTTGAACGGAATTTACACGTTTCTCGTATTTTAAACTGAACAATTAACTTCCTTCTCAAGAAAAGCATAACAATATAATAATACCCACTAATTATTATATCAGAATTACTAACAAATGATTATATGTAGCAAGCTTAACATTCACTATATATGAATTATAAAGCAATTTATGTCTGGTCAGACCATTTCAAGATTGAGTTAAACTTGTTTTTAAAGTTCTACCAATATTTGCAGTTTGGTACTAATAAAGACTTCAAAAGCTTTTATCATTATTTTACAATTAACAAACCTTTGGGTTTTTTCATTAGTAACCCTAGTTTATAACAGGGAGTCGGGGAATAATGGTGATCTTTCCTTCTGTACATACTGGCATTGTATGAAACAGTTTCAGATATGCTTGCTTTCTTGTATTGCTTAAAGATGAACTGGTCCTCAAGTCTACAAGTTTTTGCTTATTCCATCCAGTTTTGCATTTCATCTAAAGCTCTTTTTTTGTTACTTCTCAGCCACTAGAGACTTTTGCTGAGACTTCATATAAAGTAACAACTACATATGATAAGTCTGTAGCGCTTATGAGCAAGAAGACCCGTGTTCCTTGTTTTTTCTATCACAATGGGTTCTGTAGTAAAGGTGAGAAATGTGTGTTTCAACATGGACCAGGAGACGTAATTGCGAGGAATTCCTCAAGAGTAACTTCCGGAGTCACTGATGAACTAGCAGCAGCTCCAGAGATGAAGAAAAAAGAATTGAGTGTGGGAATTGAAATAGTGTCAGTACCACTGGAGACTCATCCTGGTTTTTGTGCGGAGATTGCAGCCAATGGAAATATCAAGACTCAAGTAAATCTCCATCAGACAACAAATGATCTTACTGTAGAAAACTTTTCTGAAAGTCATGCTCCAGAAACAGAGTTGGAATCTTCATTTCCTGCTCATGACAGCTTCCCTGCTGGAGGACGTCATTCTGACATTGCATGGAGTTCAGATGATGAAATGGAAGAGAAAGAAGAGGGGTTAGAAGCATGTCCTTGTTTTGAAAATCATGTTCCAGAAACAGAGTTGGAATCTTCATTTCCTGCTCATGACAGCTTCCCTGCTGGAGGACGTCATTCTGACACTGCATGGAGTTCAGACGATGAAATGGAAGAGAAAGAAGAGGGGTTAGAAGCACGTCCTTGTTTTGATGTTCTTTTCAACGATGATAGATCGAAGGAGTTGATGTATGATGAAGAAGAAGATAATGAGTACTTGATCCAAAACCAATACCATGCCATACATGTTGACGAACAGTATGTGGGCGGATATGATTTTGATGACAGCAATGAACACAATCCTGTTCATGCAGATGAAGGGCTTGTGTTTGAAGAAGAAGCATCACGTGTTTCATATTATGAGCGTGCTACTGGTGATTTTTTGAGAAAACCGAATGGCAATGCCCGTTCGAGGGATTGTATTTTGCATAATCAGAACAGAAAAATCAAGCTGACAGAATGGGGTGGTTTTAACTTTAAGGGTGCAGACCTCCGCCACTATCACTACTACCCTAGGAAGCATGTCTATAGCTGGAACCAGCATCCCCACCTGTACAGTACAAGACGGGCAGCATCGAAGCTGGAGATAAGTGCGACTGGATCACTACAACTAGGATGCCGGGCTTCCCTGAATGGGTTCCGCCGCCATAGAGGCACATCTAGACACATTCATATGATGAGCAGTCAGATGGAGGAGCATTTTAAGAGGAGGCGTGGCAAGCAGCTGCCGCCTTTTCAGTCTCAACGAGTCTCGGGGATTGGAGGTTATTGTCTGAAGAGAAAATCAAGCAACATGTTTATTGCACCAAAGACACTTTCCCAGATCAAAGAAGAGAAGAAGAGAGCAAAATGGGCTGTGAGTTTTGTGGCACGGCCCACAGGACTAGAAGACGAGTTTCAGGGTCCAAAATCTCTAGCCGAAATCCTCAAGGATAAAAGAAGGTAGGAGGATCCCTTCTTTTTTACACCATTGGACAACTAATGACGTTGCGCCCCGTCACCGTAGTTTCTCCATTTAGAATGATTTTCATCCAACTGTTACTTACAAAACCAATGCAAGCAGAACTAAAATGCTACCTGACCATAGCTGTCTATGACAGTCGATTCACTCTGAACAACAAATCATCCCAGTATATTTTGTGAGGAAATTTGAAGGATTAGAACAAAACTGTGCTGAAATTTGTTATTGTTTCATTGGAACTCCCGCTCCGGGAAGAGAGTAGAGTGAAAGACTACAGTAGGGAGGGAACAAAGTAGAGAGAAATTGTGTAATCCTTAAAAAATAAGTGACACCCTTGGAGCTTCTCTTGCCACAGAAATCCCATAAATTTTACCACAATTTTCATTTTTTTTCTAATTAGCAAGCTTAGACCTTCCGTAGGAGAGTCGGTCCAAGCGTTGAGCCTTCAAAAGGAATTGACTACTCAACTGATGACACACACGAATTTCTAGACCAACTGAATCCACCCAGGTGCCAAGTCTATGGCCTCCATTACTTTGAATAAGAAATTCCATTCCACCCTAGGCCTTGTTCATTTGGAGTTTAAAGCCACAAAACCTTCTTTACCTTGTGTCTTACGTTTAAGATAGTGATGAGATTCAAATGCAATTACAATATTATCAACAATTGATCTGCCCTGACACAAAAGAACCCTGCTTCACAAACACTAAAATTAAAAAGCATTCCTTTTAAAATATTAGCCAAGAGTTTGGCAATTTTTTTATATAAATAACAGTACACATGGTATATGGGATGCCAACCCTCCACCTTTGTAGCTTTATCTTTATTTGAGATCAAGGTTACCTTAGTAGCACTCCTCGTGAAACTCTCCCCTCAATCATGATCAGGATCAATTATATCCGGCCAAATTATCAAATTGAAAAAAAAAAGAGGACAGTTTACCAAATTGGTAAAAAAAAATGCCGGAGACAAATTGATAAAAAAGCAAAGCTCCGGAGACAAATTGTTCAAATTTTGTGAGTGAGACTTTTTTAGTCTGCGACTTTCTCGACATTTAGTCCCCTAAGTATTATGAAATTGACATTTTACAATGTTCTTCTAGTGTAATTTTATCATGAAAATTGAAAAGTGGATGCCTAAAATGTCAGTGAGGGTGTTTGACAATCAACGGTTGGCAGATTGACACTAATGGGTTCTCTTAGCTGCTTTAACTAACCGCTTTCATTAGCGGTATGAAGTGAAATGTTTATTACTACCTCCGTCCTGCTAAGATTGTCACATTTTACCATTTCGGTTCGTCTTACTTAGATTGTCTCATACCTTATTTGGTAAAGTTTGTGTGGCTCTAAATCATTCTTACTTTATTCTTTATCAATTCAATATCAACCACATAAACCACTTTTTATAGATTTGCATGTCACTCCCTCTTGTCCCATTGTTAGTGGGGCGGAGGGAGTCATTTAGATGTTTGTGATTAGGTGTTAAGGCGTAAATGAGTGTTAAGAATGTGAATTTAAAAGTGTGTGTGTGTACACACACACACTTTTAAATTCACATTCTTAACAGTCATTTACGCCTTCACAAATGTTTTGGAAAAAGTTTTGGAAAAAGTTTATTTCTTTTTCACACTTTTAAGATATATATATATATATATATATATGTATATATATATGTATATATATATGTATATGTATATATATATATGTATATATGTGTATAGATTTAGGATCATGTGAGAACTTAATCTTAGGAGAGTAAAAAAGAATTGATGTAGACCATTGGATCATCTAATAATTCCTCCGTGCTACTAAACTATCGAGAGGGTTTTTAGTCATTTTGTATATGTATTGATTACGCTTAAAGATAAGTTCCGAAATGTTAGGCACTACTTTACTTGTTTACTGTTCCACTAACTTCCTTTTGAGTATGTGTGTATTTATTATTGCTTGGTCATAGTTTATATTTTATAGCCTTCAATTTTCTACGTGTGACTTTTAGATGAGTTTCTTTTCAATTTAAGTGCTAGCATTTTTTAACGAATTTTATATTTCTGTGTGCTCTTTAATCATCATATTCTCTCTTATTTATTTTCAATTTTCACACTGCATTATCCGAATAAATATTATTTTTTAATTTAGTATATAATTGTGCACTTTTAATTTGTCCGTTACGGTTTTTACATCTTTAAGATGCTTATAAATTTGCATGATGACAACATATAGCATATTTTCAATTTGGTCATTTGGGGAAGTTTGATCTTCAACAAAAGGGCCGTTATGTGTTGAATGATATTGCACTCTGATTTATTTTATATGCACATGTTAAAAGTGCATTTCATTTTGATGTACTTATCATACTTTGTTCATGCACTTTTCATTTTTTTTTCAGACACACGTGACATCAGGAGACATCATTATAATGGAATTACCATGGACCTTTGGAAGAAAAGTGCATTATATTTGATTTTGTAAAAAGAATCATTGTAAATTAAAGTTTTAGAAAGTGTGTAATATAACAGTGCACTTGTTTATGTATTTACAATGCACATTATAAAAGTGCATTTTATTTTATAAAAAAGTGCATTTTGTTTTGTAAAAAAGTGCCAACGTATAAACTTCAAAAGTGTAATAATATAATGCACTTTTGTATATACTTAAAATGCACATGACAGTTGTTAGCTTATACTCTCGGAATTTCATGCATGTTCATTTTTATTTGAAAACATGTATGGATGTGCTCAATTGCATGCATAAAGTGTGTGTTTATTTAATAGAAATTGCAAGCTAATGACATAAGAGTGCAGTTTACAAACGATCAATAAAAAAACAGTGCAGTTTACAACATTGCAAATTAATTTACAACATAAGAGTGGAATTACCATGATGCATTCTCAACATCATCTCTTCTGAGAATACAAAAATATTAAAGTATTTAATTAAGTTGATGATATTGCATAATATTTCTATTAAAAGTGTAGCTAATATGCATTGAAGTGCACATAAAAAATATAGGTGAATGGGACATTGTATTTGAAAAAATGATTTAACATGAAAGAGAATAGAGATGCACAATTCGTATAATTATTCTTTTATAATATTAGTTATTTGATTAGATGTGGGGAGTACTAATTTGAAGAAAGAAATAAGATAACGTATTTTTAAGGGGGAGTTACTCCTTATTAATCATTGTCCTAATTTATAGGATTCCTTTCCTATTATAATGCTACGTGCATACAACCTATCTAAATGAAATTTACAATAGTGTCCCTCATTTAATATTGAGTTGAATACCTTCCATATATACGACCTTAATGATCCGAAAAAATGCAAATTAACTGCTTTTTGGAATTGTTTTTGGCCGTGAGATCAAGTGAATTGAAGGTGGGATTTTGTTCTTTTTCCCTCTCCTAAGAGGATGTTCTCACAGGAACTAACCCCTATGTGTATATATATATATGTATATATATATATATATTAATGAGTTTTGGAAAAAGTTTTATAAACTATATTTACTTTTATTTTATATAACTGCTACCACTATCATTTTTAACAAATGTACATTTACACGAGCACACATATATAAATTCATTTATTTTTAGTATTAATATTTTAAATATGATTATTTTGTTAGTGCTTTTAAAAATGCTACTCCATATAAAATGAATAAAATATTCATATTGATAAAATAGTAAAAATATTCATAGTGGTTTTATGGAGTATAATTTTTTAAATACTAGTAAAATTGTTAGTTTTCACAATACTTGGAGGACTAAATGTCAGGAATTTCAAAGCCGATGATTAAAATTGTTTCACTACAAAAAATTGACCAATTTGTCACCGGGGCTTTGTTTTTCCCACCAATTTGTCTCGAGAGTTTTTTTACCAATTTGGTAAAACGTCCTTTTTTTCTCAATTTGGTAATTTGGCCACAGTAATGTTGAAAGCCCCTGAATTAAGCCCATCCAAACCCGGAGCCTTGTCTAGATGCATTGCAAACACTACTCTCCTCATTTTTTACTTTGCCACCAGTCTAATCAGTAAATTATTGTAGCCCGATGACGCCTTAGCAGCCAGTTCATGGCTCCCTGCAAATAATTCATCGGCACACCGTTCCATCGGAAGTGTATAAATTAGTGTTAGACCGTGGGGATGTGGAGCCAGCATTTCTGCCAGCCTGCAGGTGCAACCAACCATGACATTTTGTTTGTTCTATAAAGGGGGAGGGCGTGCTACACCATTAGCGATTGCTTTTAGTGCAGTGATAAGAGCAACGATCCACAAGTGGTATCAGGGCCAAAGGTCACAGGTTCGACCCCCAACAACAATATGTTGCTCAGTTATAGGTTGACAGGTGCTCGGGGGATTGTTAGGTCGTGGAGATGCGGTGCTAGCAGTTCTGCTAGCCTGTCGATGCAATCGACCGTGGCGTTTTGCCTGTTCTATAAAGGGGAAGGGCGTGCTACACTATAGGTGATTACTTTTAGTGTAGCGGTAAGCGCAACAATCCATAATTAGCAAAATAATAAACCACTATAGATCTATAATGTCCTCTATCTCAAATCCATCTCCCTTCTATGATGTTGTTTGACAGCACTATGGAAGTATTTAGTTTTAATATCTCCCTATTTTAGTCAAAACTCCTTCGCTCATTGTTCTCAAAACATATTTTCAGTTGTTCAAGATGACCCAATAATGTGGTTTCACTCTCTGAAATTCAACAATGCTCCTCCGCTGCCAGCCCTCCTGAAATATGCCAATATGTGCTTGCAAAAATCAATGCTAACATGGAACCCGACTTTCCTTCTTCTCCTCCATGGCTCCAACTCAGATCCACACCCCAAAATATGTTGTCAGATTACTAAATGTGACTTTCTCGGCCAATAGCATTGTACAACGTCCTTACATTCTTTATCATTTAACCACATGTTTTCAAATTTGAAAGATTTCTTATAACATGGCCCACCCAAGACCCAACCCCAAATGTGAAACATGAGATGACCACTTGACAGACCTTTTAGAGACGAAGCATAAATGCCATCAAATAAATCAATCATGCCTCATTAGCTAGAACATGATCTAATTTCTCTTCAAGACACCAACTAGTAACACGTCCGCGCTCCCATCTCCATTGATAACCTTCAAATTGCATGTTTGTCAGACCACTACTCTATGTATATAACATCTCTAATTGGATGTTGTTGTATTATTATTTGCATAATTTAAGTTACGTACTTTCTCTTATTCAAAAGTAGTTTAGACAATCAATGAAATGTTTTAATTTGGAAAGATTCCAATAATTTGCGATAACCTGTGACTGACCTTAAAATCAAGAAACCCTTTGCCATTGCTCTAAGACATGATACTTGGGGATAAACGTTTCCATCCGGAAGGGTTAAACTCTGTTTTACTACAACGCTGCAGAAGCGTGTTATCAAATGGTGTTGTTGCCGGGGAATGACACGGTGAAACTTTCGGCTGGTTTATGTGAGGAACTTATGCAGCTGATCCACAACTTTTGGTTGGGAGACGACTTGAATAATAGGAAGATACATTGGATCGTGTGGAATAATCTTACTATTCCTAAAGGTTACGGAGGAATGGGCTTTCGTGATTTAAAAGCTTTCAATCAAGCCCTTTTAGCTAGGCAAGCTTGGCGCCTTTTGCATTATCCTCATAGCTTGTGTGCTCGGGTGCTAAACGCAAAGTATTACCCCCAGGGATAGCTATATGATACGACTTTTCCATCTGGAGGGTCACCATCTTGGCAAGGTATTGTACATGGGGTTGAGCTTCTGAAAAAGGGGATTATATGGCGTGTTGGTTCCGGAGCTGTTGTGGACATTCGGCGTGATAACTGGATACCGCGGGACTATGCTCTCAAAATCAATGAGAGACGGAGGTTCACTAGGTGTAGGAAAGTGAGTGACCTCATTCGGCCGGGCGAGGGGGCTGGAACGAAAGTCTTATCAGGGATACATTTTGGCATTGGGATGCGGATGAAATCTATTAGATTAAATAATATTGATTATTATTAGTTAGCCCGGTTGTATTCTTTGTTTTGGGCCAAGCCTTTTTTTTAGTCCTTAGGTTTAAGTATAAATACATGTACATGCATTGGATAAAAATAAGAGAAAAGATTCAGTTCCTATTTTGGTATCAGAGCGAGGTTGCAAAACCTAAAACCTACGCACACCCCTCTTCTGCTTTTGTGTATCCCCAACAGCGTCTATGGCCGGCGAACACAATGGCAAAGAAGACAACGAGCGTCATGACAAAGAATCCACCGTCACACAGCGGCGGACCATATCTCCCTATGACCTCACGGCTAGTGACAACCCCGGCAGCGTCATCACACAAGTCCAGCTTCGTGGAGAAAATTACGAAGAGTGGGCCAGAGCTATACGGACGGCTTTACGTGCAAGAAAAAAATTTGGGTTTGTTGATCAATCTATAAAACAACCTGAAGAGAACTCGCCGGATTACGAAGATTGGTGGACGAATAATTCTCTCTTAGTGTCCTGGATCAGAAACACTATAGAACCAACCTTGCGTTCAAGTATTTCTTATATTGAAACTGCTAGCGGTTTGTGGGATGATATCAAATCCCGGTTTTCCGTTATTAATGGTCCCAAGATACAACAACTCAAACGGGAACTTGCTGAATGCAAACAACGTGGGATGACGATGATCTCATACTATGGAAAGCTTAAAAAACTCTGGGATGATTTGGCCGACATCGACCAATTCCCAACATGCACGTGTGGAAAGTGCACGTGTAACTTGGCTGCAAAAATTGAAAAGAAGCGAGAGGAAGAAAAGGTACATCAACTGCTGATGGGATTGGAGGAGAAAACATATGGGGTTGCACGGTCAAATTTGCTCACGCAGGACCCTCTTCCCTCTATTGGGCGTGCATACGCAGTGTTGACTCAGGATGAGAGTTCACGAGCCTATTCTCGGGCTCAAGAGGATCGTGGAGAAGTGACTAGTTTTGCTGCCCAAGTCATACCTCGGGAACAAGGACGTGATCGACTTACTGTTTGCACTCACTGTCATAAATCAGGACATGTTGTTGAGAACTGCTTTCAGATTGTGGGTTATCCAGACTGGTGGCCGGAACGTACAAAACCGACTGGACGGGGTGTTGGCCGTGGTCAAACTGCTGACAAAGGAGGTGCGGGCAGGGGACGTGGAACACCTGGGGGTCGTGGACGAGGTTCGATTGCTGCCAATGCTACAATAGGAATGATGTCAGGAGCAGGGCGAGGTACTGGGTTGACTGGCACTAATCTCCCAAGTCTCAACAAAGAACAATGGCAAACTTTGTTGAATTTCCTAGGTACAGCTAAGTCCAACCAGTCTGAAACACTCTCAGGTAACTTTGATTCTGCCCGTTGGATCATTGATTCTGGCGCATCTAATCACATGACTGGTAATTTGGAATTCCTACGTAATGTGACTGATATTGCAAATTGTTCGGTTAATCTGCCTAATGGAGAAAGAATTTTTGCTATAAAGGAAGGCACAATTGGTTTGAGTGCCAACTTAGTACTCCACAATGTTATTTATGTTCCCAATTTGAATTGTAACTTGATCTCGATATCTCAATTGATTGCTCAGTCTGGATGTCTTGTATCTTTTACGGGATCTCTATGTGTGTTACAGGACCACACTACGAAGATAGTGATTGGTGCGGGTGAGTGTATTGATGGTCTTTATTACCTTCGGCAGCCTGTTTTTGCAGCTCCTGTTCGTGTTATTGAGAATAACAAGCTCGAGTTGTGGCATCGAAGGCTAGGACATCCTTCTATGAAGATTATGGAATTAATTCATCAAGCCGGCTCACAGAAAAATATTTCATCTTCTGTTTGTGATATTTGTGTGCGTGCCAAACATTGTCGTAGTACTTTTCCTCACAGTAGTAATCGAGCTTCCGCAATCTTTGATTTGATACATTGTGATTTATGGGGTCCGTATAGGGTTCCCAGTTTTTCAAAGTGTCGTTATTTCTTGACGATAGTGGATGATTTTTCTCGTGCTACTTGGATTTATTTATTGCCTGACAAGTATTCTGTTTCCACATCTTTAAAAAATTTCTTTGCCTTGGTTACTCGTCAGTTTCATACTTCTGTTAAAACTGTACGAAGTGACAATGGTACTGAGTTTGAATGTTTGAATGATTATTTTGCTAATCAAGGAATACTACATGAAACTTCTTGTCGGGGCACTCCCCAACAGAACGGGAGGGTTGAACGGAAACATCGCCATATTTTAAATGTGGCTCGGGCTTTGCGGTTTCAAGCACATTTACCCATTGAATTCTGGGGTGAGTGTGTCTTAACGGCTGGATATCTCATCAATCGTACTCCGTCTCTTATTTTATCCGACAAAACTCCTTATGAGGTACTGTATGGAAGAGCACCCAACTTAAATCACTTGCGTGTTTTTGGGTGTTTATGCTATGTTCATAATCAGGATCGGCACGGTGATAAATTTGCAGCTAGGAGTGTTTCTGGAATTTTTGTGGGATATCCACATGGAAAGAAAGGTTGGCGGATCTATTGTCCAGATACTGGCAAATTCATTACTTCTCGTGATGTTATATTTTCTGAAAATATATTCCCCTTTGCAGCACAATCTGAAAATTCCTCTTCTAATGTTTCTAATCTGGATGGCAGTGAGCCATTTGTTTTCCCCGATTCTGATGATGACTCTATGCCTGCTGCGTCAAACTCACAACAGGGACCAAAAGATGCACACTGTAGCAGCAGTCCTCAGGATCCTTCATCACCGATTGTGCATGAGGAGAATTCTTCTCCAGCGGGTATCTCCTCCTCGACAGAAAGGGGGGGTTCTCCCTCTTTGAGTAACCAGACACAGGAATATGGCAGGGGCAAACGGGAACGTTGTCCTTCTGTTCGGCTTAAGGACTATGTCACCAATACTATTTTCTGTTCCTCTTCAGGCTCTCCTCGCAGCTCTTACCCAATTGACCGGTATGTCTCTTGTGATCGTTTTTCTCATTCTCACCGTGTGTTTTTGGCATCCTTAGAAACAGAGAAAGAACCTACCTCTTTTAAAGAAGCCATGGGTCATACACATTGGCGCAAGGCTATGCAAGACGAGATCCACGCTCTCGAAGCTAATGAGACCTGGACGCTTGCACCGGTGCCGCCACATAAAAAACCGTTGGGCTCCAAATGGGTGTATAAAATCAAACGACGGTCTGACGACACTATAGAACGTTACAAGGCTCGTTTGGTGATTTTTGGTAACCACCAAACAGAGGGAGTAGATTACACCGAAACTTTTGCTCCGGTCGTCAAACTCACTACGGTGCGTACTCTCCTTGCGGTTGCGGCTATCAAACACTGGGAATTACATCAAATGGATGTTCATAACGCATTTCTACACGGTGATTTGGAGGAGGAAGTTTACATGCGGTTACCTCCTGGTTTTCACACTACTCAGCAGAATGTTGCGTGCCGGTTGAAAAAATCATTGTACGGTTTAAAACAGGCTCCAAGGTGCTGGTTTGCAAAGTTGACTGGAGCCTTGAAAACTTATGGGTTTACTCAGTCTCATTCTGATTACTCCCTATTCTCTTTGTTACGAGAATCTTCTGTTATTCATGTGTTAGTTTACGTTGATGACTTGATACTTGCTGGAAACGATTCTCAAGCTATTTGCGCCTTCAAAAAGTACTTACATAGCTGTTTTCACATGAAAGATCTTGGTCCCTTGAAATATTTTTTAGGGATAGAGGTGGCCCGTAGTTCTTCCGGTATTTTCTTGAGTCAACGTAAGTATGCATTGGACATTATCTCGGAGGCTGGAATGCTTGGTTCCCGCCCGTTGAGCATTCCTATGGAGCAGCATCATCATCTTGGAACGGCTACGGGAACTCCATTGTCCGATCCAGAGCCTTACCGAAGGCTCGTCGGCAGGTTGGTATACTTGTCAGTCACCCGTCCAGAACTATCCTATTCGGTTCATACCTTGGCTCAATTTCTTCAGTCTCCTCGCTCGGATCATTGGAAGGCAGCACTCCGCGTAGTTCGGTATCTAAAAGGCAGCCCGGGTAACGGGATTTTTCTTCGTACAGATAGTGATTTGCATCTTAATGCTTGGTGTGATTCTGACTGGGCCGCTTGCCCTCTTACTCGACGCTCACTTACTGGCTGGTTCGTTCAATTGGGTGGCTCCCCGATTTCTTGGAAAACGAAAAAAACAACATACTGTTGCACGTTCATCGGCTGAAGCTGAATATCGCTCTCTTGCTGCAGTTACATGTGAACTAAAATGGCTTTGTGGACTTTTATCGTGTCTTGGTGTCTCTCACTCTTCACCTATGACTATTAATTGTGATAGTACGGCAGCTTTGCACATTGCCGCCAATCCGGTGTTTCATGAGCGTACTAAACATATAGAGGTGGATTGTCATTTTGTTCGGGATGAGCTGGTTCGTGGTACGATTCTTGCTCGGCATGTTTCGACTTCCACGCAGTGCGCGGATATTCTGACTAAGGCACTCGGCAAACAACAGTTTGATTTTCTTCTCTCCAAGTTGGGCATTTGTGATTTGCATGCTCCAACTTGAGGGGGGGTATTAGATTAAATAATATTGATTATTATTAGTTAGCCCGGTTGTATTCTTTGTTTTGGGCCAAGCCTTTTTTTTAGTCCTTAGGTTTAAGTATAAATACATGTACATGCATTGGATAAAAATAAGAGAAAAGATTCAGTTCCTATTTAAATCCTTAAGATTAAGCTGTGTGCGCATACAAGGGAAGACTTTTTGGCTTTGCATTATGATAAACATGGTAAGTTCAATGTTAAAAGTGCCTACCTCCTTGCTATCTCAGACCGTCTAAAGGCGCAGAGTGAAAGTAGCGGGTCTGGTAATGGAGAACGAAGCATCTGGAAAGTACTTTGGAATATCAACGTGCCCCAAAAGATTCGAATATTTGGTTGACGTTTAGTCCGAGAAGCTTTAGCAACACAGGAAAATCGGTTTCGGAGGAAGCTTGTACTAACATCTAGGTGCTTAATTTGCGGACACAATGACGAGGATGGGTTCCACGCTGTTATAGAGTGTACTAAGGCTAAAGCACTTCAAGATATTCTGAGAACCTCCTGGCAGCTTTCCCCGGACAAGATTTTAGGAGGACTGGACTGGAATGGTTTCTTAACTTGTTATTGAGGATTGATAGAAGGATGAGGGCGCGGGTCCTAATGATTTTTTGGCGAGCTTGGTACATGAGGAATGACAGTGTCCATGGCAAAGGGAAAGCATCAATTGAGGCAAGTGCTACTTTTCTGTGAAGGGGAGTGGTCTACTGTGAAGGATTGTTAGCCTCCAGATTGTACGGCTCCCCTCTGGAATCCTCCACCTCAGTGATGGGCGAAGTTAAACTCGGATGCTAGTTTTGATCCGGTAACCGGAGAGGCTTCGGCGGGCTGCATTATTCGGAATTGCAGGTGTGAGGTTCTCGTAGCAGCATGGAGCAGACTTCCTATTTGTATTGAAGCTAAGGAGGCTGAAATCTTAGCTTGTGCGGAAGGAGTGCGGATTGTTGTGTCATGGGTTAATATGCCGATGATCATCAAAAGTGACTGTGCGGCAATCTCTGCTAGCTTATCAAACCGTTCAAGAGATGCATCCAGATTTGGAATTCTACTTCAGGAGATCAAAGAATTGGCTCTATCCTTCCCGGAGGTTCGTTTTTGCTCAGTAAAAAGGGACAGCAACAGAGTTGCACATGAACTAGCTAAACTAGCAAAAGACTAGGTTATAGGAGGACTGTTGCGCCTTGAGGCGCCGCCTCAGATTATTTCTTTTCTCAAAGCAGATTGTATGTCACATCCTGGACCTACCGGACACGTCAACAACCCGCCGTATAGTATAAATAGTCAACCGCAGCCCAACTTGTTCATACTACACTACGCATCTTGATTACCATTCACACATAGTACATCCATAAACAATCATAATGTAAAATATTCATTTAAGTAGCGGAAACATTAATACAAGTGTTCAAGCCACACGTAGCAAACATGGGCATACAAGCCCCCAAATAATTATTCAGAACATAATATCTATGAGCATTTAATGTAATTGTTTTTAAAACAGATACGGAGGAAGCACGAACCACGTCTTCTCTCCTTGGATCTTCCCAAAGCAATGGGTGATGGTAGCAACCTTCAAGTTCTACCTGAAACCGTGAGGTGGCCTCCTCCGTGAAGGGGAAGTCAGTACTTGGAAGCATTTGACAAGTACAATGACAACTATAATAAGTATAATCAATGTTTCAATTTCTAAGACCCTCAAATAGAGTGATATTATTTTATAGGCCATAACCCTTGGTTACCCTTTTTTAAAATCTACTTACCTTATATTTTAAAGTCAAGTAGTCGGCCCATGTTTACTTTGAAAACGTTCAACCCATTCCCCCGTGGCTTCAAGCCACGCTCATCTATGTTACTTCGTCATGCCAGAGGCTTTCTCTAGTCATGTTTTATCGTGCTAGAGACTTACTCTAGTCACTCCACTTGGTGTTAGAGGCTTCCTCTAATCACCTTACATATGTTGTGCTAGAGGCTTCCTCTAGTCACCTTACGGTATGCTAGAGGCTTTCTCTAGTCACCCTACATTACGTTAGAGGCTTCCTCTAGTCGTTCTACATTAATGCTAGAGGCTTCCTCTAGTCATTCTTTATCGTGCTAGAGGCCTCCTCTAGTCATGATATTAATTCACTAAGCAAGTTCGATGCCTAGAGTTCCTCTATTATGAGTAGCCTTGGAGGCCTACCCCTATCATGAATTAGCGCTTACTCACTCCTACCTTAAAGTATCTCATAAGACCACTTAAGGTACATATTCCACAATCCAAGCCTTAGGATTTATTCTATCACTTTTTATACTAACGTTCCGACTAGTATTTCAATTCTGGTCAATTAATCTTAGGACAACCAAGTTCTTAATCCATAGTCATAAAGTTCATTCCAATTACTTTTCCAATCCAAGTTCAATGTACTTACAATACCAATAATATTACTTTTATCCATTCATGAATTCTCTACATGAAGTAAATGTATATTTTATCTCGATATTCATAGTTAATTCAACTATCATGCCTTCATATTCACATCACATAATCATACACAATTTATCTCATAAATTTGTATATCATGCTTCACTTGCTTATACATCATTCTTTTCATATAGGCATTATTAATCATGTAATAATCCATGAAAAACTCATTTAATAATCTTAGGTAATCTTATGAAATTAACCCAACAATTATAAGCAATATAGTCAGTCATCCTCACCTTAAGATGTGCTACATTTGTTGCCTTTGTCAAGCCCCTCGATCAATCCCCGTTCTAGGCCGATCAAAAGTGAAAATTCTGGACAGCAGCCAAAAGCCGGGCGGCTTTCACAAAAGTCGGGCAGCTTTCGTGGTCTGCAACTACGAACAACCTCCTATACTTGGCGGTTTCCGACGGTTTCAACTCCTCCAACACACCTCCTTTCCTTTTGGGTTTTCTTTGTTGATGCTTCCTTCAAGCTTGGAGCTTTGTGAGAGTTTTTCCCTGAGCTCTCCTTTCCTGTGTGCTGACCGAATGATTGCAAGAGAATGAAGGAAGTTTCCTCTTCAATCACTTACTCAATAAGTTAGTAAATGGGGACATAGAGGTGTGTGTTTGTCTTGCACATCACCTCCCACATAAGTCCGCCCCTATACTATTTTGTGTCTACATCTCATTATTTAGAGTGTACAATACATGTAGGGAAAGTCTTAAATGGGTGTAGGAAGTCCCTCCCAATTGCTCCTGCTATTTTTGGCAGGTTGGGCCAAAATAGCACTCAGGTTGTCCAAATATTTTTATCGCCTTAGTTGGTACTATATTGGGCTTCTATAATTATCAAGATGACCCAACTAAATATTTGGTACCCCATTCTCATTTTTATGGACCCGATAAATAATTTAATTAATCGTGCATTAATTAAATATACAGTCTGTCACACAATTTTATTCGCTAGGAAATTCAAATACATATCAAGTTTCAAATTCAAGTACATCCGGGTGCGGTGTCACATTGTAACTCTGAGTTGCTCTATTAATAAATTCCTTTTTTCTCTAAAAAAAACAATATGGTTTATTTCAACACATTGGTAAAAGTGTGAAAACAACATGGATGATTTAAAATGTGAAAATTAAAGAGAAACTACTCAACCAAATACCCCAACTCATTCCAGCTCAATATAGTTATGTGATACAATTAAATACTAAGGTACATAGTACGTCCAACTGTTCTATCAGCAATATCATTGGTGGCACTGATTTAACGATAGTAAGTATTACGGACATTATAGGTTTTTTTTTCCCTCCGGAAGGCAAACCACCAAAATCAGTGGGGTAAATGTCGGAGAACATTTACCAAAATATTATTAATGAAAAAGAGTACAAAAGAGGGGGACCAAACCGAAACCTCTTAAAATGACAAACATAGCAAAAGCTAAAAACGTAAAACAGGGAAACCGAACAGATCATCATAGTAACTACGTTTAACTCCTGGTAATTGTCGAACTTGACATTATAGGTATACTGTTAGTAATTGTCTACTATAATTTTTTAGTTAACTCTTCATTTGTAATTGACTTTACATTCATTTTTCGTAAACTTTACATTTTCTTTTGACATACTGTGTATTTTCAAGATATAACCTTACACTATCCATTATTTCAATTAACACCATTTTGTGAAGGGCGTCAATTTTCCTCTTATACCCATTAGTCCATCCATTGCATTTGAATCCACTAAAATAATCGATCTTGCGTTGAAGCAGTTACTGAATAAGTTCATTTTCAAATATTACACTTCCATTCCACTTAAATCACTAAATAGTAATTTTGGTATGACTTTCCCAACTTTTTAAATAAAAATATTATATTTCGTTGATGTTCACTTCTTAAGTATGATATTGTAAGGCACTCAATACTCTTATGAGGTATAAAAACAATGAACATATATACAAAAACTAAAATTGGGCATTATCCGTTCACCTAACTAATTTTTAAAAATAAAACTTACCAATAAAAACAAAAAGGATAACAAATTGAAATGCAGCGGGACCAGTAATAATAGGTAATACGGAGTAACATAAAATTTCGATGTCCCAAACCGAAAGAAAGCAAAAAAGGGAGGTATGAAAGCGACATGAAATCCTGGTGTTTGTGATTCAAATCACCGCAGCCAGCACCGAGGGATCTCATCTCTGCTGCAGGTCTGAGTCACCAGTCAGTTCCGATTCGTTCTTCGTGGCGCGCCATTACTCTGTGTCGTTTCCCACGGCATTTAATGAAGCACAGGCGCACACAGTGGTCGCCGAAAGAGAAGTCCATCTACTATAATCACAGTTAGGGGGAGAATTTATTTCGTTGATTACCACTGAGGGCCCCGCCGGGGTTGCTCCGGGATATAGGGTGGGGTATAAACGCCATAAATGCAAGCTCATCTACCTCTAATGTGGTTGGTTTTTCTTGTACGCATCAGTCGTCGCACATATATAAACACATACGGACATCATATGTATGGGGTTCACAGCTGGTATGGAATGAAACCGCAATGCGGGCCCGAATTTCCGGAATCTGAGCCGCAGTTAAAGGTTGCGGGATGTGGAACTCAGTGGAGAATTTGTCGGTGCGGTCCACGTCGTTCAGGGAAGAAGGCGATGACGAAGAGGCGCTGCGGTGGGCGGCGCTGGAGAGGCTGCCAACTTACGCGCGTGCACGCCGAGGCCTATTCAGGAACATCGTTGGGGATGTCAAGGAGATCGATGTGGACAAGCTGGAAAATGAAGAGCGGAAGGTACTTCTCGACAGGCTATTTGACTCAGTGGACGATGATTGGGAGAAGCTCTTCAGCCGCATGCGCCGCCGCTTTGATAGGTTTAGTTCTCATTTCGGTTTCAGCTACTTGTTTCTGATGCTGCCTTAAACTGACATGAGCTTTCTGCATAAAAGCTCGAAGCTCACTGGTTGCTCGGGAACTCCCTTTTCTTCTTCAAATTGATCGATTTCCTTTTCTATTCCCTTTTTAATAAAATATGGTGTTAGTTGACTGCTAGTGGAAATGCGCATTAAGAATGAGGCGATTTCAATCATTGTCCTAGTTAAGAAAGTGGCCTAAGTTTATGATGGGTCAAATCCTTGCACTGTCTATTGTAATACAATGCAATCTTTTTATTAGCTATTTCTAGTCTTAAGAGTAGCAAAAAATATTTTGGATGCAATCACTTACGGAGTATTTAAAATGGAGTTCCTCCCTAGATTCTTCCAATTCGAATAAATGCTACACGCCTCTCTCTTTCTCATTGCATTTACAGGGAACTGATTGGTAGAAATATTGACATTTTGAATCTCTGATTGGTGACAAGGAAACTTAGTTCTTTCTTGAATTCTTGCTTTAGTATATGAATGTGAATGCCTGTCTACGTGCTTGATCCTTTTAGCTAATAGTGTTTGCTTACACATTGGCATTTAATGTCTTCCAACTCCTATTTGTCTAGTGTTTCTTCTTATAGCATTTTTCTTTTTCTTTTTTTGGTCATATGACTATCACTTAGTGTTTGTGTGTACTATATTTGTGTAGTAATAGGAATCCCTAATGGGTTTGATTCTACCTTTGCGTGTTGCAGAGTTGAATTGGACTTCCCAAAGATTGAAGTCAGATTTCAGAACTTAAAAGTTGAAACTTTTGTTCATGTTGGTAGTAGAGCATTACCCACCATTCCAAATTTTCTTTTCAACATGACTGAGGTAAAATTTGCTCTTTTCTTGAGGTAGCTTTTTACTGTATCAGCAACTGAATTGTTTCCCTTACATGTATACAAAACATAAAGGCTCTCTTGCGGATGCTGAAGATATACTCCGCTAAGAGGAAAAAGTTGATGATATTGGGCAATGTCAGTGGTGTAATTCGACCTTCCAGGTAGGCAGTGATATGGTGAGATTCACATCAAACACAAGACAGTTTCTGAAAATTTCAGCATCTGAAAATATGTTAATGGTATCTTAAGGTTAACTCTTTTACTTGGTCCTCCGAGCTCTGGAAAGACAACATTACTGATGGCTCTTGCTGGACGCCTTAAATCAGACTTGCAGGTATAAGAGTCTGTTTGTCTCAAGAAGCCATGGTCAAAACCAGGGCGGTCTGCTTATACTTTTTGGATTGGGTTTAATATTTTTCACTCGTGTAAGCACACATCATTTATTCATTGATTTTTCTGTAGACAACAGGGAAAATTACATACAATGGACATGGCCTGAATGAGTTTGTTCCTCAAAGGACATCTGCGTATGTGAATCAACAAGACCTGCATGCAGCAGAGATGACAGTTAGGGAAACTCTGGACTTTTCAGCACGCTGCCAGGGTGTTGGTTTCAAACATGGTATATTCTGTAAGACGAGTGTTATGTATATGTAACAGACTAACAGCCTGTTGCTGAAAGCTTGAAACCTTGTGACAGATATGCTTATGGAACTTTCAAGAAGAGAAAAGATTGCTGGAATAATACCTGGTGAAGATCTTGATATATTCATAAAGGCAAGTATCGTCACGATAATGTCTTTTCTATTATTAGTTAAAGACTTCAAAGTGACACAGATATACAATGATGATTCTTTAGGCATTGGCTTTGGAGGGTAAGGAGACTTGTCTTGCTGTTGAATACATTTTAAAGGTATTTTCAGTGCACTACTGTCTTTTTATATTGCCCGATATGTTTTAAAGCAGCCTTGCACTTTACTACCATAGATAACTTTCTCATTCTCTAGATGCAATTGTTTTGCATTTTCATTTGTTCATGTTACTTTATACAATGTAACAGAGCTCTCAACATACTAAAGGTTAGGCATTCTTCTAAGATTGGCATATCAAAAGGATGGACCCATAATGTGAAATCTTGAAAACCTTCATGGTACTAGAATTGCTAGTCTGATTGTACTAGAAGAGCTCTCAACATGAGACATGTTTTCTTTGTTTAATTTCATTTTTTGAATTGGGTAAACCAAACTGAACAGACCCAGCAAGTCCCACTCAAAAGTAGGTTTGGGACTTGACAAATCCGATCTTGTTTCTTTACATACTCTTAGTACCTTTTTCTCGCAGTTTCCTAAATATATCAATTTTATTTATGCACACACACTTAATAAAGTATTGCTTGTATTCAAATTTGAATCTTAAATAGTTCAAATTTGCCGCATTGCATGGGACACATAAAATAGGGCATTAGGACATAGGTGTTAATTTACTCACTGGTCTCTTATTTCTATGAAAATAAGCCTTCACACCAATCTAGGCGTGGTCGACTAAACACTATAATATTCCTATCATCTTCCTGAAGTACTTATATTTATCTGACAAAGATTCTAGGGTTGGACTCATGTGCGGACACCCCAGTGGGAGATGAAATGCTGAAAGGAATTTCCGGAGGACAAAAGAAACGGCTGACAACAGGTAGATGAACTGGTTTTTGCAGCGTATAGTGGAAGCCTATACTTTCATTTGTTCTGACATGAACTTGGTGGCCATTAAAGGTGAATTATTAGTTGGTCCAGCACGAGTTCTGTTCATGGATGAAATTTCAACTGGTCTTGATAGTTCTACTACTTACCAAATCGTCAGATATCTTAGACATTCAACCCATGCGCTAGATGGAACAACAATCATTTCACTTCTTCAACCTGCTCCAGAAACATACGAGTTATTTGATGACATTATACTCTTGTCTGAAGGACAGATTGTATATCAGGGTCCACGTGAGGATGCACTTGGTTTTTTCACATATATGGGGTTCCACTGTCCAGAGCGCAAAAATGTTGCAGATTTCCTTCAAGAAGTAGCTTTTTACCCATCTACATTTACAATAAATTATTGTTATTGTTGTGTACTCAAACATTTTTTTCTCAGGTTGTATCGAAGAAGGACCAACAGCAATACTGGTGTGTGGCTGATCGCCCTTTCCGATACACTCCAGTGGCAAAATTTGCTGAAGCTTTTCATTCATATCAGACTGGGAAGAATTTATCTGAAGAGTTGGGCATTCCTTTTGACAAACGGTACAATCATCCAGCAGCATTATCAACTTCGAAGTATGGGGCAAACAGGAGAGAACTTCTACGAACAAACTTTGACTGGCAGCTTCTGTTAATGAAAAGGAACTCATTTATCTATGTATTTAAATTTATTCAGGTAAGTTCATATGCTGTTGGGAGTATAATCATTCCATGCTCATCCACAAGTTACTTAACTCTATGAATTACATAGTAATTGTCTGATATACTTAATACTAGAAATTTACTAACTAGAAAGTTAGGCAAAAGGAATACTGAACTAGATCCCCCCCCCCCCCCCCCCCCCCCCCGATTTTGCAACCCTTCCACACATATGTATGTATGTATGTATGTATGTATGTATGTATGTATGTATGTATGTATGTATGTATGTATGTATGTATGTATGTATGTATGTATGTATGTATGTATGTATGTATGTATGTATGTATGTATGTATGTATGTATGTATGTATGTATGTATGTATGTATGTATGTATGTATGTATGTATGTATGTATGTATGCGTGTGTGTGCATGTATGCATGTATGCTTGCGTGTATGCATGCATGTTTGTATGCATTCATGTACTATGTATAGAGCAGGAATCAGCGAAAAATTAGTTTTTTTGGGGGATATACAATAACAACATTAACCCTGTACTAAAGCACAAACTTTCGGATGATCCATGGTGAAAATCGCATTGGGAATTGCATGGACTGGCTGTTGCTTCATAAAAAGAAGCGCATACAGTTTAGTGAGTCATTTTGCTTTACTCCATCATATTCCCAAGCCAAAAAATAGCGAGTCTTTGGCTCCATTGGAAATGATGGGAATTTCTGGGGGTATGCAAACAATAAAAAATGATTCACCATTATTAAAGCGTACTTGCATTTTTAGCACGTACAGTTTCCGGTTGGACGTGGTCTCAGAAGTTGCACTTAATTACAATTTTGCCACCATATTTTTTATATTTAACTGCTCCTGTTTTTTGAACCCCCGAAGCTTTAATCTAATGCATTGTATCCTTTCTCATTTTGACCAAAGAAATACTTTTTATTTGATCTAATATACTCCCTCCGTATTTTAAAGATGGCTACATATGTCTTTGGCACATTATTGAAAAAGGAAAGTAGTAGGGGCAATGAGTAGTGTAGAAAAAGTAGGAGATATTGTGTAAAATTGCGAAAGAGAAGATAAAAATTAGAAAAAGTAAGAGTGATTGGGTGTTTTTAAAGGGAAAACTTACCAAAAGGAGAAATTGTAGCAAACTTTTAAATACATCCCAAAAAAGAAAGTGTAGCAAACTTTAAAATACGAAGAGAGTATATATGTATATATATGTATACATATAGACATATGTGTGTATATATGTATGTATGTATCTATACATATGTATGTGTGTATATATATGTATATACACAAATATTCACAAGTATTACCTGACAGGACCGCCGTCCGGCCACCTCATTTTGAGGTGGTTCCGGGGGGGATTTGTTTATGAAATAGCATGTTCTCCATGAAGTGTAGAATGTGTGTCCACCAAGTTTCAACTAAAAATTCAATCAGGAAGTCCATTAAATAAAATTTTGAAAATAACTGTTTTTTATATATATTTGGGCGCAGCTTTTTTCAATAATTTATTTAAATGAAATTTTGATTGAATTTTAAACTGAAATTTTGTAAACATAAACTACACTTCATGTAGATCATGCTCACAAAATTCATCAAAAATTCCACCCGGAACCATGGTTTTAAAAGGCGTTTCGCTTTTATGCCCTTGAGGAGCAAAGGCGCAAAGGCGTCCCTGTAGCGCTTATGCACTTTAGAATATTTGTACTACTACTCTACCAGGCTATAGTCTTACGGTTCGAATCATTTAGCCTTCATATCTATTACTCTGTATTACTTATTAGTTTATTCGTTCACACTTTAGAATTATCAATTTATCATTTACGGTTATCATTTACGGTTATCATTTACGAATTTGTCTTAACAATCTACATAGTATTAGTTTACTTTATTAGAATCATTGGAGTTTTATAAATTCATTAAGATTGTTGTAATTTGGTTAATTACACTTTACATAAAATCGTGACTTTATTAAAGTTGATTATCAATTATTTTATTTATTTACCTAAAGGCTATAGTTGATATTTTAGTGCTTTATGTTCTTTTGACTTTGGTATTTTAGAGTTTTATGTTATTGTTATTTCAACTTGGATATTTTATTGTTATTTTACTTGATTCTGTTTGGCTGAACTATTATTATGAACTATCTTATACGAAGTATGTTGTAGCAAACCTTTAACAAGTAATTTTGAGGCTTACGCCTTGGTACGCCTCGAGGCTTACGCCTCGTGAGGCTACCACCAACCGCCTCGGGGCTCGATTTCGCCTTTCAAAACCTTGGCCGGAAGCACCTCGAATTGAGGTGGCCGGACGGCGCTCCGATTAGATATATGATAAGAACAGAAAAGTAAAATCAACGGGGTGAACCGTTGCCTAGATAATCAACGATAAACAAATACCGTTGCCCAGAGCCAAAAGGCTAAACCAACTTTTATTCCAAGATGATAAGAATGAACCCTGGCGAGGGGTATAAATAGCCTTCTACAAGCAACCCTAATCAAGCCCAAATTAATTAAATCCTAATTAGGCCCATACTACTCTACTAAGTACTCTACTAATAAAAGGCCCAAACCAAAACATAACATTAACTTAAAATAATAATAAATAATTATAAAGACAGCCCGTAACCGGCCCACGGAAGTGGGCCCAAGCCCGGTCCCGCCACAAGCTCTTCCCGCTTCATATCAATCCACCCCCCTTAAAATAACCTTGTCCTCAAGGTTGAAAACTCGCAGATCGGGAACTGAAATTTCCAGACATAGAATAGACTGGAAAATATTCTTCTCTTTCCTGAACCCTTTCCTGGCCGGTTATTTCACAGAATTCATGCTGCTTGAGGTCCAACTCTTCATCCTCCTCAGCTAACATTACCCGCAGCTGCTTAAAGGGACAATCATGTGTTGGTGTAAATGGTTTCTTGTACCTAAAGCATAATCCTTTTGCCCTCAAATCTGCTATCTCTTTTGGCGCAAGACGGGTGAACTGAGATCGTGTCGTAGGCTGCCCAGACAGGCCTGACTGCATCCCCGGAGGCTGTCCACTATCTTTCGCAAAGCTGCCCCATGAGCCCTGTAAGCTGCCACCAGTGGCAGTCAACGGGGGACCCGTGTTTGCCCTTACAAAACTGCTGGAACGTACCCCTGAAGAATGATAATTCAGGCTGCCACTTTCTCCACTTTGGACGGACAGATTATGCTCTATATCGCGAGCTAATTCCATAGCTGTTTCCAGGTTTTCTGGCCGAAGTAATCGCAACGAACTTCGGATTGTTTCCTTAAGCCCACTCATGTAATAGCCCAAGTAATGATCGTCAGTTAATCCGGGTACTTGACTGGCCAGTTATACAAACAAAGTATTGTAATCTTCCACTTGCCCAATTTGTTTGACGCCAGACAGTCGTTCAAATTGATTCCCCTGAAATCGGGAATCAAATCTGGACACTAGGGATTGTTTGAAATCTTCCCAGGTTATACCGGGTCTTCGTGATTTCAACCAGGTTACCCAATAGAGAGCTCCGCCTTCCATGGCTACCACAGCGGCAGCCACCTTTTTCTCCGGTAGGGTGTCGTTTAATTCAAATTGTTGCTCTGCCCTAGCTATCCACCCGATCAGGTCTCCTCCATCAAAGGCTGGCAGTAGCGAGTGAACTGGGTCGCGCAGCACCCTATCCGCGTGCGGAATAGTCGCGGTGACTCCCACCCCAGCCGTGGTGGCGTCCGGCGAGACAGGCGGCACCAGCGCCTGAGTCAGCGCGGCGAGCGATGCAGCGATCTCCGCCAGCTTTGCACCATGGTCTTCGAGCGTCTGGTTCATCGCCACCAGTTGCGTGCCATGACCTTCGAGCGTATGGTTCATCCGGGTTTGCTCAGCCCCTAGTCGAGCCACCTCCTCTCTTGTTCGGCCTTGTTCGTTCTCCAATTCCGTCAATCGATCATTCTGAGATCTTGTCATCTTGGCGGGACGGGATCCGGCAGGTCGGACCAATTGATAAGAACAGAAAAGTAAAATCAACGGGGTGAACCGTTGCCTAGATAATCAACGATAAACAAATACCGTTGCCCAGAGCCAAAAGGCTAAACCAACTTTTATTCCAAGATGATAAGAATGAACCCTGGCGAGGGGTATAAATAGCCTTCTACAAGCAACCCTAATCAAGCCCAAATTAATTAAATCCTAATTAGGCCCATACTACTCTACTAAGTACTCTACTAATAAAAGGCCCAAACCAAAACATAACATTAACTTAAAATAATAATAAATAATTATAAAGACAGCCCGTAACCGGCCCACGGAAGTGGGCCCAAGCCCGGTCCCGCCACAAGCTCTTCCCGCTTCATATCAATATACCTGACTCGAATTGAAATGATTACTTTATTAGTTAAAAAAAGAGTTACAATCACTAATGAGAAAAGAAAATGTAAGACACAAAATCATTAAAGAAGCTCTCATAAAAAGATTAATAATTAATTATTAGAGAACTTAGAAAATTTAGAGCTGTTGAACTGGGCTTGATGCTGGGTTTGAACTGTCCTCATCATCGCCTCATTATGCCTTTTGATTTTTTTGGAAACCACCTTGTAAATCTCTCTTCACATGATGGTGCACTAACATTTGTTTGTGTGGCGTGTTGTCCAAGAAAAAAGAAATAACATATGCACGTATATATGTATTTATGTGTAATATATACATTTGTGCGTTTAATTTCAACTGTTCCGGGAATTACATATCTAATAGTATGTTTTTGTTCTCCAATTGTGTGTGCTACTGTCCAGCTTCTTTTGGTTGCATTGATTACCATGAGTGTCTTTTTCCGCACAACCCTGCATCATAACACGATTGATGATGGAGGACTCTTTCTTGGGGCTCTGTACTTTTCAATGGTTATTATTCTTTTCAATGGATTTACTGAGGTTTCGATGCTGGTAGCGAAGCTTCCAGTGCTTTACAAGCATAGAGACTTGCACTTCTATCCATGCTGGGCTTACACTCTTCCTTCTTGGATCTTGAGTATCCCTACATCATTAATAGAATCTGGTTTTTGGGTGGCAGTTACATATTATGTGGTTGGATATGATCCAAATATTATAAGGTAACTCCATTTATCAATCAGATCTTAGCAGTAATGTTGTGTACCAGTTGTAGCTTAACTTGCGCACTGGCTTTTTTTTATTTATGTGTAGGTTTTTCCGGCAGTTCTTGCTATTTTTCTTTCTCCATCAATTGTCTCTAGCCCTTTTTCGTTTAATGGGTGTGCTTGGTCGCAATATGATTGTTTCAAACACATTTGGATCTTTTGCCATGCTAATTGTAATGGTGCTTGGAGGATACATTGTTTCAAGAGGTAGAACTCAAATCCTCTTGTGATGCATTAAATCACAAACACACACACACACACATGAGATTTTAAAATTATTTACAAGCTCATTTCATGATATTTAACTTATTTGAGACAGACAGAATACCTAGGTGGTGGATATGGGGTTTTTGGATTTCACCGCTAATGTATGCTCAGGATGCAGCTTCTGTGAATGAATTTTTAGGTCATTCTTGGGACAAAGTACGAACTTACATTGTCAAGCTCTTTCGTTTTCTTCGCAGTCTTGAGATTTCTTTTACTTATTTCAAGCTGTATTGCCAATGGTAAACCAAAGTGTAGTTTAATGATTGAGGATATATACTGTATTTGTTATCATGATTGGATTTCTTGGTAGAATTTATGGGCTTCATCTTAGCATCTAAAGCAGGAGGTGCTGACTGTGCATTCTTCTTTCTGCAGAGATTTAGCAACAACACTAGCTTGTATCTTGGGGAGGCAGTGTTGAAGGCACGCAATTTGTTCCCACAGAGCTATTGGTACTGGATTGGTCTTGGAGCATTGTTTGGATATACAATTTTGTTCAATTTCTTATTCACATTCTTCTTGGCCTACCTTGACCGTAAGTCATCTTGAAACTAATTAAAATATTGTGGTGCATAATGAAATAAAAGTTAATGGACGTGGTACTAAACAAGATGATGAATCAGTGTGTTACTAACTACCTTATTCATTCCCTTCCATTTTGTTATAGCAATGGTGAAACACCAAGCTGTTCTTTCTGAGGAAGATGATCAAGACAGTAATGTTGCCAGAAAAGATGAATCAGTTGTTATTCAGTTAAGGGAATACTTGAAGTTTTCGGGCTCACTGGCTAGTAAGAACACCACATTTTAAATACATGTCTTGCTAGGGAAAATTATACCGTGGGATTGGCACAGCTTCCATAAGCTGTAACCATCCCAAAATGATGTAAAAGAAATCCTGTCTTCTTCCTTTCTTGATTTCTTCTTCTTTGCAAGATTCTATTCTTGTTTACTCATTTTATTTTCTTTAAATTTACGAAGAATCTAGCCTCGATTTTCTCTTCCTCTAAAACTTAAATTACGAATTAATCCAGTTTTTTTCTTCTCCATAATTCACAATTAAAGGTTTCCTAATATAAAGCAAAAATCTTACTTGTATATGACAAGTCTGCAACTCTTGTTCGAGTACTACCTTTTATTTTTCCGTTTGTGTGCTTTACATTTTAATCAAACTAAGTGTGTCGTTTGCCATTAGTTACAAAAAAAATATAATTACACATCTTTACCCCAAACATAAACTACTTATATCAATATAGACACATGATAGTTAGTTAAACATGGTTGTTATGTATATTTATATATGTCTATATATATATATATATATATATATATATTGGAAAAAGTTCATGTAAGGTAGGCCTAAAACTTATAATTTTATGCCTCTTTCATTTGAGATACTTCTGGGTCTAGTTTTTTGATGAAATTTTGTGAGCATGTGTTCCATAAAGTGTAGATTATGTATACTAAATTTCAGATTAAAATGTAATCGGGAACTCAGTTAAATAAATTTTTGAAAATTGGGCAGTTTATACATATAAAAACTGCAGTTTTTTTCAATAATTTATTTAACAGACTTCCCGGTTGAATTTTAATATGAAATTTGGTGGACATAATCTACACTTCATGTGGAACATGCTTAAAACATTTCATCAATAAATTCGACCCGGAAGTAATTCAAATGAAAGAGGCCTAAAAGTTCTAACTTTTAGGCCTACCTTACATGAACATTACCCTATATATATATATATATAGATAGATAGATAGATAGGGAAAAGGTACAAATATACCCCTGTAGTATGGGTGTGAGAACAAATATACCCCTATTTTATTTTTTGGAACAAATCTACCCCTGAAGTTTATGTGGAGGTGCATATATATACCCTTGAACTTTTAAAAGGTGCAAAAATACCCCCTCGTGTTCCTATAAAGGAGAAAATTTACTCTTATTGATTTAACTAAATAAAATAAATTTTAAATATACTTAAAATAAATTATAAATTCGTAATTGAAAAATGAAATATTAAAGATTTCAAAATAAAGATTTATTTTTACGTTAAAATATTAACTCCTTAATTTAAATTACAAAATTATTTTTTTCATTGTAAATGATGCACTTAAAATTCATAAATATTAATTTAGAGCTGTTGCGATATGTTAAACACATTTTTACATTTTTTGAAATGACATTCTTTGATTTTATTTAACCTAAATAAAATTAAATTCACTATTTTGTAATCTTGGACTTTTTATCATCATACAAAGGATGTAATTTTATAGTGCAAAGAATAAAAAAGATTAACACTTTCCCGACACAATCTTAAATATATAGTAAAGTTTTGAAATACTCCCTCCGTTCCCAAAAATACTTCCCACTTTCCTTTTTGGGCCGTTCCCAAAAATTCTTCCCACTTTCTCTTTTTGGACAATTTGTGTGGCTCACATTCATTTTACCTTTTTCTCACACAACCACAACCACAACCACACATTTCTACTTTATTCCACTTTCTTAATAGGCGTGCCAAGTCAAACCGGGAAGAATTTTTAGGAACGGAGGTAGTAATATTTTATACTAACAATATTAAATTGTGATAAACACAATAAAAGGGAGAATTGGCCAAAAGTAGATTTTATTTTTTTTTCAATTTCAAATTTATAGTTTATTTTTGGTATTTAGTAGATTTATTTTATCTATTTAAAGTCAATAAAGGGTAAATTTGTTCTTTTATAGGAACATGAGGAGTATTTTTGCACTTTTTCAAAGTTCAGGGATATATATGCAATTCCACATAAACTTCAGGGGTATATTTGTTCCAAAAAATAGAACAAGGGTATATTTGTTCACACACCTATTTTAGAAGGGTATATTTGTACCTTTTCCCGATATATATATATATATACTATTTAGTATTTATAACAACATTTACACAAGCTACTTGCCCTCCCTTCTGTCGCTGTAGATACTTTCCCTCTCTCGAATCGCATTAAATCCTCCCTAACAACATTTACACAATACATAACATCAATAATACCAAACACTTTTTTACAAGTAGTTACACAAAACTAACCCTCATTTACACTTCGTTTTGGTACAAGGGAGTATCGTGCACACGGCACTCCAGTACCAGGGTATGCGGACTGGTCTTTCTAGTGTTTGACTTTTTGTTCGCTTTATTTGGGGGGGGGGGGCAGGAACTGCAGATGAGCCATTTTAATTGTAATATTTCTTGACAGATTATTTCTAACAAAACTCTACAATTTTCTGCAATTACCTCAGGGAAGAGTTTCAAACAGAAAGGCATGGTTCTTCCTTTTCAACCACTTTCCATGTCTTTCAGCAATATCAATTATTATGTCGATGTGCCCCTGGTAAATACATTTCCAAGTTCTGTTCTGAAGTGTATTTGGACTCCTCTTCATTGTTTAAAACTGCTTATGCTTTTGTATATATTGTTTTAGGAACTGAAGCAACAGGGCATACTTGAAGACCGATTGCAACTATTGGTCAATGTGACTGGTGCATTTAAGCCTGGTGTGCTCACTGCATTGGTTGGTGTGAGTGGTGCTGGTAAAACCACTCTCATGGATGTGCTAGCTGGCAGAAAAACTGGTGGAACCATTGAAGGGAATATCCATATATCTGGCCACCCCAAAAGGCAAGAAACTTTTGCTAGAGTATCTGGTTACTGTGAGCAGAATGATATCCATTCTCCTTGTTTAACGGTTCACGAATCACTACTGTTCTCTGCCTGGCTACGTTTGCCACCAGATGTTGATTTAGAAACTCAGAAGGTAAACAAGAAATGGAAATAATGTTGCAGCATATGTTTCAAGCACGATTTGACTTTAAGAGATTACTGTTATGCTTTCAGGCTTTTGTTGATGAAGTAATGGAGCTTGTGGAGCTAACTCCACTAAAAGGAGCGTTGGTTGGTCTACCTGGAGTTGATGGATTATCGACAGAGCAAAGGAAACGACTCACTATTGCTGTTGAACTGGTGGCCAACCCTTCAGTTGTATTTATGGATGAACCTACATCAGGGCTGGATGCAAGAGCTGCTGCTATTGTGATGAGGACTGTACGCAATATTGTAAACACTGGTCGAACCATTGTTTGCACAATCCATCAACCCAGTATTGATATCTTTGAATCCTTTGACGAGGTCACCTCTCTCTCTGACTTACCAACTCTATCCTCATAAAAAATACGTTATTTCTCCTTTTCAGTTTCCTTACGTATGATGAGTGCATTTTTATAACTGCATCCAAATTAATTATATATATACATATACATATGCATATGCATATGCATATGCATATGCATATGCATATGCATATGCATATGCATATGCATATGCATATGCATATGCATATGCATATGCATATACATATACATATACATATACATATACATATGCATATACATATACATATACATATACATATACATATACATATACATATACATATACATATACATATACATATACATATACATATACATATACATATACATATACATATACATATACATATACATATACATATACATATACATATACATATACATATACATATACATATACATATACATATACACACACATGTGTATATATGCATGTGTGTGCTAGTAATTCGCAAGCCCATGTGATGTTGCAGCTTTTGTTAATGAAGCGGGGTGGAGAGCTCATTTATGCCGGAGAGCTTGGTCCTAAATCTTGCAAGCTGATTGAGTATCTTGAGGTCATAAAACATACCTGCATGACCTAATTTTAATTTTGAAAACAACTATTTCGCTTAATGCTAGACTTTTAAAAGTGATTTCAGTTTTTTAATTTGATAATGTAGGCCATTGACGGAGTTCCAAAAATCAGGCCTGGTTATAATCCTGCCACATGGATGTTGGAGGTGACATCATCAATTGAAGAAGCCCGACTTGGTGTTGATTTTGCTGAAATATATAGAAGATCATCTCTATTTCAGTATGCATAACTTCTATTACATTCGTTGCTGATGGTTTTTTTGTCCCATTTCTTTTATTCTCACGGATTATAATTCTTTGCCCTTCTTATTTCTATGCAGGTGTAATAAAGTTTTGGTTGAAAGGCTAAGTAGACCAAGCCATGATTTGAAGGATTTGAGTTTCCCTACTAAGTATTCTCAATCATATTATAATCAGTTTCTGACCTGCTTGTGGAAGCAAAGTCTGTCTTACTGGCGAAACCCTCAATACACTGCAGTTCGCTTCTTCTATACACTCATTATATCATTAATGTTGGGGTCAATATGTTGGAAATTTGGTTCTGAAAGGTTTGTTATGTTGAAATATCATGACTGGCTTTTTCTGTCACTAATCTAAATTAGCAAAATTCGCTCTAGTCCTTCCACCATGTCACACGTTTATAATTACATTGTTTCATTTGAGACAGAGAAACGCAGCAGGATATATTTAATGCCATGGGATCCATATATGCTGCAGTACTCTTCATTGGTATCACAAACGCCACTGCTGCTCAACCTGTTGTCTCTGTTGAAAGATTTGTTTCATATAGAGAGAGAGCTGCGGGAATGTATTCTGCATTACCCTTCGCGTTTGCTCAGGTTTGGGGTCTCTTTAAAATCATTCAGACTATAACTCCACTGCAAAATACCCATCTTATCTCCCTGTCGGGTTTTCTCATTAATGATTTTTTAATATATTTATGTAAACAAGTAACACTTTGATTTCTCTACTGTAACAGGTTGTTATTGAGTTCCCATATGTGTTTGCACAAGCACTAGTCTATTGCACAATATTCTATTCCATGGCAGCCTTTGAATGGTCGGCCTCAAAGTTTCTTTGGTATATATTCTTCATGTATTTTACAATGTTGTACTTCACTTTTTATGGAATGATGACAACTGCCGTCACACCTAATCACAATGTGGCTGCCGTCATTGCCGCTCCCTTCTATATGCTTTGGAACCTTTTCAGTGGATTTATGATACCTCACAAGGTACGTTAACCCAAACAGCAAGTTTCCTTAATTTTGTTTTTAGTCATTCATTTCGATCTCTTCTCTTTTTCTCTTTATATGCTAGTAGCGTCATGCACGATCATTTCATCTCAATCTGCTTCTGTGTTCTACATACAGAAAATACCAATATGGTGGAGATGGTATTACTGGGCGAATCCAGTTGCGTGGAGTCTTTATGGCATTGTTACTTCCCAGTATAGCGACATCAATAAACTCGTAAAGCTATCAGATGGAATGGGGTCAGTCCCTTTGAAGGTATTAATCCATAGTGTGTTCGGATACAGGCATGACTTCATTGGCATTGCTGGGTTTATGGTTGTCGGCTTTTGCGCTTTATTCACTGTGATTTTTGCATATGCCATTAAATCCTTCAACTTTCAAAAGAGATGATCATTTTCTGGCCACTACAAATGTGTATCCATATTGATCTCATGAATTCATGATTCAACTGACCACTTTCGAACAATGCAATGGGTATTTATATATATGCGCACACACAAATATGTGTATGTATGTATGTACACCCATGTACACAAATATATATGTGTATATATATGTACTACGGTAGTACATACATTTGAGTGTACGATAGAACTTTTCTCCACTCATAGATATTCACAATAGTTATTCAATTATTCAATGGTGTGAAGTGTGGTCGAATAATGCGTGTCCAATTTTGGAAATACGATTCCATTTTCGACAGTAATACAAGGCTATAAGCTTTAATGTATTTAGTATTAAGCATTATACTGTCATTATATGATGATAATGATGATAATGAAATTTTCATTTGGCTTTAATTGAATATGTTCTTTTCTCACCCGAACACGAATCTGATAAAATGTACTAAATTCCGTTATGTTTCTATGTGTATGAGTGTATCCAATTATCCATTATATCATAATATCATATTGACTTGTTTCCTGTTCTCATCCTACTAAATGGATTTTTAAAGAGATAGTCTTATGGCATCACTGTGACACTTTCAAGGAGGTCACAGATTCGAATTTAATCCCAGTTCAAGTATGTTGGCTTTAACATTGACCAGACACTATAATAGGTTAGAAAGAATTGTCCAAAAAATAATATTCAAAATAAGTGTCCTAAATAGGAATAAAAATACTTGTGAATTTCAATATAGGTATCATGTTTTTATTCCCTAAATAAAAATATTTACATCACGATAAATAGTCACACGGCCTTAAAAAAAATTTGTGGAAAATATTGTTAAGTTTCTTTTTTAGTGGTTTTGTGACAATAGTTTTGAATTTGCAAATTTAAAGATTTAAAGCACTTTGAGCATAAGCTCATAAAACAAAACTTTTAGAAAAGTATAAGGCAATTTTTTTCACTTATTAATTCAAACATAACATTTAAATGTTGTTCATTGTTATAAATATAATTACCAAAGGGTTGATTAATATGACTAACGGGGCTATTTAATATGACTACATTAATATGTGAGAATGATCCAAACAACGGAAGTTAAGGAGTCTCTGAGGAAGATGGAGCGGAAGAAATGGAGAAGTATAGACACGCTCAGTCGCTCACAAGTAGTGATGGACCCGGGCCGGGCCAAGGCCCGGTCGGGCCTCGGGTCTGGTATAGGTTGGCCCGGGACCGGCCCGGGCTATGGCGGGTTCTGGTTCGGGCCGGGCCACCCGGCCGGGTCACGGTTCAGGCCACCCGCCGGGCCGGGCCGGTTCAATTTTTTTTAAATAATTATATATTATACAAATTCCTATTAAAAACAAAGTTCAAGTGCATTTATTTGAAATAGGAACTACATTTGAGAATTGAGAAAAAAATAACAATACGAAATACATTTTCTAATCAAAATCAATTGGGATTTCCGCCACCGTTGGTTGTTGTTTTGTCTTTGTCACAGGACTTCATATGTTTTATTGACATCCCGTATCCGTGTGAACGTCCCAAGCTACACTCTTTTTTGCACCACTTGCAAGTTGCCCACCACAGTCCGGTCTTCGGGTCCTTCCACTTATCAAAATTGTTTTGCATAAGGGAAGATGTACTTTCCATCTTTAAAATAGTATATGTATAAGTAGGAATGTAGGACAATAAGAGAAGATGACGATGGAGAAGAGTTGGAGAAGAGTTGGAGAAGAGGTGTAGAAAAATGTTAGAAAATATATGTATTTATAAATGTTTTTGAACCCCACTCCCCACACCACCACCCACGGGACCCCCCCTGCCCCCACCCAAAGCCCCAACGGCTATAAAGCCGTTTGGGAGGTTTGTTTTAAAAAAAAATCTTTTTTTTAAAAGTTATACATATTGTAAAATAAGTTAATTAATTTAATGAATTAAGTAAAGCTATTTTTACTTAGAAAAGTGGTTTGATTTATAATTTGCAAATGTTACAAAATAGGTGTATAAGTATTTAAACAAATTACATATTGTAAATGTATTTTTAATTTAAAAACCGCCTTTAGATTTTAGAAAAATAATTTTAAGTCGTAAGTTTGTAACCAATTAATTAATTTAAGAAGTGCTACATATGAAAAAATGAATGCATATTTATTTGAAATATGAAGTACAAGTTTACAAATTAATTTGAAGTACAACTACAAATTTACAATTTTGAAATATGAAGTACAAGTCTACAATTTTGAAATATTAGTACAAGTACAAATTAAGTTGACAAGTGCTACAAAATACATTTTATAATAAATTCTAAAATACTAATCAATCGGAATCTCCGGCATAGGTAGAGCCACCGTCAGTTGTTGAGTCATCCATAAAATCTTGGGAGGGGGTGATGCTCATTTCTTGAGTTCTACGTGCGGCCTTCAATATCGTGGTAGCATATAAGCGTCTCAAGAGACTCCGCGCTCAATCTCGATCTAGATGCCGTTAGGACGTTGCCGGCCGAACTAAATTCTTGTTCCATAGCAACTGTTGAAACTGGCATTGATAGTACTTGCTTAGCCATCCGTGCTAAAATCGGGAACGTTCTTTCTTTTGACTTCCACCAGTTTAGAACGTCAAAGTCATCATTTTCTTCAAAATCAACTTCATATGTTAAATACAAAGTAATCTCATTCAATGCGCTTTGTTCAGTGACGTGAGTTGTTTTAGTTTTTTTCACAAGATTGCCAAATGCAGATTTAAAAATCGATTTTCCTTTAGATGAAGATGTTCGTGACGGGAGAGGGGGAGCGTTGCTATATTATGCACGAAACTCATTAAATAAGGCATAAAATAAAGCACTAACCTCGTTGTATTCCGTTTTCGGATCTATGGGGTTATCGTCATACATTGGAAATTCACCAAAAAAAGCAAGATAATAGAAGTTGAAACAATCTTCCAAATTAGCTAGTCTAAAACGAGGATCGATAATAAATGCAATACCATAGATATGGGGAATATGCGCATAATATTTTAAAAATTTTTCCTTCATATAATCACAAAAATAACTCATGAAAACGGGATTCTCAAATTCTTTAAAAGCACAGGCAAGATTAACAGCTTCACGAATAAATTGGTTTGCGGTAGGTTTATAAACATGACTAAAAGTTTCAGTTTCAGTTACAATTTTTTTCGCAAGTGTCGATCTCAGCCGAGTTTATAATATAGTTATCATGTTGTTTTAAAAAAGCAGGAAAATGTTCTTTATATCTAAGAACAACTTTAAGTAATTTATAAGTACTATTCCAACGAATATTCAAATCTTTAGGAAAAGCAACATATCTCACACCTCTTTCAGTCAAATAAGTTTGTCATTTTAATCTAAGTTAACCATTATCCCAAATACGTCTAATCCACCCCTTCACTACCTCCATAACATCTCCTAACGCTTTTAGACCGTCTTGCACACATAAATTTATAACATGGCATGCACAACGTTGATGAAAAAATCTACCCATCAAAGTATTTGCACCACACAATTCACGCAATCTAGGTATAGCAGCAGTATTATTAGTAGCATTATCGAAACCAATAGCAAACACCTTATCAATCAAAGTATACTCAATTAAAATACGCTCAATCAAAATATAAATATGTTCAGCGGTGTGACGATCATTAAATTCACGAAAAGCAAGAACATGTTTATGCATATTCCAATCCTCATCAATATAATGTGCAGTCACACCCAAATAATATAAATGATGAAAATCATCCTCCCATATGTCAGAACAAATAGTAACACGCCCATCAAAGTTTGCAAAAATATTTTGTAACCTTGCCTTTTCCGCACTATAAAGCCTTATAATTTCTTTCTTAACAGTTTTGCGACTATAATTTCTAAATTGAGGATTTAAACTACCTTGTGCATAATCTCTTAACGCAAGACTTTCAGAAAACATATAAGACAAATTTTCTTCACAAATTAAGTTAGCCATACCAGTCAAATTTTGTGCATCATTGTAGGAGAAATTACCAAAAGGTTGAGAACTCGCAAACCTCGATATTTGAGTTTGCTTCCCCGTTCCCCCGCCTAATTTTGCATACTCCACGGGGTGCTTTGCCTTAAGATGCCTTGCGGCGGATCGATATCCGCCGGAGGTCCCCAAGCTATAATTGTTGTTGCACCACTTGCAAGTTGCGTGCCAATAGCCGGTTTGTGGGTCCTTCCACTTATCAAAATTATTTTGCATTAGTTCAGATTTACTTTTTTTATTACCGATGGCGGTTTGGGATGAGGCATGCTGGTTGGCGTCGTGGCTGCCGGCACCCTCCTCTTCGGCCGTCTCCGGTTCCATTTCCTCCGCATCTTCATCCTCAAGCTCCTCTTCGTCAATGGTCGTCGGGATTTGTTGTTGTTGTAGAAAGCGGCTATTATGTCGGGCCAATTCTTGTTGTAGTTGTTCTTCGGACATCGCATCTCCATCTCGCCTTTGGTAACCCATTTCAAAATCATCTCGGCTTTGAGATGAAGAGCCGGCAAGTTCTTTACCTTTGCAGGATTTCTTCCTCCCAATCTCGTTCCTTCGATTGTGTTGGAGGTTACCCAAATCAACCGAATATCTACCACCTTCCATCTTAAAAATGTAACAAATATTAATTGGCAACAAATATAATAATGAATACAAAACTAATGCAACTAATTAAAACTATTTTAATTAATACTTCAAACTAATTTAGTGCAAAGTAGAATTAATGTGTGACTCTAAAATTAAAATTATAGCAACTTTTCAAGTACTTTAATTTAGTAAAAACTACTTAAATAAAATGTTAAGTACTTAAATGATTGAACTACTATTTTTTCGTTCAAATATAAATTGAAAATAAGAAAATGTGACTTTAACTATAATGACAATTAACTAGTTTTTTGAAGTAGAGTTGTTTTAACAATTAATGGGAATACTAATGAAGTAATTAACTAGTATAATGAAAAATGTAACAAGAATACTAATTTACTAATTAACTAGTACAATGAAAAATGTAACAAGAATGCTCATGAACTAATTAACTAGTATAATGAAAAATGTAACAAGAATACTAATTAACTAATTAACTAGTATAATGAAATTAAAAATGTAACAAGAACGCTAATGAACTAATTAACTAGTATAATGAAAAATGTAACAAGAATGCTAATGAACTAATTAACTAGTATAATATTAGTTATAGTAACTAATATATAATATAATGTTTATAGTATATAATATATAAGTATACTACTATAAGATGAGTAATACACTTATATTTTATACTTTATATATAAACTATATATTAAGTAGATGTAGAATGTATGTATTAAGTGGATATAATAATTGTATAAGAATTAAATATTAGAGTATAATAGAGAATTGGAGATTGGAGAATAAGAAAATAAGTATATATGAAATATAAGTAGAGAAGTAGATATTATTATGTATTAAGTATATAGTAATAGTTTATAAAGTATATTTAATACTTTAATATATAAAGTATATATTAAGTAGATGTAGTATGTATGTATTAAGAGATATAAGTAGAGATTAAGTAGATAGGAAATATAAATAATATAGTATATGTATTTATAAGTAGATAATTAATATATAAGTAGATATTATAATTGTATAAGTATTAAATAGTAAAATAAAATATAATGGAGAATAAGAGAATTTGAGAAGATGAATATGGAGATGAGTAGAGAGTAGGATTTAGGGAGGGTTGGAGAAGAGGTGTGAAAAAATGTTTAAAATTAGGAGTATTTATAGGTTTTTTTTTAACCCCCACCCCCCACCCACCCCCAAAGGCCCCGGACCCCCCCCAGTACCCACCCAACGGCTATATAGCCGTTTGGGAAGTGGGTCAAGAGCCCAAAAGGGTTTTTTAAATTAAAAGGAAAAAAAAATTAAAAAAAAAATTGGACCGTTAGGCCCGGGCCGCCAAAAACAACACCCTATCCCGGACCCCGCCACCCCCACCGGTTCGGTGCCTGAACCGGACCCGGACCCGAGAACCGGACCGGTTCTGGGCCCGCACAGTAACAGGCCGGGCGACCCGAACCGGGTCCACCACTACTCACAACGATCTGCATTTGGTGTTCATTGACTTAGAAAAGGCTTATGATAGGGTATCTCGAGAAGTTCTTTGATGGGCCTTTACTAGAAAAGGCATATCACGCAAGTATATCAACATCATCATGGATATGTATGCGGATTGTACCACAAGTGTTCGTACTAATGTAGGGACGACTGCGGAGTTCCCTATTACTATCAGAGTGCACCAAGGATCGGCTCTGAGCCCTTTCAAATTGTCATAGTCATGGATGAACTTACAAAGTCAATTCAAGATGAAATACCGTGGTGCATTGATTGATGAGACACAATTAGGTCTTAAAACAAAGTTGGAAGTATGGCGGCAAACATTGGAGAACAAGGGTTTCACGCTAAGTCGGAGCAAGACAGAGCACATGGAGTGCAAGTTTAATGAAGGTAGAAGCAGTGGTAATAGTGGAATTACTCTAGCCTGATATGTTCCGTTACTTGGCCTCCATAATTCAGAAGGACGGTGAGCAAGATGGAGATGTATCCCATAGAATTGGAACATGGTGGATGAAGTGGAAGAGTGCGTCAGGATTTCTATGTGATAGAGGCATGTCAACTAGACTAAAGGGTAAATTTTATAGGACAACAATTAGGCCTGCATTGCTGTATGGCATAGAGTGTTGGGCGGTGAAACAATGTCACATTCAAAAGATGAGTGTGGCAGAGATGCGCATGTTGCGTTGGATGTGTGGGCATACTAGGAAGGACCACGTGCGAAATGAGACAATCAGACAAAGGGTGATGGTAGCACCTATTGAAGACAAGATGCGGGAGTCTCGCCTACGGTGGTTTGGTCATGTGCGTAGAAGACCGAGTGATGCACCTGTTAGACGTGTTGAGATGTGTGGAGAAGAGGCAGGGAAGAGAGGGAGAGGAAGATCCAAATAGACGTGGGTTAGGGGAATCCGGAGTGATATGCTTCTTCTTGGGTTTGATGAGAGTATGGCTTTGAAGAGAGCAAAGTCGAGGGCGGGTATTCGTGTGGATGAGTGATATCGTATTTTTATTTCCCCTCATCTTTTTTCTTCTTGTTTTTTATTCTTTTATCCTTATATATAAACATTATTTTTATCCTTTTTATTTTATAATTTTTAGGTATATTCATCTCGTTTTATATTATCTTTTTATAATAGCTAATTTTTTATCTTTATTTTCTTTCTTTTCCTTTTGGTGGTGATATTGTTGGTCCCGGTTATACAAGGAACAGTCTGGGGGGGTAAATAGACTGTTCTAGTTTTTCACTTTTTCAAGCTAAGTACCAAGGTTAACAGAATAGCTTGTTCTGTTGAAGAACAGACTGACAGCAGATGGTCTTTTGGTAGGGGTTCTGTCCGATTAGCCTCACAAAGGTGCAAAGGCAATAGGCCTTCTGTTAACTCATAAGATGGATTCTGTTGGAAACAAAGACCAAGTCTTTGGAGTTAAGCAGTTTGAGATAAATACAGGTATTAAAAGCAGTAAGTAAATGACACAGAGGATTTTTATAGTGGTTCAAGGAACAACTCGTTCCTCTAATCCACTGTTCCACTAAACTTGTAAAAACACAATTAGACAGCCTTAGTTCTAGCACTTAAGAAGCTCTCCACGTCTTCTTCAAGTGTAGATGTCTCCTGGGATGCACTTCCTTGCTTCCTTTAAGACTGGTCTTGTTTCACTGAGTTTCCTTGAAGTATCCCCACTTCACTACTCCAGTTACTTTAAGACTCCCTTCTTTAGAAGAAGATTGTTTAGAACATGATTTTCTCCAACTTGCTTCGTCACAAAAGATATGTAGTTGAGGTGTTTGAAGTGTTGAAGAACTGGAGGAACTTTGCTCTTGGTTGGATATGGAAGATGTGGAAAAAATATCTTTTCCAACTTAAGCTTTTCTTATTGAGGATGATGAGAGTGAGATCTCAAGAAAGCTTTTTGAGTGATTGTAAAGAGAGCAAAAGTTATCCGAGTAGTTCTTCATGGTGTATCTTATATACTAGAGTTGTCTTCCCGTTGGAGGAAGAAGACAACTGCATTAAATGTGTGTACTGTAGATTTGACTGGTTGGTTCCAAAAGCAGACGGCTAGCCATTTTTGGGCGCATAAAGATATTCTTTTTGGATCCTTGGTCAATCATCAGCTTTAAATATCTCAACGTGTGAAACACATTAAATGGACATTTAATGCGCGTACTGTAGCTTTCCCGTTGAGAGACTCCTAGCCGTTAGGGTATATCCCGTTAGTTTAACCGGCTTAGGTAGCATCAAAATTCTACAAGTGTGAGGCCATCTGTTGCTTTACACAGAGGGGCAATCTCATAGAGTCTCGAGCACTTCTGTCCAATAGAAGTCCCACAGAGGGCCTAAAGGTCTTCTGTCCAGTCGATTAGTCTAATGCTTACATATAGAAATTTCTAATACAATTTTCTAAAGGGGTTCTGTTCTAAAAGCCTAAATAGTCTAGCATCATCAAAATCTAAATACAATTTATTCCTTACAGATATCATGTATCAATTCATGTTAGCGGACCTCAATATCTTTTGGGACTAAGGCTTGGATGTTGTTGTTGTTGTTAAGTATTACTACCTCCGTCCCACTAACATTGGGACGGAAGAAGGTGACACAGTTATTAAGAAAAGTGAGTTTATGTGGTTGATATTGAATTGAAAAAGTAAAAATAAAGTAAGAATGATTTAGAACCACACAAACTTTATCTAATTTGGTATGGGACAATCTTAGTGGGACTTCCCGAAAAGGTAAAATGGGACAATCTTAGCGAGACGGAGGGAGTATTTCTTTCAAAAATGTAAACGTATGGTTTTAATTGCATAATTTAAAATATTTTTAGAATTCATGAAGGCACAATTAGCAATCTAAACTTCCATTGCGAAATAAATAACATTACCCCCAATCTATTTAATTGCAAAACTTTTACTTTTCTATTTTAAATTATGCAATTAACCTCATAAATTTACATTTTTGAAAGAAATAATACATGAAAATGGTGCGAAAATAACATTTTATATAAAGTTTGGGGTATTTAAATTACAAATGCAAGTTTGGGGTGCTTAACGCACACAGTCACACCCCTTCAAAGTTTGGGGTATTTTTATTATTTTTCCCATCAATGTATATGCTCATATGAGTATTAAGGTATAAAATGAGATTGAGAGTAGTAAAGAGAAGAATGAGAATTGAGAAACTCAAAGTAGAATAGAATAGATGTGTGGAAAAATGATAAAAATTTGAAGTATTTGTAGGAATTTTAGACCCCAACCCCCGAAACCCCTCCACCCCCACCCCAAACCCCCCAAACGGCTATATAGCCATTTATAGCCGTTGGCGATGGCTACATGCCCACCGTCCCGCCCACTCCTGTTTTTTTTTAAATAAAAAGAAATGGCCATTGAGACCAGAGGACCAGGACCGTCTGGTCTGATCCCAAATATTGGAACTTGGGACTAGGTACCCCTTTTATCCAGTCGGCTACCCAATCTTGACTCAGGACCGGGAAAACGGACCTAGTCCGGTCCCAAACAATATCGGACGCGATTCAAGACCGGGTTTAACCGCCAGACCGGGTTCACTCCTAACTTAAATTATATGTCTTATTTTTGCTACTATGACGATCTAACTTTCATCGATATCAAATAACAATGCTTCACATTTTATTTACAAATGAAAGAACCTTACGTTCTTGTTAGTGTTCATAGGCATGGATCGATATCAGGCCGGTCCAAACCTGGGTTTTAGTTTTTGGGTTAAGTCCCGGTACCGGCCCGGGTTTACCCATCCCCCCATCCCCCCAAACCCCGCCAAAACACCCATCCCGACCCGCTAACCATAAGAACACTTTGAGAAGGAAAGGGGGGGGGGGGGGGGGGGGGCGAACCGGTCCCCCAAGAGGGGTTGAGCCCCCCCCCCCCCCTCCCCCGGTCCTGGTTCACCGGGCTGGTCCGGTACCGCACAGTGGCGGTCTGGGCCGGTCCTACCGGTCCCGAGCCACCCCTGAGTGTTCATTAAATTAAATTTGAACTTTGATGTATAATGTGTTAAAATTTTCAACGTTTTTTGTGGTAGAAAGTAAATTGTGTAATTTTCGACGAAAAAAATTTACTTTTAGAAACCAGTTAAAAGCAAGAATCAAACCGCTTAATATTCGTTCAATTTCATAACGCTTCTTAAATTTTAGATATGAACTAAATCAATTTTATTAATTAAGTTTTCAACAAACTAGTCCCCGAACCTAATAATATGTGCTCTGAACAAGACGACCAACATTTTGAGTTTTGACCCATCTTCGCTTCTGCTTAGGGAGTGTTTGCAATAGCTTAAAAAAAAACTTTTCAGCTTTTGGCTTAAACAAACTAAAACCAGTGTTTTCAAGTGACAATTTCTACTTAAAAAAGTGTTTCTCGACTTTTGTGTGAAAAGTGTTTTTTATTTTTTCTATTACACAAAAAAATAACTTATTTTATCAAACACTACCAACTTTTACTTTTCAAATCATTTTTTTCTCAAACACTATCAGCTTTTATTACTAATCATTTTTCCCAAAATCACTTTAAAAAGTGCTTTTTTAAGTGGAACAACACAAGCTTGTTCAGGCGTACTCAGATGCTTCAGACAACTTGTACCAATCAGACGACTCTTTTTCATGGACGACTTCCTGGGACATGCAACTGAAAGTGATCGCCGTCCCCCTATTTCAACTCCGGAAGAAATCGTGAAATCAAAATTCAACAGAACGATATGCAAAAAGTCCAAATTTGTTACTTCAGAAAATTGCCTGCTAACGGACAACTTGAACACGCAAATCAAAATTTATAGGAAATCTCAAAAGAATAAGAGGCGGCAAAACATGACTAGGTCCCAGTCTAGAGAATTTCCTTGGGTGTAATTTTAGGCTTCATTTTCTCTGTACTTTTTTACTTTGTTTCTTTTATTTCCTTTTCGATTTGTACTTTTGACTTTTATCAATAAAATTCTCTTTTCCAAAAAAAAAAAAGCATTTGCAAAGATTTCATTAGTGTGCGTCACTCAAGCGAAATGTCCATATTAATTAATAGCTATGTTATGTTAATTTATGCATAACATATGATTCAGTTCCTTTCATCTTTCCACTCACACGTGTATAATAATATAATGCGAAGTATATAGTTGCACAAATAACCTACCTCCATTTCCAGAAACTACCTAACTAACTATATTTTCTTTCCATTTTCTTCATAATGGTAACTTTACATTGTTCTGAACCCCAACAAAACTCCAGGCCATCAAAAAAGTATTCCCCACTCTTAGGATCAAGGCACGACTTCTCCAGTGCTAGTTAGGCAGGATAGCATGTATATATGTTATATATGTATGTGTATGTGTTTATATATATATATATATATATATATATATATAGACCGAACATATATTACCATCACTTCCACAGCTTGACTGAATTGCCACCGCTTGCCGCAGAGGCTAATAAACCAGCGAAGGAAGATACAGCCAATGTAGAGATAGGCCCCTCAACCATTGTCAGCATCTTGTTCTCTGCCATGTTCCACAGCTCCAGGCACTGAAACAACCAACATGTAAAGTAGAAGGGCTTGCTGCTTACTACTGCGTAAGCCCGGTGCGGCTATGCTTTAAATGTAATACTGAAAATGGAGGAAGCAAATAATAAATGGGCGGCCTCTTACCTGCTGGGAACCGATGACCAGCAAAGAAGGTTGTATTGGATGAAAGGTGCATGTACGGAATCTTTTCCCGGTTATGCTTAACTCGTGCACGCACTTCTGGTCTCCCCCACTTCCAACTTTCCACACTCTAACAAAGTCCTCACTCAAAGATGCTATATACTCCCCTGAAGAGCTCCAGCATACAGACCGCACATTTGATGCATGCCCCTGCAATTTATTATTAAATTTTTAAGAATCACTATTACTTCACAAGCACAAGGTTGAGGCATGAAAAGAAATATCACGTACTCATATTTAAAAAAAGTGATAAATTGCCTTTGACTGACCTTCAAAGGATATCTGCTGCAGGTTTGAGTGGTCTCAACATCTATCAAGGATACACCATTCCCTACAGCAGCAGCAAGAAACCTTCCTCGAGTAGGTTGGAACCTCACTTGAGCTGCAGCAACCTGAGATTTTGGATTACAGAATTCATTGATTAAAAAGGAATAAGTAAAGAAGAAAATATCAGCACATGTTGTATGAATGTCTGTATGTATGGAGAACTTATCTCATCAGTCCGCCTGATGAGAACCCGCCATGCGGCCATGACAATTTGTGGTGCTTCCGGGCAGATTTTTTGATGAAATTTTGTGAGCATCAAGAACATGTACAAATAAATTTCTTGATTGAATTTGGAGCTGAAATTTTGTGGACATAATCTACACTTAATGAAGAACATGCTCACAAAATATCATCAAAAAATTCTACTCGGAAGCACCTGAAATTGTATTGGCTGCACAGCGGATTCCAGTCTGGCGGACTGATGAGATAAGTTCTCTATATGTATGTATGCATGTATGTATGTATGCATGTATGTATGTATGTATGTATTACCTTAGAAACTCCCGCACAACCACCATTCTTAATGGTCCAATACCGTATAGCACTAACATCGTCACTAGAGCAGATAAGGTCCTCCTTGTTTGGGTGAAAGTCCACTGAGACAACAGAGGCAGAATGCCCAGTAAAGGTTCGCAGTGACTTGCCTGGCTAATTATCATCAACAATAATAATGTTTTTGAAATACTTATTATGAATAATAGAACTGACGATGATTGCAAGTAAACCTTTTCACTTACGCTATGGATGTCCCAAATTTTAACCATCCGGTCCAGGGAACATGAAGCAAGCTGTGGTCGTCTTGGACTAAAACGAACATCTGTGATTTTGTCGGAGTGCTCTCCAAGTGTACACTTTTGCTCTTTAGAGTCTGTGCACCATAATACAACCTATAACATAGAATTGTCCATGAGACATTGTTAACCACTTTTGAACGGGCTTTTAACTACATATACACACCATTGTTAGTTTTTTCCATCATTTGCAATGGAGCCAAAGATTCATTATTTTTTGGCTTGAGAATATGATGGAATAAAGCAAAATGGCTCACTAAACTGTCTTCGCTTCTTTTTTATGAAGCGGCAGTCAGTCCATGCAATTTTGGACACGATTTTCACTATGGGTCATCCGGAAACAGTCTCTCTGAGTCTCTGTGCTTTAGTACAGGGGTAAGACTGTGTACATCCGACCCCCCCTTACCCCACCGTAGGTAAATGAAAATGATGAAAATGATAAACACCAATTGTTAGTTATTAGAATATTAGATACCTTATTACTGTCTCCACCAGTTGCAATAAGTTTACCCTCGCATGAGAAATCACAGCAGTTAACTTCATTAGATTCAATGCTTCCAATTTCTGAGAATGGAACATCTAAGCATTGAGTAATCGCATCTTCAGTGCCGCACACATTTTTATCAAGGAAAGAATCCACATTGTCATCCATAGATCCATGACTTATAAAACGGACAATGTCTGCCTGAAAGTCATCATATACCATGATATAAAAACTAAACATTCATTGAAAAGGATATGAAAAAAATTAAAGAATGCAGAAATATAGTAATTTCTCACCATCTGATTTGATGCATTTGTGTCAGCACCACTGCTGCAATATATCTGTGACTTGCTATCATCTGGAAGCAGTAAAGGTACCGATGATATCACATCTTCCATTGTGTGGGTTGAAGGGGAAGAGGGTGACATGCTTTGTGATGATCGAATAGTGGTATTTGCAGTACCAGAGCTGTTCGTTGGATTTGAGGACAATGGTTGCTTTCTTTTTCTTAGAGCCGGGATCTATAACAAAGCAGATAACAGAAGTTCAAACTAAATCAGGAGACCAGTTTTTAAGAACATCAGTTTGCATACTAGAGAAAATAACTTTGTTGGTACAATAAACATTACGGCAATGTTTGCAACGCAGCAAATGCTAGGGGGAGAAAATAGGGAGGAAGATATAGGAGAAATTCGGATGGGAATAAAATGTTGAGGAATTCAATACATTGGCTTGAACTCGAACAATTTAATATCAATATTTGTTCAGTTTCATTCTTATTTATGTATTTCAATCTAAACAAAAGAATAAACCCTTAATTATGTTTTGTTTTCTTTTATATTTTCTTTTCCGGGTTTCGGAAACATTTTGTTTCCTTTCCATTACATTTCCCTGGATCCAAACATAGCCTAAATGGCATGGAATTTGGTTTGGACAACTCAAGTCCTTACGGTTCCACTTGGAATCCAGGAAATAATTCAGAATAGAAAATACAAAGGAAAACATAGAGGAAAATTATTAGAAGGAAGAAAAATGTGGAGGTAATAAAAAGATAAGCTACAATGCAATAAATTTAATTTAGATACTTATTTAAAACCATTTTATACTTTTTATGTCAATCATATAAAGACTAAGAAATCTAAAAATATAGAAAAAAAATGAAAAGAAAATTAATCATATACTGTTTTTATGGATTTTCCAAGGTCAAATTGGGCATAAGAAAATACAGAGTAACTTTCTTCATCATTTTCCCTTTCCTTGATAGTTTTCTGGACCAAAAGTCCAAAACATACCCTATGTCATTAGAGGCACAGTAATAAAGAAGTAATACTATGGGATTTCTGCAGTTACTTACTAAGTCTCATAGAATAATAGAAACTATTCGCTGCCATCACTGGCAAGTGGCAACCTAAGGTTTGAAACTCTTCATTTTTTGTATCACATGACTACCATACTCCATTTTCCATCATTTGCAATGGAGCCAAAGACTCTCTATTCTTTGGCTTGGGATATGATGGAATAAAGCAAAATGACTCACTAAACTGTCTGCACTTCTTTGTCATGAAGCAGCAGTCGGGCCATGCAATTTTCGACGCGTTTTTCACTATGGGTCATCCAGAAACAGTCTCTTTGTGCTTTAGTACAGGGGTAAGACTGCGTATATCTGACCCCCCTTACCCCACCGTAGGTGGGAGCCTTTGCGGCACTGGGGTATTTGTAAGGAATAAATTGTATTTAGATTTTGATGTAACCGGGACCAACAGTATTGATACTGATGATTATGAATAATGAATGATGACTACCATACACACAAAATAAAGATTTATTTGCGAGAAGACAAGAGAATACAAGAATCACAAACAATTATCATATGTTCTCTAATACAGAGCAGATAAAGAAACTGCAAACCTGATCATTGTCTCTAGAAGTATTTGAAAAGGTGGCATCCATGGCACTGTTGCTTGCAGTAATCGTGTTGTCTTGTTGTGCAATTTTATAGCTTGAGGTTTCTGGACATTGACCAAGTACAGTTGGCCTTTGACATTGCTGCTGTCTTTGGTTGGCCTTTGCCAATTCAGACTGATAGAGCTAGTAAAATTCCCAAAACAATAGATTGACATTGAACCATTAGTATCTTGTAACTGAAAATGAGTCACACCGGCACTATACAAGAAGAAATACGAAAAGGCATACCTTGATTAGTGTATCATCCGCACAAGAGAAAAGAGGGAGGCCTGCTTGAACCAGCAAATTCGAATCAGGAACCAAATTAGACAAAAAATGTGGTTGCACGTCTTTCCTAACATCCATATACTGAGAACCAAGAAGGCTTTGAATTTGCTGTTGCAGCTGAAGTTGTTGGGAGGGCTGAGAAGGATTAAGCAAAGGGTTTTGATGCTGAAGATGTCCAGGTAGAAGCCGTTCAAATCCCTGATTATTCAAAAAAAAAAAGTCAACATGTACTCAAACAATTTCTCGATCATGGTCACACAATCATGTTCATTAACAAGCTCAAAAGTCAAAACCATAAATGGAGAATATATTTTCATTATACTACTTCATTCTAAAGTCGGAAGGTTTATTCCATTAGAATATTAAAATCATATCCATGCAGATTGATGTGCCGGTGTTGTAGCAATATGCAATCATGTTCATTGACAAGTCCAAAGCAAGGGGAATACATTTTCATTATAGTACTTGTTCTAACATCGGAAGGTTTATTCCATTAAAACATTAAATTGATATCCATGCATATTGATGTGCAGGTATTGTAGGAAAATGGAATCAGTGATGTCACGAGGAGGAAAAAAAACTTTTATCAATTAATCCTCTAAGACAACAATCATCAGCTCTCTATGACATATAGGAAGCAGATCAAGTTTTTTAATGAAAGCATACCATACCATGATTGAAGCATAACATGTACCATGGACTTTAAGAAATAGAAACCTAACTGCTTTCAAATGTTTGACTCAGAAAATATAACATCAGAATAAAGAATATATGTTCACATAAACAAATAAGGTTTGATGCATCAATAGAACAAAAGATGTCATCATTTTCATGAAACATGTTTAACAGTATTCAATTGTATACAAGAGCCCATTGTAACTGAGCAATTCATCATAGAGGGAAAGACACGACTCACCGTCAGAGGCCAACCCTTCAAAGGCATATTACTCACTCCATGATTTGATCCTGAATCACAGTATGTGTGAGTTAGCAATTATAAATAGACAGTAACTAGTACTCCATCCATCCCAAAATAAACTTTCCAGTTTTCTTTAAGGGTTTCCCCAAAGGAAACTTCCCATTCCTTTTAATTAAGGGGCATTTAGTTAATATTGTTCCATTAATTTCTAAATAAATCTAAACCAGAAGTTTATGTTCTTAATCCACGCGTCAAAAGTAAATTGGAAGCTTATTATCGGAAGGATGGAGTATATTTGTGTGTTTCAGCACATACTATTTCCCCAAATATAGAATAGAAGTCAGATGTGAGTTGTTAATACCATAAAGTTGAGTCAAAGATGCGTCCGAGAAAGCAGACTTGAGGTTTGTTAAGGGATTCAATGTATTCATTGGGCCCTGCCTTAGCATGAAACAGACATTCAAGTATTACAACTGCTCCCATATGGCCCCCTCCCCCACCCCCCCCCCACCCCCAATGTTTTATATAGACAAGTTGTTCACTTACATGGGAAACATGACGCAGCTGAGGTTGATCCTTTGTTTCGGGAAATGATCTTAAATTGCCAACAGGACTTCCGTGACTAAATGAATCATACAGTTATTAGTGGGTCAAGGCAGAAAAGGCACAAAAACTTACTCCAGACTATCGATAAAAGTATAAATACCGTGGATGCTGGTCTACACATGTTCCTGAAGTTAATATTGATGTATAACTATGATTAAAAGGCTGACCAGCATTACTGCCATCACTAGACTGCATGGGCCTCTTCAAGAAAAATAATAGCATATAAGCCATGCGAACAAGAAGAGCAGTCATTACCAAAGCTCCGAGTCATGTTCTTCACTAACCTTCCTATTTGGCCCAGGCAAAGAGCTTCTACTTCTGGTTAGTGCATTCATGGCCACACGGCTAGGTCTTGAATGCATTTCAGCGGAAGTGGCACATCCTAATCGAGTCTCTTCTCGTTGTCTCTGTGATTGTTGTTCAACGTGTTTCTGCAGGATTTGTTGTTGTATTTGACACTGCTGCTGCTCATCACTTTGGTGTTGTTGCTGCTGTTCCTGTGATTTTGATATTACAATCTGCAATCCTCAAATATAGAACTTAGCATGCAAATATAAAATCTATTTATAAATGAAGCTAGTATTCTAAAAATGCCTAGCCAAACTGTGCCTATCCTGCCATATAAGGCCTCGCCTCACACTTTTAAGAACATTGATTGAAGCATGGCGTGAATTATCTTAAAATAGCAAATATATATTTAATGAAATATCATTGTATATACTCCCTGCGTCTCACAATACTTGGTAAAATTTCCTTAAGTTATCCCAAAAACCTCTCATTTTCTTTTAAAGCAATAAATTTGTGGTTAATGTTATTTCTTTCTTCCCGCACAAATCTCAAACAAGCCATTTTTTACTTCTTATCCTGCGTGCAAATCTACTTTGGACTGGGACAAAGGGAGTATATATTAGCTTCTTACTCCGTACCATTCAATTATCTTGATAATAGCAGCAAGATAAAAATACTAAAAATACCTCATTGCGAGATCCTGAAGGAGGGCATCTAAACCTAGCAACAAATATCTCCCAAAAGATTGACCACCATTCTAAAAGAAATCCTCCTGGAGTATCAATTGCTAAGAAGAGTAACATTAAGTTTATTAGTTAAACAGACTTTAAACTGAGCAGAAACAATATAACAACTGTGCGCTTTGAACAACTAAGAAACGACTTGACTGGTTATTGAGCCTATGAAATTTTACTACAAACTTCTCCCCTATTTCTTGTACCTGTTCGGTTAGTGGGTACTTCTGCTTCAGCATGAAATGCCCTGGCAGACACAGTCATCTTCCTCTTGATGAGATAATCATATATATACACATCTAACCTTTTACACCATACAGCAAGGGAATCAAGGTCACAGAGTGAAATTATAATCCCCCATCGTAACATTATTAAGCTGCTAATTATAATAAACTATGTTACTCCATGCATCACAAAATTAGAGAAAAAAGCGACCTAATGCCCATTTCACTTTAATAAAGATAAATCACAAATTGAAGAAACAAACATGAACATAATAAAGAGTGCTAAATAATAAATAATACGGAGTACTACATAAACAATATCACCATCCAAAATGAGAAGAAAAAAAACACCCCACCCCCACGTCAAGAACTCAAAACACTCAAGAAAAGGTAAAACTTGAGTAGGGTCCATATTTTTCGTTCAAATCCATCCATAGACCATATTCAACGAGAACAGAAAAGCTCATACATATGACAAAAGGAAAAGGCCCAAAAAGTCTCAACTTTCAAAAATGTGATCTTCAGAACTTAAAAGTAAAATAATACGGTTGCAGAAGGGAACAAAAAAATGCAAAAAGAAACGAATGGGCACTTGTACCGTTTGGCAAAGCAGAAACGCCAACCCCGAACCCAAACCAAATGATAAATATTTTGGGACAATATCGGCAAGATAATACGAGAACAGAAAGAAAAAACAAAACTGAGTAATGAAAAAAATTCCAAAAAAAAGGAAGAAAAAGCAAAGAAAATTTCACATTTTATCTGCTTCCATGTTGGGAAGAAGAGTGCAGCGCCTCAAAGACCGTGAAGAAGATGAAGAAGAATGTCAGCCAAGAAACGCATTCAGGTAGGTTCCAAGAAACATTTGTTTAAGCTGTGAAAGCTGTTTCAGAGGACGATTAAACTTTTACAGGCCTTCTGAATACTTATTGCTTCGCGACAAAATATGCATACACCGTATCTTGTACTGTATATTCCGTACATATACGTATAATCAATATATATATATAAAAGAGGAACTTTTTAAGAGCATACAGAGTGCCACGTAACCTTGCCATGTCATCATATATATAACTATTATTAATAACTCTAATTAGTATAAAATTTGATTTTATTCGGCACTCTTATTTGGTAACTCTTAAGCTACGTAATCTTTGGAGTAAACCTATACGGCTATACTATAACTATTGTTAATAACTCTTATATTAGTATAAGATATAAGATCTGATTTTATTCGGCACTAGCTATTATTCGGTAACTCTTAAGCTACGTATTCTTTGGAGTAAATCTATAGTATATTTTTTTTGTTTCTTATTATGTTTCTTATAAAATTTTAGTATATTTTATTCGGCACATTTATTATGTTTCTTATAAACTTTAAGTATATTTTATCTAATTGAACACTTTTTTTTATAAACTTTCAGTATAATTTTTCATTCGGCACTCTTATAAAACACTTTTAATATGTTTCTTAATAAAAGTGTTTTTATCTATAACACTTTTATTATGTTTCTAAATTTAAAGCTACGTAATTTTGGAGTAGACTTTTGATGATCCCTGATAGAGGTAAAAGTCTAGAGGGGGGGGTGAATAGACTTTTAAAGATCTTTGCTATTCTTATAGAGTTTCCCTCATAGGTATGATGATCTAAAATCTTTTGAGATATTTAGGATCGCAGCGGAAGTTATGACCTCTTTTTGACTGTGAATGGTAACTTTCTTATGAGAGGATAAGAGGGAAGGGGTATTTGTATTTAGGACAACTTATCTTTAGTGACTGAAGTGAATAGGAGAATGGAGACTCTGCTTTGAAGATCTTTCAGTGAGATCCTCTGATGGCCTTGAATCAGAGATCCTTGAGTGAGGTCCTCTGGTAACCTTGAGTCAGAGACCCTTGAGTGAGGTCCTCTGATGATTTAGAGTCAGAGACCCTTGTATGAGGTCCTCTGATGAACTTGAATCAGAGACCCTTGTGTGAGGTCCTCTGATGATCTTGAATCAGAGACTCTTGTGTGAGGTCCTCTGATGATCTTGAATCAGAGACTCTTGAGTGAGGTCCTCTGATGAACTTGGATCAGAGTAAATAAGATTGACACGAGATGTATCCTGGTTCAGAGGTGGTGTAATCCTCCTACATCCAGTCCCATCCTCTTTCAGATGGATTTCCACTAAAGTATTCAGCCCAATACAATTAGTGACCGTCTGGCTGTTATCACCAACTTGCTCAGACTTCAAGATGTTTCACTGAGAGTACACACCACTCCTAGCTACTCAATCCTTTAGGTTTTTCTCAATTGATCCAGTGGGGATCAAAAGGTACTCTATCCTATTCTACCACACTTAAGGACTTAGATGACGCTATCCTTATAAGTGTTTACAACAGTTTCAATATGAAACAAATTTCTAGCCTCCAACTAAAAACTAAACTTTCTGAGTGTATCAATGAGGATTTCTGTTCTAGAAGGTTTAGTGAAGCATGAGTCTAAGCAGAGAGCAGAGTTTAATGAACACTTTCTCTTTTGCTGGATATCTTCTTTGTGTAGTATGATTTCTCTGCTTAGTAAACTCAGGAGCTTGTTTTTCTTCTCATGCTTATGCCCGAATTTATAGACATCTCTGGTTGATTAATCTCCTCCGTTGGTTAAGAGGATTTAATCTATGTCGTTGAGGCTTCTTGTACTTTTGTCTTCTTGTGTTGGAGCAGCTTATCTTCAGACGCAATTGGAGCAACTTGCTTTGCAGGAAATGTAAACCCATTCCTTGGTTCTTTTACGCACTATTCACCATCTAGTGGGATTTTGTCTTCACAGGCAACTCTGGAGTGTCTCGTGATTATACAGCTCTTTAAGTAAAATTTGTGACTCTGGTTCTTGTGTACAAAATTAATTTGTACTGGTAGGATTTAAATATCCTTTTTAAGGTAAAGAAGAATTTACCTTATTGCATTTTATATTTCCAGTAAAATTAATTTTGTACATAAGATGTACATGTAAGATTAGTCACAATTTTACTAGTGACAATAATAAAATTGTAACCCAAAAATAAATATACTGATTGGATTTGAATATCCTGGAAAGGTAGGAATTTACCTTATTGCATTTTATATTTCCAGTATATTTATTTTGTGACACAATTTATATATTCCTAATTTTGTCACCTTCCTTCCTTTTTGGACCATACTTCAGTTCACACAATGATCATTAAATATCGAATAGAGAATTTAAACATCAAGGGAGGATGGCATCATCAAAACTATATTTCATCAAAGTCTGAGGGGCCTAACAATTTCCCCCTTTTTGATGATGCCAAAACAAAAACTAGATTCTGAATACATAAAACAAAGATAAGCTAGATTCTATTTTCCCCCTTTTTGGCAGCAGCTCAAACCTAGATTAGTTCTGTCTCCTAGATGATTCTCCTTCATCCAGTTTTCTTTTTCTTCGATTTCTTTTGAGTTGGTCTAATTTTTGGTTGTAGACCTTCTCAATGAGTTCCTGGGAAAGGGCTTCTTCTATGGAGCTTGCTCCCAACCATTGGAGAGCAAATTCTTCTTCTTTTGGGATGAGGGGTGCCATAAGAAGAAGTTGGTCGATTGGAGCGTGTCTCCAATACCTCCACTTTAGGACTCTCTTTCTTTCTTGGTCGAGAGAATCCTTGTCAGTGGTGTATATTATCCATGACTCTAGGTCACTGATGAATTTATCAGGAGCATTTGGGGGGCCTAAGGAGAGATTTAGGTTGAGTCTGTGATGTGCCATTAGAGTGTTTTGGCTTAAGGTGTGTTTGAAGAGGATCTTTTAGTAGGGATGGTTGCAAAAGATGCTTGTTTATTTGAGGATTAACCTGGATATTTATACTTGCATGCATCGTTTGGGATTCTTGGTTGAGAAATCAAGGCGTATTAATGGAATTACGGCTTGATGTTCTTTTCAAGAATAAAATCAGCATAGATAAAAGAGAAAAATTGGTTGGAGGAGCTTACCAATTTAATGATGTTGCTTCCCAAGATTTTCTTGAATCACCATGTGTCGTAGTTGCATGCATGCGTAGATTCCTGACTCCTTTTGTTAAAGTGATTCTACCTCTGGGCTCTGGTTGAGGTAGTCGTCTGTTGTAGTTTAAGAGATTGTCTGTGATGTCTTCTCCGTTGGTTAGGTCCGAGACCTTCTGATAGTTTTTGAGATTTCTGATCTGAGGTCTTCTGATAGTATTCAAGCCTTCTGATCTGGGGTCTTCTGATAGACAGGCTTTCTGATCTGAGGTCTTCTGATAGTTATTCAGACCTTCTGATCTGTGGTCTTCTGATAGACAGGCTTTCTGATCTGAGGTCTTCTGATATACAGGCTTTCTGATCTGAGGTCTTCTGATAGTATTCAGACCTTCTGATCTGGGGTCTTCTGATAGACAGTTGAGACCTTCTGTATAAGGACCATAGAGCTTCATTCCCTTGTCTTTGTGTGCTCCAACTTCTTTGATGCTCATTTTGATAGAGGCTTGAGTACATTTTCCCACTCATAATTGAGTTCTTTGAGTGGAATTCCCCCTGAGTTGTTGCAGACTTTATTCTCTACTTTGATCCAGATCATCAAGCATTCCTAGGTCTTGTCTTAGAGAATTGAATCTGGCTTCATTTAAGGGCTTAGTGAAGATGTCAGCCAGCTGCTTTTCTGTGGGGATGTACTCTAATCTGATGGTTTTCTTCTCAACATGTTCTCTGATGAAATGGTGTCTGATCTCAATATGCTTGGTTCTTGAGTGAAATACTGGATTATGAGTTATTGCTATAGCACTTGTGTTGTCACACAGAATGCTGACTTCCTTTGTTTCCTCTCCATAATCCCTCAATTGCTGCTTCATCCATAGTATTTGTGCACAGCAGCTGCCTGCTGCTATGTATTCTGCTTCAGCAGTGCTTGTGGCAATTGAGTGTTGTTTCTTGCTGAACCAAGAAACAAGTCTTCCTCCAATCATTTGACAAGTTCCAGAAGTGCTTTTTCTGTCAATTTTGCACCCAGCAAAGTCTGAGTCTGAATATCCATATAGATCAAAATTTCCATTTGTTGGATACCATAATCCAGAGTTAGGATTTCCTTTTAGATATCGTAGGATTTTCTTTGCTGCAAGAAGATGGCTTTCTTTGGGTTTTGATTGAAATCTTGCACATACCCCAACTGAGTAGGAGATATCTGGCCTACTAGTTGTAAGATATAGCAGAGAGCCAATCAGTCCTCTATAGAGTGTAGGATCAGTGTCTTTGCCATCTTCATCTGGAGTTAGTCCTTGAGAGGTGTTCATGGGGATCTTTACAGTAGACTTGTTCTCAACTTTGAATTTCTTCATGAGATCTCTTGTGTACTTTGATTGGTTGATGAAGATACCTTGTGGAGTTTGTTTCACTTGTAGTCCTAGGAAATAGTTCAACTCTCCCATCATGCTCATTTCAAACTTGTTTTGCATGAGAGTTGAAAATTTCTTACACAATGCCTGATTTGAGCTTCCAAAGATTATGTCATCCACATAAATTTGGACAAGCAGTATGTGTGGACCTTCTATACTTTTGAAGAGAGTTTTATCTACTTTGCCTTTAGTGAAACCGTTGTTCACTAAGTATTGAGAGAGGGTGTCATACCATGCTCTTGGAGCTTGTTTGAGTCCATAGAGGGCCCTTTTTAGTTTGAATACTTGATCTTTCTCTCTGTTGATTTCAAATCCAGGAGGTTGCTCCACATAGACCTCCTCTTCTAGTAGACCATTTAGGAAGGCACTTTTCACATCCATTTGATAGACTGTGAATTGCTTGTAGGCAGCATAAGCAAGGAATATTCTTATTGCTTCAAGTCTGGCAACAGGAGCAAAAGTTTCATCAAAGTCTATTCCTTCTTCTTGACAGTAGCCTTTGGCTACTAGTCTGGCTTTGTTTTTGATGATTGTGCCTTCCTCATTCATTTTGTTTCTGAATACCCATTTAGTTCCTATCACATGTTGATGATAGGGTCTGGGTACAAGTTGCCATACTTCATTTCGTTCAAATTGGTTGAGTTCTTCTTGCATGGCTAGTATCCAGTCTGAGTCTGAGAGGGCTTCTTCAATTTTCTTGGGTTCATTTTGTGAGATGAAGCAAGAGAACATAGCTTCTTTCTGGAATGATGATCTAGTTCGAACCCCTTCATGGATGTTTCCTATGATTTGTTGAGGAGGATGTTGATTTGTCCATCTGATGTCAGAAGTTCTGTTGACTTGAGTTTGATGCTCATCCTCCTCCTCTTCTTCACTATCTTCTGGTAGAGTTGGAGGAATAGGAACTTCAGTTTTTGTGAATGATTCAGCTGGTTGTTTTGGAGAAGTGATTTGAATTGATCCATCAACTGGTAGTTGTCCATTGTTTGAGACACCTGCAGCTTCATGATTTTTGTTGGTGTTGGGAAGGCAGCTTGGAGCCTTCCCAGTTATCTTTTCTTTCCCAGATGATTCTCCTTCTACCATTTTGTTGGCATAGGAGTGATTGTCAAAGGCCACATGAATTGATTCTTCTACTACCAGAGTTCTTTTGTTGAAGATTCTGAAAGCCTTACTATTTGTTGAGTAGCCCAAGAAGATCCCTTCATCTGATTTTGGATCAAATGATTTGAGATAGTCTTTTCCATTGTTTAGAATAAAACATTTGCATCCGAATTCATGGAAATAATTGATGTTTGGCTTTCTTTCTTTCCATAGCTCATATGGAGTCTTCTTGTAAGTCTTATGAATAAGACTTCTGTTCTGGGTGTAGCAGGCTGTGTTTATTGCTTCTGCCCAAAATCTTTTGGGTAGACCGGCTGCTTCAATCATGGTCCTTCCAGCTTCCTTGAGTGTTCTGTTCCTTCTTTCAGCAACACCATTTTGTTGAGGTGTTCTTGCTGCTGATGTTTGGTGATGGATTCCGGATTCTTCACAGTACTGAATTACTGTTGAATTTAGAAATTCAGTACCTCTATCTGACCGGATTTTTTGTATTGAGATGCTCTTTTCATTCTGAAGGAGTTTCATTAATTCTGGGAGCTTCTTCTCAGTTTCACTCTTCTTTTTCATGAATAGGGTCCATGTGAATCTGGAATAATCATCTACCACAACCAGAGTGTATCTTTTGCCACTTAAACTTGTTGGGTCAATTGGTCCAAACAAGTCAAGGTGCAGTAGGCTCAATGGTCTGGTTGATGATGCATCATTTTTGTTTTTAAAGGGTACTTTTGTTTGTTTCCCTTTTTGACATGCATTACACAGATGATCCTTTTTGTAATTGATATCTGGAAGACCAATCACCAATCCTTTCTTGGACAGTTTGTTGATGGTTTTGAAGTTGAGATGGCTGAGCTTGTTATGCCATTCCCAACTTAGATCTGAATCAGCCTTTGTTACTAAGCAGATTCCTTCCTTTGCAGTTTTCCAGTCAACAATGTACATGTCCTTCCTTCTTCTACCAGTGAGCACAATTTCATTATTTTTGACATCTCTGATCAAGCAGATGTCTTTGGAGAATGTTACATTATAGCCATTGTCACAAAGCTGGCTTGTGCTTATTAAATTGAACTTTAAACCCTTAACATAAGATATGTTTTGGATCATAAGTCCTCTTCTTACTAAGTCTCCAGCTCCTTTGGTTTCTCCTTTCTTTTCTTCATTCCCAAATGTCACTTTGGGTCCTTCCCTTGCCATGTAGTTTGACAGCAGCCTTTTGCTTCCTGTCATGTGCCTGGAGCAGCCTGAATCTATGTACCATTCTGTTGAGTCAGCTGCTCCAGCACCATCCTGTATTCATCAGTGTTAAGCGGCAGCCCACAAGTTAGTGGGCTTCTTTCCTTGAACAAGTTTAGGCATCCATGCCCATCTAGAACCATCTAATTCTAAGCAGACTGGTCTATAGCCATTTGGGGTGTTGTAGTTATATGGGATAGCTGTATAGATGTTTAGTTTCTTTCTCCTAGATGTAGGAGGAGAGAGGTTCCTTTTGGGTGGAATCTGCTGCCTTTTAGGTTGGTAGTTGGTCTTATTGGTGAGTTGCCAACTTGTTTGTTTAACAGGAAAGTTTTGTTTATACAGGTATTTGGATTTTGGTTTGGGAGCTGTCATATTCCTTTTTGTGGGAATTGTTTGGGAATTGGAGTGTTGGTGGCTTTGTGTTGTTGTTTTAATGGTATTGGATGTGGATAGTTGGTTTTCTGAGTACTTGGTGGGTGATTTGTATCCAAGACCTCTGTTCTTCTTTTTAAGGATAATCTCAGGAGTGTGATCAACATTTTCACTAGTCAGGCTGAGATTATTCATTTTTGTTTTTAGCTCAATGTTCTCTTCTGTCAAGCTATTGATTTTGGACAAGGCAACTAAGAGTTTATCATGAATGTTCTTAGTGTCTTGTTTTAGTCTTTCATTTTCAGATCTTAAGAGAACATGATGATTTTGGACCTTCTGAAAATCTTGAAGTAAAGATTCTAGTGTAATACTAGATGGTCCAGAATCATTTGAGCAATAGGAAGAACAGGAGGTTACCTCTACATCCTTGTCGTGGTTATCTGCCATGAGACATTTGAGTGAGTTATCCTGAGATGAACTGCTGCTTGTATCCTTAGCATCTGGCCAGACTCCTAGACAGAGTAGTGCTTCTTCAGAGTCTTCTGATGAAGAGCTTTCATTACTTGAGCTGCTTTCATCATTTTGGGATTCTTCATTCTTTTTCTCACTTACAAAGGCTTGATGTTTGCCTTTGAAGTTTTTGAATCCTGCTTTGTGAGTAGCATTCTGATGTCCTTGATATTTGTGTGCCAATGGGAGAGGGCACTCATTTTTGTAGTGTCCTGGCTGTCTACAGTTGTAGCAAAGAATAGTATTCTCACTTGATTTGTATCTTCTGGATTGTTGAGGAAATGGCTTCTTTGGGGATGAACCTTCTTTCTTTATGAACCTTTTGAATTTTCTTACAAACATTGCAAATTGTTCATCAGTGAAGAGATTGTTGAGTGATTTTTCTGTTGATCTTGATGTGCCAGGTTCAGACACTAAGGCCAGTGTCTTGATCTCTTCCTCCTTTTCATCCCTTATCTCTTTCATTTCAAACTCATAAGCTTTCAAATCACTAAAGAGCTTATCTGTTGAAAGACTTCTGAGATCTCTGCTATCTCTCATGGCAGTTACCTTCATATCCCATCTTGATGGTAGTCCTCTTAAAATTTTGAGAGAGATCTCTTTTTGAGAGAGAGTTTTCCCAAGATCAGAGACCTCTGCAATAATTTTAAGAAATCTGGATTCCATATCATGAATGGATTCATTTGACAACATTCTGAAATCTTCAAACTTCTTGAGTGCAATAGTTAGTTTGTTGTCCTTTTCTTGTTCATCGCCAGTTCCAATCTTTGTTAATTCATCCCATACGTCTTTGGCAGTTTCACATTTCCTTATCCTTGGAAATATGGATTCATCAACAGCTTTGAAGAGGATGTCTTTGGCAACATTGTCTAGGTTGTTTCTCTTCCTATCTTCAGTTGTCCATTCCATTTTTGGTTTTGGAATGTACATATCATCTGTTCCTTCAGTGGTTCTGGATGTGATGACCTTCATGATTTTGATGGGTCCATCAGTAATGACTTCTAGCATTTCATCATGTAGGGCACTCAGATGAGCTTTCATTCTGATTTTCCAGTCATCAAATTTGTTGAAGTTGAACAGGAGATTTTTGGAAAGTTGGTTGTCCATTTTTGAACGTTTTTGGAGATGAGTGAGTTTTGGATTTTTAGTTCAAACTTAGTCAGAAACTGACTCTAGGAACACCTGCTCTGATACCACTTGATGGTCCCTGATAGAGGTAAAAGTCTAGAGGGGGGGGGGTGAATAGACTTTTAAAGATCTTTGCTATTCTTATAGAGTTTCCCTCATAGGTATGATGATCTAAAATCTTTTGAGATATTTAGGATCGCAGCGGAAGTTATGACCTCTTTTTGACTGTGAATGGTAACTTTCTTATGAGAGGATAAGAGGGAAGGGGTATTTGTATTTAGGACAACTTATCTTTAGTGACTGAAGTGAATAGGAGAATGGAGACTCTGCTTTGAAGATCTTTCAGTGAGATCCTCTGATGGCCTTGAATCAGAGATCCTTGAGTGAGGTCCTCTGGTAACCTTGAGTCAGAGACCCTTGAGTGAGGTCCTCTGATGATTTAGAGTCAGAGACCCTTGTATGAGGTCCTCTGATGAACTTGAATCAGAGACCCTTGTGTGAGGTCCTCTGATGATCTTGAATCAGAGACTCTTGTGTGAGGTCCTCTGATGATCTTGAATCAGAGACTCTTGAGTGAGGTCCTCTGATGAACTTGGATCAGAGTAAATAAGATTGACACGAGATGTATCCTGGTTCAGAGGTGGTGTAATCCTCCTACATCCAGTCCCATCCTCTTTCAGATGGATTTCCACTAAAGTATTCAGCCCAATACAATTAGTGACCGTCTGGCTGTTATCACCAACTTGCTCAGACTTCAAGATGTTTCACTGAGAGTACACACCACTCCTAGCTACTCAATCCTTTAGGTTTTTCTCAATTGATCCAGTGGGGATCAAAAGGTACTCTATCCTATTCTACCACACTTAAGGACTTAGATGACGCTATCCTTATAAGTGTTTACAACAGTTTCAATATGAAACAAATTTCTAGCCTCCAACTAAAAACTAAACTTTCTGAGTGTATCAATGAGGATTTCTGTTCTAGAAGGTTTAGTGAAGCATGAGTCTAAGCAGAGAGCAGAGTTTAATGAACACTTTCTCTTTTGCTGGATATCTTCTTTGTGTAGTATGATTTCTCTGCTTAGTAAACTCAGGAGCTTGTTTTTCTTCTCATGCTTATGCCCGAATTTATAGGCATCTCTGGTTGATTAATCTCCTCCGTTGGTTAAGAGGATTTAATCTATGTCGTTGAGGCTTCTTGTACTTTTGTCTTCTTGTGTTGGAGCAGCTTATCTTCAGACGCAATTGGAGCAACTTGCTTTGCAGGAAATGTAAACCCATTCCTTGGTTCTTTTACGCACTATTCACCATCTAGTGGGATTTTGTCTTCACAGGCAACTCTGGAGTGTCTCGTGATTATACAGCTCTTTAAGTAAAATTTGTGACTCTGGTTCTTGTGTACAAAATTAATTTGTACTGGTAGGATTTAAATATCCTTTTTAAGGTAAAGAAGAATTTACCTTATTGCATTTTATATTTCCAGTAAAATTAATTTTGTACATAAGATGTACATGTAAGATTAGTCACAATTTTACTAGTGACAATAATAAAATTGTAACCCAAAAATAAATATACTGATTGGATTTGAATATCCTGGAAAGGTAGGAATTTACCTTATTGCATTTTATATTTCCAGTATATTTATTTTGTGACACAATTTATATATTCCTAATTTTGTCACCTTCCTTCCTTTTTGGACCATACTTCAGTTCACACAATGATCATTAAATATCGAATAGAGAATTTAAACATCAAGGGAGGATGGCATCATCAAAACTATATTTCATCAAAGTCTGAGGGGCCTAACAACTTTTAGTATATTTTATGCTTCTACATTTAGAATTAGAAACATAAAAACTACCTATAGTGCATATGTAGGCTACTATAAATACAAAGAGAATGTAAACAAAAGTGTATTTTCACTATTGGCTTTCTCATTAGTTTGAAAAATTCTATTGTTCAGTGTTCTTACATCAAGAATGTTATCACAGTAAGTTTCTATAGCATTTTAGTGATATATTATTGAATACTATGTACATATGATACATCATATTATTATGCATTATACCTGATCGATTAATATTCCATAAAATGCAGAAGTTATTCTCTAATACGTCAACTTGATACATCCAAGTCCGACTGGACAATCAAAGTTCGTGTTACACGCCTTTGTGATATCATCAACCACAAAAGGCAAGGAAGCTTAGTTTGTCTAGACATGGTTCTGGTCGATGAAGAGGTATACTTTTTTTTTTATTTTGAATTTTTAATGCATTTCTTTTACACAAAAATCTAATTATATGTTTGATGATTGCAAGGTGATTATGTTCATGCATCTATAAAAAGTGGATATGTTCATACATTACGTCCCAAAATAAAGGAAGGAGGGATACACATCATAAAAAAATTCTCAATGGTTCCAAATAAAGAAGAGTATCGTGTTGTAGCCGATAATAAAATTATGATACAATTCTTTCATAACACTATCATCAAAGAAGTCAAAGGAGAAGCAATTGAAGTGTCAAATTATAAATTTGACTTCCTATCTTTCAACATTTAAAGAACCGTCTCGGAAGTAAATATCTTTTGACTGGTATGACAAAACATTATTACTAATTATTATATCAGTACTATATCTCCATAACAAAATAATGCCACTAAATATTGTTCTTGCAGATGTGGTTGGCATGGTTGTTAACGATGATCCTAATGGATGTACATCTATTGAAATAGAAGACCAATGGTATGTTTTATATCTACTTACGAATTATATAGATTTGTCTCCTACAAAATTCTAAGTAACCTGAATGCAATTTTTTGTTTCTAGATTTTACATAACTTCTGTCAACCCGAATGAGACCATAAGAGTTTAATAATTAACATAGATTAGACATAGTTAAATTAAAAACCGAATTTAGAACAATTGAAATCACGGCTACAATTTTTGTTTCTAGAATTAATGTTTATTTTAGTATTGAAAAATGTAAACTTACGTACACATATTTCACCAAATTATTTATTACCTGAACCAAAAAAATTTAATGGAGGAGCAACTTCAAACTGAAATGCAATAATATGTGTTTGATTGTTTAAAATATATCAATTTTGTTATATTAAATGTTATTTAAATGTATGTACTAACTTTTGTTATCATGCAAGGCTAGAATTTAATCAATTGTAGTAAAATAAGCCAATTCCACCAATTGAAGTGTTATTAAACGAACTCTATATTTAAATTGAGTCTATTTACTTTTGCATCACATTATATATGATTCCGAAAAAAATAAAATTCAAAAATTAACTAAATTATGTACTGCCCGTGCATCGCACGGGCTTGAAACCTAGTAAACACAATAATATTTGAAATTGATTATCCTTTTCTCCTTGAATCAAAAGCAAATTTTCATAAATTGGTCTCCTCATCTTCTAAAACTCTTTTCTATGAGCCTTCTAAACCATTCTGAAAACAGTTTTCTGTTTTCATTTTCTATTTTCAGGTCTCCGATTTTCTGTTTTCGTTTTCCAGTTTTTTGTTTTCCAAGCCATAAAACATGTTTCACAAAGTTTTCAATTTTCCATTTTTTTTGCAGAAACCGTTGACTTAATATTTGGAAAAGAAATGCACATTAATAAACATTAGAAATAACACAAAAAATTAACATAAATGTTCCCCAACATTGAAAGTTCAATAAGTGACATTATGTTAATCAGAACAGCAGTCATACTTTGTTATCTCATACATTATAGGGGGTGTTTGGATCTGATTCTTAAAACTGCTTCTGCTCCTTTAGAATGCAGAAGCAGAAGTTGGGGTGTTTGGGTAAAAGTGCAGAAGTGATTCTGGTGCTCTAATTTACTCCTAGAATTAGTTTTTTTAGAAGCTGAGGGAGATCAGCTTCTGAAAACTGATTCTGCTTCTACTTTAAAAAAGAAGCAGAAACAGAATCAGTTCCAAACACTCCCAATCATCCCATATTGCATTTGCAATACTTTCTCGAATTTCTATGTATGAGTTTCAACATATTGTACTATCCCCGTAGCCTGTACACCCTGGCCAGTGGCCACAATCATAATCAAATTTCAACCCAGGTTAATTCAATCATCTGAAGATCATGCCAAACAACTTTTCACGCATATTATAATATATATATATATATATATATATATATATATATACCAACTTATCCAACTCTTCCCTATAATTTTTTATTAATTCTCATCGTATGGCTAACAATTTATGGTAAATTCTTAAGACTGGAATATGAAAAGGTGCTTTGTAAAGAAAAAATGTAGTGGACGCCCTGTTTGGTGAAGCTGGAGCTCGGTTGACATGTGAAGCTACGAGCTGTAGAGCGTTGAAGAAGAGGTGCTATGTCTTTGGGGAAGCAATCGTGCGACTTTAATAGGATAGGGCAGTGGACGGTATTCAAATCGTAAGGGTTTGGAGAAGGGGTAAAAATGGTAGGTGGAGGAAGGTAGAGCGCAGTAAGGAAGGGAGTAAAGAAGGCAGTCGGAAGAGAAGGCGAACGAGTGAAGAAGGTAGGCGGAAGAGAAAGAGAGCGAGTAAAGAAGGTAGGTGGAAGAGAAGGCGAGCGTTACTCTAGCTCCGCGTTTTCTAAATTCAGAAAACGTCTAAAAGTCAGTTTTCAATTTCAGAAGGAAGAAGCGAAACATGTTTCGTTTTTTCCTTTTGGAAAACTGTTAGGTAAACACATTTTCTAATTTTTTTATCTCCAATTTTCCAAATTTTTGGAAAAATAGAAAATATTTCTGTTAGTAAACAGGCCTTTATATACTTTCACTCAAACACTTTAATATCTACTTTTATTTGCATTACGTTATTTTGGATGAATGCTCCCAAAATAAGAGTAAACATGATTTGAAAAATGAAAAAAAATAGCCTAAATAAGAGTAAAGTAATTTCTAAATGTACAAATACAACTATGTTGTTTATCTACCCAAAATACGACTAAAGTATACTCTACTTTCTTATTTTACATTTATCATAACTTAATAGGAAAATCATATTTTATTTTGTAATGAAAACATAAAAAATGATAATAAAAAAATCAATATATATATATAAAAGAGGAACTTTTTAAGAGCATACGGCGTGCCACATAATCCTGCCATGTCATCATATATAATAATTACTTAATTACTTTTTTATTTTTTTACATTCTATTTTTTATTGCATATTGATATGGAAACAAAATATTGTACAATCTTTTATAATCCACCTTATTTGATACTCCGTACTAGGTAACTTTTTGAGAACCTTTACTTACTCCATATTATTTGCAATATTATGATACTACGTAACTTTTATAGACAAATAATTATATAAGTTATTTAATTATTTTTGTAGTATCAAAATATATATAAAAGGTTATGTATTATATTGTAGTAAGTATCAAAGTATTGCTAATAATACATGACCTTTTATCAAAATATTGCAAATAATGCATAACCTATTAGTAAGTATCAAAATATATTTTGAAGTAAGTATCAAAGTATTTATCAAATACATTATATTTGGACAAAATATTTTGTATCAAATTATATAATAAAAAAACGTAAACTACGTAAAAAAACGTAACTTTTATAGCCATCCCTACACATAAACTATATTTTATATAAATTATTTAAATATTTTTTATACCTTTTATTTTTTATTACATTCTATTGAGAAATGAATTATCCGTGTTTTCCCCACCTAATAGATAAATCATCCATATTGCTATTAATTTTGTTCTTCAAAGTTATTTTATAAAAATAAAAAGGTAATAATAGTGTTCCATTTCCTAAATGTGAAATTTTATTTTTCTAAACTCAATCTCTTTTTCAGTATGTTTTCTAAACTCAATGCGATAATGACTAAAATTATAAGCCTTCGCTTAGATATATTTGCAATTGTGTTAATACTTTCTTAGTTATTGGAAATTGTAACCAAAAGATTTTTTAACTTAAAAATGAAATTGATATATACTATTAGACGTTCATATATGAAGACAAGTAAAACTTCTGATCAAGCACCTTACCTTTATAAGAATGGAAATTCATATATGTTTAGTTGTTTCTTTATTTTTACAACTATAATTTAAATATTCCCCCACTTCTGTAATAGATTCCTAATACGAATTAAGAAATCTTCATATATTTAGAATGTTTTTAATTCAATTGATTTCAGTCTTAGACAAGATCAGATCAAACATCAATCATAATAACAAAAATTATTATTATTATTATTATTATTATTATTATTATTAATATTATTATACATATAATAGACATCTTCCACACTATATTACTTCAGACCAAATTAGAACTGAAAATGTCAATCTAATTTAAGACTACCTCTGTTCCTCTTATATTGAGACAGAAGAGGGTGACACGATTTTTAAGAAAAGTGGGTTTGTGTGGTTGATATTAATTGATAAAGTAAGAATAAATAAGAATGATTTAGAGCCCCACAAACTTTACCAAATATGGTATGAAGCAATTTTAGTGGGATTTCCCAAAAAGGTAAAATGAGACAATATAAGGTGGACGAAGTGAGTATATCTTATTAATGACGTTTTCAATGTGACGAAATAAATTGGTAAATTGTAAAAATGATCCATTTTCTTACATTCTCAATGTGACGAAATAATGAGTAAAATGTATGATCTTACTAATAAATTTACAAATACTTATTTCATACCATGTTGAATGAGAAATATTTAAAAAAAAATAGTATTTTGAGATGCTTAATGAAGTAATATAATGTGAAGTTAATTAAGAAACTTTTGTGTGAATTCTTTAAAATCGGATTCATAACAATTATGTTTAGTTCAGATGCTTATGTACAAGTCCATTTTAAATATTTTTCATATAAATTTTAATTTGTTTTATTAATTATATACGTAATACGTAGTATATTTTATTTTACTTTTTCATAGTTTGGGAGATTCCGTCAATTTAGCCCGATCAGTTAGATTTAGTTCATTACGGTAGAGTCATACAATTCAACTAATTTTATATTAGACTGAGTTTATTTTCCTTTTGCATCACATTATATTATACTACATACGTATATGATTCCGAAAATATCAAATTTACAATTAGCTAAATTATGTACTGCCCGTGCATCGCACGGGCTTGAAAGCTAGTAATAATTTAAACTATAACAAAATCGTAAAAAAATTTCAAAAATTCAAATATTTTTTAAAAAGGTAAAATATTAATAAAACATATGAAAAAATTAATAAAAAAATTAGATAAAACACATGAAAAATATAAAAATATATGGAAGTCTTTCCCGCAGTCTCCACAACCTCCCTGCAATGCCACCGTGGATCGGTGTAAAATGTCATTTTGTATTAGAAAATGTCAATTTTGCTCTAAGAACGTCATGAAGACTACACTTTTACTCTTTGAAAATGTCAAATTTTCTCTAAACTGCCATCAAGATGACATTACTGACATATATTGGCATTTTTTCCGGTGGGAGGAGCTGGTGGTGCTAGAAGGTTGTTGAGGCGGCAGGAGAGACCTGCATTTTTGTTTTTTACATTTTTTTATATTAATTTTTTAGTTTTTTATTTTTATAATTTTTTATTTTTATTAATTTTACTTAATATTTATTTTCATGTTTATATTTTTTACATATTTATTATAAACAAATTTATGTTATTACTTTTATGTTTTACACTTTTACTTATTAATGACATATGAATTGTATTAAAGCAAAGCAAAGACAGGATTGGAAAGGTAGTCCTGTTTTAAAAAATTTAAAGTTATCCTCCTATTCTTGCAATTAAAATTTCATTTAGTTCTATTTGGGAATTTCCCCTTTGAAATTCGAAAATAGAAGTGCTAAGTTGTTCTTTTCGAAGTAACACCGCCTATTTTAGGAATAAAAACATATTTGTTCTGTATTTTGAAATTCCATAACATTTTTGCTCTTATTTAGGATTATTTCCCAAAATTTAATAATTATACGTTAATTTTTCGTCAATATTTTTTAATTGAATCTTTACTTTTATTATTATACATAAACTTTTTGTTAATATTTTTTTGCGAGTAATTATGATTAAAAACTCAGACGTTTCGATGTAAAAATAAATAAAGTTGGAGTTTAAACTTATTGTTGTTATTTTAGAACTATTTTTCAAACAAATAGTTGAAAGAGTATAAAAATTAATCATGTGATCTTAATCTTAACACTTGAATCTACTTTGTAAAAAATTTGGGCGTGAAGAACCTCAGCAATCAGATCTTCATATTTTTTACTTTATTAGATGCAATACTAGTGTCATACTACGCAGTGGCATATTCAGAAATTTCCGTGAGTGGGGATGAACTGGCGCTAGAAATTTATTATCTTGAAAAGGTCACAAATAGTGAAGCACATTAAAAAAATATCGTAAAATTAATAATAAATAATAAAGTATTTGTTCGACAAAAAATATGATATCATACTTAATAAATTTAACTTTATGAGCAACAAACAAGTCACACAACTTTTATTTTATTTGAAATTATGTCAATAAATCAATGAATCAGGTAACGGGGGATGTAGTTAGAATTAATTTAAGTTGTGGATATATAAGTATATGTAGAAAATAATTTATATTAATTGCAAAAATGTCGTTGTTGAACTTTACAAATATATGTGAAATTAAAATTGTAACTATGTTACATTATTTTAAATCTTTCAAATCAGAAAAAAATTAAAACAGTTATGTATAACCACTTAAAATTCGTGCTAACTTCTAAAGCTTAAGAAAAGGGTCAAAATGAAAAAAAAATATGGATGAAAAAGTGGATCAAGGATTCGAACCCTTGACCAAGGAAGAAACTATGAGGGTGTTTGGAACTGATTCTGCTTCTGCTTCTTTTTTAAAGTAGTAGCAGAATCAGAATCAGTTTTCAGAAGCTGGTACCCACCAGCTTCTAAAAAAACTGATTCTGAGAGTAAATTAGAGCACCAGAAGTGCTTCTGGAATTTCACCCAAACACTCCAGCTTCTGCTTCTGGTTCCTGAAGCAGCAGAATCAGTTTTGAGAATCAGATCCAAACACCCCCTATGACCCACACGCAGCTCAACAACAACTAGGCGAGATGTTATCTTGTTAACAAATTCTATAACTAATATATAATTGTATATTACATTAAATATTTAGAGAGGTTGGGTGGGGTTGAGTTGGGGCAGCTGCCCCCCCCCCCCTCCACGTTGGATCCGCCCCTGATATTACGTATGAAATATCATAAAATTTATGAATTTTGATATATATATATATTTTTATAAATTGGAGTTCTGTAAAATAGTTATAACACTTTATAACAAATGATTTTTTGACTGTGGGCCCCTGACCTACTTTTCTCTTTAGCATCCTCATTTTCCCTCATGTATAGTGAGCAATTTTCTTTTAAGACGAGTGAGAGGGGTATTAGTTCCCACCCAAGGGTGCTATCAACCCATTTTAGGCTTTTAGCACTCTGCACTACTCTATTTATATGGTTGCACACCATGTGAGGTGAAAAAAATAAATTCGCAAAATAATTTCAAACTCTTCTAGTCTGTATTTGCTCAACACCATGTTCTTGTGGGGTTCTTAAGAAAATAATCAAAGAAAGAGAGGATGAAAACATCATCAAATTCCTACGTGGCCTGAATGATCATTTTGCTCATACTAGATCTCAGATCATAGTGCTCAATCCAATGCCTAAAATTACTAAAGTTTTTTCCCTGATTCTACAACAAGAAAGAGAGTTTGGATCTCCACTTCCTCTTAACGCAGTTAATGCCACTTCATTCAATGTTATGACTCAAAATCGGCCAAAAGCTAATTCTTCAAATAGAGGCAGTTTTTCTACATCTCGAGGCAGTTCTTCAAACACTCGTTGAGGTGGACGAAATTCTTCCACAAGAGATACCCGCTTTCAGATTTATGGCTATCCTCCTGGCTATAAGTCCAAATATAACAACACTACCAACACTTCTTCTGCAAATTTGGCTTCGATTGATCCCAATGACACTTCACAGTTACAAAGCTCTTCAGATAATCTAGCTCAAGATCAATTCACTTTGTCCAAGGAGCAATATCAGGGAATCATGGCTCTTGTCCAACAAACTGACATTCAAGCTACTTCTCATGCTGCTAATCAAGTTAACGCCAATCCCTTGATTCTTCCTCGTAAATCTCCCACCTCTTGGATCATGGATAGTGGTGCTAATGACCACATATGTCCATCCAAAACTCTATTTTCATTCTTAACTCCAATACTGCCTATTCATATTAATCTTCCAAATGCATAATTTATCACAGCTTCTTATTCTGGTATTGTCAACAAAGGAACTGTAACTCTCCATCATGTTCTCTATGTGCCTCAGTTTCAATCCCATCTTATTTCAATGGGATATTACCCGAAATAGGACTAAAAAGGTTTGAAAATTCCAAAATAGGACTACCATGTTTTTATTCCCAAAATAAGACTAATTACTGTCATGTTTTGGCAGTACCAGACTTCAAATATGACAGTATTTTCCAAACTTGGCAGTAATTACTCCTATTTTAGGAATAAAAAACATGGCAGTCCTATTTTGGAATTATAAAACTGTTTTAGTCCTATTTCGGGAACTTTCCCTATTTCAATCCCAAAACCGGTTTCTTCTGACTGTTATGTTGTTTTATTCTCACAACTCCATTGTTTCATTTTGAAGAAGAAATCTTTGAAGATGATTGGAGTAGCTAAAAGGTCTCAAGGACTTTACCGCATATCTTCTTCAAATAGCATAAATTTTCCTTTGCATTCAATCAAATGTAATGTTTCTCAGAATAATTCCAATGTAATCAATGTTAACACATCAGATATTTCTCATTCTGAATGTTCTTCTTTGACCTGACATCTAAGACTAGGTCATGTCTCAAATACTATATTCAAGGAATTATCTCACCAGTACAAAGATATCCCTTTCAATTCTTTTCATAACTGTGATGTATGCCATTTTTCAAGACAAAAAAGACTTCCATATCCTGCTAGTACAACCAAATCACAACATTTTTTTGAAAGGATACATGTTGATATCTGGGGGCCTCTATCTACTTCATCTATTGATGGTTTTAAATATTTTCTAACCATTGTAGATGATTTTAGTAGATTTACATGGATTCACACTCTCAAACAAAAATCTGATGTTAAAACCTTACTCATTCCTTTCATTGTCTTGATTCAAAATCAGTTCAATTGTCATTTAAAACAAATTCGCTCAGATAATGGCAAAGAGTTTCTTCTTCATGATTTTTATCAAACTCATGGAATTCAACATGAGACCTCATGTGTTGAATGTCCCCAACAAAATTCAGTTGTTGAAAGAAAACATCAACACATCCTTAATACCACCAGAGCCTTACTTTTTCAAGCTAAACTACCTCTTAACTTGGGCATGCCACTCACATTATTAATAGGTTACCCAGTCCAACACTTCATCAAAAATCCCCTTTTGAATTCATCTATCCGTCTAAGCCTGACCTCAATTCCTTAAAACCCTTTGGATGCCTTTCCTATTCTAGTACATTATCTTCAGGGCGAACCAAACTAGATAGTAAGGCAAAAAAATGTATTTTTCTTGGATTCAAAACAGGCACCAAAGGATACCTTCTTTATGATTTACATCACCGTAACATCTTTGTTTCCAGAGATGTAATCTTTTGTGAACATGATTTTCCCTTTCATCATTCTCAAGATGATAACACATATAATTTCCATTCATCAACCAACCATCCCTCATCAGATAATCATTCTTCAACTCTCAACTCCACAGATCTTTCCATAAATCCTACCACTAGAATTAGGATACCACCAGGATACCTAACTTCATATTACTGTGGTACATCTAAAACCTCTTCTCTTACACCATACAAGCTTGAGTCCTATATTGATCTTTCAAAATGTTCCAAGAGTCATGTTGCTTTCTGTCATTCTCTTTCCACTCATAATGAACTGTAAGGAATAAATGTAATTAGATTTTGATGATGCTATAGGATTAGAAAGTTAGAGTACCCCCAAGTTAGATTTTATGTATTAGATTTTTTAATTGTAAGTATTAGTGTAGTCGACGATCAGAGTTGCTCTATTTTGGATCAGATCAGAAATGCATCAGAACTGCTCGACCAGACTTGCTCTATGAGAACTGCTCCATCAGAGTTCTCTTACCAGAAGTCCATCAGAGTTGCATCATGAGAGTTGCTGAAAAGCCTGGACATCTGATAGCCGATGAGAACTACAGATCAGAAGTACTCATCAGCGGACCTATCAGAGTCAGAGTTCAGTCAGAGATCAGAACTCCATCAGAACTCAACTCATCAGAAAGCCATCAGCATCCAACATATCAGAAGAGCCTGATCAGAGCCCGACGAACACTTAGAAAAATCTCAAGCAACATCCAACAGCACTGAATTCAACGGGTAAAAACATCCAACGGCTACAAGACTGTGCATGAAAGGAAAGCATTTAATGCACATTAAATGAGCCTGATACGCTGAAGGATTGATTGCAAATGATTGACCAAGGAATCCGGGAAGATATATTATAAAAATAGAAACCTTCCAAAACGGCGGTCAAGTCAACTGTACGCACATTTAATGCAGTTGTCTCCTCCTCCAACGGGCAGACAACCTCAGTATATAAGCTACACACCGAAGAACAGAAAAACAACTTTGCGATAACTCTTGCAAATCATCATTCAAGCTCTCTTGAGATTAAAATTCTACAACCTTCAACAAGACAAGCTTACGTTGGGAAGATTCAAACTCCAAATCTCTCATCCCCAACAAACAAGCAAAGTTCATCCTGTTCTTCAACACTTCAAGAACTTCATCAAACATCCTTTGTAACGAAGCAAGTTGGAGGAAAAACTCTGTTTTTCAAAGGATCTTCTGAAAAGAAGGGCGTCCAAGTAACTGCAGTAGTGAAGTGGTGATACTTCCGGGAAGCTGAGTGAAAGGACCAGCCATCAGGACGTGGAATTGCATCCTGGGTGGCAGCTAGACTTGAAGAAGGCGTGGAGAACTTCTTAAGTGCTAGGAACTAAGCTTTGTAACCGATCTACTTCAAAGCTAGTGTAACAGTGGACTAGAGGAACGAGTTGTTCCTTGAACCACTATAAAATATCCGGTGTCATTTACTTTACTGCAATTTTCATTTCTGCACTTAGGATATTAACTGTTTAACTCTAAGACTTGGAATCTGTGTTCAGCAGATCTTGTTTTAAGAGTTATCAGAAAGGCATTTGCCTTAGTATTTCTGAGGCTACCCGGACAGATCAGAATCCGCTGCCAAGGCCAGTTATGATATCAGAACCAGCCTTTCTCTGTCATCAGAATCAGACCTTCTCTGATAAGTCACTTTTGACTTGGAGAAAATTTGAAGAACCAATCAGTCTATTCACCCCCCCCCTCTAGACTGATTACCATATTTAACGGGACCAACAAGTGGTATCAGAGCTTCCTTGTTCTTGTAATCTTTTAGGTTACTCTCTGAACAAAGATCCACTTGTTCTTAGCCTCTCCTTATTTATTATAATGGATAATTCTCTTGCAAAGCATCTTATGTTCACAGATCAGAAGTATGATGATTGGAAGATCAGAATGAAGGCACATCTATGTGCTCTTCATGATGAAATGTGGGAAGTCTTGGAAAATGGCCCCTTTATCCAGTTCATGAAGATCAATCCTGCTCACTCCATTGATAACTCTCAGCCCCAGATGATGGAGAAAGCCCGGTCAGAATGGACCAAGGAAGAGAAAAGGCAGTACAACCTAGATAATATAGCCAAGGACATCCTTTACAAGGCTATTGATGAAAGATACTTTAACAGAATCAAGAAGTGCAGAACTGCCAAAGAAATCTGGGATAAGCTGGATGAGATTGGAGCAGGAGATGAACAAGAAAGAGACAACAAGCTGACCATTGCAATGAAGAAGTTTGATGACTTCAAACTTCTACCAGAAGAATGCATTGCTAAGATGCATGAGAGATTGCTGATTCTCATCAGTGAGATTTCTGAGCTTGGGAAGGAGCTCACCATCAAAGAGGTCAACATGAAGATCCTCAGGAGACTGCCTTCAGCTTGGAAGATGAAGGTGATTGCAGTCCAGGAAAGCAAGAACATCAAGACTTATGCCACTGAAAGACTCATCTCTGATCTCAAGGCTTATGAGTTTGAGATGCATGAAGAGAAGGAAGAAGTTCCTGATGAGAGGACCACCACTGCTCTCACTGCTAGCACCTCAAAGGTAAGTGACTTTGACCCTTCTACTCTGTTATCTGATGAGTATATGGCTGCTTTTGCCAGAAAGTTTAAGAAGTTTATGAAGAAAGATGGAAGGAGTCCATCTTCCATCAGAAGACCACATCAGAAGACCAAGTCCTCTGAAAGCAATGGAGAGTACCTCTGTTACAACTGCAGACAGTCTGGGCACTTCAAAGCAAACTGCCCCTATCCAAGAGTGTCCAAGAAGCAAGGACATGAAGATGAAAAGAAACCAGATGATCAACACAGAAGAAGAAGAGCATTTATCTCAGAACAAGCTGAGAGAGATCCACTCTCTGAATCAGAGTCTAGCTCAGACTCCGACTCTGATGAAGCATTCTGCTGCTTGGATGCAGAAACTGAAGATCTTTGCCTCATGGCACAATCAGATGATGAGGTATGCTCTACTTCTAATTCTATTTCCTCTTCGGTAGGCACAGCCTTAAATGATGATCCAATGTCATCATTCTGGGAAGAGTTCCAAACTATCCAAGCCACTTATTCTTTTGTTAAAGAAGAGAACAGTAGGCTGAAAGTTGATATCTCTGATCTAAGGAAAGAGACTGAGTGTAAACTTAATCTCTTAACTAAGGAAAGAGATAGACTGAAAGCTGAAAATGAGTCTCTTCTGAAAAGAATAAGAGACATTGAGGAACTTGAGAGTAGATATAATAGCCTTCTGAAGATGCAATCTTCCATGAAGAATATTGGTGACTCTCATAACTTCACCTCTGGTCTTGGATATGTTGAACCAGAGTCTGGTGAGCCTTCTGTAAGGCCTAGCACCCGAGTTGCTAAGGCTAAAAAGGTCATAGTGCCACAGACTCTGAGCCCCAATTGCCATGCTAGTACTTCTGGTACTAAAGTTGTTCATGAGAAGGTCATACCAGAGAAACAAACTCTAAAGGCCAAACCAAAACAAAGTTTGAAAACTAATGAACCTGGCAGACACTCTAACAAAAGGAAAAGTTTTCAGAACAATAATAATCAAAGGCCTAACCCTATCAGACAATCTCATGACAATGGTATCAGAAACTACTATCAGAAAGGCAGATATCAAGAGAAGATTAACTATAGGCAGAAGAGGTTGTCTGGTCAACCTCAGAAGTCTAAAGTTAAGCGATTCTCTGATCTTGATAGTATATGGGACTTCTTTCCAACAAAGAAGGCTATGCAGAAGTATGCAAACAGAAAGCATGATCCTCACAAGCATCTGCCCAAAGTGAATCATACATCTGTTTACTACAACTACCAGGTGGACAATGGGTACCATCCACCAAGGTTTCAGTTGATGAGACCAAAATGGTACCAATTACCAAGACTGCATTACCCCCCAGGACCCAACATTGCTTGGGTACCTAAATCCTCCTTTTGATCTTGCAGGAACAGTGTGCTGGAGCTATCTCAGAACAAGAATGGTATATTGATAGTGGATGCTCCAGACACATGACAGGTGACAAGAGTTGCCTATCAGAGTTCCAGAAAATCAATGGACCCAGAGTCACTTTCGGTGGAAATGACAAGGAAGGGCAAACAAAAGGAAGAGGGAAGCTGATCAAGAAACAGATAATCATTGAAGATGTCTCATATGTCAAAGGTCTAAAGTTCAACTTGCTGAGTGCTAGCCAATTCTGTGACAAAGGCTACACAGTTGAATTCACCAAGACCTTATGCTATGTCAAGCATGAGACAACCAAAGAAGTGGTTCTTACAGCCAAGAGAAGGAAGAACATCTATGTTGTTGACTGGCAAACAGCAAAAGATGGAACCTGTCTGATAGCAAAAGACAATTCAAAGCTAAGCTGGGACTGGCACAAGAAGCTTAGCCATCTGAATTTCAAAACCATCAACAAACTGGCAAGAGAACACATTGTAGATGGTCTTCCTGACATTGTCTACAAGAAGGAGACCCTCTGCAGTGCTTGTCAGAAAGGCAAACAAGTAAAGACCTCATTCAAACCCATAGCTGGAGATCTTTCTACTTGTCCTCTAAATCTGATCCACATGGATTTATTTGGACCAGTTGAAACTCCCAGTGTTGGTGGAAAAAGATATACTCTTGTTATGGTTGATGACTACTCAAGATACACTTGGACTGTGTTCCTAACCAAGAAGAATGAAACCCTTCAGAAGTTGCCATCTCTGCTAAAGCAACTCCAAACTGAGAAAAATATGAAGGTCAGAACAATCAGATCTGACAGAGGAACTGAATTTGTCAACAAAGTGATCAAAGACTTCTGTGATCAGAATGGTACATTCCATCAACTTTCTGCTGCCAGAACACCCCAACAAAATGGTGTTGCAGAAAGAAGGAACAGAACACTGAAAGAAGCTGCAAGAACTATGATTGCAGAATCAGGATTGCCCATCAGATACTGGGCTGAAGCAATCAACACTGCATGCTACACTCAGAATAGAAGCATGATCCACAAGAATCATCAGAAGACCCCCTACGAACTGTGGAAAGGAAGAAAGCCAAACATCAGCTACTTCCATGTGTTTGGATGCAAGTGCTACATTCTAAACAATGGAAAGGAGAACCTGAAAGTATTTCAAGAAAAAGCTGATGAAGGTGTATTCTTAGGCTACTCAAGTTCTAGCAAAGCCTATAGAATACTTAACAGGAGATCCCTACAAGTTGAAGAATCCATCCATGTCAAATTTGATGATGGTACCTCTGCAGAAGAATTATCAGAAACTCCGCAGAAGATTAACCTTGACGACAAGGGATCAGAACCATCAGAAGAGGCCATCAACAAACCTATATTCTCAACTCCTCCTGCCAATCCAATTCTGATAGACGAAGATGAAGATGATGTATCAGAAGATGAACCATCAGAGTTGCCTAGACAGCAACTGACAGAACCTGATCTAACTTGGTTAAGAGATCACCCTCCTAATCAAGTGATAGGTCAAGTCACCAGTGGTGTTAGGACCAGATCTGCATCAAGAAGAGAAGCCATGTTCACCTGCTGCATATCCCAGATGGAACCAATGTGTGTGGAAGAAGCTCTAGAAGACTCAGATTGGATCAATGCAATGCAAGAAGAGCTGACACAGTTTGAAAGGAATGAAGTATGGAAACTTGTTCCCAGACCAAAGCATCAGAATGTCATTGGAACCAAGTGGGTATTCAAGAACAAAGCAGATGAAGAAGGCAACATTGTAAGGAACAAAGCAAGGCTTGTCGCAAAAGGATACTGTCAAGAAGAAGGCATAGATTTTGATGAAACCTTTGCACCTGTAGCAAGACTGGAAGCAATCAGGATATTCCTAGCCTATGCTGCCTACAAGGACATCAAAGTATACCAAATGGATGTCAAGAGTGCATTTCTGAATGGAGAACTTGAAGAGGAAGTTTATGTTGAACAACCTCCAGGTTTTGTCATTCCTACTCAATCTTCTTGTGTCTACAAGCTTAGAAAGGCTCTTTATGGTCTTAAGCAAGCTCCCAGAGCTTGGTATGACACATTGTCCCTATTTTTGGTGAACCATGGGTTTACTAAAGGAAAGGTTGACAAGACTCTTTTTCAAATTTCTGTCGCTAATCATATTCTGTTAGTGCAAATTTATGTTGATGATATTATATTTGGAAGCACTAATCCAGAATTATGCAAGAAATTCTCTCAAGTTATGCAGAAGAAGTTTGAAATGAGCATGATGGGAGAACTCAGTTACTTTCTCGGACTACAAGTCAAACAAGTTCCAGAAGGCATCTTTATCAACCAAGGAAAGTACACCAGAGATCTCATCAAGAAGTTTGGAATTGATGGAAAATCTTCAGTCAAAATTCCTATGAATGCATCTCAAGGCATTGGACCAGATGATGAAGGCAAAGATGTTGATGCAACAACTTATAGAGGAATCATTGGATCTCTCCTCTATCTGACTGCAAGCAGACCAGACATAGCTTTTGCAGTAGGAATCTGTGCCAGATACCAATCAAAGCCAAAGGAGAGCCATCTAGTTGCTGCTAAGAAGATTATCAGATATATCAAAGGAAATCCAAACTCAGGACTATGGTATCCCAAGGGAGGTAATTTTGAACTAATTGGCTATTCTGATTCAGATTTTGCAGGTTGCAGATTGGACAGGAAGAGCACTTCTGGTCACTGTCAATTGCTAGGCGGGAGACTTGTCTCCTGGTTTAGCAAGAAGCAGAATTCAATCTCAACTAGCACTGCTGAAGCTGAATACATTGCTGCTGGAAGCTGCTGTGCTCAATTGCTCTGGATGAAGCAACAACTCAAGGATTATGGAGTGCAAGCAAAGGAGATCAAGCTGTTGTGTGATAACACAAGTGCCATTGCCATCACTCAGAATCCTGTGTTACATTCCAGAACAAAGCATATTGAGATCAGACATCACTTCATCAGAGATCATGTGGAGAAGAAGCATATCTCAATTGAGCATGTTCCAACTGAAGACCAGCTTGCAGACATCTTAACCAAACCTCTCTCAGAGGCAAGGTTTAACAAGCTAAGGGGAGAATTGGGAATGATGGATGATCTTCCCAGAGATGCATGAATCAGAGTTGCAGAAGTATCAGATGTGGATTCATCAGAACATCCCATCTCTGATACCTAAGCTCTTATCCATCAGAAGCTTGGAACAGAATTGCGAAGATCAGACTTGGTGTTCATCAGAGATCCTCATATCAGAACATCTCTATCTCTGATACAAGGGCTAATACTTATCAGAGTGACTGTGGACTTAGAAAATTCTCTAAATTTCGGACGAGGCTATTCAATAAACCGGATGTTACTATTTTACCCCCGGTAGTTATTACCATATTTGGAAAACTGCTTTCCGCCCACAATCCATTTAATGCAACCTCGAAACCGTAAATTATATCAAACGTCCACTAACCCGAATTCATATTTACCCCTTCTGAAAACCTAAATCGCTACTGCAATTTTATTCTCCATCTTCAAGCTTTATCTCTCTGAACTTTCAATCTCCAGAACTCTCAAACTCCTCACCAAACTGAAAATGAAGTTCATCAACATCACAGATCTCTCAGAAACTGAAGTTAAGTCACTTGTGGCTAACATAGCAACCGGAATGAAAGTGGATATGTCTTCATTGCCGCTACTGGCAGAAAATTCCAAGGTGATGAAAGCGGTCATTGCTGGGATGAATGACTCACAACTGACCAAGATAGTGGCTCATCCTTATGAGCACTTCAGCAATTTGGATGTGGCCGAGTTCTACCTCAACGCCTACATCTCTGACAACGCCATCCATTCCCAGGTTCAGGGAAAGGACCTGAAAATCGATGCTAACTCTCTCAATGAGTTCTTCGGCATCAAACTCGATTCTCAGGACATTGACACCCCCACTCTCATCGACTTGGAGTCAGTCGAAGTCTCTGTGGAGACATTTGTGGATACCTACTGCCGGGATGATGCAACCGGAGTAGATAAACTCTACATGAAGAAAAATGTCCTGAAGAAGGATTTCGAAAGGCTGATGAGCATCATGCACAGATGCTTATGGTGCAAGACTGGGTCAACTGACCAGATGAACAATGCCAATTCCAAGGCCATCTTTGCTGTTCATCGGGGAATGAACATCAACTGGGGAAAGGTGCTTTTCCAGTCCATCTCTGAGTCCATTGCTAAGAAGGACAAAAAGACAGGGATGTTCTTCACCAAGATGGGTCATGGACTTCTGATATCTAGGCTCATATCCAATGTCAACATAGCGCTCAGAGAAGCTATTGAAGTCAACCACAACAAAACCATCTTTCTTACTGCATCCCCCAAACTACATGTGGCTGTTGCTGCAGAATTGAAGAAAACTAGCAAGCTTGAGCAATTAAGGGAGAAGCCAGTCACTACAGCTGCGGTTGATGATGAACAACCCAAAGAGAAGAAGAAAAAGGTTCAGAAGAAGCCTGACACCACCCCAGAGAGACCTACATCAGAGGATGACGCATCAGAAAAGGATGTACCACCAGAGGCTCCTGTCAAGAGGCTGAGACAGAAGAGGAGAAGAAAAGCTGTGATTCAGAGTGACTCTGATAGCTCCCAATCTCCTATCAAAATCCAGAAGAAGAAGAAGAAGACCAACTCTCCCCCAAGGGAATCAGAGGTTCAGGGGGAACCAGCACCAGAGTTGGACACTGCACTGGTGATCTCTGATGCTCAGGGGGAACCTGAATCAGAGGTCCAACCTTTATCTGCACCAGATCTGCAAGTCACCATCTCTCCACAAGGGCACCCAATCTCAACTGGAGTTCCTGAGGTAGATCCCATTTCTGCCCTTGAGAAGCAATTTCAAAGGGTGCTAACATGGAGAAAGTGGAGAATGGGACCTCTGCAGCAAATACTTGCCCAAGCTGCAACCTTTGAATCTGAGGAAGCTGAAGTCCTCAAATGGGCAGACACTGATGATATCTCCTTGTGCTTTGACCTCCAACATCTGCACTCTATCCTTGAAAAGAAGAAGGAAATCTACAAAGGAAAGGAGAAGGTACCTACAACCTCACCAGAGAGACCTGTCAAGGCTCTAGAAGATCATGAGAGGGATGCCTTTGATGCCTGGCTGATGGAAAAGAAAAGGAGGGAGTCTCTAATCAAGATGAAACCGATTCCAGGTACAGAGGGAGAGCCATCAACTGCCAATGACCTATCTCTGGCAATGATGAACCTTATCAGAGAATGGAGAGACTCTCAGTTTGAAGAAACTGTTCTTGAGGTAATTCCTAACTCTCCTGTCCCAATCCCATCACCTCCCAAATCCCCCTCACCTAAACCAGTCACACCAACCACAACTCCACCCCCATCTCCTCCTCAACCTCAGCAAATCCCATCTCCAACACCCAAGAAATCCACCACACCAAAACAACCCTCACCCTGCCATCAGATAACCCCCATCAGAAGCCGCTCACCCTCACCTCCTCCTCCTTCACAACAACAGAGAACCTCAACCCCTACACCCAAGAAGCCCTCACCCAAACAACCTTCACCCTGCAAATCCCTTACACCCATCAGAAACCGATCTCCTTCTCCTCCTCCTGCTCCACAACATCTGAAATCCCCTAACTCTCATCAGACTTCTCCTCATCAGCAACCCAATCATCAGAACTCTCCGCCAGCTCCTACACAGCAATCATCTTCACCTGCAAAAATGCCAGTACAAACTCTTGTCACAGGCTCTGCTCCATTTCAATACTTCATGACAGACATAAAGCAGGCTGGGAACCAAATTGGCAAAGGAATGGAAAAGCTCCTGGAAGCTGAGTATGAGACTGATGCTCATCTCACCAGAGTCAGTGAACATCTCACCAACGGCATCAATATGCTGCTAAAGCATGTAGGCATCATTGCCACAGCTTTTGAGGTTCACAAGGACAAAACTGCAGAGAGTCTGAGCAACATTGCCAAGGAAGTGGATGGAATCTCTGCCGTATTATTTCATCACACAAAGGCCCTTGAAGAACAAGACAAGGCTATTAAGAATATCTCTGATGCGGTAAGTGATCTTCAGTGGTCTCATGACAAAAATACAGAACTTCTGCAAGATGTTGAAGGATTGTGCAAAGACAACAAAGAGTTTGAAATCAAATTGATCAATAGTGGAAAGGACAGAGATCACAAGCTGACTCTCCTTGAAGCTACCACTAAGGACATCCAATCAGCTGTTGACAAGCAGAAAGAGACTCTCGAAGGGCTGGCTTCTGTTACTCAGACTCTACCAGGTACACTTGAAGCTATCAAGGAAAACCATGCTTCAGAATTCTCGAAAATTGGACTCCTACTTGGCGATCTTGTTGATGCCAAAAAGGGGGAAGATAGCAGAGAACCTGTCCCACCTCCCAGAGAAGCAGAAGGCCCAAGCTCAAGAGCTATTAACCCTGCCAGATACTATGAAAGAGCAAGGCAAAAGAGGCTAACTGCTGGCATTCAGAGACCTCCTCCTCCTCGTTCAACGAAGAAGAAATCTCCATCCTTCACACTGAACCAATGGCTGAACAGTGGGTTGTCTAAACCAGACAAAGTCCAATTTGCTGAGATGAAAAAGCATATGACTCCCCTGCAGTGTGAGAATCTGATCCAAGATGAGAATGGCATCATCACCATTGCTCATGGAGGATCCATAGAAGAAGCTGAAGAATGGTGGAGGTTGAGGATCCTACCTGGAAAGGATGAGAAGGATGCTATAAGGTACTATCTTGATTGCCACCTTACTCCACTCTGGAAGAGATACATGACTCCCAGGAACCTTGCTTCAATTAGAGATAAAGTAAATGCTGAGCTTCAAGAAACCAAGGCAAAAGAAGAGGCTATCCTTGCAGAGGTTGCAGAGGAAGATTTCTAAACTTTATCTCTTTTGCATTTCTTGTTTGAAAAACTCTGTTTAATAAGATAACCTCTTTGCCTCTAATTTGCTTGGCTATATCATATTTTGTGTTATCTACTGTTTTCTATCCTTATTTGTTTATTGCGTGATTGATTGTATCTTACTCTTACTATTTTCCTATGCCAAGTGCCCACCAAGATTCTAAATGAAAGTTTTTTTTTTTATTTTCCTTTATGGTGGAAAGCACTTCTCTGGAAATAGTTTAAGGGTTTTGGCATCATCAAAAAGGGGGAAATTGTAAGGAATAAATGTAATTAGATTTTGATGATGCTATAGGATTAGAAAGTTAGAGTACCCCCAAGTTAGATTTTATGTATTAGATTTTTTAATTGTAAGTATTAGTGTAGTCGACGATCAGAGTTGCTCTATTTTGGATCAGATCAGAAATGCATCAGAACTGCTCGACCAGACTTGCTCTATGAGAACTGCTCCATCAGAGTTCTCTTACCAGAAGTCCATCAGAGTTGCATCATGAGAGTTGCTGAAAAGCCTGGACATCTGATAGCCGATGAGAACTACAGATCAGAAGTACTCATCAGCGGACCTATCAGAGTCAGAGTTCAGTCAGAGATCAGAACTCCATCAGAACTCAACTCATCAGAAAGCCATCAGCATCCAACATATCAGAAGAGCCTGATCAGAGCCCGACGAACACTTAGAAAAATCTCAAGCAACATCCAACAGCACTGAATTCAACGGGTAAAAACATCCAACGGCTACAAGACTGTGCATGAAAGGAAAGCATTTAATGCACATTAAATGAGCCTGATACGCTGAAGGATTGATTGCAAATGATTGACCAAGGAATCCGGGAAGATATATTATAAAAATAGAAACCTTCCAAAACGGCGGTCAAGTCAACTGTACACACATTTAATGCAGTTGTCTCCTCCTCCAACGGGCAGACAACCTCAGTATATAAGCTACACACCGAAGAACAGAAAAACAACTTTGCGATAACTCTTGCAAATCATCATTCAAGCTCTCTTGAGATTAAAATTCTACAACCTTCAACAAGACAAGCTTACGTTGGGAAGATTCAAACTCCAAATCTCTCATCCCCAACAAACAAGCAAAGTTCATCCTGTTCTTCAACACTTCAAGAACTTCATCAAACATCCTTTGTAACGAAGCAAGTTGGAGGAAAAACTCTGTTTTTCAAAGGATCTTCTGAAAAGAAGGGCGTCCAAGTAACTGCAGTAGTGAAGTGGTGATACTTCCGGGAAGCTGAGTGAAAGGACCAGCCATCAGGACGTGGAATTGCATCCTGGGTGGCAGCTAGACTTGAAGAAGGCGTGGAGAACTTCTTAAGTGCTAGGAACTAAGCTTTGTAACCGATCTACTTCAAAGCTAGTGTAACAGTGGACTAGAGGAACGAGTTGTTCCTTGAACCACTATAAAATATCCGGTGTCATTTACTTTACTGCAATTTTCATTTCTGCACTTAGGATATTAACTGTTTAACTCTAAGACTTGGAATCTGTGTTCAGCAGATCTTGTTTTAAGAGTTATCAGAAAGGCATTTGCCTTAGTATTTCTGAGGCTACCCGGACAGATCAGAATCCGCTGCCAAGGCCAGTTATGATATCAGAACCAGCCTTTCTCTGTCATCAGAATCAGACCTTCTCTGATAAGTCACTTTTGACTTGGAGAAAATTTGAAGAACCAATCAGTCTATTCACCCCCCCTCTAGACTGATTACCATATTTAACGGGACCAACATGAACCTACATCTTTCAAATAAGCTTGTCAGCATGAATGCTGGAGAATAGCCATGGCTAATGAACTGAAAGCTCTTGAAGACAATAAGACTTGGTCCTTAGTTATATTACCTTAGGGTAAACAAACTGTGGGATGTAAATGGGTATATAAGGTCAAGTTAAACTTTGATGGTTCAATAGAGAGATACAAAGCTCGTTTGGTAGCAAAAGGGTCCACTCAAACAGAAGGCATTGACTTCTTTGAAACATTTTCTCCAGTTACTAAACTTACCACTCTTCATATATTACTATCACTAGCCTCCACAAATAACTGATATCTTCAACAACTTGATATAGACAATGCATTTCTTCATGGTCATTTATGTGAATAAGTTTATATGAAACCTCCACCAGGAATTCTTTCATCTAAATCTGATCTTGTTTGTAAACTGCACAAATCACTCTATGGCCTTAAACAAGCCAGCAGACAATGGAACCAAAAGTTCACATCTCCTCTCTTCAACATTGGTTATCATCACAGTTCAGCTGAATATTCTCTATTCATCAAAAAGTCTGATTCTAAAGTTACATTTCTGCTCATCTGTGTGGATGATATAGTGTTGGTCCCGTTTAATATGGTAACCAGTCTAGAGGGGGGGGTGAATAGACTGGTTGGTTTTTCAAATTTTCTCTAAGTCCAAAGTGACTTATCAGAGAAGGTCTGATTCTGATGACAGAGAAAGGCTGGTTCTGATATCAGAACTGGCCTTGGCAGCGGATTCTGATCTGTCCGGGTAGCCTCAGAAATACTAAGGCAAATGCCTTTCTGATAACTCTGAAAACAAGATCTGCTGAACACAGATTCCAAGTCTTAGAGTTACCAGTTAATATCCTAAGTGCAGAAATGTAAATTGCAGTAAAGTAAATGACACCGGATATTTTTATAGTGGTTCAAGGAACAACGCGTTCCTCTAGTCCACTGTTCCACTAGCTTTGAAGTAGATCGGTTACAAAGCTAAATCCTAGTACTTAAGAAGCACTCCTCGTCTTCTTCAAGTCTAGATGCCACCCAGGATGCAATTCCACGTCCTGATGGCTGGTCCTTTCACTCAGCTTCCCGGAAGTATCACCACTTCACTACTGCAGTTACTTGGACGCCCTTCTTTTCAGAAGATCCTTTGAAAAACAGAGTTTTTCCTCCAACTTGCTTCGTCACAAATGATGTTTGATGAAGTTCTTGAAGAGTTGAAGAACAGGATGAACTTTGCTCGTTGTTGGGGATGAAAGATTTGGAGTTTGAATCTTCCCAACGTTGACTTTTCTTGTAGAGTGTTATGAAGGTTGAATCTCAAGAAGTATGTTCGGAAATGGATCAAGAGTTCTTGGCAAAGTCTTTTTTCTGTTCTTCGGAGTGTAGCTTATATACTGAGGTTGTCTGCCCGTTGGAGGAGGAGACAACTGCATTAAATGCGCGTACTGTTGACTTGACCGCCGTTTTGGAAGGTTTCTATTTTTATAATATATCTTCCCGGATTCCTTGGTCAATCATTTGCAATCAATCCTTCAGCGTATCAGGCTCATTTAATGTGCATTAAATGCTTTCCTTTCATGCACAGTCTCCTAGCCGTTGGATGTTTTACCCGTTGGATTCATAGCTGTTGGATGTTGCTTGAAATCTTCTAAGTTTTAGTCGGGCTCTGATCAGGCTCTTCTGATGTGTTGGATTCTGATTGCCTTCTGATGAGTTGAGTTCTGATGGCTTTCTGATCTCGGATAGAGCTCTAACTCTGACTCTGATATGTCCGCTGATGAGTACCTTTGATTTGTAGTTCTCATCGGTTATCAGATGTCCAAGTTTATCAGCAACTCTCATGGTGCAACTCTGATGGACTTCTGCTAAGAGAACTTTGATGGGGCAGTTCTCATAGAGCAAGTCTGGTCGAGCAGTTCTGATGCACTTCTGATCTGATCCAAAATAGAGCAACTCTGATCGTCGACTACACTAATACTTACAATTGAAAAGTCTAATACATAAAATCTAATTTGGGGGTAATCTAACTTTCTAATCCTATAGCATCATCAAAATCTAATTACATTTATTCCTTACAATTTCCCCCTTTTTGATGATGCCAAAACCCTTAAACTATCTCCAGAGAAGTGCCTTTCACCATAAAGAAAATGAGTTAAAAATAAACTTTCATTTAAAGTCTTGGTGGGCACTTGGCATAGGAAAATAGTAAGAGTAAGATACAATCAATCACGCAATAATCAAATAAGGATAGAAAGCAATAGATAACACATTATATGATATAGCCATGCAAATTAGAGGCAGAGAGGTTATCTTTATTAATCAGAGTTTTTCAAACAAGAAATGCAAAAGAGATAAAGTTTAGAAATCTTCCTCTGCAACCTCTGCAAGGACAGCCTCTTCTTTTGCCTTGGTTTCTTGAAGCTCAGCATTTACTCTTTCTCTAATTGAAGCAAGGTTCCTGGGAGTCATGTATCTCTTCCAGAGTGGAGTAAGCTGGCAATCAAGATAGTACCTTATTGCATCCTTCTCATCCTTCCCAGGTAGGATCCTCAACCTCCACCATTCCTCAGCTTCTTCTATGGATCCTCCATGAGCAATGGTGATGATGCCATTCTCATCTTGGATCAGATTCTCACGCTGCAGGGGAGTCATATGCTTTTTCATCTCAGCAAATTGGACTTTGTCTGGTTTAGACAACCCACTGTTCAGCCATTGATTCAATGTGAAGGATGGAGATTTCTTCTTCGTTGAACGAGGGGGAGGAGGTCTCTGAATGCCAGCAGCTAGCCTCTTTTGCCTTGCTCTTTCATAGTATCTGGCAGGGTTAATAGTTCTTGAGCTTGGGCCTTCTGCTTCTCTGAGAGGTGGGACAGGTTCTCTGCTATCTTCCCCCTTTTTGGCATCAACAAGATCGCCAAGTAGGAGTCCAATTTTCGAGAATTCTGTAGCATGGTTTTCTTTGATAGCTTCAAGGGTACCTGGTAGAGTCTGAGTAACAGAAGCCAGCCCTTCGAGAGTCTCTTTCTGCTTGTCAACAGCTGATTGGATGTCCTTAGTGGTAGCTTCAAGGAGAGTCAGCTTGTGATCTCTGTCCTTTCCACTGTTGATCAGCTTAAGTCCAAACTCTTTATTTGTCTTGCAGATCTCTTCCACATCAGTCAGATGTTCTGCATTCTTGTCATGAGACCATTGTAGAGTGTCAACAGCATCAGATAATTCTTGAATGGCCTTGTCATGTGCTGTCAGAGTCTGAGATTGTGAGAACAGGACTGTGTGAAGACTGGCAACCTCTGAAGCTATGTTATCAACCTTCTCATTGGATGTCTTCATGTAGCTAAAGAATGTAGTCGACAATTGTGAGAGGGCGTTGGAGATTTTCTCAAGTCCTGACTCAATGTTGTACTGTACCAAATCAAGATGAGCATCATGCTTCTGATTTAGTACAAGTAACTTGTTCAGTCCAGCCACCATCTGATCGCCAAAGTCCTCAGCTGTTCAGTCCTGGAAGGGAATGAGGACAGCTTTGGGTGGTTCTGGCTGAGGTATCTCATTGATTTGAGGTTGAGGTTGAGGTTGATCAGGAGATAGAGGAGGAGTAGGGGTCTTCCTTTTGTTAGATTGGAGGTCACAAGCCAGAGAGGATGTAAGGAACCCATCATTATCTTCAGTTGAGGAGGGAATCCTTACAACTGGTTCTCTCTTTTGAGTGGAGGCTGCAGAATGCTGAGGGGAAGAACATTTAGATGTAGGCTTCTGCTGAGGAGAGGGAGATTTGGATTTCTGATGGTGGGAGCTCTGATGAGGTGAAGTTTGAGGGGTAGGGGTTCTCTGTTGTTGTGATGGAGGAGGAGGTGAAGGTGATCGGCTTCTGATGGGGGTTTTCTGATGGCAGGGTGTTGGTTGTTTAGGTGTGGAGGATTTCTTGGGTGATGGAGTGGGTAACATGTGTGAGGGTGGAGGAGATGGTGGTGGTGTTGGGGTTGGTGTGACTGGTTTGGGTGAAGGGGATTTGGGAGGTGATGGTAGGGGGGTAGGAGAGTTAGGAATTACCTCAAGAACTGTTTCTTTAAACTGAGAGTCTCGCCATTCTCTGATAAGGTTCATCATTGCCAGAGATAGGTCATTAGCAGTTGATGGCTCTCCCTCTGTACCTGGAATGGGTTTCATCTTGATCATAGACTCCCTCCTTTTCTTTTCCATCAGCCAGGCATCAAAGGCATCCCTCTCATGATCTTCTAGAGCCTTAACAGGTCTTTCTGGTGAGGTTGTAGGTACCTTCTCCTTTCCTTTGTAGATTACCTTCTTCTTTTCAAGGATAGAGTGCAGATATTGGAGGTCAAAGCACAAAGAGATATCATCAGTACCTGCCCATTTGAGGACTTCAGCTTCCTCAGATTCAAAGGTGGCAGCTTGGGCAAGAATTTGTTGCAGCGGTCCCATTCTCCACTTCCTCCATGTTAGCACCCTTTGAAATTGTTTCTCAAGAGCAGAGATGGGGTCTACCTCAGGAATCCCAGTTGATGAGGTTGGGTGCTCTGGTGGAGAGATGGTGACTTGCAGTGCTGATTCAGAGATGGGTTGGACCTCTGATATAGGTTCCCCCTGAGCGTCAGAGATTACTAGTGATGTAGCCAACTCTGGTGCAGGTTCCCCCTGAGGTGCTGATCCTTTAGGGAATGAGAGAACCTTCTTCTTCTTCTTTGCCACTCTGATAGAAGATTTGGAACTATCAGAGTCACTCTGAATGAGAGATCTTCTTCTCCTCTTCTGTCTCATCTTTTTGACAGGGGCCTCCGCTGGTGCATCCTTCTCTGATGCGTCACCCTCTGATGTAGGTTTCTCTGGGGTGGAGTCAGGCTTCTTTTGGACCTTCTTCTTCTTCCCTTTGCGTTGTCCATCATCAACCGCAGCTATAGTAACTGGTTTTTCCCTTAATTGCTCAAGCTTGTTTGTTTTCTTCAATTCTGCAGCAACAGCCACATGAAGTTTTGGTGAAGCAGTGAGAAATATGGTCTTGGAATGATCAACTGTTGAGGGTTTTTTGAGAACCACTCCTTGACTAGCAATAGCCTTGGAGAGAAGAAGACCATGGCCCATCTTTGTGGTGAATAGGCCTGTCTTCTTGTCTTTCTTCTCCACTGTTTCAATGAGGGATTTGTACAGAACCTTCCCCCAATTGATGTTCATCCCATGATGGACTGCATAGAGGGCCTTTGAGTTGGCGTTGTTCATCTGGTCTGTAGAGCTTGTTTTACACCATAAGCATTTGTGCATGATGCTCATCAAGCGCTCAAAGTCCTTCTTGAGCAAGTTCTTCTTCATATATAGTTTATCCACTCCGGTGGCATCTGGCCGGCAGTAGGTTTCAACGAATGTCTGCACAGAGACATCAACTGACTCCAGGTCGATGAGAGTGGGAGTATCTTCATCTTGTGAATCGAGTTCGATGTTGAAGAACTCGTTGAGGGCATCAGCATCGATTTTCAGGCTTTTCCCTTGTACCTGAGAATGAATGGCGTCGCCAGTGATGTGCGCGTTGAGATAGAACTCAGCCACATCAAGGGTACTGAAATGCTCATAAGGATGAGCCACAATTTTTGTTAGCTGGGAATCATTCATTCCTGCAATGACCGCCTTCATTGTTTTCTGGTTTTCTTCTAATAAAGGTAGTGAGGACATATCAACCTTCATTCCGGTGGCAATGTTAGCCACAAGCACCTTGGCTTCAGAATCTGAGAGATCTGTGATGTTGATGAACTTCATTTTCAGTTTAGTGAGGAGATTGAGAGTTCTGAAGATTGAGAGTTCAGAGAGATAAAGCTTGAAGACGAGGAATAAAATTGCAGTAGCGATTTAGGTTTTCAGAACGAGTATATATGAATTTGGGTTAGTGGACGTTTGATATAATTTGCGGTTTCGAGGTCGCATTTAATGAAATGCGGGCGGAAAGCCGTTTTCCAAAAATGGTAATAACTACCGGGGGTAAAATAGTAACTTCCGGTTTATTGAATAGTCTCGCCCGAAATTTAGAAGATTTTTCTAAGTCCACAGTCACTCTGATAAATAACAGCCCTTGTATCAGAGATAGAGAAGTTCTGATACGAGGATCTCTGATGAATACCAAGTCTGATCCTTCCTGCAACTCTGACTTTTGCAAGTCTGATCCTTCTCAATTCTGATTCAAGCTTCTGATGGATAAGAGCTTAGGTATCAGAGATGGGATGTTCTGATGAATCCACATCTGATACTTCTGCAACTCTGATTCATGTATCTCTGGGAAGATCATCCATCATTCCCAATTCTTCTCTTAGCTTGTTAAACCTTGCCTCAGAGAGAGGTTTGGTTAAGATATCTGCAAGCTGGTCTTCAGTTGGTACATGCTCAATTGAGATGTGCTTCTTCTCCACATGATCTCTGATGAAGTGATGTCTGATCTCGATATGCTTGGTTCTTGAATGCAGCACAGGATTCTGAGTGATGGCAATGGCACTTGTGTTATCACACAGCAGCTTGATCTCCTTTGCTTGCACTCCATAATCCTTGAGTTGTTATTTCATCCAGAGCAATTGAGCACAGCAGCTTCCAGCAGCAATGTATTCAGCTTCAGCAGTGCTAGTTGAGATTGAATTCTGCTTCTTGCTAAACCAGGAGACAAGTCTCCCACCTAGCAATTGGCAATGACCGGAAGTGCTTTTCCTGTCCAATCTACAACCTGCAAAATCTGAATCAGAATAACCAATTAGTTCAAAATTACCTCCCTTGGGATACCATAGGCCTGCATTAGGATTTCCCTTGATATATCTGATAATCTTCTTAGCAGCAACTAGATGGCTCTCCTTGGGCTTTGATTGGTATCTAGCACAGATTCCTACTGCAAAAGCTATGTCTGGTCTGCTTGCAGTCAGATAGAGGAGAGATCCAATGATTCCTCTATAAGTTGTTGCATCAACATCCTTCCCTTCATCGTCTGGTCCAATTCCTTGAGATGCATTCATAGGAATTTTGACTGAAGTTTTTCCATCAATTCCAAATTTCTTGATGAGATCTCTGGTGTACTTCCCTTGGTTGATAAAGATACCTTCTGGTACTTGCTTGACTTGTAATCCAAGAAAGTAACTGAGTTCTCCCATCATGCTCATTTCAAACTTGTTCTGCATGACTTGAGAGAATTTCTTGCATAACTCTGGATTAGTGCTTCCAAATATAATATCATCAACATAAATTTGCACTAACAGAATATGATTAGCAACAGAAATTTTAAACAAGGTCTTGTCAACCTTTCCTTTAGTAAACCCATGGTTCACCAAAAATAGGGACAATGTGTCATACCAAGCTCTGGGAGCCTGCTTAAGACCATAGAGGGCCTTTCTGAGCTTGTAGACACAAGAAGATTGAGTAGGAATGACAAAACCTGGGGGTTGTTCAACATAAACTTCCTCTTCAAGTTCTCCATTCAGAAATGCACTCTTGACATCCATCTGGTAGACCTTGATGTCATTGTAAGCAGCATAGGCTAGGAATATTCTGATTGCTTCCAGTCTTGCTACAGGTGCAAAGGTCTCATCAAAATCGATGCCTTCTTCTTGACAGTATCCCTTTGCTACAAGCCTTGCTTTATTCCTTACAATGTTGCCTTCTTCATCTGCTTTGTTCTTGAATACCCATTTGGTTCCAATGACATTCTGATGCTTTGGTCTGGGAACAAGTTTCCATACTTCATTCCTTTCAAACTGTGTCAGCTCTTCTTGCATTGCATTGATCCAATCTGAATCTTCTAGAGCTTCTTCTACACTCATTGGTTCCATTTGAGATATGCAGCAGGTGAACATGGTTTCTCTTCTTGATGCAGATCTGGTCCTAACACCACTGGTGACTTGACCAATCACTTGATTAGGAGGATGATCTCTTAACCAAGTTAGATCAGGTTCTGTCAGTTGCTGTCTAGGCAGCTCTGATGGTTCATCTTCTGATACATCATCTTCATCTTCATCTTTGTCTATCAGAATTGGATTGGCAGGAGGAGTTGAGAATATAGGATTGTTGGTGGTCTCTTCTGATGGTTCTGAGCTTTTGTTTTCAAGATTGATCTTCTGCAGGGTTTCTGATAATTCTTCTGCAGAGGTACCATCATCAAATTTGACATGAATGGATTCTTCAACTTGTAGAGATCTCCTGTTAAGTATTCTATAGGCTTTGCTTGAACTTGAGTAGCCTAAGAATACACCTTCATCAGCTTTTTCTTGAAATACCTTCAGATTATCCTTTCCATTGTTTAGAATGTAGCACTTGCATCCAAACACATGGAAATAGCTGATGTTTGGTTTTCTTCCTTTCCACAGCTCGTAGGGGGTCTTCTGATGATTCTTGTGGATCATGCTTCTATTCTGAGTGTAGCATGCAGTGTTGATAGCTTCAGCCCAGTATCTGATGGGCAAGCCTGATTCAGCAATCATTGTCCTTGCAGCTTCTTTCAGTGTTCTGTTCCTTCTTTCTGCAACACCATTTTGTTGAGGTGTCCTGGCTGCAGAAAGTTGATGGAATGTGCCATTCTGATCACAGAAGTCCTTGATCACTTTGTTGACAAATTCAGTTCCTCTGTCAGATCTGATTGTCCTGACCTTCATGTTCTTCTCAGTCTGAAGTTGCTTTAATAGAGATGGCAACTTCTGAAGGGTTTCATTTTTCTTGGTTAGGAACACAGTCCATGTGAATCTTGAGTAGTCATCAACCATAACAAGAGTATATCTTTTTCCACCAACACTGGGAGTTTCAACTGGTCCAAATAAATCCATATGGATCAGATTTAGAGGACAAGTAGAAAGATCTCCAGCTATGGGTTTGAATGAGGTCTTCACTTGTTTGCCTTTCTGACAAGCACTGCAGAGAGTCTCCTTCTTGTAGACAATGTCAGGCAGACCATCTACAATGTGTTCCCTTGCCAGTTTGTTGATGGTTTTGAAGTTCAGGTGGCTAAGCTTCTTGTGCCAGTCCCAGCTTAGCTTTGAGTTGTCCTTTGCTATCAGACAAGTTCCATCTTTTGCTGTTTGCCAGTCAACAACATAGATGTTCTTCCTTCTCTTGGCTGTAAGAACCACTTCTTTGGTTGTCTCATGCTTGACATAGCATAAGGTCTTGGTGAATTCAACTGTGTAGCCTTTGTCACAGAACTGGCTAGCACTCAGCAAGTTGAATTTCAGACCTTTGACAAATGAGACACCTTCAATGACTATCTGGTTCTTGATCAGCTTCCCTCTTCCTTTTGTTTGCCCTTCCTTGTCATTTCCACCGAAAGTGACTCTGGGTCCATTAATTTTCTGGAACTCTGATAGGCAACTCTTGTCACCTGTCATGTGCCTGGAGCATCCACTGTCAATATACCATTCTTGTTCTGAGATGACTCCAGCACACAGTTCCTGCAAGATTAAAAAGAAGATTTAGGTACCCAAGCAATGTTGGGTCCTGGGGGGTAATGCAGTCTTGGTAGTTGGTACCATTTTGGTCTCATCAACTGAAACCTTGGTGGATGGTACCCATTGTCCACCTGGTAGTCGAAGTAAACAGATGTATGATTCACTTTGGGCAGATGCTTGTGAGGATCATGCTTTCTGTTTGCATACTTTTGCATAGCCTTCTTTGTTGGAAAGAAGTCCCATATGCTATCAAGATCAGAGGGGCGCTTAACTTTAGGCTTCTGAGGTTGACCAGACAACCTCTTCTGCCTATAGTTAATCTTCTCTTGATATCTGCCTTTCTGATAGCAGTTTCTGATACCATTGTCATGAGATTGTCTGATTGGATTAGGCCTTTGATTATTATTTTCTGAAAACTCTTCCTTTTGTTTGAGTTTCTGCCAGGTTCATTAGTTTTCAGACTGTGTTTTGGTTTGGCCTTTAGAGTTTGTTTCTCTGGTATGACCTTCTCATGAACAACTTTAGTACCAGAAGTACTAGCATGGCAAATGGGGCTCAGAGTCTGTGGCACTATGACCTTTTTAGCCTTAGCAACTTTGGTGCTAGGCCTTACAGAAGGCTCACCAGACTCTGGTTCAACATATCCAAGACCAGAGGTGAAGTTATGAGAGTCACCAATATTCTTCATGGAAGATTGCATCTTCAGAAGACTATTATATTTACTCTCAAGTTCTTCAATGTCTCTTATTCTTTTAAGAAGAGACTCATTTTCAGCCTTCAGTCTATCTCTTTCCTCAGTTAAGAGATTAAGTTTGCACTCAGTCTCCCTTCTAAGATCAGAGATGTCAACTTTCAGCCTACTGTTCTCATCTTTAACAAAAGAATAAGTGGCTTGGATAGTTTGGAACTCTTCCCAAAATGATGACATTGGATCATCATTTAAGGCTGTGCCTACCGAGGAAGAAATAGAGTCAGAAGTGGAGCATACCTCATCATCTGATTGTGCCATGAGGCAAAGGTCTTCAGTTTCTGCATCCAAGCAGCAGAATGCTTCATCAGAGTCGGAGTCTGAGCTGGACTCTGATTCAGAGAGTGGATCTCTCTCAGCTTGTTCTGAGACGAATGCTCTTCTTCTTCTGTGTTGATCTTCTGGTTTCTTTTCTTCTTCATGTCCTTGCTTCTTGGACACTCTTGGATAGGGGCAATTTGCTTTGAAGTGCCCAGGTTGTCTGCAGTTGTAGCAGAGGTACTCTCCATTGCTTTCAGAAGATTTGGTCTTCTGATGTGGTCTTCTGATGGAAGATGGACTCCTTCCATCTTTCTTCATGAATTTTCTGAATTTTCTGGCAAAGGCAGCCATATATTCATCAGATAGAAGAGTTGAGGGATCAAAGTTTGTAGCCTTAGAAGTGCTGGCAGTAAGAGCAGTTGTGGTTCTCTCATCTGGCACTTCTTCTTTCTCATCATGCATCTCAAACTCATAAGCTTTGAGATCAGATATCAGTTTCTCTGTGGGATAGGTTTTGATGTCCTTGCTTTCTTGGACAGCAATAACCTTCATCTTCCAGACTGGGGGCAGTCCTCTGAGAATCTTCAGGTTGACTTCTTTAACTGTGAGCTCCTTCCCAAGCTCGGATATCTCACTGGTAAGAATCAGAAGTCTGGCATGCATCTCAGCTATGCATTCCTCAGGTAGAAGTTTGAAGTCATCAAACTTCTTCATAGCTATTGTCAGTTTGTTGTCTCTCTCTTGTTCATCACCTGCTCCTATGAGATCAAGTTTGTCCCATATTTCTTTGGCAGTTCGACACTTCTTGATTCTGTTGAAGTATCTGTTGTCAATGGCTTTGTAGAGGATATCTTTGGCAATATTGTCAAGATTGTACTGTCTCCTCTCTTCCTTTGTCCATTCTGATCTGGCTTTCTCAATCATCTCAGGCTGAGTCCTGTCAATAGTATGCTCAGTATTTACCTTCATAAATTTGGTGAAAGGTCCTTCTTCAAGGACTTCCCACATCTCATCATGAAGAGCGCAGAGGTGTGCTTTCATTCTGATCTTCCAGTCATCATACTTCTGATCTGAAAACATGAGGTGCTTTGCAAGAGAGTTATCCATAATAGTAAGTAAATAGATGCTAAGAACAAGTGGATCTTTTGTTCAGAGAGTAACCTAAAAGATTACAAGAACAAGGAGGCTCTGATACCACTTGTTGGTCCCGTTTAATATGGTAACCAGTCTAGAGGGGGGGGGGTGAATAGACTGGTTGGTTTTTCAAATTTTCTCTAAGTCCAAAGTGACTTATCAGAGAAGGTCTGATTCTGATGACAGAGAAAGGCTGGTTCTGATATCAGAACTGGCCTTGGCAGCAGATTCTGATCTGTCCGGGTAGCCTCAGAAATACTAAGGCAAATGCCTTTCTGATAACTCTGAAAACAAGATCTGCTGAACACAGATTCCAAGTCTTAGAGTTACCAGTTAATATCCTAAGTGCAGAAATGTAAATTGCAGTAAAGTAAATGACACTGGATATTTTTATAGTGGTTCAAGGAACAACGCGTTCCTCTAGTCCACTGTTCCACTAGCTTTGAAGTAGATCGGTTACAAAGCTAAATCCTAGTACTTAAGAAGCACTCCTCGTCTTCTTCAAGTCTAGATGCCACCCAGGATGCAATTCCACGTCCTGATGGCTGGTCCTTTCACTCAGCTTCCCGGAAGTATCACCACTTCACTACTGCAGTTACTTGGACGCCCTTCTTTTCAGAAGATCCTTTGAAAAACAGAGTTTTTCCTCCAACTTGCTTCGTCACAAATGATGTTTGATGAAGTTCTTGAAGAGTTGAAGAACAGGATGAACTTTGCTCGTTGTTGGGGATGAAAGATTTGGAGTTTGAATCTTCCCAACGTTGACTTTTCTTGTAGAGTGTTATGAAGGTTGAATCTCAAGAAGTATGTTCGGAAATGGATCAAGAGTTCTTGGCAAAGTCTTTTTTCTGTTCTTCGGAGTGTAGCTTATATACTGAGGTTGTCTGCCCGTTGGAGGAGGAGACAACTGCATTAAATGCGCGTACTGTTGACTTGACCGCCGTTTTGGAAGGTTTCTATTTTTATAATATATCTTCCCGGATTCCTTGGTCAATCATTTGCAATCAATCCTTCAGCGTATCAGGCTCATTTAATGTGCATTAAATGCTTTCCTTTCATGCACAGTCTCCTAGCCGTTGGATGTTTTACCCGTTGGATTCATAGCTGTTGGATGTTGCTTGAAATCTTCTAAGTGTTAGTCGGGCTCTGATCAGGCTCTTCTGATGTGTTGGATTCTGATTGCCTTCTGATGAGTTGAGTTCTGATGGCTTTCTGATCTCGGATAGAGCTCTAACTCTGACTCTGATATGTCCGCTGATGAGTACCTTTGATTTGTAGTTCTCATCGGTTATCAGATGTCCAAGTTTATCAGCAACTCTCATGGTGCAACTCTGATGGACTTCTGCTAAGAGAACTTTGATGGGGCAGTTCTCATAGAGCAAGTCTGGTCGAGCAGTTCTGATGCACTTCTGATCTGATCCAAAATAGAGCAACTCTGATCGTCGACTACACTAATACTTACAATTGAAAAGTCTAATACATAAAATCTAATTTGGGGGTAATCTAACTTTCTAATCTTATAGCATCATCAAAATCTAATTACATTTATTCCTTACATATAGTGATTACGAGAAATGATATAACTGAGATCACAAAAGTAAAGAATTACTTAAATGCTCAGTTTCATATCAAGGATCTTGGAAATCTAAAATACTTTATTGGTTTAGAAGTTGCAAGATCTAAGAAAGGCTTACTGATTAATCAAAGAAAGTACTGTTTGGAACGTATAGATGAGTTTGGACTTACATGTTGTAAAACTGTATCTACCCCACTTGATCCATCACAAAAACTTACTCCTGATTCAGGTATACCACTGCAGAATCCTACATCTTATCGTAGACTCATTGGGAGACTCATTTATCTCACAAATACTAGGCCAGACATATCATTTGTAATCCAACATGTAAGCCAATTTGTTTCTAATCCAAGAGATATTCATCTTAATGCTGCTCTACGTGTTCTCAAGTATTTAAAAACATCTCCTTGGCTTGACCTTTTCTATCCATCCTCAAATACTTCTAACATCCAAGCCTTTTCAGATTCAGATTGGGCCACATGCCCTACCACAAGAAAATCCATCACTGGATTCTGTGTTTTCCTTGAAACTTTTCTTATTTCATGGAAATCAAAGAAAAAGACCACAATTTTTAGATCATCCTCAGAAGCAGAGTACAAATCATTGGCTTCCTTAAGTTGTGAGCTACAATGGCTCCAATTCATACTTAAAGACATGGGTATCACAAACAATCTTCCATTCTGTGTATATAGTGACAGTCAATCTGCTATCCAGCTAGCTAAAAATCCATCCTTTCATGAAAGAACAAAACATGTAGAAGTTGATTGTCACTTCATACGCATCAAGGTTGATGAAGGCTTAACCAAACTATTCTTTGTTTCGTCGGAAAATCAAGTGACAGATCCTTTCACAAAGGCTTTATATCCATCTATTTTTCAGAAGAACATCTCCAAGCTTGGTCTTCATTCCATATACGATCCAGCTTGAGGGAGGGTATTAACACATGCATACTTCATGCAGACCCGCAGACCCATATATGCTACGTGAGGAAGCGGATAGAATAGTTCTACCTTGTCAACAAGTTGTTAGAATATAGTTAGATTAACATAGATATTTTTAACTTTCCCAATATAAATACTCTTGTAACTAGCTAATTAAACTCAATATACGAATTCATCTTCTTCCTTTCTATTTTCTCTTTCGTTTATCCTGCTATCAGGAAATCAGTTTTCTTCAAAACGCTGGTCAAATTGTCAATTTGATCAACGTGTACGGCATGTAAAAATATAACTGTTAAAATATACTCCCTCCGTCCCGCTATTAACTTCCTGCTTTCCTTTTTGGGACGTCCCAAAATCATCTTCTCATTTCCCTAAATGGAAAGGTTTCCTACATCAAAACAGTGTCAAACAGTGCAAAACAGTGCCAAACAGTGTCTAAAAAGTGAAGTCAAATTTAATTCCAAAAAATATGTGAGGGTCAAAGTAAGAAGTTAAAAACGGGACGGAGGGAGTATGTTTTAACATATAAAAATCATAAAATCAAATTGACCTGGATTACAAAGCAGCGCAGTTACATGTATTTTTATGATCATATAACATGTATTTTTACATGTTATATTTTAACTGATCAGTTTTCCACCCGGTAGGGGCTATCGGTGAGGGGCTACCGGCGGCGGGCCGCTGTCCTTCCGACCCGGGAATCGGTGAGAACTCACACGAGAGCAGCTAGCTAATATGAAAGCTTTCGTCCATTCTCGCTCTCACTTATACACTGCCCTGCAATTAATTTCATCATTGCCCAAATCTCCATATATAAACCCTAATAATGTTCTGTTTACCACACTCGCCTCACCATGCATCTCTTCCTCTGAAACAGAAATTCCCGATTTATCCACAGAGAAAGACTCCCCTGCAATATTGAGGCAATGGGGCTGCTCCGAAGCTGAAATTTCCCAGATTCTCCAACGCCTACCGTCGTTGAGGAATATGAAGCCGACCAACCTCCAGTCAAAGCTCAGGGTTCTTTGCGACCTCGGCCTTACTTCCTCGGACCTCGTAAAGATCGTTGACTGCCGCCCGCGGTTCCTGAACTATAGGATTGACCGGTTCCTCGATGAACGTCTCCAGTACCTCCACTCCCTGTTCCAGTCTGAACAAGTGCTTCGTAAAGCCATTGTGAGAAACCCTTCTTTGCTCATATACGACATCCGTACTCAGATTGAACCTGTTGTTGCAATGTACGAGCAAATGGGTGTTATTAAAGATGATTTAATACCTTTGTTGGTTTGCAGGCCTACTATAATCCGCAGAAGTAGTTTAGATGATGTGAAGTTGGGGATTATTAGGAAAACAGGTGTAGAAGCAGGTTCTAAGATGTATAAACACGTGGTTACAATTTTTGCCATTTCGAGGACTGAGACTATTCTTGAGAAGGTAACAAATTTTGAGAAGTTCGGATTCACAGAGGATGAAGTTTTTAGGCTTCTTGGACTGTCGCCTGTTCTGTTGACACTTTCCATAGATAAAGTTCAGCGGAATATGACTTTTGTGTTGGGTACCATGAAGCTAAGTGCAGGTGTTGTGCTCCAGAACCCATTTTTGGTATTGGTTAATCTGGACAGAGTGATAAAAACAAGGTTTCATTTAGGGGGGAAGATAGACGATATGGGTCTTCAGCCTCAAATAAAAGGCCCTTTGTTGTTGAAGGCATTACGGATGTCAGAGAAACGGTTCCTCAAGGTTTTTATAGAATGTCATCCAATGGATGTTGCCGAGGAGCTAATGGTGTTTTACAGAACCACAAAATACATTAGTAGGTTGGCTGAAACTTCAAAGAAGAAGACTACTCGTAAAGGGTTCCCATTTTGAAAGGTTTTGGATTCTTTTTATGTGAACCGATTGCTCTTTCCTACAATCATCTGACTATTTGAATTGCTTTTGCTCTTATAATGATTAATTTAGCAGTGTTTTTGTAGGTCTGCTTTGTATCTCCTATTATGTGTTAACAATGTTTTGATTATTTCCAAGATCGCGGATGAATGCTTTTCTTGGCTTGGGGGTTTGATTTTTGAGAGATTTTCTGCAATTTGGACTGCTGACTCCTTGAATTGAGGAATTCATTGATAATGTTTGGCAGATATGGCCCTTGTATTTGTTATTAACTGATCATAAAAATACATGTAACTGTGCTGCTTTGTAATCCATTCGTGAAAGTGATTGACCTGGAGTATGATGGATCCACAGTTTTTCATTTGGGAAAACAATGAAATGGATATAGGTTTTTGCCTAAAGTAGAGGGTGGCATTGAGATTTCAGAGATCTAGGTTTCAAGGATGTTGCAAAGATGCTAATAGCATTGCACAAATTTCGACCTTTCTTTTCATTAACAAGTTCCATTTTGAACCTTTTCCATCTTTGTGAAGTGATTCTTTTCCTGTGATGATTATCTGAATAGTTTAAACTGGTTTCAACATCTTTTTCATTTTGAATGTACTACAGGATTTGGTGCACACACTGCATCTGAGCTAAAATGGAAGGCATTTGTGATACACGTTTTACATATGAAATGTATAAAGATGCACTCTTGCATGAGCTAAAATGGAAGGCATTTATTATACTAGAGTTGTTAGAGTTGGAGCTGTTCATTCAGCGACCAAGACAAATCATACTCCGTATGTTAAAAGGAATGTGCGTTGTGTTTTGTTGTTATTGTTACTTGTTAAAGGAAAAAATATACTATCGTATATGAAGGAGCACAGAGGCATATTCCAGGACCAACATGATTAGCTAGCTATACAACAACCTAGCTAGGAAAAAAACCAAATGAAATTAATTGAAATTAAAACGAGATCAATTTTGTGAGATACATTATATACAAATTTTGTAAGCCAAGTTTTTTTTTTTTAATTTGAACTGTCAAACAGAATGGTGCATGTTCCAAGCCTTCGAGATTTGATACTGTGCAGCAAAACCTAAGACACAACGTTTTTGACTCCAAGCCATTTACATATATCCTTCCAAACACCCAGTTACATGATATTGAAAAATAGATATTAAGAATAACAAAAGCAACAAACCCTATCAGCTTTCAGGAATGACAGTTTGCTTTTTGACAAATTCTTTTCTCAAGTTAATAATTCAATGGTACTTTTAAAACTCTTCACTTTAAAATGATTTGAAAAAACCGAGATCGAAACACCGGGTCATTGACCGTCATGGATAGGGACCGTCGGGTCATTGACAGGATTGACCCGAGACCGCCCGGTTGTCGACCAGACCGAACACAGATCGTCGGGTCATTGGCCGGACAAGATAGGGACCACCGGTTGTTGATCGGATGAGACGGGACTGTTGGGTGGTTGACCGTACAGGACGGAGACTGCCGAGTAGTTGATTATATCGGACGAGGGCTGTCAAGTCATTGAACAGACCATATCAGACCTGAACTCCCCGACCGTCGACCAGACCGAACAGGTACCACATGGTTGTGGTTCGGACCGAACATGGGCCATCGGGTCATCGATCGGACCGGATCACCAGATCATGGACCAGATCGGACCGGGATTGTCGGGTCATCGATCGGATCGAACATGGATTGTTGGGTTGTGGATCGGACCGAAAAGGGGCTGCCGGCTCATGGACCGGACAGGGACTGCCGGGTCGCCGACCGGGCAGAACTAGGACCGTTGGGTAGTCAACCGGACTACACTAGAACCGTCGGGTCATTGACCGGACCAGGCTAGGACCATCAGGTAGTCAATCGGACCACCAGGTCAATACCAGTCCGAACCGTCGGGTCATTGACCGAACCTGATAGGGATCGTCGGGTCGTTAGCCGGACTGGACTAGAAATGACAACGGAGCGGGACCGTATCCACCACTGCCCACTGGGCGTAAGTATGCAAATTCATTGCAGAGGATTGCAACATCCGCGTTTTCCAAATTTGCAAAACTAGTAAAAGTCACTTTTCCAATTCATTAAGGAAAACAGAAACACATTTCATTTTTTTTATTTTGGAAAACGATTTGGTAAACACATTTCTCTGTTATCCTTTCTCCAGTTTTCCGGCAGTTTTGTTTGTTAAACACGTTTTCCTTTTTGAGTTTTCAGGAAAATATCTAAAGAGGCCCTTATTATTTTTTGTTATCCATTCTTCGCCTTGCCACAAATGAAAGGTGGTTTGTAGAGAAGTAGTAGTACCAACTACCAAGTAAGTGTGGTGGAGTGGGGGCGGTGCGGCAAAAGTTGCATGTCCTGCAAAAGGTGGCGGGCATAACGGAATACCTGAATTAAGAAAAGCATCTTGCTTTCTGATTCGGATTTTCTCTTCTCGTTGAAGTTTTCTGACACCCACCTATCTATTCCTCGCTCAACTAAGTGCGTGCCCCCGTATGACTACTGTATAGAGAGAGAGAGAGAGATTTGAGTCGTGTGTATATAGATACAAGTATTCAAGATTCGAAATTCTTGATCGATCGAGATTCCAAGAAAGATCGAAAAAGAGGCCGGGCGGGCGGCTTTTGGGATTGATTAAAGAAATGGGTAAAGCCGCAGCAGAAGGATTGTTATTGATTTTGGTGATAGCGGCGGCGCTGGCATGGAAGGGGCGCGGCGGGAGCGTGGGAGTGAACTGGGGGACGATGTCCTCGCACCAGTTGCCGCCGCGCAGTGTGGTGAAGGCCCTCAAAGACAGCGGCTTCGACAGGGTGAAGGTGTTCGAGGCGGAGCCGCAGATCCTGGAGGCGCTCGCCGGCTCCGGCATTGAAGTCATGCTCGCCCTCCCCAATTTCATGTTGCAGGAGATGAGCCAACACCCCGCTGCTGCCCAGGCTTGGGTGGACGCCAATGTCACCGCCTACTGCCCCGCACTCAAAATCAGGTACGTTGCAGTTGGAAATGAGCCCTTCCTCAAGACTTACAATGGCTCTTTCCTGGCTGACACCTTGCCTGCGTTGCAAAACATTCAACACGCCCTCGACCAGGCTGGCCTCGGAGCCGACGTCAAGGCCACCGTTCCCTTCAATGCTGACATTTACTTCTCCCCCGACTCCAACCCCCTCCCTTCCGCCGGAGATTTCAGGCCCGAAATACGCGACCTCACCATCCAGGTCATCCAATTCCTCAGCTCTAACGCCGCCCCTTTCGTCGTTAACATCTACCCTTTCCTCAGCCTCTACAGCAACCCCTACTTCCCTTTTGACTTTGCCTTCTTTGATGGATCCAACAAGCCTGTCCGGGATGGGAGTGCCGTGTACACCAATGTCTTCGATGCCAATCTCGACACTCTCATTTGGGCGCTCAGGAAAGCCGGGTACCCGAACATGAAGGTCATGATCGGGGAGGTCGGGTGGCCCACCGACGGGGACAAAAGTGCTAATGCTGAAAACGCGCAGCGCTTCAACCAGGGGCTCATCCAGCACGCTTTGAGCGGGGAAGGGACTCCGATCAGGAAGGGCCAGATTGATTTCTACCTCTTCAGCCTCATTGACGAGAACGCAAAGAGCATTGCCCCCGGGAGCTTCGAGAGGCATTGGGGGATTTTCGAGTTCGATGGGAAGCCCAAGTACGAACTGGATTTGTCAGGGAAGAAGCAAAACAAAGGGCTTGTTGCAGTGGAAGGGGTGGCATACATGCACAAGAGGTGGTGCATTTTGAACCCTGAGCTCAAAGAATTGGACGATTTGGCAAGAAACATCGATTACGCGTGTAGCCTTTCGGATTGCACCGCTCTGGAGTACGGGTCTTCTTGCAACCATCTGAGTGCACAGGGGAATGCGTCTTATGCCTTTAACATGTACTATCAGTTCAAGAATCAGAACAGTTGGGATTGCGACTTCTCGGGGTTGGCTGTGGTGACAGATGTGGATCCATCCGAGGGTGAGTGCCAATTCCCGGTGATGATCACTGAAGCCCATTCTGTGATGCTTCTGCATAAGAAGCTTTTGTACATTTTACTGGCCATTGCTCAAGGCTGCATCGTGTTCTTGCTTCTCGTGTCTTAATTAATTACTGCCGCCACATACAATTGCATCCCAGACTTTCTTGGTTCAGTTTAGAGACCATTTAATGCAAAGGCAGCTTAGCATGCCCTCTTAATTACATCACCTGTCTGCAGTACTCGTAATGTTTAAAGAAGCAACGGTACTGACCTGGGGGAAAAGTTTAGTTTCTTTGTGCATCCAGTTATCCTCAGCAGACGCCACTCCGGCCCTTGTTCATGCTCAATGCATGCTGATCAGCTATTTTTTTTTTTTGAATGGTTAGAGGATTAAGGTAGCATTGTGTGAATAAGAATTTCTAATTGATATCATCATTGAATACTTTTTTGTATTCGATAATGAACTGATGGAATAAATGCTACCTTCCCTGACTATGAATACAAGGCCTAGAGAATTGTGTTTTGCTATGCTTTGTTGGTAGTGTGCGATTGCTTGATGTAGTGAGTGTGATGAAATTTGTAGACTGTAGTGGAAATAGAAGTTAAGTTCACTAAAATTAGATGTTGTAGCATGTCCTCACTTGATGGATATAATGTCCACTTTATATAAAGGTCTTCTTGTACATGTCATTTACAACGTTTTGTGTATATAAAGTCTGTCCTTGGTTGATGGATATAATGTCCACTTTATATAAAAGGTCTTCTTGTACATGTCATTTACAATGTTTTGTCTATATAAAGTCCATCTTTTAAGGTGAATTGTTTGTGACACAAACAGTCAAATACAAATATTCTTTTGTCTGTGTCACAAACAATTCACCTTAAAAAAATGCAAAGACAATGTATGTATGGTAAGAGGGTCGTCTAATGAATTTAGAGGTCTCGGTTCTAAATTCAAAGAGGACTCATGCAACTTTCATAACACTAAGCACTTACTTAACTTTTCATTTAATGCAATTAAAGGGTTTTGTGTGTGTAAGAAATAGTGTTGTGTTTGGAAACTCACCATACTATTATATTGTTATATACATGTAAAGATTACTTTAAAGAATAGTTCGCGCCGCCAAGTAACATGCTGAATTGGAAGTCCATATGATACCCGAATTCTCAATATTCGTGATTAATATTAAAAGATTTGTGATAATTGAGATTATTCGCAGTTTTTGCTTATTAATTTATTTTAGTGTTCCCTATTGAGACTATTCGCTGTCAATTATATGTTAAAAGTATATTACATATATGAATAATATGAATATAATTTGATTCAAATGAGAACATGATCTAAGGAGAGAAATGAAAATGATTCTAGAGTGTTGAATTTGTGTATTGTGCATTGTATGAATTGTGAAACAAAAATGTGCACTATCACCAATGTGCATTTGAAACATTACTTTAACCATAAAAGTGTACATGATTGGAACTATGCATTATTTTAACTATAAATAGTGCTGGACTCGGGCCGGTTCGGGCCCGGTTCGGGCCTGGGCCCGGCCGGGCCTCGGGCCAGGAAAGGGAGGCCCGAGCCCGAACCGCCGGTGGCCGGTTCCGGTCCCGGTTCCGGGCCAAACCGGGCCGGGCCGGGCCGGGCCGAACCGGCCCAATTTTTTTTTTTTTTTGTTCTCCTATTTAATCCCCTACCCCTACCCCTCAACCCCAAACCATCCCAAACCACCTCAAATGGCCCAAAATACCTAATCCAACCTAAAACTTAAAAAAATTTCAAAAAAAAAAAAAATTAAAATCCGGCCCGGATCGGGCCCGAACCGGCCGGGCCGGTTCACCAAAACCTGGGCCCGGGCCCGAACCGCCCAGCAGCCGGGCCGGGCTGAACCGAACCGCCCAGCAGCCGGGCCGGGCCGAACCGAACCGGCGGACCCACCGGGCCCCGGGCCGGGCCAAACAGTAACCGGGCCGGGCCGGTTCCGGGCCGGGCCGCCCGGGCCGGTTCCGGGCCGGGCCGCCCGGGCCGGTTCCGGGCCGGGCCGCCCGGCCCGAGTCCAGCATTAACTATAAATGTGCACTTTCGTAAACCATGTGCATCATTTTGGATCGTTCTCGATCATTTCTCACAAGATGTGTTATCACCACAACCATACCCAATATGAACATATATGATATGTACCATCATATAATATTAAGATGGATGAGAATATAATAGAGATATTATAGATTGAAGAATATGAGAAAATTGAAGGTGTATTTAGAAAAATTTATGAATCCCCCAACCCCTCCAACCATAAGAGTCGTTTGATGGCGTTTGTGCTTTATGAAAAATTCAGAGGTATTTATGAAAAATTCAGGTGTACGTAAAATCGCAAATGGTTCTTCATTGCAAATGGCGTCTGTGCATCTAGGGTGGTGGAGTTGGTCACATATTTCAAGATTTAATTAGATGGAGGGAAAAAATGTAATCAGCGGTCCTATTTAGAGAATAATAAACTTTAAGTCCTATTTAGGAAGTTTGACAATGTTTTAGTCTTGTTTACGGCAATTTCTTTTTACAAAAAGAACTCTCATAATAGAGTGAGAAATAGAGTACATAAATATACAACAACAACGACATTGTCCTAGTGCTGCAAAGGCTTCCACATGCGGTAGAGTAAAAGGGCGCCGAATGTACACAGTCTTATCCATGTACAGCACAGAGAGATTGCTTCCGGGGGATCCATGTTGAAAATCACGTCGAAAATTGCATGGACTTACTGTGTCATAACTTAGCGAGTCATTTTGCTTTATTCCATCATATTCTCAAACCAAAAAATGATGAGACTTTGGCTCCATTGGAATACAAAAAGATGGAATAGAAATAAAAACAAAAAGATGAAAAAGGAATAAAAGTGTCAAGGGATAAAAAAAAAGGTATGAAGAAGAAAAAAGAAAATTGAGACATAAGACTGTTATGTGAAGGTTTGTACAGGGTGAGATTATTTATATAGGTGAAATTATTTATATAATGTTTCCAAAGAAAACGCAAAAGACCTGGTATAGCAAGTAATCAATCATTTACTGACTAGCAAAAGAAGATAATGAGCAAATGTTAGATTATTCTTAAATTACGTAAAAGTGAGATTAGTTTAAGAAGACTGGTGAAATGTGAGATAATTGTTGTCAATTTTTCATTTTCATGACAGTACTAAATTTTCAGGTCACTAATAGATTTCGTTGCCCGATTTTCATGTCATTGCCACCACGAGATATTTCACTATGACCATTGGAAATTCTTTCAGGTGACTCTTTTCGGTGAATTTTGAGTAACAAATCGAGAAAAATGAAGAAAAAAAAAAAAAAAAAATTGGCATCGATTTCCGGCGACAAATCTAACAACGGCGGGGCAGGTGTGGGAGGGAGGCTGAGGTAGAGATTGGATACAAATTACAATGAGAAAAATTGGATTAATTAAATAAAAAGTTAGTCATATTGTTGGAGAAAAGAAAAGTAATCACTTGTTTAAATTTCACAAGTTATGTGTAAATTAAAAACAAGCTGATGTATTTGGCAAAGACGAAGGATGGCAGACCTAAAACATTTACCACGGATCAAGAAATTATGCATGCAATGTTTCTGCCAGATTTTTTCGATTTCTGATATATTCATGGTCAATAGGTAATCGGATTGACTTAGGTGCCGGTTCGTCAGTTTCCGGGTGGACCCGGTCTAGTCGGGTTTCTTAAACATAGCTTTCCAGCACACTTCACCTACTCCATATAGAAAGCGTGCTTAACTAGATATAGGGTTGGTTTGCAACTGCTTTTAAAAAAACACTTCTCAGCTTTTGGCTTTAAAAAAGCACTTATTTTCCCAAACACTATAACTTTTATTTTTCTCGGCTTCCGCGTCAAAAGTGCTTTTACTTTTTCTATTACACAAAAAACACTTATTTTACCAAACACTACCCACTTTTACTTTTCAAAATCACTTTTTTCTAAAACACTATCAACCTTTATTTAATCACTTCTCCCCATTTCATTAAAAAAAGCACTTTTTTAAAAGCAGAAGCTATTGCAAACAGACCCATAGTGATGTAATGAAGATTTCATTCTACTTCGTTACACAATTGATTTCATTACACATTCCACTGCATTATACCTAATGTAGGCTTAGAGTTTGGCTAACGGTATATTGTTATTTAAATATTTTATGATTTATGGCGGTCCTATTCGGTAAACAAAACGTATGGTTATGGTAATCATCACGCTGATATTTTTTCTCAAAGATCATTGCATCAAATATGGAGGAGGTGAGTATATTTAGCAAGAGCAGCTGGAGGCTGTGCCTGAAGTACGTTCCACCACCCGGTAGAGATGCCAGAGACCCAACCAAAAAGAGCCCCTAGAGGCAACTTTGGAAAAAGGAATTGAAAAAAACGAAGGACATTGAAGCCATGTTTTCTGAGCTTTGACACAATCAAACTTCTAAAGAAGATGATTATCTAGGTGCTACACGGAGAGTGTGAAAACAGAGAATGTCAACCGTTATAAAAAAGGTGGTGGTCGTGTTGATACAGCTGATGAGAGCAAGAATGTAAAAACAGAAGTCAAACATGCTATAGAACACCATAATGGTATTGAGGTTGGAAGGGGAAATTAAAGTACTGGTGGAATTGAGATGAATCATGAATGAGGATGCTAGTAGCACCATTGTTGCGAGAGAGTAAAAAAAGTGCAGTCGGTCTATGAAAAAGAAGAACAGCAAGTCAAGCAAAGAGATAGCTGCTGCTGCTAGTGAATTAGCTACAAGGAATGCACGGCTAGCTGCTGCAGCAGCAGCAGCAAAGAAAAAGGAGAGGAACCACTACATATATACTAAATATTAAGTATGATCCATTACTAAATATACACAAGACACATATGAATCTTGTTCAATTTTAGACTGAACATGAGGTTTTACTTTTTTTCTTAACTTGGCAATTGCCAGCCAAAAAATTGGTTAACCACATGGTACACCTATAAATAAATCTTCTATCCATTAGTAGCTTTCTTTGTGTGGATTAGCAAAAGATTTTAGTATGTTGATGCATTTGGGGGTAGTTGTAAGACGACTATGGTTTGCTCATGCGTACAGCATTTTGTTGATTTTTGTAACCCCGTCTAATAATAAAAGGAGGCCTAGTATTACAAGTATAACAGATATGACCAACCCAGAGCAGTATTTAATTCTTTTATGCTCAATTCATGACTGCCATCAATGTCAACTGTCCTTCAACCATTAAATACCTGAAATGTTTCATACCTTGATCATCTATATCCTCACTTTTAGTGTTGGTTTCCAAAGTTTAACAACTTGAATTGTCTTCGGAACTCATTTCCCCTTCACACGCACTCAACATTTCTTCATGGATCCATCGGTTCAAGAACTACATTTCCCTGGCATTACTAAGATCCCCATAACCATTGACCGTATAGCTCCAGTCCTACCAGCAGGCTCCATTCCGGTTGGCCATGGGGACACCCTATACCTCTCAAACCTAGATGACATGGTTGGAGTTCGTGTCTTTACTCCAACCATATACTTTTACCGCCGACCGCGTTGCATTTCTAATCAGAAACCAGAGGTGATGAACAATGCCCTTGAAGAAGCCCTTGCGCATGTATTGGTGCCTTACTATCCTTTCTCGGGTAGGTTACGAGAGACGGGAAACGGAAAGCTAGAAGTGTTTTTTGGGCCAAACCAGGGAGCAATTCTTGTGGAGGCACACTCACAAATGAGTTTAGAGGATCTTGGAGATCTTACTGTTCCAAATCCTGATTGGAAGTCTCTGGTTTACAGCTTCCCAAACGAAGAACAGTATAAAGTGATTGACATGCCTTTGTTAATAGCCCAAGTAACTCGGTTCAACTGTGGTGGGCTGAGTCTTGGGCTAAGAATCTGCCATTGCCTCTGTGATGGCGTAGGAGCAATGCAGTTTCTCAATGCATGGGCTGCCACATGCAGAAAAGGTGGTTCGTTCATACTAAGCCCCAAACCCTATTGGGGCAGAGAATTTTTCCGAGCGCGTGACCCCCCGAGAGTCGAATACCCACATGCCGAGTTCTGGAGAATCGACGACGGATCAAGCCTAACTAGAAGTCTTTGGGAAGCGAAGCTGTAACACTTGAGATTTAATATAAATGGATTAATAGTACTACTCATACCAACAGAGGTGCATCTCCTTTTAAGGGAGCTCATTACCCAAGAACTCCAAAGTTAAGCGTGCTTGCACGGGAGTAGTCTTGGGATGGGTGACCCCCTGGGAAGTTTCTCAGGGCGCGCACGAGTGAGGACAAAGTGCGCGGTAAAGGCTCGTGGTGGTTTGTGGGGACAGTACTATTGGTCCGGAGTAACTACCTCGGGTCCGGTGGGGCCGGGGTGTTACAGGTGGTATCAGAGCAACCCCGCGACAGTGTGATGACCCGTTGGATATCGGGCGGGCACTTAGCGGGGGAAGATTCTGGGATTTGATTGAGATTTGAGATTGGTTCAAGGGCGCAACGAGGACGTTGCGATCCTAAGTGGGGGTGATTGTAACACTTGAGATTTAATATAAATGGATTAATAGTACTACTCATACCAACAGAGGTGCATCTCCTTTTAAGGGAGCTCATTACCCAAGAACTCCAAAGTTAAGCGTGCTTGCACGGGAGTAGTCTTGGGATGGGTGACCCCCTGGGAAGTTTCTCAGGGCGCGCACGAGTGAGGACAAAGTGCGCGGTAAAGGCTCGTGGTGGTTTGTGGGGACAGTACTATTGGTCCGGAGTAACTACCTCGGGTCCGGTGGGGCCGGGGTGTTACAGAAGCCCTTACAGAAATGTTATAGGGTTACACGAGAGTACCAGGCTGTTGTGAAAAGCCTAGCTCGACCTGCTGGGGATTCCACCACCACCACCTTTGATGCCATGGCAGCTCATGTATGGAGGTCATGGGTTCGAGCCCTCGACGTAACACCTCTTGACTATCAGCTCCGACTTACATTTGCTGTTAATGCACGCCAGAAGCTCAAGAATCCGCCTTTGAGAGAAGGGTTTTATGGCAATGCATTGGCCGTGGCTTGTGCCACAAGCACGGTAGCTGGGCTTCATAGTGGGCCTTTGGCGGAAACAACCCGGTTGGTTCGCGAGGCACGCTTGGCCGTCTCAGAGGAATACCTGCGGTCCACAATTGACTACATTGAAGTGGACAGGCCTAGGAGGCTTGAGTTTGGAGGGAAATTGAGCATTACCCAATGGACCAGATTCTCATTATACGAATCTGCAGACTTTGGTTGGGGAAGGCCCATTTATGCAGGCCCAATAGACCTGACTCCAACCCCACAAGTTTGTGTTTTCTTGCCAGGAGGAAGTGGGGATTCTGATGGAACAATGCTTGTTTGCATTTGCCTCCCAGAGTCTGCAAGCAATAAATTCAAAGAGCTTTTGAGCTGCTGCTCTTCCTCCATAACTCTCAGCTAGATGAGCCAAGCATTAGTTCGGACAGTTAGATTTATATGTAAGATCCAATATATCTGTCCAAATTAAAAGCCATCCATCAGTCTAGAAGGCTGACTTTCTTATTATTCAAAAAAACTTTGATATGTTTGGTAATGAATGCACTGTTGACCACATCTGAAATTAATTCCACTTTGGCTGGTCAATCACAGCTTTTACAAGTACAAAAATAGTTTTTGTACACACTTTTTGGGTGCCAGAATACGTTTTGTTTGTATTGACAACAAAAAAGCCTACACAGACATGTGTAAAAGTGTGTACACCTAAAAAGTGTGTACACCAAGTCCAACTGTTAAAAGTATAACTTGAATGAGAAGAAGAAGAAGAAGAAACAAAGGATGCAAGTGAACATGTACTCAACCAAATTTAGTTGATCAAACAGTATGTATATACTACCACAGTCCCAAAATTTACTTCCCACTTTGAATTGGCACACTTATTATTGAAGTGTAAATGAGAAGAAAATTTTGGGACAACCCAGGAAAGTAGGAAGACATGGGACAAATGAAGTAAAAGAGTTTGCATCACCTCGGGAAATATATTAACCAAACAAACGCAACTCCTATGAAATTGATAGCGGAAAACTATCAAAGATGGAGGACCCTTAGCTGCATCATTTTTTGTAATCGTTGCCGTAGTAGCTTTTGCTTAAACCTTCTAAATGCTAAAACTTAGGTCTTGAGTATTTTTAAGAGGCTCGCAGGTCTTGATTGCTAGCTTACTTCCATGCATTTTTAAGAGGCTCGCAGGTATTTTTGGACTTCCATGCATATTGCCAAAGTACCATGATGACTTTTCATATGAATTTGGCTGAATGAATGGAATCTCAGAAACTTAGTTTCTCGTAACAGCAATTTTTTAACCATTCAAAACCACAGCAATATTCAAGAAAGTCAAAAGAGAGCTATATCCAATACCACTCTAACAGGCACTGAACCTCTCAATTGTGAAGTAGTCATGGCGAAATTTCAGTTCAAATCAAGATCATGTCTGCCTATAAACTACAAAGGCACCCATTCCAATTCCAGTACACCTGGTTCTGGGTCCAATATTTATGCTTGCAGTAAACTAAACCACAAAAAGCAGATCTGGTCTGGTCGTGGTTAATGACTGGTTTTTTAGCCTACTTAAAAAATATTAAAAACCCGAACAGGAACCATTATAGACCTACTTTGGAGGATCCGGAACTGGTTTGGGCTGGTTTGAGAAAACTATTCCAATGTGGAACCATAAAAATTGGGCAACCGGCATTGTACTTTACCTGCCATGGGTCCACCCTATGTGTCTGCCCATGACTGAAATGGCATCCAAGAACTACTTCATAATTAACAAAGTTTATCAGACACAATTGAAAGCCAGGTTTAGGTTGATATTTAGCCATCAAAAAAATTGGGCACATATGTTCTCCCTTACAAATAAATTTTAAGAACATGTATACACTCATTTAACTTCAGGACAGTGATAAACGCAATTCAGATATATTGACAGACACTTTTGTTCATTTAAATCCTCGAACTGACTTGAACCTTAGAAAACTGTACAAGAGGGATTTCATTGCCATAAACCAGAGATGCGTTAATCGCAGTATTCTCATTTGTTTACCAGGTACCTACCCTAAACAAACTTCACTTAAACCTGTTCAGTTGCTTCTGCCTGAGATGGTGAAGTTTCACTTTCCACTTCAATCTCAAAATTCAATTTAAACTTGTTGAGTCACTTCTGCCTGAAATGTTGAAGTTTCACTCTCCACTTCAATCTCAAACTTACAAAGGGGGCAAGATGCATTTATCTTCAACCACTTATCCACACATTGTGCATGGAAGAAGTGTGAGCAAGGCAACTCCCTGAGCTCATCATCATCCTCATACTTAGACAGACAAATGCAACAAACCTGCAGCAATTAGGCAGCGCCAAATGTTATGCCATGGGACAAGACAGGTATCGCTAAGGATGCAATTTCAATCGCTACACATCAACAGAAGCAAATTAATACAGCACGCCTAATCTAATAAAAAAGGCTATAAAAATGAAAAATGCACCCAAAAAAGTGTTACGAAATCCATATACAGCACATGCTATGTTATGTGTTGTTGCACTTGTGGAACAAGATCCTGCCATCACATGTGCATTTTGTAATACTTTATGCAAGTGTTGCTGTAGTTGTAGAATGGTCCAATTATAATATAATTGCAAACAAATAATACTTTATTGCTTAATCTTATAGGTTAAATCAATACTTTATCTTATTAATCCATACTTTATCTTCAGACTTCAGTCACATGGAAAAGATAATTCTTGGGTTTATGATTTATACTTTATAGGTTAAATCGATTTAAATATCTGTTTGATATATATAATGACACCCACATCACATCCATTGTTTCAGTTCTCCAAATATATTCCCACAAAATGTCAAATCTCCAGAAAACCTTGCCTAATCAGAGCAAGAGATTCCAGATGCTCATTAATCAGTACGCACTGACATTTTACAAAAAAAATACTTGTTCAATGAAACAAAATTCCAACCAGTTGGTAGTGGCTTTTTGGAGCCTCTTATGTAATGCATCATTATCATCATTATCAGCACCATAATCCCAACTAGTTGGGTCGGTGGGATGATGGGATCAAAGTTTTAGTTCCGGTAACTTGAAAAAAAGCATAGTAGCAATGTTATACTCCCTCCGTTTCGCAATTAAAGTCACACTTTCCTTTTTTGGATGTGCCAAAATAAAAGTCACACTTCCCATTTAGGAAAGAAATCTATATCAATACAGTACAAAACAGTGCAAAACAGTGCCAAACAGTGTACTCTACGTTAAAACTTGCCCCCCAGTAAAAAAAAATCCTTAAACTTTGTGAAATCAAAGTGTGACTTTGATTGTGAAACGGAGGGAGTATGCCAGATGCCCTTCACGCCCTAACCTTAGGATATTGTTAAGGGAAAACTGTGAATTTGATCCTCGTACTATCATGAAAAAGCTAATTAGGTCCTCATACTTTTAAAAAAATCAATCAAATCCCCGAACCTTGAAAAAACGTTCAATTGAATCAATTAGCAGGTCAACCGCTAACGTGGCACACACATGGCTGTCCATGTGTGAGCCACGTCATCGGCAAATGGCTGACTAGGCTTTTACGTGTGCGCCACGTCAACAAAGTCACCGTTGACTCGGCTGCCACATGTGTGACACGTCAGCGGATGACCTGCTAAAGGACTCAATTGAACGTTTTTACAAAGTTCAGAGATTTGATTGATTTTTTTAAATGTACGAGGACTTAATTGACTTTTTTGTGATAGTACGAGGACCAAATTGACAGTTTTCCTATTTTTAATTGGACTGAATTTTCTTTTGTTTAGTCTGTTTAAGTCTGGTCTGGTAGATGTATGTTCTACTCCGTATATGTATTTTACAAATGTTGATGTCATGTCTGGTCTGGTATGTTTAAGTCTAGTTTGGGACTGAAACCAATCCAATTGAAAACATCCTTAATAAGAAGGAATACAAGAACAACATCCAAGACTTAGTCCCAAGAGTTTGGGGTCAGCTAACATGAATCGACATATGAAATCGGAGTTAAATGAGTGCACCCTCTCATGATATTTTTCATGCATCTCGAAATCACCTATGATGATGACGCTTTTAAAATTTTCATCTCATTACTCCTTGTCTCCTTGTTTGACATTAAAATTAAAAAACGTCATCATCATAGGTTATTTCTAGATGAAAAATATCATGAGGGTGCACTCCTTTTTATGCACAAAGTCCAGTCCAATTTCCAGAGCATAGTATAGCATGAGATATGAGTAGATAGAGAAATAAACATACTGCATCTTCTCCTGATATGACACGCTCCTTTTCTGTTCCGGCTGCTACAAAACCACCATCTTCAACCTCAATGTCAGTGTCTTCAACACTGCAATGACTCTTTAGATTGAACTTGTGCATTGGCAGGGCATTGATAGATTCTTCACTTGCACCTCTAATTCCATTCATATCTTCATGGACACCAACTAGTGATATGATACACGGCAGACAACAGCAAATCATTGCACACAAGACGAAAGGCATTGCATACCCAATACAGCTAATTGTAAGGAAAACTACACAAAGCCTGTAAAGCCAGTAAAGAGCAAGTAAGCATATCTGCAACAGTTAATCAAAGAAAAGGGTTGACAGGAAAGTACGAAGCACCTATACAGATTGGGAGCATCGGTAGACGATGACTGCCCCCCGAAGATCCAAACATTTCCAACAACAAACCAAACAGCAAAGAAGCAATCCAATGCCATTTTGAAGTGTTCCATAAATGAAACAATCCTGGCCAAAAAACAAATGGGAGTTAGATCACAAAGTAAAAGTAACAATGGATTTAGTAAAAACTTATAGGTCAAAATAAGATAAAAAATACAAAAAAAAATCACAACTACGTATTGTGCACTCAGATTAAAAAAGCATATAATATCATTTGTCAAAACACCAACTAACTTGATAATGCACCTCAAATAAAATGTGCATATATTTACCTAGGATTTTGAGTTTCATTGTTTTGCTGATTCCAGATGCCCGTGGAGGATGATGCATTTGGAACATTCTGGCCATCTTCTTCTGCCGACCGAGTCAATGAAATAGTAATGTAAGAATTAGGATCTGAGGTGGAATTTACTCGGTTAGAGGCTTGACGCAATGAAGTTGACCTCGGGTTACTGACCACCTGATTACGGTGACGATATCTCCAGTACAGGAGAGGAAGTGTTGCAGCATACCCAGCCGCATAACCCACTATCCAAGCAAACAATGGAGTTTGTGGATTTTCATGACTTGATAAGGATAAAACAACAATGGCAGCTGTAATTTGACCTAAAGAGAATACTAACTCAATGGAAATCCACAACATTGTATTAAAAGGACTCCACCGACGACCCAAACCTTCACCTCTCCTTGTGAGACTACTATGAGAATTTGATACATTTGATGGAAGAGGAAATTGACTGCCTGATGGTCGAACTTCATGATGAGGTGCATTCAAGCTAGGAACCTCATTGTTAGGTGAAGCTGAAAATGAATGATTACGACATTGTATATCTATAACATGATCATTGTGTTCACAATTTCCTCCCTGCTCCATAAGCAAAGGAAATCTATCAGTTGTGTTTTCCGGAATTGGTTCTTCAGATGTAGCAGCCATTTAAACTTTTAACCCGACAAAACTCAATACGGTTATGGTTATCCAGATGGTTGTAGAGCATAAGTATCACAATAGCATTTGCCGCAAAGGCTACTTATTCAGATGGCCTTCTTGAACTGCATAGGAACCAATGACGGAGTATTAAGAAGTTGCATGACTAATCACCTTTAGTAGAACACTTACCAGAAGCCTATGCTCATTCAGTCTAATAACATGAGGATATTAAACAAATAGTCTTTCAGATAGCAGTCAGGAAAAGGCAAGTTTTACCTACATATATGAATTATGAACTATTAGTTTTTAAATCTGAACTTGTTACAAAAGAGAAAACATTGATAAGTAATTTAATCCTACGCACTTAATAACTATTTCCATTGAGTTTAGAGCATTGGTCACAATTGACACTTGGGATTAACTTTCAAAATCCATCACAATGCTTGTTAGATAGTTATATCAGTCCATTCCCTAATCCCCTCCCCCACCGGAAGGAAAAAGAACAAACAATTTTTTGAAAAGTACAATTTTTCAAAATCCATTCAGAATGGTTCCTATGCCCGATCCTCCGGAGCTACAAAAATAAGACAATGCCCGAGGGAAATGAATTAAATTGAAAATGAGATAGAAATATAAAAGCAAAATTAAACAACTTCATGCACAAAAGTGGTAGGATATTCAACAGGGAGTATATTTAACAAAAGATAATCATGTGGACAATCCATCAATTACCCGTGAATAGGAATGATTGATCCTCTTTGCGAGTATAATATTTTATACTCCGGAACTGGATTCGGGATTGCAGTATGTTCTTCTTCAGAATGACCACAAAATTATCAGCTTTCGACCAACCATTAAAGACACCCTCCGCAGATTTATTATTAATTTATTCACTAATTTAGTATTTTTTCTAATGGTTTAGGTTGGGGTAGGAGAGGAGCTGGGGAGGACGAAATGAAAAGGCTAAACTCCGAATTAAGAATTTTTCCTTGCTAATAAAAAAGTCATCTTAGTTTTCAATAAAAAAAAGTCATCCTAGTAATTATTACGTAGTAATTATACTTTTTAAACTTTACATCGTAGTAATTTACATCAATAAGATATAAATTTGAACAAAATTATAGTCACTAATGATTACTAACTACTTCATCCGTCTCATTTAAAGCTTCTCACGCGGATCACGCGGTTTACGATGTTTGACTGACCATAAAGTCAACTGATCCTTGTCATTAATAAGATTATTTTTAGCAAATAAAATTTACATAGGACCCATTTGGAAAACGGCGAGTGCATGAATAAATCGCTGCTTTTTTAAACTTGAAACCGCTGCTTTTAGCAGCGGGTAGGTGCGGATCCGCCGATAAACAAACAACACCATATTCAGAAACTAAATTAAAAGTTTTATAATACCTGGTCAAGAAAAATTAAATTTGATAAAAGTTGGATATATAAAGTAAAAGATTAAGAACAGGAGCGGAGGTGGAGGGGTGGCCAACCGCGCCACAGCTCAGCCTGAATTTTAAAATTGCTTATATTTTTAATGAAAAAATTTATGTGTAAAAATTTATCTGTAGAAATTCTTTGTACCGGCTCAGCCCAACTCTTACTCCAGGTTACGTCCCTAATTAAGAACAATTCACGTTGACTGAAGAATAGTGGATAGGAAGCTTTAAATGGGACGGAGGAAGTAATATTTTTGTTCATCACATTTTAAAGAGTAATATTTATGAAATTTTTTCTTTTATTACTGAGATAATAATAATTACTTCTGGTTAATTAATAAAAATATTAATAAAATTTTAATACTGATGTTTTGGAATTCACAAACATCTTTACTCCTATTTAAAGCAAATTCTTAATAAAGAATGTTTAACGTCCAAACATGCCAATTGCACTTTTACACAACATTATTGCGCAATTAGGATGTGTTTGGTAAAATATAAATTAATTACTTTACATTTGAGATGTAATTGTGTAGGGGCGTAAAAGGTTTACGTTATTTGACTTCAGTATTTAATGTAAACTGTATGACACTTTTAAAAAACATTTCACAAAACATTATCAAAGTATTTTACATTGGGGAAGGTGATCAAATATTTTGCATGCTTTGTATAAAGCATTAACGTGCAAGTTAAAAATAAATTACACATGTAATTTATTTTAAAATCACAGTGGTTGTTTACAACAATGTAAAGCACATGTAATCTTTATAAAGCATAGTAATTTATTATAAAGCACATGTAATCTTTAATAAATTACAACAATGTAATCTATTTTGAGAGCATATTGGTTGTTTTCCTAAATTTTGCATGCAACCAGTACTTCACGTACAAACATTTAATATGTAGACTATCAAACGAGCTCTTATGTCAAGACATTTCTTTAGGTAAGAAACTCTATTTTAACGTGAATAGTGCATTAATTTTGCTTTACGGGAAATGTGCACTTTGTACATCAAGGTTGTTTTTTATTGGCTAAAGGGTCAAATGGGTACTTGTACTGGTCTTGTAAGCTCAATTCAGTCCCTGAACTAAAAAAGGGTTGAATCCACACCCCGAACCGACAAAAAATGGTTCAAATTTCATTTTCTACAGGTAAATAACCGGTCATTTTTTAATTTTTTAATTGTTATGTTTTATATTTTCGATTTATTGCAATTTTGACACTTTTTAATAATTTAGGGGTGCGAATTGGACCTTTTTTACCGGTTATTTAACCTTAAAAATTAAATTTGAACCCACTTTTGTCGGTTCGGGTGTGAATAGGACTTTTTTAGTTTAGGGACTGAATTGAGCTTACAGGACGAGTGGAGAGGAGAGGTATATAAATGAAAAACATTTATAAATTGAATCAACAAATATATAAATGGTGTGATTTTAGTGAGAATTGAGGTTTAGAAGAAAAATGAAAAATTATCTAAATTGTTCAAAATTGAATCGGATTTTGCACATCTTGGAGAATAAGTAATAACATATATCTACTAATAACGGTGTATTGGTAAAAAAACATTCGAAATCTTAACTTGGGAATGCATATGATTTAAAAGTCTTAAAACATCTAAGACACTCATTAAGGGTTTGGATGTATAGAAAATTAATTTTCTTGTACAACTAGCATCATTGCAAACTAAAATATAGCAACTATAGAAATAGTGCAACAAATATTATTGCATATATTAGTAGATTTTTTCCGTTAAGTATTCTTTTATCGTATACTTTTATGATGCGATTACACACTAAGAAATAATTCCCTGTGTGTAGTCATTTTATGTATACATTTTTTTAGTTATTGTGCACTTCTCACTTTTTATGCACTTATTAGTAATAAATTTACATAGGGCGCACTACACTTCACAGGTTTGGGCGTGGTGATAAGAATGCTAAGGTTGCTAGGTCATTGCCCGTAAGAGGGGCGCCACTCCAATGCCTCGGGTGGTGTCAAATATGCAAGCGCATGGTAAGGTAGGTGTGGTGTGAAGAATAGAAGGCGAGATGCTAGCTAGATTGCGCTTTTAAACGTCGAATGTTGTCTCTCTTACGGGAAGATGATCTAATTTAGTCGAGGTTATGAGGAGGAATATCAATATTATGTGTGTGCAAGGAACTGAATGAATTGGAGAAAAGGCACATGAGATTAATGTTGAAAGTTTAACGTTGTGATATTTGAGGAGAGAGAATACCATAAATGGAGTAGCCTTTATTGTGGCACGTGCTTATGTTGAGGGTGTGGTGGAAATCTTAAGGAAAGTTGGTCGCAACATAAGCATTAAATTGGTGATTCGGGATGGGATCATGTTCGGCTAAGTGCATATGCACCACAAGTTGGATTGGATGCATCTATCACTCAACAAATTTGGGAATGTCTAGAGGAAGTGGTGCGATGAGTTCCAAGGACATAGAATATAGTCATAGGAGGCGATCCCAACAGGCATGTGGGCCTAAGTCTTGATGATTTTGAGAGTATCCATGGCGGGCATGGTTTTGAAACTACATGTGAGTTAGCTATAATGAACATTTGGTTCAAGAAAGAGACTTTCACCTTGCAACCTATAGAAGTGGAGTTAATAGTACCAAATTGATTACTTCTTAGTACAGACTACTTGGAGAACTAGATACATCGATTGTAAGGTTATCCTAGGTGAGAGTGGTGTCACTCTGCTTAGGATGTTTGTGTTTGATTTTCAAGGTACGAAGCATAGAAGGTGGATTAAGCAACAATTGAAGCCAAAGATAAAGTGTTGGAGGTTCGAGCGGGATCTCCAACAAAGTTTTGCACAAAAATGTTAAGAGAAGATGCTCGCCCATAGTTTTTATTTTTCTAGGGTTAGCTTAGTGATCATGTCCTGTGACTGCGTTATTTTGACGTTTAGAAAGGATTCCTTCTCAAGTTGTTTGACTAGAACATTAAAATTATGTTCTAGTCTCCCTTTTAGCTCCTTAACTAATCAGTCAGGATTAGATTCAGAATATAATGATGAAGTGGAAGATTTAGATGTACTTACTTCATCATCTGAATCCTTGTTTTCAACCGAAAGGGCAGTGAGAGGTTCATTCTCCACATCTTCCTTTTCTTCCTCAATCATGGCCATCAACGCCGGGTTGATCTCTTCTTCGTCAGATGAACCATCCATCCAATGGTCCTTCTCGGCCATCAAATCACTTTCACTTCCATCCTCCTCCACAGCTAGCATCAGCTTCTTTTTGTTCAGTTGAACCTTTTGCTGATAGTACTCAGCATCATTCCTTCTCTTTGGCAATCTGCAGTCCTTTATAAGATGTCCTGGGTTCCCACAATTGTAGCACTTAGGAGCATCCTCAGCATCTAGAGCATCAGATGTATTAAATGGTATTTCTTTCCGCTTGGTGCTGGTAGAGGACTTGCAAAGTCTGTTAGAAGACGAGTTATTCTTCTTGAAGATTTGGTTGTTAAACCTAGAAGTCAGAAGAAGTAGCTGCTTTTGGATGTCCAAGAGTCCACCATCAGAATCATCATCAACATCTACATCACTTTCTTCAGTCTCAGGAGAGATAGCCTCCATCTTCTTTTTCTGGATCTTTGAAGCTGATTTGGAGGGTCTTTCAAGCATAAGAGCTAATGTGTCAGCCAGCTTGTTCACCGCAGCTTTACCTTCCTCATCAACAACACTCACAGAATCAGAGAAAGCATTAGCATATTGGTCAAGAGTGTTGTAGGTTGCATGAACATCCATCTCCTCTAAATCTTTAGTGTGTCTGATGTGAGAACATAACTTCCTCCACTTAGGGGTTAGAGATGACAGGAATCTCACGTTGAACTCCATATTGGATTTATGAATGTTGATCGTCCTCATCTCATTGATCAATCTCAGAAAGCGGATGCAGGTATCCTCAAATGATTCTCACAACTTAGCTTTGAATGAGTCATATGCAGTGAACGTGTTTGCCTTCTTCGCCTTCACACCAATTTCGGTTCCTTGCATGATCTTGAAAATCTCACCCCACATCTCCTTTGCAGTTGACATACTATCAATCTGCACGTAGATGTCGTTCGGTATAGCCTGCAACACATAAGTCTTTGCAAGAAGGTCAGCACAGATTCTGGTATGATCCTGTTCATCACACTCTTCTTCAATTTTAAGTCTTCTGTGTCACTAATTGGGGGTTGTTCTCGGGATTTCCTTCAATAGCTATCCAAAGCTGTGTTGAACCGTTAGTGATTGAGTTCAACAAACCTGAGGAGTGGTCTTTGCTTTTTTTTGGGATGAAATTTAAGTATGTATTAAACTCACCCAAAAGTAACATAATACAATGTATCAAAACTATTTAAGCTAGCTAATCTAGACAAAAATAGTAACTACTATTACCTCACATCCACCTCCCACCTTTCGGCAGGGGGTAGGGAGAGAGATTTTTTAACAGTCCAACAAAATCAGAAACTAGCACGGGACACGCCCCGACTTAGTATCCAAACGTTCACAAAAAGTCAAAAATCTGGACCACAAGCCAGTTAAGGTCCGTTCCCAGTAAAAATTCCAAAACAGCCAGTCCAAATCCCTGTCCAAGCATCCAGGCTTCCGGACCAATTAAGGCTCATCAACCTGTCTGCAACATCTTAAATTACAGGCCTGATGGCCCATTCCATAATCCAGCGGCAATACCAACTCCGCATAAAAAAATCCAGCCAGAACGCGGCCCAGTCCAAAGCCCAACATCTTTTAGCCAAACCCTTGCATCGTTACACTTTACGCCCGCACAATAAACGGCAAGAATGCAAATGGCTACAGTAACCGACAGGACAACGGTCCAATCAGAGCCAACTTTGTCAGCTCGCCGTTGAATCTCCCGCCACCACCTCCGGCGAAGATCCAGCAAGTCACGTTGTAGCCCAAACCAAATAAAAAAACCATGCTTGTTCGCAGCATTGAAACCGTCATCCCACCTCCCACCCCCCATCAGGCTCCGGCAGCCACTCGGTGGCAACAACGAGAGGGAAAAAGATCCAGCCGGAAAACCTGTCAACCCATAATCCCCTCACTACCCTCCGGAGGCAAAGATGAAGTAGCAGAAGAGTGGCAATTGCCAGTAGCCGGAAAACACATCACAGCCACCGGGCCACTCTCCGGGTAATAACAAGTTTTAGGGGACCACCCGGCCCTAGGGTACTCCACTTATGATACTCAAGTTTTGAGGACACCGCTTGGCCCCTAGGTTCTCCATCCCTCATATCCGAGTTATGAGAACACCGCTCGGCCCGTGGCTACTCCACCCGAATTTATGAGTTTTGAGGACACCTCCCAGCCCCTGGATACTCCACCCGAATCTATGAGATTTGAGGACACTGCCCGGCCTCTGGGTACTCCACCCGAACCTATGATCTACCATATACCTTACCCAGCTATGGTCTATATCATATTACAACTAACGACTAGCCCAAGACTTAACATTTGACTATCATATTTCATGCAATTTCATGCAAAATATACATATATATGATGTTCGGGGTTGATCCACCTTGAACAGGGCCCCAATACACGATTTTATCAAACACCGGCACCAGAACCCGATACCGAACCGACGACGGTTCACTGCCTGACCGGCGCCGGTTCACCTAGAAATAAGCTGAACCGGTATGGAAGTAGCCAAACCGGGGCCGGTTCCGGCCCCTGACCAGCATCGGTCCACCATCTGACTGTGGTCAGCGTCCCGTTGACCCCCCGAACGAACTCCGATTGCTCCGAAATTTACACACATTGTGCATTACATCATAAAAAAGCCAAATACGCCATTTCAGCCATTCAAAACATCATATATGTTTTTATAAACATTTTATGCTTTTTATATGCATATTCATGTACTTCAATTCACATGGGCCTAATCATCTTGGCTAATCACATGGTTAAACTTTTTTAAACATCATTATGAATACATATAACATTTATGTAGGTAATCGAATACTCAACCCAAGAGTTATAAGACATTAAGCCATCAACTCACCTCGAATAAGCTATAAGAAGTTTCGCCCTCCTTGGGTGAACTCCAGCGAAACTCAAACGAGCTTTGATGAACTCCTACGATAACTCCGGCAACTATCTCAACTCTGTGAGAGCACTAGGAACACCTTAAACAAGTTCCTAACAAGGTTTTAACATTCCAAAACCCATATTAATACAAATAACCTCTAAAAGGTTATTTTTCGGCGAACCAGTCACTTTGGCTTCTATGCATTCTAAGTCTGTTCTTGGACTTAGAACCATTTTCCAACCATTCATTCTACACTTCTAAACATGTAAAAAAATCATAGGGTTCCTCCATATGATGTATAAGGCATATTAGATTTTATGAAAAGAGAAATGGAGCTTAAGATGTCATTAACTTGATTCTTAGGTTTTTCACCTCTTTTTCCTACTACATCTTCCTCCTTGGATCTTCCCTTTAGTTGAGTTTGCCTCTAACAGTGGAGGATGGTGGTTTGAGAGCTTCCTTCTCTTATTTGGCTTGTTTGGTCGAAATGATAGGGGGGAAGGGTGCGAGAGGACTCCTTTGTCTCTGTTGCATGTTGATTGAGGGAGAGCTGAGGGAGGTCCACCTATGGTCATCCTCACCCCAACCCATCACTCTCAATCATTCTACACCACACTCCCATAGTATGAAGCCCCCTCAAGTCAACTTTGAGTACACAAAAATGTGGGGTGGCCCCCACTCACGTAGAAGGTCATCTCAATGTGTCCCGAAATGTACATTTAACTCCGAAAGTTGTATTTCCCGTTCTGGGTTAAGTACATTTTATTTTATTAGGCCAAATAAAATATTTATCATCCTCCCAATTACTATGGGTCTCTAGAATGAATATATATTCCCCAAATTAAATTTAGTAGCACTCGGAATTTATTACGGGCTGTTATCTGATAAATTACCAATACCGGTAATTGGGCCTCGTTTGATCAACTGGTCATTTCTATGCCTTTTCTATGGCCCAACATGAATATACACAATCATATAGATATTATCTAGACTAGGATGAATATAATATGTGGTCTCGGAAAATATTGGGTGGTCCCCGTTCCCAGTCTGGGCCTCACGTGCATTTTACTATTCACACAAAAGAAATAACAAAAATTTACAACCTCGTAAATTCAATAATCATTCCTCAAGATTGAGTACATAATTTACCAAAAAGTAAATATACTTGGGGACGGTGTTACACAATTGATTGACTTAAGGAGTTGTTTCTACAAAGGACATGTTTGCGCACAAAGCAGGTGATGCGCAAAGCTGGGATTGTGCATGACCACTGATGCGCGAAGCAAGGGTTCACGCACGAAGTGTTTCACGTACAGTTGAAGTTCGCGCACGGAGAGGTTCATGCACACAACTGAGGTTTGTGCATGACGAGTTTCGCGCACATCTGAAGTTCGCACACATCTGAAGTTCACGCATGGAGAGTTCCGCGAACAGCTGAAGTTCGCGTACAGAGAGTTTCGCGCACAGAGTGATGCACCAAACTGAAACTTCACGTCTAAGAATCTGAAACATGTACGCAACTTAAACCTGCGCGGACGATGCAGAAAATGATGTTTGGCAAATGGTATTCCATCATCGAGCACTGATAATGGCTTTTTAACCTGCAAAAATAACAAAACAGAAACATCAGCAAGTTCATGGACAAAATAGACAAGTTCGCGCCCGAGAGATTTCTTCAGCGTCAATCGGTCAATCAGCTACGAATCTGATACCAGATGTTAGGTCCCTGTTTTCTACAAGGGAAACTACAAAATGGAGCTCTCAAAATGAAGAAGAAAGGTTCGCATTGAAGGAGAAAGATTACAATGATGAAGAACTGTAGCGTATAACTTTCTCTCTTCTCTCACTCTCAAAAGGATTAGGCGCAGGGAATATCAGGTGATGCGTATGTAAAGTTGTCCCATCTATTCCCTTAAATGCATATGTATAGCCTAGGGAATGGGTAGGTCATTACAATGATTGAGCCTTTATTATTGATGTGGTCCAAATATTCCCTTTGCACCTTTTATCATATTTAGAGCTATTCTATTCTACTCTATTTAATACTAGATAAAATACAACAAGAGACATTTAATAATTGAACATTGATCACAACAAAATATCTCTAACATCGATGGAGCGAGCTGAGGGAACTGATCGATAGAGGAGAGAGCGGGCGAGTGAGGGAGGGAGAATCAAGTTAAGGATGTAGTCGTCTTTTAAATTGTTATATAGTATCTTTTCCACAAACTATACTGTGGGGCTGTTATATCATGCACACGGTATACTGGTCCCAAATATGACATCTTTCCTTTGTTTAATTTGAATTTAAGTCTGATAAAATAGAAGATTACATTCACATGTGTGTGATTTAGATTTTCATGTGTGCGAGTTACATTTATATATGATTTGGGGAGTTACATTTGATAATGCATGAAGTTACATCTTCTTATACGCAAAATACACCTTCATGTGCGCAAGTTACATCTTCTTATGCGTGATTTACATTTCATATGCGCGGTTACATTTGGACTTCCCGCAATATGTTCCATTTTGCATACACGCGAGTTACATTTTTCATCAACGCGGGTTACATTTGCCGTAACACGAGTTACAACATTAAATACACCATGCTATTCAAACAAAAAATCACTGTTCACACGTGTTTTAGTCGCGGAAGTGTGATCTTTTTTAATATATCATTATTTGTTTCCCTTATATTAAAACAAAACATATTCTTAAAGTAATCGGGTAATTAGACTATTTTTTCATCGTTTGCATTGAAAACGATATTTTATTTCTTATACTCCGTATAGAGAAAACTTACATTTCAACTCACCTCCAGTTACATTTCATTGATGTCAGTTTCATTTATTCAAACGTGGGTTACATCATCTTGCTATTCAAAAATTACTACTCACACATGTTGTTAGTCTTCATACGTGTTTTAAAGCGTGTTGTACAACAATTTTACAATTGTATTTTTTCACATATCTATAGTTATCCATTTAAAACTTAGAGGCCGTTTGACAACATTGTTTTTCGGCTTATCAGCCAACTTTTTCACCAAACACGAAAGTTTTGTTTCGCGCGCTGAATTGTGTAATAAGCAGAAAAGGTAAGAATAGAGTTACTTTTATGACTGAATTGGCTGAACTTACTGTAGATGACCATTTTAGCTATTTTTACATATAATTTTTCTTTATTTTATTAATAAATATATTTTAATTTTTTTTCAAATAAGCAGAATCAGTCAATGCAGTCACTTTAGCCAGAACTTCATAAATTTCAGCAGAATCAGCCAAAATAGCCGATTTTCGTGCTACCAAACGGACGCTAGAAATCTTCTTTCGGTCATTCATTCAAATCTTTATATAATACTACCTCCGTCCCAATTTAGTTAGCCAATCTTGACTTTTCCGGTCAAAGGTGGTACACTTACCCATTATTTTAACTAATATATTTATGAAAAAAATAGTAATTTTATACTTTTATAATAGTATTTTCAACAAAGAACATTTTCATATAATTTTTATATTATTAATATTTTTTCTATATAGATATATAATCAGTCAAAGTTAGGTACCATTGACTTGAAAAAATAAGTTTGACTAAGTAAATTGGGACCGAGGGAGTATAAAGTAACAGTCTTTGCACAACAGTTGGAGGGAAAATTCCCGCCCGAAAAGTAACAAAATAAATATGTAAAGTCAAGTTGTACATTAATACTGTTAATACGTCGTATATGTAAAATTTGTTGTTACCAAATTTATTTGTCACAAATGCATTCATACACTGCAAGTTTATAAAGTGCCGCCCAATGCATTGCAAAATGAAAAGATGGTTAATAGCATAGAAGTACTTGCCATATTTAAAGTTTTAAATATTAATTCATTTTAATGTATTAAAATCAATAATTACTTACTACTACAACACTAACATAAATAATAATAACAATAGTAATAATAATAATAATAATAATAATAATAATAATAATAATAATAATAATAATAATAATAATAATAATAATAATACTCTGTAATAAGTAAAAAAAGTTACAATCTTTTGCCTCAATTTTCCTATCCAATGCATATAAAGATAAAAGGAAAGTAAATATGAGATACACATGTAACCATAGTGTCCAATTTGGTCAATTTGAAACCTTTGTGTCCAAAATGAGATTCACCTATAATCATAGTGTGAAATTTGACCATTATCCCAAAAAGAAATTCATACATTAGGTGAATCCTGCATTTTTGTGTCCGAAAAAATATGTCCAAGTTTTGACCAAAAATAGTCACTGCAGCAATTTTAAGTATAGTAGCTAAAACCTAAATAGTTTGCCCATACAAGTAGCAACACAAGATTTCAATATTCACCACATAAAGAGCCGATTGGTAACACTGAAATTGGCTGAATCGACAGATTCTGCTGAATTTTCTAAATTTCTGCCTGAAGTGCCTCATTCCGCTTCGTTATGAAAAAATAATACATAAAAGGTTTTTATTAATAAATTACAGAATATAATATATGATAAATAGACAAAAATGGTTTTATACAGTAATTTCAGCCAAATCAGTCAGTTAATAGTGCATCCAGAAGAAATCTAGCCCGAATCTATTCAATGGAAAGTTTATATTTGTATAATTCAGATTTTGCATATTACACAATATAAGAAATCTAAAAATATCGATGCCTTGGATGACCCTACTGAATCATCAAGTAATTCAAATTCATTTTCAATTTATTATTTGTAATGCAATTCCATGATTAAATTATCATATTTTTGGAACTAAGTTTACATTAATTTTTCTTACAAAAATTAGGATACATGACTTTTAAAAGAACTCTAATTTCATAAATCGGACAACTTTTACAAGAAACATGTGCTTATGTTATCAGCAATTTGTTGGTTGCTATGAATAGATCGATGTCGCAAAAGCACACTATGCACCAATATTGTTGATGGATAGTCTACCCGGGGGGTATCTTATCCGAGGGGTTATTGCGGGAATAACTAGAGAGAAGTCAGAGCAAAATAGGAGGAGAGAGAGTCGATTTTATTAAAATGAACTCAACGTGTGGAGTTGAGATGTAGATGTCGATTACAAGGAGAAATGGGCTGCTATTTATAGCAGCAATAAATGCGATGAGAGTACACGTGTCAGTAATCTAACGGCCGAAGGGTCACATCAGCCGGGTGGCACCGGCAGTGGTACGTTCACCGCATTGAATGCGGTTGGCGGATGCGACGTGGCATTAAATGCGGTGGTTGGCTGTCTCTAAAAGGAATCTTCGATGATTGAGAGTGTTTGGCCGAAGGCTCCTTGTGTGGCCGAGGGCTCCTTGTGTAGCCGAGGGCTCCATATGGTAAGGACCCTTGTGTGGCCGAAGGCTTGGTTCAGCCGAAGGCTTTTCTGATACCGAGGGCATGAAAATGCCGAAGGCTAGTGTTTTCGCCCGTTTTCTCCCAGCAGCTTTTTATGCCAAAAAGGCTATCCTGTGAGTTCTGGAGCCTTCGGCCAAGGAGGCCGAAGGCATCCCAGTGTGTATTCTGAGCTATTTCGAGGTTTGGGCCATTACACTTGGGCCTGAGTTGTTCTCTGGGCCCTATGGACTTGTGTAGGAGAAGTAGGAGTCTATGGGCCGGGGGTTCCTGGGCCACATACTCCATCAGGAGTCCCTCACTCCTTTTGCCGAAAGGTACTTGAGGGAAAAGGAGTAATTGCGTTGATGCGTTGTCTCCGTCGGTGGCTAATCTCTTTACCGGAGGGCTTTCCTGGTATTCGCTGATGGCTTCCCCTCAGTCCCCCACATGTCAAGGGTTTTCTGAGGGAAGCATAGATGCATTGCATGCATGTGTAGTGATGAAAGCTGCTTCATCATCACAGGTGACTTGTGGAAAACTTGTGATATTCTGCCTCTGCCGAAGGGTATATTGAAGGGTTTTTATTCTGATGTTCGACCGGAGGCTATATGCGTCACTTGTAGATTTCCGCTTGAGAAAATTTTGTATTTTGTTCTGTTGTGATGCCCGAGGGGTGTATCCTAGTCCCCCACTCCTTTAGGCCGAAGGCGAGTTCGGGCTGAAGGAGTCATGATGTGTTGATAAGTTCCCGAGGGGTGATGACATTGATAAGCCGGAGGCTAATGCCGCCGCGGGCTTGAAGACGTTTGGTGGAGTTCGTTGTCTGAAGGCTGCGGAAGCGATAGCCGGAGGCTACCATCCGAGGGCACGCCAGTGTTGCCGAAATGTAGCCGTTGAAATAGAGCCGTTGCAAGAGGGGGTCGACGTGGCCGGCTGCCGTTGGTTGAAGGTGGGCGGTATCCACCTATTGGCTGAACCGGCGGCCCGTAATGATGGGCTTTCGAATCGAGGCCCAGTTCTCGAGGCCCAGTTGCCTATAAATACCCCAGAGCCGAGTTCATTTCTTCTTGTGCGTTCATAAACTCTAGCGAAGCTCTGCTGAATTTTCTAGAGAGAGAAACTCCAGCCCTCGACCAACGTGATTCTTAAGGTCAGTTCTTCATCCATTCATCGCTTTCTTAGCATATTTTGCTATCCCATCCTTAGATCTAGTGTTCGGAGCTTTTAGGAACCCTCGGTTTGCACTCCTTAGTAGCCCTCTTATTTCGATAGTTTCAATTTCCTCTAATTATGTCATCCGAGAGTGATTCACAAAACATATCGGAGGAGGTCCCGATACAATCCGAGAGTCTTTCGGATGTGGAGTCCTCCAGCGGGCAACCATCGGAAGGAAATGATTTAGTTGTAGCCCAGGAGGTGCAGAGCAGCCTTCGGATCGAGCTTGAGGCCGAGGAGTTCGAGCAGGTGGCTGAGGACGAAGAGATGGCCCTCACGCTTCAAGTGGCCGAGGAAAAAGAGGAGAAGGAGCGGCAGAAGGTGACGGTTGCCGTGTTGCCCTCCCGCGGTGCTGGTGAAGCGAGCAGTTCTCGGCCGCTGAACCCGGAGCCCCTGAGGGTTGCTCCTGGGAAGAAGAGGAAACTAAAGGCTGCCCCAAAGAAGAAGCAGGCAGCCGTCGACGCCGGGCGGCCTGTTGGGATACCCGAGGGGCACTCGTACTTGGATACTGCCGCCCTCGAGGTGAAGACTTCGGCTTCAGGAGCCGAATATCAAGCCCTCCAGGTGCTTGTAGGGCCGTCGGCACAGGTCGTGGAACCGGGACCCAATGACCTGCTATCTCATCCTCCTGAGGGGTGTTTCTCGGTACACATGCTGTCGGTGGAGCTAGGGCTCAGATTCCCCCCTCCACCCCTTCGTCGTTGAGTACCTGCGGTTCGTGAAGTTAGCCCCCTGCCAACTCACGCCGAACAGCCACTACTATCTGGCGGGGTTCCTGGCCCTTTGCCGCAGCCGGGGGGTGGCCGCCACATTGGAGCAATTCTTTCTCTCCTTCAACCTCTGCCGGGGAGGCCATTCTCACGCTGGAGGGTACGCCAATCTGCAGCAGGTCCCGGCCTGGAAGCTTTTTTCAGAGACGCCCTCTTCCCATAAGGAGTGGAAGGAGAAGTTTTGCTACATTCGGGTGGCCGAGAGCCCGTTCTCGGGGGGGCCTCAATAACTATTTCAAGAGGCACCCGAAGGTAGGCAGCGCGGCCCTGCAGAAGGCCGGCAAGAAGCTCATTGAGAAGCCCACGGGCTCAGATAAAGTGATCACCATCAAGGAGGCTACCCTGCCGGAGGAATTATATCTGTTAGGCTTCCGGCGATTCCGTCTTGCCGGGGAGGATGCGGAGAAATACCCCCCGATTGACCGAGGGTACCAGAGCTCCGGAGGTTGTTGCCGAAGGCTCTTGCAGCCTTGTACTTAGAACTTTCTTCCTTTGATTTGTTTTGACTCTAACCTTCCTCTTTTTTTTTAGGTGATATCATGGATCCTAAAGCCTTCGCCAAGCTATCAAGGAAGCTGGCCAAAGTGCCTAAGAAGAAAGAGGAGGCCTCGTCCCTCCAGAAACCTGTGGATGAGTACTTCAAAGAGGTTGAGGCTCCCAAGAAGCCGGAGGGCGAGGAACCGTCAAAGGAGATTGCCGCCGATGACGCCGGTGTCGATGCCGGGGGCTCCCAGGTTGGGGAGCTTAAACGGAAGAATGCCGGGAAGGGCGTCGCACCTCCGGAGAAGAAGAGGAAGGGAACCGGGGGGAAGAAGGATGCCCCCTTGGTGATCCTTGATGAGCCCCCCTCCTTTCAGGCCTCGGAGTCCACCCCACTTGAGGATTTTGAAGAGGGCGCCTGGCCCCGGGAAACAGTGCAGTTCTCCTTCAAGAAGGGGACTGCTATCATGCACGGCACCCTCGATCCGAGGGAGTTTCTGAGGGGTGCCACTCCTCCGCTGGACCGGTCCACCCTCGGCCGGTTTGATGATGAAGCTCTCGAGCTCAAGGCCCTCCAGGCCTCAGTTTCTGTAAGTCCTTGAATTCCCTTGTGATTTTTATTCTTGTGTCCTTCCCTTCGCTTGCGTTCACTTTTGAGGGCTCCTTCGTGTGTTTGCAGGCTAGCGTGGCCCTCGGGGAGTATGTCCGGAGAGTGGACCAAATGCGCCTCCGGAAGGCGGAAGACGACGAGGGCCTTAAGAGGCTCGTTGCAAAGAACACGGAGGCCATACGGAAGATGGCTGGGCTGGAGGAGGCCCTCAAGCAGGCCGGCGATCGATTGGAGGCCGCTAAGGTAGAGGCCCGGGCAGAGGGGAAGGCTGAAGCGGAGAAAGCCGCTGCCGAGGCCGCCAAGAGAGCAGCCGAGGATGCCGAGGCCAAAAAAGCGATAGCTATCTCCAATGCCAAGGAAGAGGCGGTGGCTGCTTTCACTGCTGGTGGCTGGAAGGCCGAAGAGCGGAAGCAGTGGGTAGCCTCGGTGGTGGAGGCACTACTAGAAAAATGCCCTACAGTGACACTATTTTAGTGACACTTTATGATAAAACGACATTACTAACATCAAAGTGTCACTGTTTTCCCAAAAAAAATATAAGTGTTGATTAGTGACACTTTTTTTTACAGACTAAACGCACGCTCCTTATTAGCTCCTCATCAGACACTTAATTGGCCGGTCCTTAGCTTTTTTCTTTTAATTTCTAACAGTCAAACACTTTTCTAAAAAAACACACATTCACCTATACTACATACGCCCGCACTACTCCAACAAACCCTTACATTCCTAATTAGAAATTTCAGCCTGTGAGAAATATACTGAGCGACGAACCCTACCTGAGCGAAGAACAATCGAGCTGAGTGCGGGACTTAGCTTGCAGCGAGGGAAGAGCTTGCAGCGAGGGAAGAAATTTCAGCCTTCCTTGCGGGACTGGCGGCGATTGTTGAGATCGAGTCCCTCCATCGCCGCTTCAACTTCAGAAGTTATACACGGCCGGCTTCTCGTTTTCCTTTTAGCGCCGCCGTTCATCTGAATCGTCTCAAGAACGTCACTGCTTCTCTTTCGGTTTCCAGCGTAGGTACCCTTCTTCTCAAACTAGTCACATGAATATATCTTTATGGCTTCTCTGTTTTTTCTAAACATTGAAATTTTGGATGTTTGATTTACAGTCCCAAAGGTGTTTCTGTATGTGTTAGATTGTTAGCAATTGATAGTAAATGATTAAACATTTAAGCTTACTTATAAATTCTTGGGGAACCACACAAATACACAGTCTTAGTATTTGAATGAAATTGTGCATGTTTAGTGTTTGGTCAAAGTCCTGAATGGATTATTGAAAGCTGGAAGCTTTTCAAATTTGTAGACTTGCTGTGTTTCTTCCAAAGAGTTGAAGATTTGTGCAGTTGCATTTGATTGACCATGAACTCATGAAAAATGTTTCTTCTATGTAAATCTTCAAGTGAGCTTCTATCTGTGTTGAAGCATTTAATCACACATAAGTTCATGGTCAAGAGAGGTTTAGAAGTCTTCAGAGCCGGCTAAGAGGGGAGTAAGGGCAGGCAATTGCCTAGGGCCTCATATTTTTAAGGGCCCCAAAATAAATTATACTAGTACCTTATATTAGTAATACTCCGTATTAATTTTAATCATTTGGAAAACAAAGCTACCAAACAGAACAAGCGTCGAGCACAGAGGAGAAGAAAACTTTACCTTCTGAATGCACTCATTCAAGCTTACTCACTTTTGTAGACTTCAATTCTTAAACTCTAATTCCCTAACTTCCTAGATTTCCTCAAATCATCTAACCATCTTCATAGACTTGAGAGACTGTACGTAGTTTCCTAGTTTCGCTAGCTTAAGTGCTTATCTCTTAAGGGTTAATTAAGGACTTAGAATTGTGTATATATAGTTTAGGGCCTTAAATGGTTAATATTGGTTATTCCTGTGTTCGTTGAAAAACATTAATGAGAGGCCTAAAACAATTGAATATATTTTGTAGAATTTAATTTCATAGTCCTAAATACTTTATATATAAAGTAATTTTAGCAGGGAAAGTGGGTTGCTCTTGAATAAAATTATTGTACTATGGTCTATGTAATACAAGTATAATTTTTTAACTAATTTGATTGCACTAGCTATTTGGTTTTATTTGTAATTTTCACAAATATTTGTATTTGTGAATTTTTCTAATTTGAGGTTTCTTCACAAACGAGCTCTATTGAAAGATGTGGTTAATCTTGATCGTAATTAGGTTCTTAGTAATTTTCTAATTCAAAAAGAAAGAAGAATAGTGTATTAAAGGTACAAATATTGATACGTTTGGCATATGTTCTTAGTGCGTGTTATAAAAATCATATCTGATGTATAGAAAGGTCCATAAAATTAAATGTTTTTATGAATGTGTGTGTGATACTTGGCCTAGGGCCTACACACTTCTAAAGTCGGCCCTGGAAGTCTTATTCCAAGCTAGATTAGAGATTCTTCTATTACAGTTATAGTATATGATGTGGCAAGTGAGTTAGTTATTTATTGGGAAGTGGTTAGGAAAGAGACTCCCACACATTTAAGCTTGTTTTACCATATTCAATATTTTCAGATAACAAAAATGTAGTTTATCAATTTTTATGGCATTTTCTATTGATTGAAGTATGTGTTCTTCATACAATTGCTCCTGTCAATTGTGACACTATATTGAATAAGCTAAACAATCAAATTTGCAGACCGCCAATCGTTTCTGAACACATCAAAGTGGATTGAGGAAGTACGCACTGAAAGATCAGAGGGAGTGATGTCATTATTGTTCTAGTTGGAAACAAAACCAATCTGGTTGACAAAAGGTAAGCTAAAGTTTTTCTCTTTTCTCCATGTGCTGCTAAATGATAATATATGGATATGTTTGTTACTTTGTTCTCTTTACTTGTATTTTCATTTTTAAATCTGTCACTTAGCACGTATTAGCCTACTAGGTATTTCATATCATTAATGTATTTCTTTGATTTCCTCCCCTATGATGATACTACAATTTAAGAGACAAGTTTCAATAGAAGAAGGAGATCCCAAGGCTCGGGAGTTTATGTCCTTTGATGGTTCATTTATGTCACTTGTGTGTTTCATTATGTGCGATTACATGGTTCATTTCTGTCACTTGTGTGTTTCATTATGTGCGATTAAATGCTTCTTTATGTCTATTGTGTGTTTCATAATGTGAGATTTCAGTATGTATACATGTGTTTTGAAATTTTAAATTAACTTCAAAATGTTGTCAAAGAGAAGAGAGCAAAAATGAAAGCAAAACCCCCACTAAATATGCAAAGAAGGACAAGGGCGGTTGCCGAAAAGAAAAGAAGTCCAAGTGCTAACTTGCAAATGTTTTCCATTTTAGTTGAGAACTGTCTTGGTGATGAGTGCACAATCAGCCATGGTGCTGAAATATTTGGGTTCGAAACTAAATCTGTGTTTAACAAGGATGTTTGCCGGTTAGTCATCAACTTTGAGGAGGTTTCAAACTCCATAATTGAGATTTGGTCGAGGTATGAAGTTGATATTTTATAATACCGAGTATCAGTTGGTTTATATTTAAATTAGGTAAAACTGGTAGTAGTTGAATTAACATTGCTTAGTAGTTTGTACTTGTTCTACTCGGATCAGTAGTAACTTAATACTTCATTCATATACAAGGTACTTGCACGAGCAGATGATAAATGAAGGAGGGGAGATCCTTGTTCAGTTTGGTACATCTTCAGCGGTACGAAAACCGAAGAAGCAAACCGTGCAATCTGTAACAAAGAGGTCGCAGTATATAGCCGATCTCTTAGGCGTTGCATTGCTCGGACAGATCACATTAATCCCCTATAATACTGGGTAATTTTAAATCATCGCAAAATGCTGTCTTTTTTATGCCAGAGTATCTTTGAATTTGTATGACATAATTACAAAATTGTGATATGTAGAAATCATTGGGTCTTGACTGCAATTGACATGGCTAGGCAAACAGTATATTACTTGGACTCTATAGGAGGATCTCCAGTAGAAGATTTGGAAAGCATAGTGAATCAGTTAAGTTAAAAGCAAAATTAAACATTATGTGTGCTTTTTTGTTCTTATTCATAGCCCCTTTAAAGTTGTTTTTAATAATGACATTTTCTCTTTTGTTTCCAGAGGAGTGAGGATTCATCATGCCTCAACTTCTAAGAATAGGATGAATCTGAAATGGGTGCGAGTCATGGTATGTGCATTTAATTTAAGTCTTGGGAGTGAAATATATACCTTATACATTCATACAATTTACACATGTGATGCGTGTAAAAATTTATGTAATTTATGTAACTGTGATAATGATAGGAAAAAACATATTGTTTCCCCGGTGAATTTTAACATGCTGAAATTTAGGTAGTTTTTCTTGATAAAGAAATTTAGGTACCTTCACTAACATGCTGAAACTTAGGTAGTTTGCTTATATTGTGTATATGCTTAGAGGTTTCTTTGTAGGAAAGTGCATTAATCTGGAAATACAATCCTTTCCATTTCCTGGGATCCCAACACCAAGGAAAAACTTGGCCAAACCTTAAATCTTTTCCCCAGGAATCTGTAACCACAAGTCATAACAAGAAGGAAAAATGATTAAAATAGGCCAAATCTTTTCCTGGGATTCCATTGTGAGTTTTGTTTTAAATTTGAAGTGATGGTCCTGTTTGGATTAAAAAATGCAGTGCCCGAAGCAAGCAGGAGGAATGGAATGTGGTTATTTTGTTATGAAATATATGAAAGACATTGCGTCCGATGTCAAACTCTTGGAACAAAATGTGAGTTAATAAGAATCTATGTTCTTTTATTACTTCTTTACTTCCAAAGTGCTAATATAATTTGTAATTTTTTATTGTAGTTCTCTGAAATTAAGGAGTACAGTGACAATGATATTTTGGGAATACGTGAAGAGTGGGCTACATATGCAGCTACTTTGATAACAAGTAAGTTTATAGTTCAAAAGTGAAGAACACAATTTAAGTTTGGTACTATATATGGATGTTAGTTGTCTGGTTAAGCGATATGTACTTATGAACGTAGTGATCATTTTTCAGTGTTGATGAATGAGGCTGCTAGGAAGACTTGATCATGTGAAGCTGGCTGGGCGATATGTACTTATGAACTGTTATTGGCGTTGTATGTACGATGTGTAGGATGCTCACTTTTTGGACAAAACTATGTAGTTGCTTAGAATTCTATTAACCAGTAGTTACTTTTTGGAAAATCACTTTTGTGTTGGAACTTGCTAGAATTTTTGTCATGTTTTGTCCAGCATACCTAGAATGCAAAGTTCAACAACAATGTAGCTTGGAGTTTGACATGAATATTCTGCTTTAAATGTTCCATGTATGTTTGAGATTTATTGACTTTATACTTTGTGAGATTAGATAGTATTTGAACTGGATTTTTTTTTAAATATAATTGAAATAGATTTTCTAAATTACCCATGAAATGGAATGTTGAAATAATGCAAACCAAAGTGTCACCAAAGTGTCACTAAAGTATGATACCACAATGTAACTAGAAAATGTGATGTAAAAGTGTCACCAGTAGTTATGTCACCTAAGTATCACTAACTGGTGATACCGTAGTGTCACTAGAATATGTGATGGAAAAGTGTCACCGAATAGTTATGTCACCTAAGTATCACTAACTGGTGATACCATAGTGTCACTAGAATATGTGATGGAAAAGTGTCACCGAATAGTTATGTCACCTATGTATCACTAACTGGTGATACCATAGTGTCACAATTTTGTGACACTTCTAGTGACACTTAAAAAGTGTCACAATTTCCCACTTTCATTGACACTTTTTTAGTGTCACAGAAACTTTCAGTGACACTAATTTGGTGTCACTGTAGGGCATTTTTCTAGTAGTGAGGCTTCCGCCGATGGCTGGGTGAAGGGCCCCGGGGCAATGTGGTTGGCCCTTAAGGGCAAGAGTTTTTATGAGGGTGGCCAATACTTCACCCAAGCCATGCTCTACCGAAAGCTGGCCCGACATTATGGAGTGGAGCCGAAAGCTTTTCAACCGGAGAACTACGGCCTCCCCCCTTCTTCCTGACGTGAGAATCCCCCTTCCTGAGGGCGAAGAGAGACAACTGCTCGAGGACTCGGAGCTGGCGAGATGCGATTCTGATGAAGAAGAGGCCGAGGATGACGCGGTCTCGAAGCTGAAGGAAGACGTCGCTAGAGAGGCAGAGACTTAGAATCATTTTATATGTAAACATTTGTCATAGTAGGCTTCGGCTTCGGCCATGTACGTAGAAACTTATTTTGCACTTTAACGCCCCCTGGTGAATGAATGTGATGTGCCTTCGGGCCTTTTTATGAATGAATGCCTTTTTTCCATTTGTATTCGAATATATGTCTTTGCTTTCTTTCATTGGTGTATGAGTGTTTGTCTTTCCTTCCTATCGCTTGTATTCCCGAAGGCCATAAGTTTATGGACTTAGAAATTTTTCTAAGTAAAACCTGGCAGCAAGCCTCCTGTTGTAGTGTGAAATTACCGGGGGCCAGTAGTTGTGGACTTAGAAAATTTTCCAAGAAAAACTTGATCAGAACCCTTCGGATGTAGAGTAGAATCACCGGGGGGCTTGTGATTGTTTACTTAGAAATTTCCTAAGTAACATTCCCATCGTAGGTCTCCGGTAATGTCATTGGAATTGCCCCCGAGTTGTAGCAGTAGCACCGAGGGCTGACATGAATTAGACTTAGGAAATTCTCCAAGCCAATTTCACTCTAGGCCCTCAGTGGTGTTGAGGCCTTCGACCTTCAGTGTAGCACTAGGTCCCCGTCGGGTAGCTGACAAAGATACAGCGGGTCCTTCGAATGTGAGGATTGCTCGAGCCCCCTTGGTGTATAGTTGCCGAGGGGTTCAAGATTATGGACTTAGTGAAATTTGAGAATTGTCCTCAATAGGTCTCGTTAGCAGCCTCCGGTTAGATGAGTTCTTCCCGAAGGGTTCCAAATTGTGGACTTAGGAGTATTTTCAGCGTTGAATGAGTCTGGTGACATCCTGCCTTCGGCATGGGGCCTCCAGTTTTCCGTGAGCCCTCTTCTTGGGTTTTTAAGGCCTCATGTAGTGGAGCCCTCGGCTGTGTAGCCGGATGACTTGTTGTTGAGAGATTCTCTTGTGCCTTTGTAGGAGCCTTCGGTAATGTGTATCCGAAGTATTGAGCCTCCGGGGAGAATAGTATCCGGGGAGTTCCTTCCCTCCTACACATCTTTTTTTTTTTTTAGATGGTGTAGGAGAGGCATCTAGAAACTTGGTTTCTAGGAAAGGCTTGGCCTATATGGGAGGCAACGGAACAAACCGTTGGCTCCCCCTTCGGGAATGACCTTCCGATATCCCAAAGGGTTTGAGGGTCGTTTCCTCGGTCCGAGACATCGTCTGTTGCCTGCTTCCCCTTGGGAGATAGCACGGAAAGCGCCTCGGTTTTGAAAGTCGTCCCCTTAGCCCGAGACATGGTCTGTTGCCTGCTTCCCCTTGGGGGATAGCGCGGGGAGCGTTTCGTTTGTGGAAGTCGAATCCTGGGCCCGAGACATGGTCCGTTGCCTGCCTCCCCTTGGGGGATGGCGCGGAAAGCGTTCCTGGGAAGGGTTTTATTTGTGTGTGGAACACAAATAGCCGGGGGCACTTGGTACCAGCCGGAGCCGAGGGGTGTTGCACCCTCCGTTTTTTTTTTTTTTTTTTTTTTTTTTATGAGGGTTTGTATAAGTATGCATAATGTATGCATGATTGCGTCCTCGTGGGGTACGGCTTAGTGAGAAAACACTAGGTGTTTTCAAGGAGTGATGGGGGTGACCCATACACTTGGTACTTGGTACCTAAATTGTTGTTCCCCCTCATGAGAGGAAGAGGCCTTGGGCCTATTTTGGTGAAGAGGTGAGGGCCCGGCCATTCATTTGTAGGAGAGGAGGGGGCCTTGGGCCGCTTGTACAATATGTAGGTGATGAAGGCTTGGCCTTTTGATTATTCTTCAAAAACAGATGAGGCCTTGGGCCATTGATATTTACACTTGCTGAGGATGAGGGCTTGGCCGCTCATGTTTTATTGATAGAATTTGACAAGGTGGTGCACATTCCAATGTCTAGGGACTTCCGTCCCATTGGGGCGTTTTAGCTTGTACGTTCCTGGTTTGATGATGGCTGAGATGATGTAAGGGCCTTCAAACTTAGTGATAAGTCCATTTTTGTACTTATTTTTCTTATCAAATTTAAGCGATTTTTGAATGAAAATAGAAAGAAAAGACACATTTTATATATTTTGGTTCAAGTTTCATGAAATCAGGTAAAAATCACATCCATAATATGTTTAGCGGGATTTCGGGTCAATTGAGCACAAAATGAGTCAATTTGAGTGACAAATGCATTTATACCGGAAGAAGCAAACATTTTATCAAGGTGATTCAGAAGACAAAGTTGAAGAGCAAGAAAAGCCGCATCTGCCAGACAAAAGTGGCCGAAGGCGCCCAAATAGGCGCCCAAAATGGAGGCCTTCGCGGCCGCCTACGGGAAAATTCAGAAGTCAACCTCGCTTTGACTCGGGACCAGGAAAAGACCGAAGGCTGCCGACACTGGACAGAAGGCGGCCGCCTACGGTGGCCGCCTGCGGCACAAGGGGACGAAACCAACCACCGGTCGGCCAGACAAGATGGCAGGCGGCCAGACAGGACGGCAGGCGGCCGCCTGCTGGACCGCCTGCGGCGGCCGGGGTCCGCCGGGATCCGTCGGGATCCGATCTGCCAACGAAAAGATGGCAGGCGGCCATTTTTGACAGAAGGCGGCCGCCCTCTGTGGCCGCCTACGGCTGACAAGACCGGCCACGATCCGCTGTCGGCGACGGGACGGAAGGCGGCCAAAATGAGACCAAAGGCGGCCGCCTGGTTGGCCGCCTACGGAAGGCGGCCAGATTCCGACGGAAGGCGGCCGCCGTCTTGGGCGCCTTCGGTGAAATTTCTGCTATAAATAGCAGGCTTTTTCCCCATCTCAAACACACCAATTTCAAGCCCAAATCAGATCAAAAAGGGCGTCTTCTTCCTCCTCAAAGCTCGGATTTCCACCATTGTTGCACCTTCAACTTCAATCTTTCATATCTTTCTCATTTTAGCTCCAAATTGTGAGTTCTTTATATGTATTTTCATCCTTTCAATGAGTAGAATCTGAATCTGTACTTAGTTTTTTTATCTGTGCTTCTAAAATTTCCAGAAAATTATTCAACTATTTCGCATTTTCGTCTTAAATTTGAATAAAATAGTTGTTGACATTAAATCCATTCCAATTAATTATATAGTTGTTTACTAGCCTCAAGGTAGTTATTTATCAAAACAAAGTTAATTTTTATGAAGTAGAAGTAAATTTTAATTAATTCCGGCATTTAGTGGTTATTATTGCATAAATTAAATTAAATACTCAAAAAAGAAAAAAAAAATAGTTTCTGTCCTAATTCCAGTTAAATTCACAGTAATATCACTCCTAGTATTCAATATAAAATTTAGAACGAATTTAGAATATTTGTAGTTGCTTTTTTTGTATTTTCTAGTTAATATTGGGAAAATTATCAATTAGTTGTTAAAATTGGATTTTAGGTTATAAAATTCGGGAAAAATTCCAGAAGGTGATATTTTAGTTCTACAAGTTTATTTTGGAAGAATATTATTTTTGTTTAATTTTTTCTATTATACATGCTTAATTCCTTGTTAATGTTGAATTTATTCATTGTATTGTTAAATGAAAAAATGATGTTTATTAGCTAAATTTGTTTTGGGCATGAATTGACTAAAGGAATATGGATTGACTTGTTGACCGAAAATTAGGGATTAAAATTAATAATTTGGACTAGTTGTTTGAAATGATGAAATAGTAATTAATAATTGTTAGCCATATTCATTAATTAAATTCTTGGAAAATTATTTCTAACTTGTCTATGAGATTAGAAAATAATTTAAGCCAACCATATTCAAGCACATTAATAAGGCCTAGAAATAGGATAATTTAATGAAAGGGATTTACATCTTGTCTATGAGAGATAAATTCAATTGCTTAAATAATGAGTTTAACTAGTTAATGAATTCGGCTATTTTTTATTAATTAAAATATTGGAGAATTATTTCTACCTTGTCTATGAGGTTAGAATTTAATTCAAGCCAACCATTTTTGAACACATTAATGACACCTAGAAATAGGATAAATTAATGAAAATAGTTTCTATTCTTGTCTATGAGGAAAGAAATTATTAGTCCAATTTTAGTTTTAATTTCCCTAATTACTAGGTCCAAGAATATATCCATTTCTAATTACTCAATTCATTGCCCTTATTTGCACCAATCCATTTAAGTTTAACATTATATTTTTTCCTTTAGTCTATTTTTGAGCCATCATTAGTATTTGCACAATTTAATTTACTTTCTTTTCCAAAAAGTAGTTTAGAAAATCAATCAAAAGTTTTAATTTGGAAAGCTTCCAATAATTTGCGATAACCTGTGACTGGACTTGAAATCAAGAAGCTCCTCCGCCATTCCTCGAGAGACACGATACTCGGGGAAAAACCGAAAGGTTAGACTCCGTTTTACTACAACGCCGCGAAAGCGGTTATCAAATGGCGCCGTTGCCGGGGAATGGCACGGTGATTTCTTGATTTTGATTTTAGCATGGGCAAATTCAAGTTAGGGAGACTTTCTTTTTCTTGTTTGTTTTGTTCTCACGTGTTTGCTTGAGATTTCCTCATGGATTACTCAAGTGAACACTTTAATTCTCAACCACCATATCACTATCCATACTATGAACAACAATCTTTTCAAAATAATCAAAACGAAGGATACTATGGACAAGGTTATGAGGATAACAATCAATGGTGCGAAAATCCACCTTTGGGGTATGGAGATTACCAATTTCAAGATAATTATTTCCACCAAGGGCAAGACTTTGAAGGCTGTGATGATTTCTCCTATCAAGGTAATTATCATGATGATTTTAATTATCATGAAAATTACCAAGAAAGGCTAGAAAATCATTACACCAGCACAAACGAGTACTCCTACGAGGGTGACTCTGGAATTTCACCTTATCCTCAACACGAACTCGAAGAGTTAAAATCGTCCTTACTTGATTTTGTGGAAGACTTAAGAAAGACAAGGATTGAACTAGCATCTCAGGATGAGAGTATCAAGGAATTGTTTGAAAAAATCATTTATGATAATGACCACAAAGTTCAACAGGAGACATACGAGGAAGGTGCTAAATCTGAGGAGGAGGTTGCGGTAACCATGGGCGAGATGGTTGAAACTCTTCTCACCCCTATTTCTTTTGAGCCTCTCATTGCTATTGAGAGAGAGCCTATCCTCGTAGAACTTAATTCTCAAGAGCCCCATATGAAAGTGTCCAATGAGGTTGATGAAGAAACCATAGATGATGAGATACTTTGTGACAAGGAACCTACCCTACCATCTATGGTTGACCTAACATTTAAGGAGTGCCACAAAGATAGCCTTGGTGAAGATTTTGATCCTACACAAGCTCAAGCACCTGTTGAAATAGTTGATGAAACTTGTGATGTGAAGGAAACAATGTCCGATGATGTCTTCTTTGATTCTCTACTTGAGCATGTTGAGCATAGTTGTGCTAGGCAAAGACTTGTTTGCCTAGATGATATTTGTGGGGGTCGTGAGTCAGGAAGTTGGGATGCAGTCTTAGAGAGTGACACAGAGTCTAAACTTTGTGATTTTCATGTTGAGGGCATAGATGAAGAAGAGAAAACCCATCAAGAGGAGTATGCAACCTCTATTCAAGCTGCTTCTACCTTGAAGGCTCATTATGAGCGGTTGGAGACACCAGAGGCACCTGATCCTGAAATACTTGTTGATTATACTAACGAGAGTGATGCAGGATATGTGCTAATTCCTTGTTCGAACGATGTGTTCTTTGAAGATTATATCACATTTTGGTGGTCACAAGAGTTCAAGGGTCTACGCCATCTGACGGCATACCTGGAGGATAAGGTGGATGCACTAATGATGAGTGCTCCACAACTGACATGCATAGCTGAGAGTTCTCTCTCAAACGTCAAGCTAGTGACGTTAAAGAAGCGCTTCTTGGGAGGCAACCCATGTTTTTCATAACATTGTTTGTTTGTTTTGTGTGTTTGCAGGGTGTGCTTCAATGTTGATGAAATAAGAGTTTGGCTTAGGCCTTACGGGAGGACACGAGTGATGCTTAGTTTTCTTCCTTAACATTTTATTGTGTTTGTTTGTTTATTCAGGTTGGACATTGTGCCGCTCTTTTGACTTAATTGCTCTTACAAACTGACTATGAATGATGTAATGATTTTTATTCCTGTTTCATTATTCCTCTTCACAAAATCTTTTCAAAACTCAAGTGTGAGGAAAGAACCAAAAAAAAAAAATGTGCCTTTATTTCCCAATTTTGTGCCTCAAAAGAAGACCTCGAGGGCGAGGTCCAGCTCAAGTGTGAGGAGGTTGCGTTTTACACTCAAAGGTCAAAACCTTGTTTTAGAACAATCTTTTTACTATTTTTGATATGAAACATTAATTTCTCAATTTGTTATCAAATCATAAAATACTTTAGATAATCACCCTTATTATAAGAATTTACTTTTATTATTATTTTTGAAAACTTAAAATTGTTATGGGTTTTTGGTTGCGAATGTAAAGGTCCGAATTTGTTTTAATTGGACATTCATTTTATTCATTAAAAAAAAAAAAAAACATGTTACTACTAATAAACCTCTTCAAAACTCATTGTTATAGGACAATTCCATCTCCGAAAAGGGGCTCTGTTTCATTCGTTAATCACAGTCTGTGAGAATGAAATATGCATTTACCATGGGATAACACCGCCAACAAGAGTGAAAAAGAGCAAAAAAAAACAAAAAAAAAATGGTGAACAAGATGAATGTCCAAATTAAAATAATGAAAACCTTGGGATAAGGAATTGATTGGTGGTTTAACATAATAAATAGTTTTTCTTAAGTAATACTAATTTTAAACTCTTGTATTTTGGGTGATTTTTCTAAAATGTTTAAAAATTGAGAATAAAAGATGAGGTTTTTGTTTCTACTTCTTTAAAATAGCAATTAGATTGTAATACAGTTAGGCTTACCTTTTGAGTGTGTTTACAACTAATTCGTCGCTTGAGGACAAGCAACGCTTAAGTGTGAGGAGATTGATAAGTCCATTTTTGTACTTATTTTTCTTATCAAATTTAAGCGATTTTTGAATGAAAATAGAAAGAAAAGACACATTTTATATATTTTGGTTCAAGTTTCATGAAATCAGGTAAAAATCACATCCATAATATGTTTAGCGGGATTTCGGGTCAATTGAGCACAAAATGAGTCAATTTGAGTGACAAATGCATTTATACCGGAAGAAGCAAACATTTTATCAAGGTGATTCAGAAGACAAAGTTGAAGAGCAAGAAAAGCCGCATCTGCCAGACAAAAGTGGCCGAAGGCGCCCAAATAGGCGCCCAAAATGGAGGCCTTCGCGGCCGCCTACGGGAAAATTCAGAAGTCAACCTCGCTTTGACTCGGGACCAGGAAAAGACCGAAGGCTGCCGACACTGGACAGAAGGCGGCCGCCTACGGTGGCCGCCTGCGGCACAAGGGGACGAAACCAACCACCGGTCGGCCAGACAAGATGGCAGGCGGCCAGACAGGACGGCAGGCGGCCGCCTGCTGGACCGCCTGCGGCGGCCGGGGTCCGCCGGGATCCGTCGGGATCCGATCTGCCAACGAAAAGATGGCAGGCGGCCATTTTTGACAGAAGGCGGCCGCCCTCTGTGGCCGCCTACGGCTGACAAGACCGGCCACGATCCGCTGTCGGCGACGGGATGGAAGGCGGCCAAAATGAGACCAAAGGCGGCCGCCTGGTTGGCCGCCTACGGAAGGCGGCCAGATTCCGACGGAAGGCGGCCGCCGTCTTGGGCGCCTTCGGTGAAATTTCTGCTATAAATAGCAGGCTTTTTCCCCATCTCAAACACACCAATTTCAAGCCCAAATCAGATCAAAAAGGGCGTCTTCTTCCTCCTCAAAGCTCGGATTTCCACCATTGTTGCACCTTCAACTTCAATCTTTCATATCTTTCTCATTTTAGCTCCAAATTGTGAGTTCTTTATATGTATTTTCATCCTTTCAATGAGTAGAATCTGAATCTGTACTTAGTTTTTTTTATCTGTGCTTCTAAAATTTCCAGAAAATTATTCAACTATTTCGCATTTTCGTCTTAAATTTGAATAAAATAGTTGTTGACATTAAATCCATTCCAATTAATTATATAGTTGTTTACTAGCCTCAAGGTAGTTATTTATCAAAACAAAGTTAATTTTTATGAAGTAGAAGTAAATTTTAATTAATTCCGGCATTTAGTGGTTATTATTGCATAAATTAAATTAAATACTCAAAAAAGAAAAAAAAAATAGTTTCTGTCCTAATTCCAGTTAAATTCACAGTAATATCACTCCTAGTATTCAATATAAAATTTAGAACGAATTTAGAATATTTGTAGTTGCTTTTTTTGTATTTTCTAGTTAATATTGGGAAAATTATCAATTAGTTGTTAAAATTGGATTTTAGGTTATAAAATTCGGGAAAAATTCCAGAAGGTGATATTTTAGTTCTACAAGTTTATTTTGGAAGAATATTATTTTTGTTTAATTTTTTCTATTATACATGCTTAATTCCTTGTTAATGTTGAATTTATTCATTGTATTGTTAAATGAAAAAATGATGTTTATTAGCTAAATTTGTTTTGGGCATGAATTGACTAAAGGAATATGGATTGACTTGTTGACCGAAAATTAGGGATTAAAATTAATAATTTGGACTAGTTGTTTGAAATGATGAAATAGTAATTAATAATTGTTAGCCATATTCATTAATTAAATTCTTGGAAAATTATTTCTAACTTGTCTATGAGATTAGAAAATAATTTAAGCCAACCATATTCAAGCACATTAATAAGGCCTAGAAATAGGATAATTTAATGAAAGGGATTTACATCTTGTCTATGAGAGATAAATTCAATTGCTTAAATAATGAGTTTAACTAGTTAATGAATTCGGCTATTTTTTATTAATTAAAATATTGGAGAATTATTTCTACCTTGTCTATGAGGTTAGAATTTAATTCAAGCCAACCATTTTTGAACACATTAATGACACCTAGAAATAGGATAAATTAATGAAAATAGTTTCTATTCTTGTCTATGAGGAAAGAAATTATTAGTCCAATTTTAGTTTTAATTTCCCTAATTACTAGGTCCAAGAATATATCCATTTCTAATTACTCAATTCATTGCCCTTATTTGCACCAATCCATTTAAGTTTAACATTATATTTTTTCCTTTAGTCTATTTTTGAGCCATCATTAGTATTTGCACAATTTAATTTACTTTCTTTTCCAAAAAGTAGTTTAGAAAATCAATCAAAAGTTTTAATTTGGAAAGCTTCCAATAATTTGCGATAACCTGTGACTGGACTTGAAATCAAGAAGCTCCTCCGCCATTCCTCGAGAGACACGATACTCGGGGAAAAACCGAAAGGTTAGACTCCGTTTTACTACAACGCCGCGAAAGCGGTTATCACTTAGGCGCCATCTTGCCGCCTTCGGTGGGTAGGCTGGCCTCCCTTCGTCGGAGGACGTAGTCACCCACCTGAAATTCCCAGGAGCGGACCTTGGCGTCGATGTAGCCTTTGACTTGTCTCCTATAGTTTTCAGCCCTGAGAAAGGCTTGCTCTCGGCGTTCTGAGATGAGATGAAGGTCGAGGGCCATGTTGGTGTCGTTGACTTCGGGTTCATATTGTTCCACCCTTCGGGTGGGAAGGGTCACTTCTGTCGGAGCTTTAGCCTCGAAGCCATAGCATAGGGAGAAGGGTGTCTCACCTGTTGCACGCCGAGGGGTGGTGCGGTAGGCCCATAGGATGTTATGAAGTTCTTCTACCCAGCCTCCCCCTTCGGCTTCCAGGCTTCCAGCTTCTTCTTCAACCCCTCGAGGAGGGTGCGGTTGGCATTCTCTACTTGCCCGTTGCCCTGAGGGTAGGCAACGGAAGAGAATGTGTGCTTGATGCCCCAAGCTTCAAGAAGGGCACAGAAGGGGGCTGCCTCGAATTGAGTGCTGTTGTCGGATATGATTTGTTGGGGGACGCCAAACCTTGTGAGAATATTTTTGAGAACAAAGTGGCGACACCGGGCTTCGGTGATGCTAGCGAGGGGCTCGGCCTCTACCCATTTGGTGAAGTAGTCAATGGCCACGATGATATACCTGTTGTTGGAGGTACCCCTCGGCAGGGGGCCTACTAAGTCAATCCCCCATCTGGAGAAGGGTATAGCGGTGCTGATGGGGGCATAATTGACCGCTGGTCTGCCGGGAGCCTTCTGAAAGTGCTGGCAAGCGGTGCACCTTCGGGCTAGATCAGCACAATCTCTAGCCATCGTGGGCCAGAAGTAGCCTTGAACAACGAGCCTTCGGGACATGGAGAAGGGCCCCTGGTGAGCTGAGCAAGTGCCACTGTGCACTTCCTCCATAGCGACTTCGGCTTCATCTTGATGAAGGCACCGAAGGAGGGTGCCGTTGTAAGATCTTTTGTAAAGCCTTCCATTTTCGAGGGTGTAGCTGGGAGCCCTCAGTTTCGTTAATCTCGCGCGGGCCTCATCTTGGGGTAGTTGCCCTGTGGTGATGAAGGTGGTGATGTCGGAGATCCAATCCTCCGGTCTCAGGTTAATGTTCATAATGGGGCTTGCGTGGATGCTTGAGAGGCTGAGCTCCTCGATTCTTGCAATTTTTGAGAGGTGCTCGGGGGATTCATCCGAGAGCTTGGATAGAATGTCGGCCTCAGAGTTTTGAGCCCTCGGTATTTGGGTGAGGGAATGTGCCTCAAATACCTTAAGCAACTCCTTGGCAGCCTCCTTGTATTGCTTCATCCTTCCTTCCTTGGCCTCGTACTCCCCGGAGATTTGACCCACGACAAGTTTAGAGTCGCACTTGACGTGGATCATTTTAGCCTTCAGGTTTGCTGCTAGCCGAAGGCCACAGAGGAGGGCCTCATACTCGGCTTCGTTGTTGGAGACTTTGAAGGAGAAGCGAATGGCATAATATGCGCGGAAGCCTTCGGGTGTAATGAGGACTACCCCTCCTCCGCATGCTTTGGTGGCTGAGGAGCCATCGGTATAGAGGGTCCACCATTCGTCTAAAGGTGCCGAAGGCTCCTCATCCACCGCTGATCTCGCGGTACATTCCGTTACGAAGTCTGCCAGGGCTTGGCCCTTGATGGCAGGCCTCGGACGGATGTCAATGTTGTATTGGCTTAGGAAGATGGCCCATTTCACCATTCGGGAAGAACTTGTGGGGCTTCTCATGAGGGCGCCGAGGGGTTGATGTGTCAGGACTTGGACCGGATGAGCTTGAAAGTAGTGCCCAAGCTTCTTGACGGTCCAAACGATGGCTAGCACCGTCTTCTCGACGGGAGAGTATCTGAGTTCGGCTTCCCGGAGGGTCTTGCTGACATAGAAGATGGCATGCTGGATGCCGTCTTCCTCCCGGATCAGCACGGAGCTGATGGCGGCAGGGCTAACACCGAGGTATAAGTATAAAGTCTCCCCCACCTTTGGTTTGGAGAGCACCGGGGGGGAGAGAGGTACTTCTTAAGTTCATCAAAGGCCTCTTGACATTCAGATGTCCATTGGAAACCCGCTGTCTTCCTCATGATTTGGAAGAAGGGGAGGGCCCTTTCGGCTGACTTGGAGAGGAAACGGTTGAGGGCTGTCAGGCGGCCCGTCAACCGTTGGACTTCTTTGACGTTGCGTGGAGGCTCCATGTTGACGATGGCCTGAATTTTCTCGGGGTTGGCCTCAATCCCCCTTCGGCTGACCATGTAGCCTAGGAATTTCCCTCCTTGCACACCGAAAGTGCATTTCTTTGGATTCAGCCGGAGTTTGAACTTTTGCATGATGGCGAAGATTTCCCGGAGGTCCTCGGCGTGGGTCTTTGCCTTCTTGCTTTTGACGATCATATCGTCCACGTAGGCCTCCATAGTGCGCCCCAAGACAGATTGGAAGACCCTGGCCACCATTCGGGTGTAGGTGGCGCCCGAATTTTTTAGGCCGAAGGCCATTACAAGATAGCAGAAGATGCCTTCGGGTGTCATGAAGGCAGTCTTTTCAGCGTCTCCCTCATGCATGTAGATTTGATGATATCCGCGGAATGCGTCGAGGAATGACATGATTTCGCATCCTGCGGTTTCATCTACTAGTTGATCAATGTTTGGCAATGGGAAGGGGTCCATAGGGCACGCCTTATTCAGATCTGTATAGTCCACGCACATGCGAAAGGTAGGGGGCTTCTGTGCGAGGACCACGTTTGCCAACCAAGAAGGATATTTCACCTCCTTAATGTGTTTGATAGAGAGGAGCATGGCCACCTCCTTCTTCACGAACTCCCTTCTCTCGGCCGAGAGGGGTCTTCTCCGCTGCTGTATCGGTTTGGCCGAAGGGTCCACCGCCAGGCGGTGGGTGATAACCCTTCGGTCAATACCTGGCATGTCCTCCGGCCCCCATGCAAAAACAATGGAGTAGGCGCGGAGGGCTTTGGTGATGCCAGCCTTCAAGTCTTCGGGGAGCTTGGCTCCAATCTTCAGGACTCTCTCCGGCTTGGCCGGATCGAGTATCAAGTCTTCAGTCTCCTCGGCAGGTTCAGCCCTCGGCCTGCTTTCTTCTTCCTCTAAGGCCTTGGTGGTGATGGTATCAACACGAAACTCAGTTTTGCTAACCTTCTTGGTGAGTTGAAGGTAGCAGGCCCTGGAGAGCTTCTGATTCCCCCTCGAGTAACCGATGCCGGTAGGCGTGGGGAACTTGAGGCAGAGGTGCCTCATGGAGATGACGGCCTCCAAATCTTCGAGGGCAGGCCGGCCGAGGATGATGTTATGCGCGCAGTCGAGGTTGACGATGACGAACTCCACTTCGAGCTTGGCTCTATGGGATCCGTCGCCGAATTCGACCATGAGTGTGATGACGCCCTCGGCGTCGATGCTGTCCCCCGTGAATCTGGAGAGGGGGGTGTTGATGTGCCGAAGGGACCCCCTGTCGAGCCCCAACTCTTGAAAAGTGCTGAGGTACATGACGTTGACAGAACTCCCCGTGTCAACATAAGTCCGGAGGATGATGGTGTCACGCCCCGGACCTCCCCGGACACGTCAACAACCCGCCGTACAATACGAATAGTCAACCGCAGTCCAACACATTCATATTATACAAGGCGTCATGAATATCATTCACACATAAGTCATCCATAAACATACATAATAAATAATTGAATACGCAGCGGAAAACATTGTTTAAAACAAAAGGGCCACACAGGGCAAACATGAGCACGCAGGCTCTAAAGTAAAATATCCATGAGCAAGTTTAATATTATTTAAAAACAGAATGGAGGAAGCACGAACCAAGTCTTCTCTCCAAGGAATCACTCGATCAACGAGCACAGGAAGCAAGCTCTAGCCTCAACCTGAAATTGTGGTGGGACGCCCCCGAAGGGGTCAGTACTCTATACGGCTATAAAGTACTGGTGTGGCAGGCATCTAATAGATATACAACAAGTATTTCAAACACAAGACCCTCAAGTAGGGTGATAGTACATTATGATTGTAACCCTAAGTTACCCCGTTTAAAAATATACTTACTTTATATAAAAGTCAAGTAGTCGGCCCGTGGGCCCGTTTTCATTTGGAAATCACCATTCCCAACCCCGTGGCTATAAGCCACGACAACTCCTAGAGTCCAACCCTAGTACATGACATTGTATTCTAAAGCTCGGCTCTACCACATCACCATACAATTCATATACCTCGGGTCAATTTCCTTACCTTGCGTTCTAGAGCTCGGCTCTACCACATCACCACGCAAGTCCTAGAGCTCGGCTCTAGCTATACAATACATAGACTCCAAGTCTACCCTTACATGCATTCTAGAGCTCGGCTCTATCACATCACCATGCATTAAGGTCCAATTCTCAAGCAACCTTATGCCTAGAATTGACATATCATTAAACTACCATGGGTCATCCTTAAAGACTTCCCATAACTTAACCTTAGTTCCATACTAAGTTATTATATACACTTGAACTATATTCAAGCACCTTTCATACAATCCAATCCCTAGGATCAATTTAATCAATAAATCCCAATAATCATTAACTAGTATTTCAATACTATTAAGATTATTGCTATCAAACCATTATCCTTGTTATTTGTAATTCTCTACATATTTATAATTATGTAGCAGCAACTTAAACATTCATTCTCAATACACAAATATTCATTTATGTATCCACATAATTCATACATGAGAAAAATGCCCATTTTCACAAATAGTTCATTTATACTCATTTAATCTCATATTATTCATACCTTCTCAAATCATTTCAAATTTCATTCTTTGGCAACTATATCAATATTTCATCAATATATAATCATCATAATCCATGAAAAATCATGATTTAAGCATTTAGGTAATCTCATGCTTAACCTACAAGTTGTAAGCAATTAGATGTCAATCCTCACCTCAATTGAGCTTTAAACTTTCCCTTCTTGGTCCAATGGTCAAAGCTTTGGTCAAGGTGGATTTGGAACTGATTCCTTGCTCAAATATGAGTGTTAAACAGCCTCCTCAAAGTGCTAGTTCAACCCTTAATCGTTGATACGAAAACAGCCCCTAGAACGGGTGTTTCCCGGTCAACTCGTTTCCTAATTTTTCCAAGATTTGTTCTAGGTTAGTATCTAACCTTTACATCAATAAAATAACTTTATAAGGACATATTATACACTTGGATTAGTGTATGATAGTCCCACCAATCGTTCATATCATTTGGAAAATGAAAAGTAAAGTTTTGGGGTTAAAACTCACTTTTAGAAGATTAAATCCTCTCCTGCGAGGTTGTGTTTTGCTCGGACGATTTGGAAGCCTTCCACAACTCCGATTCCTGCAAACCAGACCTTCACGGATTCCTCGTCTTGAGAGCTTTCTGTGGGTATCTCACACGCCTTAATTGGATTTGTAAAACTCGAGATATCGACCAAACAGTCTCAGCACTCTCACAGCTCGAGTTCACAGACCTCTGCTCGTTCCAGCTCGATTTTTGTAAGATAAGCCTTCTCTCCTCGAACAAAGACCACTCAATTGAGATAATAGACTTCAAAGGCTATCCAAGGACATATTATTCACGTTGTTTGGTCGAGTATAGCTTCTATAATGAGAGGAGACAAACAGCACACCAATTTGTGCGAAAATAAGGATGGTGGCCCAAGCTTTGATTCCTATCAAGTCATGTGCAGCTCCCCTCCATTATGGCCGGCCAAGGTAGGTCTTCTAACCCATTTTTATTTGTTTTGCAGGTACTAATATCATGTGGAGTGGTTCCCAATTGATCCCATTAAATTTGGGGTCCAAAATATCTACCAATACTTCCAAAAATGGGAAGATGGGTCCTATTGTTTTATCTTTGTCAAAGATGTCTTTTTGTACTCATCCTAATTTATTTAGAACAAGTCAACTTCCTAAATCACATTATTGATCTCCAATATGTGTAGGCTCATCCCAATAATTTACTTGATGGATATTTTAGAAGGAAAATCCTACTCCCATTATTTAGCTCAATAATGCCAAAGATGGGGTTATAGACATTTGTATTCTCCTTTAATCATTCTTTCACTATTTAGGTAATGTTGGGCTTTTTTATTTATTAATAAGTCCCGAGTAAGTATTTGCGAAACCCGACACTAATGTACGAGTTTGAACAGTACGATATTCAACCATGCACTACGTAGAACATTGATCGTTTTACAAAATGTTTGGGAATCGGAAATCCAATACATAAGCTATGAATATTCAAATCAAATTTCCAAGGACATTCGGGTGCGGTGTCACAAGTTCACCCCCCCTTAACAGGAATTTCGTCCCCGAAATTCACAGCTCTACTCGAATAGGAAAGCATACTGCTTCCTCATCAAAGCCTCTGTTTCCCATGTCTCTTCTTCGACCCGATCGCTCTTCCACAGGACTTTAACCATTGGGACTTCCTTGCTCCTCAGTTTCTTCACCTTTCTATAGGTGACCTTGATAGGTTGAACAGAGTAGTTCAAATCCTCACGTACCTCTACAGGTGGCTTCTCCAATACGTGAGAGGGATCATGCACATACTTCTTAAGCATGGATACATGAAACACATTATGTATCTTTTCTAACTCAGGAGTCAACTGTAGACGATATGCCACGGCCCCAATCCTCTCTATAATTCTGAATGGACCTATGTATCGTGGGTTAAGCTTCCCTCGGGTTTGAAATCGAATGATTCCTTTCCAAGGAGAAACTTTCAAGAACACCTCGTCATCAACCTTAAACTCTAAGGTTCTTCGACGCTTATCTGCATAACTCTTTTGCCTATCCTGAGCCGCTTTGAGTCTCTCTCGAATCAATTTCACCTTTGATTTGGTGACCTCAACCAACTCAGTACCCTCGAGTTTGGCCATGCCAACCTCGTCCCAGCATAACGGTGTACGACACCTCCTCCCATACAATGCCTCGTATGGAGGCATGCCGATGCTGGCCTGATAACTGTTGTTATAGGCAAACTCCACAAGTGCTAAGTGGTTGTCCCAACTTCCTTGGAACTCCAATGCACAAGCCCTCAGCATGTCTTCTAGGATCTGTATGACTCTTTCAGACTGCCCATCCGTCTGTGGGTGGAAAGCAGTACTGAACTTCAACCTCGTTCCCATAGACTCCTGAAATTTTGGCCAAAAACGTGATGTGAATCGTGGGTCTCTGTCAGATACAATGGTCACTGGGACCCCATGCAGCCTCACGATCTCATCCGTATACAATTTGGCTAACCTCTCAAGTGGGTAAGTAGTGTTGATAGGCAAGAAGTGTGCACTCTTTGTGAGCCTATCTACGACAACCCAAACTGCATCATAGTTCCTGATTGTCCGTGGCAACCCTACCACAAAATCCATAGTCACGTGTTCCCACTTCCATTCAGGAATGGAAAGTGGTTGCAATAAGCCTGCTGGGTGCTGATGTTCTGCCTTAACTTGTTGACAAGTAAGGCACCGACTGATGTACTCGGCTATTTCCCTCTTCATTCCAGACCACCAGTAACTTTCCTTCAAATCACGGTACATTTTCGTGCCCCCCGGGTGCATGGCATAAGCCGATGAATGAGCCTCCTCTAAGATGGACTTTCGGAGCTCATCATCTGACGGTACACACACTCGGTCACGAAATAACAAGAGACCATCATCTCTTTCCCTGAAATCCTCCACCGGCCCCGCTTGCATGCGTTCCCGGACCTTCATAAGTTCTTCGTCGGCTTCCTGACCCTTCTTGATCTCATCAAGTAAAGTGGGTCTCACCTCAAATCGTGCCAATAAGGCACCATCGCTGGTTACCTCCAGTTGGGCTCTTAATGCCCTCAAATTAGTTATCAATGCCCCAGACGAGCTCTTCCGGCTCAAAGCATCTGCCACCACGTTTGCCTTGCCTGGGTGATACTCTATCACTAGATGGTAGTCTTTTATCAGCTCCATCCACCGTCTCTGTCTCATGTTTAGCTCTTTCTGAGTAAACACGTACTTCAAGCTCTTGTGATCGGTGTATATGTGACATGTCTCCCCGTAGAGATAATGTCTCCATATCTTCAGTGCAAATACCACTGCCCCGAGCTCCAAATCATGAGTAGGATAATTCACCTCATGCTTCTTCAATTGTCGTGAAGCATAGGCGATTACCCTCCCATTCTGCATCAGTACACATCCGAGCCCTTGGATGCTCGCATCGCTATAGACATCGTACCCCACACCTTGTTTGGGCAATGCAAGTACCGGTGCCTCGGTCAATCTCTTCTTTAGTTCCATGAACCCTTTCTCACATTTGTCATCCCATACAAACTTAGCTCCTTTACGAGTGAGCTTCGTCAATGGCGATGCCAAAACAGAGAACTTCTCCACGAACTTTCTATAGTAGCCTGCCAATCCAAGGAAACTACGAATTTCCTTGACGTTCTTTGGCCTCTCCCATTCAGTAATGGCTTCTATCTTCTTGTTATCAACAGCAATCCCCGATCCCGAAACCACGTGCCCGAGGAAGCCAATCTCCTTTAGCCAAAATTCACATTTAGAAAATTTGGCATAGAGTTGCTTCTCCCGTAGTGTTTCAAGAACAAGTATCAAGTGCTCCTCATGCTCTTCTTCACTCTTTGAGTAAATCAAGATGTCATCTATGAACACAATCACGAATCGATCCAAGTATTTATGGAATACTCGGTTCATCAAGTCCATGAATGCCGCCGGGGCGTTTGTTAACCCAAACGACATAACAAGGAACTCAAAATGCCCATACCTTGTGCGGAAAGCACTCTTTGGTATGTCATCTTCCTTAATCTTCAATTGATGGTACCCCGACCTCAAGTCAATCTTCGAAAACACGGTTGCTCCTCGTAGTTGATCAAACAAGTCATCAATCCTAGGCAACGGATACCTATTCTTGATTGTGACCTTGTTCAGTTGACGATAGTCAATGCACATTCGAAGTGTCCCATCTTTCTTTTTCACAAAAAGAACCGGTGCTCCCCACGGGGAGTGGCTTGGTCTAATGAAACCGTTATCCAAGAGCTCTTGCAGTTGGGTTTTCAACTCGTTAAGTTCAGCGGGTGCCATCCGGTATGGCGGTATGGAGATTGGTTTGGTACCAGGCTCGACCTCGATCACAAATTCAATCTCTCTGTCAGGTGGAAGCCCCGGTAGGTCTTTAGGGAAGACATCCGGATACTTACAAACCACCCTCACATCATCGACGTTCGTTTCCTCTTTGGTTTTGTCAACCACGTATGCTAGATATGCGTGGCATCCCTTCCTCATCATATTTCTCGCTCTCACGGCGGATATGATACAACTATTTGATTTGCCGCGGTCCCCCTCGAAGTGTAGGGTGTCCCCCTGTGTGCCTTCGAGTTCCAACACCTTTGTGTAGCAATCTACCCTAGCATGATGCTTTTCTAGCCAATCCATCCCTAGGATTGCATCGAACTCCATCATACTCAGCGGTACGAAATCACACGTCAAGGTTTGGCCACCGATTTCCACCATACAAGATGGATAGTAATTGTTTCTTTCAACGTCTTCCCCTAGTGGGGTTGATACCACTAAGGTTTGTGTCATTGGTATTGATTGCATCTCTAAGCTCTCGGCAAACGCCTCACTCACGAATGAACGTTGCGCTCCGGTATCGATAAGGATTCGTGCATCCTTCCCGTTAATCTTTAGTGTCCCTACATTCATGAACCATGTAAGACATCTTTCCTACCCTCCCTACTTATTTATAGAATGTTGCAATGTTCACACGCACGTTAGGGATCAAGAAGAGGCCTTAACGTCGCAAAACGATGCGAAAAAATCGGGTTTCGGCAATCTGGGTGCCAGGCACGGCGTGCCTGGGGTAGGCACGATCGTGCCTGGCTTGGGGAAACGCCCAGGGTGCCACTGCCTTGGAGGCACGATCGTGTCTGCCTTAGGCACGATCGTGCCTGGGTTGGGAAATCCTGGGGAGCCACTGATTTGGAGGCACGATCGTGTCTGGATTAGGCACGATCGTGCCTGGTTTGAAGAAACACCTGGGCAGCTACTGCCTTGTAGGCACGATCGTGTCTGCCTTAGGCACGATCGTGCCTGGGTTGGGAATTTTCCTGGGCAGCTACTGACTTGGAGGCACGATCGTGTCTGCCTTAGGCACGATCGTGCCTGGGTCCCAGCCGCCTGAAGTTGCCCGAAATCCCCCGCTTCGACCCCAAAACCTCGTGCAATGATCCTAGCGATTAGTATCCTCAATTTATGGACTAATTAAGGATAAAACACTAGTATATGAGAGGCAATACCTGCGACGGAGTCCGGGTTAGCTTGAGCATCCGCCTCCGTCATCGCATAGACCCTAGCCTGGGTCCTCCCTTGGTTCACGGATGGCGCGTTGCTTGTACTTGCCCCCCCGTGTCCCCGGCTTGCTTGAGAAGCCCCGGTTTGATTCCGTGTACCCGTCGGACCGCTACTCGGTCCCGATGTCCTTGCCCCACTCAATTGTGGACAATGTGCCTTCAAATGCCCGGCATCCCCGCATTGAAAACATCTAGGGGGGGTCGCGACATTTACCGGAGTGGTTCTTCTTGCAATTGTTGCAACGAGCTACCACTGAGGTTTGTGACCTCGCGCCTTGCCCACTCGGGCCTTGGTTCCCCCTATATGGTGGCGGTGGTGCCCGGAAAGATCCTCCTCCGTGGTTCCCCTTTTTGTTGGAACCTTGGGAGCCATGACTCTCCCACTTTCTCTTTTTCGCCTCCTCGGCGTCTCTCTTCTTCCTTTCTTCCCATTGCTTCTCTCCTTTCAACCCTTGGTCAACCACTTGGGCAAACGTCATGTTAGGCAATTGTGTTGCCCTGTCACGTATCTCCAAGTCTAGAGCATCCCAGAAGTGGTTCACCATCCGGTTCTCGTCACAAGCATACTCAGGTATGTAATCGGCAAGATCCCTGAACTTGTACTCAAGTTCCCTCACCGTCATGTTACCCCCTTGGGTTAGAAGGGTGTATTCCCTCACTTTCTTGTTCACCTCAAAATCCGAGTAATATTGGGCAAAGAATTCCTGTCGGAAATTCTCCCAAGTGACGGTCTCGCCATATTTGCCTTTGGTCCCATCCCACCACTTGGATGCCATACCTTCAAGCAATCTCACCGCAACCCTTAGTTTATATTCGGGGGTGAGTTGCATGTCCAGGGCTGCCTCATTCAGCCGTTTAATCCATTGTGCCGAAACGGAGATGTCACCCGTCCCATCGAACGGTTTGCACCCCAAGTCTCGTGCCTCTTTGATGTATTTGGAGATCCTTATGATTGGACCCCCATCACCCCGACCCCCATGTGGTTCAATGTGGGCCCTAGAGTCGCCATGGCTTCTCCCTCTTGAAGCCCCGCCCGAAGGCTGCCCAGCCCGGCGCCTTCGGCGTTCCCTCCTCTCCTCACGCTCACGGTGGTACTGTTGAAGTAGTGCTTCAATCCGTGCTAAGGAGCCATTTTCCTCCTCATCACTCACATCATCATCATCCCCTTCATAAGGGGTCTCAACCGGTTCAGTTTCCGGTCGATAGGTCGAGTCCTCATAGGACCAGTAGGTTTCACTTTCCGTGTCGACATGACCGTCACTCACGGTCTGTGATCGGCCTCCACGGCCAGCTCCTCTAGATGCCCTAGAGGTCCTTCGACTGCCCTGTCCAGTCTCCACTGGTACATGGCCGGTCGGGTTTCTCCTAGTAATCCTGCCACCACGGTCCATTTCTGAAAGAATTTGGAAAGAGTCGTTAGACTCGTATCAAATGTCAATTGACGGATAGGTACTTAAGACACATTTTGGCTCGAGTCACCGCCATACCAATTGCTAAGGGTACCATCTTAACAATTAGAGACCTTGCAACCCAAGTACCAAAAGCTCTCCAAGTACAAAACTTCTATGCTCATGGTTTTCAAAATCTTTTCAAAAAGAGAATTTTGAGACTTCATTATGAAGTTTATGGACTAAGGCTCTGATACCAACTTAATTGTCACGCCCCGGACCTCCCCGGACACGTCAACAACCCGCCGTACAATACGAATAGTCAACCGCAGTCCAACACATTCATATTATACAAGGCGTCATGAATATCATTCACACATAAGTCATCCATAAACATACATAATAAACAATTGAATACGCAGCGGAAAACATTGTTTAAAACAAAAGGGCCACACAGGGCAAACATGAGCACGCAGGCTCTAAAGTAAAATATCCATGAGCAAGTTTAATATTATTTAAAAACAGAATGGAGGAAGCACGAACCAAGTCTTCTCTCCAAGGAATCACTCGATCAACGAGCACAGGAAGCAAGCTCTAGCCTCAACCTGAAATTGTGGTGGGACGCCCCCGAAGGGGTCAGTACTCTATACGGCTATAAAGTACTGGTGTGGCAGGCATCTAATAGATATACAACAAGTATTTCAAACACAAGACCCTCAAGTAGGGTGATAGTACATTATGATTGTAACCCTAAGTTACCCCGTTTAAAAATATACTTACTTTATATAAAAGTCAAGTAGTCAGCCCGTGGGCCCGTTTTCATTTGGAAATCACCATTCCCAACCCCGTGGCTATAAGCCACGACAACTCCTAGAGTCCAACCCTAGTACATGACATTGTATTCTAGAGCTCGGCTCTACCACATCACCATACAATTCATATACCTCGGGTCAATTTCCTTACCTTGCGTTCTAGAGCTCGGCTCTACCACATCACCACGCAAGTCCTAGAGCTCGGCTCTAGCTATACAATACATAGACTCCAAGTCTACCCTTACATGCATTCTAGAGCTCGGATCTATCACATCACCATGCATTAAGGTCCAATTCTCAAGCAACCTTATGCCTAGAATTGACATATCATTAAACTACCATGGGTCATCCTTAAAGACTTCCCATAACTTAACCTTAGTTCCATACTAAGTTATTATATACACTTGAACTATATTCAAGCACCTTTCATACAATCCAATCCCTAGGATCAATTTAATCAATAAATCCCAATAATCATTAACTAGTATTTCAATACTATTAAGATTATTGCTATCAAACCATTATCCTTGTTATTTGTAATTCTCTACATATTTATAATTATGTAGCAGCAACTTAAACATTCATTCTCAATACACAAATATTCATTTATGTATCCACATAATTCATACATGAGAAAAATGCCCATTTTCACAAATAGTTCATTTATACTCATTTAATCTCATATTATTCATACCTTCTCAAATCATTTCAAATTTCATTCTTTGGCAACTATATCAATATTTCATCAATATATAATCATCATAATCCATGAAAAATCATGATTTAAGCATTTAGGTAATCTCATGCTTAACCTACAAGTTGTAAGCAATTAGATGTCAATCCTCACCTCAATTGAGCTTTAAACTTTCCCTTCTTGGTCCAATGGTCAAAGCTTTGGTCAAGGTGGATTTGGAACTGATTCCTTGCTCAAATATGAGTGTTAAACAGCCTCCTCAAAGTGCTAGTTCAACCCTTAATCGTTGATACGAAAACAGCCCCTAGAACGGGTGTTTCCCGGTCAACTCGTTTCCTAATTTTTCCAAGATTTGTTCTAGGTTAGTATCTAACCTTTACATCAATAAAATAACTTTATAAGGACATATTATACACTTGGATTAGTGTATGATAGTCCCACCAATCGTTCATATCATTTGGAAAATGAAAAGTAAAGTTTTGGGGTTAAAACTCACTTTTAGAAGATTAAATCCTCTCCTGCGAGGTTGTGTTTTGCTCGGACGATTTGGAAGCCTTCCACAACTCCGATTCCTGCAAACCAGACCTTCACGGATTCCTCGTCTTGAGAGCTTTCTGTGGGTATCTCACACGCCTTAATTGGATTTGTAAAACTCGAGATATCGACCAAACAGTCTCAGCACTCTCACAGCTCGAGTTCACAGACCTCTGCTCGTTCCAGCTCGATTTTTGTAAGATAAGCCTTCTCTCCTCGAACAAAGACCACTCAATTGAGATAATAGACTTCAAAGGCTATCCAAGGACATATTATTCACGTTGTTTGGTCGAGTATAGCTTCTATAATGAGAGGAGACAAACAGCACACCAATTTGTGCGAAAATAAGGATGGTGGCCCAAGCTTTGATTCCTATCAAGTCATGTGCAGCTCCCCTCCATTATGGCCGGCCAAGGTAGGTCTTCTAACCCATTTTTATTTGTTTTGCAGGTACTAATATCATGTGGAGTGGTTCCCAATTGATCCCATTAAATTTGGGGTCCAAAATATCTACCAATACTTCCAAAAATGGGAAGATGGGTCCTATTGTTTTATCTTTGTCAAAGATGTCTTTTTGTACTCATCCTAATTTATTTAGAACAAGTCAACTTCCTAAATCACATTATTGATCTCCAATATGTGTAGGCTCATCCCAATAATTTACTTGATGGATATTTTAGAAGGAAAATCCTACTCCCATTATTTAGCTCAATAATGCCAAAGATGGGGTTATAGACATTTGTATTCTCCTTTAATCATTCTTTCACTATTTAGGTAATGTTGGGCTTTTTTATTTATTAATAAGTCCCGAGTAAGTATTTGCGAAACCCGACACTAATGTACGAGTTTGAACAGTACGATATTCAACCATGCACTACGTAGAACATTGATCGTTTTACAAAATGTTTGGGAATCGGAAATCCAATACATAAGCTATGAATATTCAAATCAAATTTCCAAGGACATTCGGGTGCGGTGTCACAGATGGCGTCATTGATTTCAGTGCGGATGACGAGGGCATCTCTATGCGGCAGAGAACCCGAGGGTAGGTCTGCATCTGTGAAGAAGATGGGTTCCCCCCTCGGCCTCTTAGTTGGGGGCACGTGGCTGACCTCCCCAACGTAAAGGGATTGAGCCCACTTCTTCCGCTGGCTGGTGGAGTCTCCACCAGTGTTGCCACCATTAATCATGTGGATGTGGCGCTTGTATTGTTGGTGGGAGCCCTCTCCCTCGTCATCGAGGCCCCCAATTTCACGTTTCTTCCCCTGTGGGTTTCCCAAAGGAATGGTGTTGGGGTTCACCCACTTGTTTGCCTTCGGCGGAGGGCCTTGATGATGTGGGGGGCCCTGGGGAGGAGGGCCCCGGACAAACTGAGACAAGTGGCCCGCCTGTATCAGCCTTTCAATGGCGTTTTTCAGCTGATGGCAGTCGTCGGTTTTGTGTCCATGGTGGCGGTGGAAGCGGCAATAGGGCTCATCAGGACCAATGGCATAAATCTCGAGGGGTGTACGGGAGTCTCGCTCCACCAGCCCTCGTTCTTCTGCATGGTCCAAGATGACGCTGACGGGGTGCGTCAGGGGAGTGCGTGGGTGCTCCAGGAGGACGGGTTGCGCCCATGCCTTCGGATTATTCTTGTAACCGCCCCCGGGTCTGGCTTGGCCACCTCGGGAGCGATCGTTGTACTGTGGCTCTCGGTTGGTCGGAGGGGGAGGCCCTCCGGGCCGATTCCTACCTTCATTCTTCTGAGAAGGATCCGTGTTGCGGCGGTCCTTCTCGATTTCCTCCGCTTCAGCATATCGGTCCCCCCGCTGAAGGGCCTTTGTATAATGGCGGGGGGGATCAGTGATAAGGCTCCGGGAGAAGTTACCGTTGCGGAGGACGGTGTGGAAGAGGGCCATTAGTGTCCTGTCATCAGCGCCTTCGACCTCGAGGGAGGCCTGCCTCCAGCGTTCCAGGAAACTCCGAAGGGTTTCCTCCTTCTGTTGTCTCACGTTTAGGAGGTGGGAGAAGTGCTTCTTTGAGCGATGCCTCCCAGCAAATTGCGTAAGGAAGCGGTGGGCAAGTTCTTGCCAAGAATCAATGCTGCCTTCGGGCAATCGGTTGAACCACTCATACGCGGGTCCCTCCAAGGTGGAAAGGAACCAACGGCATAAGTATTCATCCGAGGCCCCCATCATCATCATGCTATTTTGATAGCGACTATAGTGCTCTTGGGGATCTGTCTTCCCCTCATACGGTTTGATGGGTTGCCCGCGATATTTGTGGGGGATTTTGGCCGCCAACACCCTTGGGGTGAAGGGTGTTCTAGTGCGGAGTTGAATGAGGGGCTCGCCTGAGCCTTCGGCAAGCTTACGCTTCATTTCCTCCACCTGCGCCCGGAGGTCGGCGTACTCAGGATCTGGCCTTGCTGTGGAAGCCGTCGGGGGTCCCTGACGATTCTCCTCGAGTTGACGGAGGAGGGCCTCAATGATTTCGTCCTTGGGATCCTTCGGGGCAACCCCTTGGGAGTTGGCCCGGAAGGATTGCGCCTGTGTGATTTGGTGCCTGGCGTCATCGGCACGGAGGAGAGCTTTGCCTCTGCTTCGGGGGGGGGGGGGGAGGCACGCCTTCGGCACCCAAAGCGGAGGCTCCACTTTCCTGCGGCCTGCTGAGCGCTTGCTTCCCGAGGCGGTCTTGGACCCCTCGGTGTCCGGGAGCTCCCCCTAGCCTCTCAAGTGCGGAGGTTCGGGGTTTCTCCTTCATCATGGGGCGTTTGTCCTTGGATTGGGCCTCTTGGGAGGCGGTATCCTGTGCTATGACCCCCTCGGCATTGCCAACCCCCGGGGGAGGGTCGTTGAACAAAGGAGGGAGTGGCGGTAGGTTGATAACATTCCCCCCCAGCATAGGGCTGAAGGGGTGCCTGGGAGACGAGGGCTCCGGAGTTGAGAGCCATGTTTTGAACAAAGGCCGCAAAGGCTGTCTGAAGATCGATGGCCGGGGCCGGAGGGGGAACTTGGTTCTCACTCCGATCCCTCCTTCGATTATCAAGGCCAATGCGGGCATCAGGGGCGTTCTTCTGTAGCTGCTGACGGAGGTCAGCAGTAGCCTGTTCCAACTCGAGGATGATACCACCCTCGGGTACCAAGAGCCTGTTGGAGGCCTCAGCCCCGTTAGTTTCGCCGGGGGCTACGTGGTTCTCCTCTAGGGTTTTGGATTGGGCACGAGTGGTTCTTCCCATTTTTGGTGAGTGTTTCGTATTTGGTAGAGGGGGAGGGTTTCTTACTTGATTGTTCTGACCTCTCAATGAAAGCACCAAATGATGGATAGTCTACCCGGGGGTATCTTATCCGAGGGGTTATTGCGGGAATAACTAGAGAGAAGTCAGAGCAAAATAGGAGGAGAGAGAGTCGATTTTATTAAAATGAACTCAGCGTGTGGAGTTGAGATGTAGATGTCGATTACAAGGAGAAATGGGCTGCTATTTATAGCAGCAATAAATGCGATGAGAGTACACGTGTCAGTAATCTAACGGCCGAAGGGTCACATCAGCCGGGTGGCACCGGCAGTGGTACGTTCACCGCATTGAATGCGGTTGGCGGATGCGACGTGGCATTAAATGCGGTGGTTGGCTGTCTCTAAAAGGAATCTTCGATGATTGAGAGTGTTTGGCCGAAGGCTCCTTGTGTGGCCGAGGGCTCCTTGTGTGGCCGAGGGCTCCATATGGTAAGGACCCTTGTGTGGCCGAAGGCTTGGTTCAGCCGAAGGCTTTTCTGATACCGAGGGCATGAAAATGCCGAAGGCCAGTGTTTTCGCCCGTTTTCTCCCAGCAGCTTTTTATGCCAAAAAGGCTATCCTGTGAGTTCTGGAGCCTTCGGCCAAGGAGGCCGAAGGCATCCCAGTGTGTATTCTGAGCTATTTCGAGGTTTGGGCCATTACACTTGGGCCTGAGTTGTTCTCTGGGCCCTATGGACTTGTGTAGGAGAAGTAGGAGTCTATGGGCCGGGGGTTCCTGGGCCACATACTCCATCAATTGTCTTAGTTTTTTTGGAAATAACTACAAGCGGGTACCTACAACTAAAACGTGTGTAGAATTTTTTTAATTTTTTTCGCACGATCTAATTTTTCTTTTCTTATAAGCTTATACTACCTCCGTCCCAAAAAGAGTTGCAAATTTGACTTTTCTTAGTCAAACAGTCTCGTTTTGTTCAGTTAATTAGGACGTCAATTTTTAATTACATTCTAATTTGGAGTTTACAATTTTGAAGAGATTTTGATGTAGTTTTTGAATATGTAAATTTTAATTATTAAAAATTGAATTAATTATCCATAGGGAGGGTTGACTTTTATTATTGGTTGACAAAAAAATGTTGACTTTGCAAAACAAATTGGGACGGAGGGAGTATTATATAATCAAATTTACAACATATAAACTCTACTATGTTTTTTATTTGGAAAAATAACACATCACATATAAATACCATCATTATAAAGCATAATATTAAAAAAATTGTTACTATATTCTAGATATATATCCCGTGCATCGCACGGGGATTGAGTTTAGTACACTTATATACGAGTAGATGTTATTTCTCGCTACCTTTTTTTTTGGATGAAATGTAAATATATATTAACACCCAGAAAACTATACATTAAGATCTCCTACCCCCCCCCCCCACATAGTGTGAGGGTGAGAAGAGGTTTTTCTTCTATCTACTCCATGCCAAAATAACCAAGTATAATTACTCGGCCCATCAGAATATAATCCAAAATACATCGGTGCCGCACATGCAAGCACACAGATCAGAGGCTAAAATCTAAGAATTACACAGGTGTTGCAAGAAACAAAGACCCAAAAACCATCAAGGATCTTGTTTATGCCGCGGCATAACTAGAGCCCATGTCTTGATCTTCTAAGTTCGGAATCCAGTCCCGGACGCTTCTCCATGCCACAACATCCATAACATACATGTCGTGTAGTAGTAGAGTCCCTAGGCCGCGACATCCATAATGTCCATGCCGCGGCATATGTGTAACATGGAGCCGCGTCTAAGCAGCAAACCATGTCCATACTGGCAGTCTTCTATGCACCATGGCTCCCAAAAATTACTTTATGTCCACTTCTAAAAATAGACCAACTCATGCGGGTAGATACTGAAAAGGATCCTGTACACCACATGTTTGATTTTCATTATAATATCTTCTTCGGTCTTCTTGCCATCATCAAATCTGATTACATTTCGTGCATGCCAAATGTAGTAGACAGTCGCACAAAACGCAATTCGAGCTGCCTTAGCCTTCAACTTCGAACCTTTGTGCGTCTTTGTGATCCATTTGACTGCGCTAAGCATTGTCGTCATCTCATGCCGTAGTCCCATCCAGTTCCGGATATGCTGCCATACCTTACAAGTAAAGGGGCAAAGGAAAAAAAGGTGTGATATTGTCTCCAAACCACCCTTGCATAAGTCACACCGATTCACAATATGGAGATACCTGAGGCTATCCTGCGTAGGAAGTCGGTTTCTCAAGGCCAACCATACATTGAACGAGAATTTTGGGGGATGTAGGATTTCCATATGAAACTCATAGGTGTCCTAGCTCCACCCTTAACTCTCAACAGCTCATAAACCTTAGCGGAGGCTAATTTACCATTCGTGGCGCGAGAACTAAATCCCAAAATCATATCATTGTGGTTATTAAAACAACACTGAATCCTGTCCCGAATGAGACTCAACCGCTTCATTAGCTGTGAGTCTCGGTTGTGTGGGACAAAGTCCCACACGGTTCTACCCTTAAGATAGACACCGTTCACCCACCTCACCCAAAGGATGTCTTTCTTCATGTGGACGTCCCAAAGGGTGCTAGAGAGGAGGGCATGATTGCACACCTTGGCATCAAGAATGCCAAGACCCCCTTCCTCTTTAGGAAGACAAATGTCATCCCAAGCCACCTTGGCAAACTTACCACCCCAAAGAAAAATACGGCAAATTGAGACAATTCTATTTAAAATAGTTTGAGGGACGGGGAAAACCTGGAGCCAGAACGACTGGACCCCTTGGATCACCGATCGGATTAGCTCAATTTTGCCAGCATAGGACAGTGTTTTGGTATTCCATGCCTTTAAAAAATCATTGACCGTGTCAAGTAAGGGGCATATTGTGCAACCGAGATCTTAAGTGGGGCAAGAGGTATTCTAAGGTATCTAACCGGAAATACGCCTTGCCCATAATCAACAATATCCAAAATATTTTGAAGTTCTTGTTCCATCACCCCACCCACGAAAATATTATTTCTCGCTACCTTATCAATACAGTTTGCGGATGGATGAGAGAGTTGGGCAGGGTATTGTATACGATAGCACTCCGCAATTGCAATCCGTTTCGGTACACACCAGTCACTACTAATAATAATGCTCGCAGCGGTGAAGGATAATGCCGGCCATTTTTAAGTGAAAATGCCGCTGTCATTTATTAACCTTTCTGCACAAAAGTCGAGGGAAAATAGAGGAAACCCCGAATATAGGTATAAGATATTCTTAATCACGGCGCTTGTATACACTCCACTCCGTATGTATGTATAATAATAAATAAATGGTGTAGAGAGAGAAAGGAGGCATGAAGGGCGTAGTACCAAGCATGATCTGAACAAGAACCAAGTAGAGCAAGAGAACAGACAAAACAACATCAATCAACAATTGGGAAAACAATTGTTTATGTCTCACAAAAAAGACTCTTGTTTTCTTGGCTACAAGGGGGAAAGAAATCTTCTTTAAAATATTAAAAAAACAAAAAAAGGAAAAGGAGAGGAGGGACTGGGCTCCTCCAAACTCATCATTGTGTCTTCAATCCGAAGCCAAAAGAGGGAGGAAGACTATGTTGTGATTCCACACTCTCTTTTCCCCACCCCCAACTCCAACGGGTATTGTTTTGCATCTTCACCATTCTCCCACTCATCTTCATGCCCTTTTCTTCTTTCCTTATCGCTAACCAGACCCACACTGACACAGGTTCTCTCTCTCCTTCTCCCCATACGTATGTCAATTCTTTTGTTTTAGCTCAATTTTGAATCTTTCATTTCATGTATCTCTGCAAAATTTTGTTTTCCTTCAAAAAAGTAAAAATTAAGACTTTTTTTTGTGTTCTTCTTTACTTCTGGACATTGAAATTCGTTATTTGTATGTATTGAATCATCTCGGGGTTCTCTCTTTTGGTTGGTTGCTCCCTGGATCTGTGATTTGTTCGTGTAGGGATTAATGTTCACACATGTTGTTGTAATCAATCTTGTGTTATATTCTGAGTTCGGAGCTTAAATTTCTGAGATCTGTGCTGTGGCGAAAAGTGTTGATTAGATTGTTCTTGCAATTTATCGTTAGGGTTTAGTTAGTCTAGATTGAAAGTAAGAGCAAAAACAAAAACTGCGACTTTCCTTCATCACTGTGCAGCTTGAAAATGTATACCTGTAGAAAAGTGTGACACTGAAATTGGAAATTTATTCTCTGCATGAGCTTTTTGCTACAACCATTTAATGAACATGTTGCTGCTCTTCATATAGGCCTAGGATCACTCTTGGCTGCATCCCCAACCATTGCTGCAATGCTTAAGCAAATTCTTGCGAAAATTCCTCGGAAATCCCAGAAATCTGATTCAAAGGATCCCTCTGTGACCAAACCTTTAAACAGCAAGACACCCATGACAGATACCGGCGATGGGCTTCAGTTCACAAATAGCTGCAATGTGATAGCCAACCAACTAAGTGTAGTGAAACGCATGTCGTCTGCAATCTTCCCCGTGGCAGGAGGGGAGTCCATTGGGCCCCACATGTGCTTCAAGGATGTCTCGAATGGGGAGAAGCAAGGCCTGTTCTTGAGCAAGCTGAACCTCTGCTGCTCCGTTTTTGATTTCAGTGATCCAGAGAAGAACGCGGCAGAAAAAGACCTGAAGAGACAGGCATTGATCGATCTCAACGACTTCGTCACCTCTGGGTCTGTTAAATGCACTGAATCCGCCATTGCTGCAGTCTGCAAAATGTGTGCTGTTAATTTGTTTAGAGACTTCCCTCCCAAGTACTCCCCCTCCCATTCTGCTCGAGGTGAGGGTGAAGATGAAGAACCACTATTCGACCCTGCGTGGTATCACTTGCAGCTGGTGTACGATCTATTCCTTCAATTCATAAGCCTGACGTCTCTTGATCCGAAGGCAGCAAAGAAATATGTGCATCACTCCTTCATAATAAGACTGCTCAACCTATTTGACTCCGAGGACCCAAGGGAAAGAGAGTGCCTTAAATCGGTCCTCCACCGGCTTTATGAGAAGTTCATGGTGCACAGGCCTTTCATCCGAAATGCGATCAGTAACTTATTTTATGGCTTTGTGTTTGAGACTCAATGGCATAATGGGATTTCAGAACTGCTGGAAGTATTGGGAAGTGTGATTAGCGGTTTCGCTTTGCCCTTAAAAGAAGAGCATAAGGTGTTCTTCTCCAGGGCTTTGATACCCTTACACAAGCCAAAAGCATTGGGCATGTATCACCAACAGCTGGTATACTGTGTTGTACAGTTTGTAGAGAAGGAGCAGAACCTGGCCAGCGTTTTGGTAGCAAAGCTTTTGAGATATTGGCCTGTGAAGAATAGCCAAAAGGAATTGATGTTTATTAGTGAGATCGAAGAGATTATGGAATTGATGAAGGTTTCTGAGTTTCAAAAGATCATGGTCCCACTCTTTCGGCGTATAGGGTTTTGCCTCAATAGCTCGCATTTCCAGGTATTATTACTCTCTTTTGTTAACAGCATATAATATGATGATGAACTCAAGCTCTCTGTATCATTTTTTTCTTGTTTGTCACTATGGACAATTAACTAGGAAGATAAGGGAGCCATTTTCATGAAGCAGTTCTTTTCTTTTTCCTGTTTTTGTGCATTAACACTCTTATATGTTTCAGGGGGGAATTTCCACACAACATTTCCTGTAATAACTTATTTGCATGCAATTAATTGCAGCCCAAAAGAAGCATCATTGAAATCTAGGAAAAAAAGCTTAGCTAATATAGGTTTGGTAACACTTTTATTACTAACAACCTAAGCTGAAACAAAACAATAATTACTTTCCAAAAGCAGCTTGTTCCTAACCGCCATTACTCCTAAAGTAATATATTTGGAAATGCTATGGTCCATTTTTTCATATCCCATTCGAAAGCGGATAGTAGTTTAAGGGAGGTATTAAACGTAAGGGGTGCATATCTGGTATGTGTGTTGGATGACTTGAAAGGCAGGTATTTTGTTTTTAAATTCTAAGGAAGTCATAATTTCACTTTGTTTGACTCTAGACTTATCACTTATGGGAATGCCATTGCATATTAGTTTGTACCAACTTGTCAAGATTTTACAGGTAGCAGAAAGAGCACATCTCTTGTGGAACAATGACAACTTCCTTAACCTGGTGACGCTCAACAAGGATGTGATGATGCCCATTGTAGTGTCGGCATTAGAAAAGAACAACCAAAATCATTGGAACAAGTCCATTCTGAACCTGACTCAAAATGTGAGGAAAGTGATACTGGAGATGGACGAGGAGCTTGTTCTTGCTTGTCAAAGAAAACTTGAGGAGGAAAAGTCGACATCAGACATAGTTGCCGAGAGACGGAGGGTGAAATGGGAACATCTTGATAGTATTACCTCTACCCCTATTTCTTCTCTAGCTAAGCCACCTTTCAATTGCCTTGTTGCTACCTGTTGAATTGATGAATCAACTCTACCTGGAATGCTTACTCTTCTGAATTTTTTATGGAAGAAACATCCACCCGCCAGCTTCTTCAAGAGCGCTCTTACAATGGCTAGCCAATGGGGTGAGCAGCAGCAGCATCAATATCAGTTTGATATGTGTCAGCCTCTTTTCTTGAACTGATGAACTGTAATTTCTTGCCAATATGATCAAGTCAGTCTTTGAATCATGTCCTGTAAATAAGTCTTTAAATGAGTGAGTTAAGCAGGTAGTCCGCCACAGTAAGTTATTGTTCCTATATGACTACTCATTATTGGCAGTATTATATCTATGTTAATATAGATTTACATGGTTCTCGAATCTTACTCTGCAAATTCCTGTTTTGGTCCTAACATTTGAAAAGAGACTTGAATCAATGCCAAACAAATTATTTCCAATTACAAACTAAAATATATTGTTGGTAAAATGGTAAATAGTTAAATACTCAAAAGATTTCAATCCTAGCACTGTCTATGTACATGCATCTATACACTTAATTTCACTGTTAGCTCATTAATGCAGTTGGAGTAAACAATTTTTTGGGTAAATCTCTTTCACTGTTAGCTCATTAATACAGTTGGAGTAAACAATTTTTTTTGGATAAATGTTTGCTCAGTAAACACTTTTATGTCATAAAGTATTGCCTCGTAAGTACATCACCCCACATTTTTACTAACATGTTACTTTTACATATCGATAAGAACTCTCTCTTTGCATCTTACAATGAAAGTTGCCGGAGCAGCCCCACTCCATATTCCAACCCTACCTTCAACCCCTACCCTCTTGTGCCCCCTACCTACCCTTTACCCTAACCCCACCTCACCCCTACATACATACCCCTACCCTACTACACCTCCCTCACCCACCCCACCACCTGCCCCAACCTACCACACCCACCAGGTGCAATGCTATTGCAATGAATTTACTTACTTACACCTAGGAGTGGACCTGGACCCGGTATGGCGGTATGTTCTCTCTATGGTCTTACTTCCGGTTCGATCGACGACTTTCCATTTCAAAAAACTTTTCATTTTCGAGAAACTTGGGTTTTTCGAGAAACTTTGAATTTTTGAGAAACTTGGAATTTTTCGAAACGCTTTTCATTTTCGACAATTTTGGACTCTTTGAGAAACTTTGTATTTTCGAGAAACTTGTGTTTGTTTTAAAAAAAAACTGCCCATTTTCGAAAAGCTTGTTTCTTTTCAAAAAAACCACATGTTTTTAAAAAAAAATTGGACCTTTTGAAAACCCAAAGTCCAGACTTGCGACCTAGGTACCATGGGTGACCCAAATTACCCAATGGGCGAGCCGAAAGACCAATTGAAGGTCCAACCACATGTGGTCCAGTACTTCAGCCATGGTGTGAACCCATATGATCCTTAGTGAATTATTACCTGACCAGGAGGGGTTCAGTGAAGTTGAATACTATTGCTAGTCATACTTAGATAAAACGTATGATAGAATAGGGATGAGTGAGTGACCCGGGACTAGGAAAATCCCATCAACACTCGGATGGGTGAGTGACCTAAGACCAGAAAAGTCCAACTTAAAACTCCTAGTTAGGGGTGGGCACGGTCCGCTCCGGTCAAACTCCTAGTTCGGTTCGGTCTTAGACCTAAACCCGTTCGGTATGGTTACATTTTCAAATGGGATGGTGTCATGCCATACCAATACCAAACAATGTTGCCTTTTTCCAAGTGTTTAAGAGAAAATTAAAATCTAGTCATCCTCCAAAAATCCACACAATTCATCAATTTTCATATTACATAATTAACTTCATCCCTTTATTGAAGTCACAATTTGATTTTTTAAGTCAAACATGTTAAACTGTGACCGCTTATTACTAAAAAATAATAATGTTTAATCATACTTCGGTCCAGTTCGGTCTGGTACCGGTTCTCATTTTATTAGAACCGGTCATGGCATTGTTTGGAACCGGTACGGTTCGGTTCGGGATGAAAATTTTGAACTCCGTTTCGAACCCCATTTTTCGGTCTCGTACCATACCGGTTCGGTACCATGCCGGTTCAGTACTTTTGTTCACCCCTACTCCTAGTATGGGCATTCAAACTCAGGATCATGAAAGTCCAACTTAACACTTCTAGTATGGACTAGTCAAACCCAAGATCAGGAAAGTCCAATATAACCCTTATGGGTACGGGAGGGTGACTCAGGGCCAGATATATACAAACAATAGAATTTTGGGAAATATTGCCGTACCCCATTGGGTGCGTTGAGGTTATATTTATACTAAAGTAGAGTTTACGGAAATTACATAGTAATCCCTATAATTACATTATTACACCCCCTCAATCTGAGCAGGGGAAAACACGTGCAGATTGGAACGTAAAAACTCAAAACGCTGGCTAGACAAATTCTTAGTAAATATATCAGCTAACTGTAACTGAGTAGGAATGTGTTTGACAACCAAGTCACCATGCGCCACACGTTCCCGAACAAAATGATAGTCAATTTTGATATGCTTGCTCCGGTCATGCTGAATGGGATTAACCGCCAAATATGATGCAGACACATTATCACAGTAAAGCTGAACAGGAGCAGAAATAAAAATGCCCATATCAGCCAAGAGTGCACGAACAAAGAGTGTGTCCTGAACAGTATAAGCAATGGCCCTGTATTCAGCTTCGGTAGAGGATTTGGACACTGTGGGTTGCTTCTTGGACCGCCAGGATACTAAATTAGAGCCAAGGAACACGGCATACCCAGTAGTGGAGCGTGAGCTGTCTGGACATCCTGCCCAATCTGCATCAGAATATGCCATAATAACAGAAATATTTTTGTCTGATTTAAGCCATAGGCCGTGGCCTGATGTTCCCTGTAGATATCTGTAAATTCTTTTCACAGCCAACAAGTGAGTGGTACGTGGAGCATGCATGAACTGAGATACCAGGTGAACAGCATATGTAATATCAGGTCTAGTTATAACTAAGTACTGTAAAGCCCCTACCATGCTGCGGTACTCAGTGGCATCAGATAAAAGTTCCCCATCTGTGAGGGAGAGAGTGGTGCGTGAGGGAAGTGGAGTACGTACCGGTTTGACGGTATGAAGATGAAAGCGGTGTAAAAGATCAGAAACATATTTTTCTTGGGACAAGAAGAGACCGCGAGATGTTCTGCGAGCCTGTATACCCAAAAAATAATGAAGGTTTCCCAAATCCTTCATAGCAAATTGTCGAGACAAAGTATGAATAACAGAGTTAACAAAGGAGGGAGAAGAACCAGTGATCAAAATGTCATCCACATATAAAAGAATATAAACAACAGTGGTCTGCGAATGATAAACAAACATGGAGGAATCAGATTTACTCTGAGAAAAACCATGACCCAATAGAAAACCACTAAATCGATGAAACCAGGCCCTAGGAGCTTGTTTAAGACCATACAAGGCCTTACGCAGCCGACACACATGAGTAGGAAAAGAAGGGTGAACAAAACCTTGTGGTTGACGCATATAAACCTCTTCAGTCAAATGACCATGCAAAAAAGCATTTTTCACATCAAGTTGTCTAACTGACCAACCTAAAGAAACAGCAACAGACAGAACGAGACGAACCGTGGTGGGCTTGACAACAGGACTAAATGTCTCAGTGAAATCAATGCCAGCCTGTTGTTTAAAACCCTGAGCTACTAATCGAGCTTTATGCCGCTCAATAGACCCATCAGAAAGATATTTGGTCTTAAAAATCCACTTACATCCGACCACATTTTTAGTAGAGTCCCAAGGTACCAATTCCCAAGTACCATTAGCAATTAAAGCATTAAATTCATCAGCCATGGCTGCCCGCCAAACAATACTCTTATTAGCCTGTGTGAAACAAGTTGGATCATCGGGAGGAGCAGTGGTATTTAAATTAAAAATCGTTTTTGGTTTGAAAATGCCATCTTTTGCCCGAGTACGCATAGGATGAATGTTCATGAGTGGTGGTGGTGGACTGCCGGGTGGGGACAAGACGGCAGTTTGTCCGTCCGCCGCGGGTGTCGGTGTAGCAGCATTCAAGGGCGTAGACAAACTGCTAGGGGACGTGGTAGGACTGGTCGGAGTAGATGGAGTGGGTGGTGTGACTGATTCGGATGAAGTAGTGGTCTGGTTCGAAGATAGTGACGGGGTGGTATCCGGGAAAGGATGAGGGGACACAGCTGTTGAGTGGCTAAGGTGATTGGTCGGTGTAGCTAACTGAGACGGTGGCGGAGATATGATGGGGAAAGATTTCCAAGAAAATGGTAAGGCCACCGTGGACGCAACGGGTGTATTAGTAGGTGTATTAACCAACATGGGATAAGGAAAAATGTTTTCATGAAAAATAACATCCCGACTAATATAAACCCGACCCGTGCTTGGAGAAAAACAACGATAGCCCTTGTATCCCGGGGCATAACCAAGAAAAACACAATGTATGGAGCGTGGTGATAGCTTATTATGAGAAGCAGCGATGAAGTTGGGAAAACAAGAGCATCCAAAAACTCGTAAAAAATTATAATCTGGAATTTTATTAAAGAGTTTTTCAAAAGGAGTAAGCCCATGTAGAACTGGTGTAGGAAGTCGGTTTATAATAAAAACAGCCGTATATAACGCATCGACCCAGAACTGACCAGGAACAGAGGAATCAATCAACAAAGTTCTAGTTAATTCTAGTAGATGTTTATGTTTACGTTCAGCTACACCATTCTGAGCAGGAGTGTCAGGGCATGACTTTCTAAATAAAATTCCAGAGTTTAAAAAATGTTGTTTAAAAACTGAGTTATCAAACTCCCCGCCACCATCACTTTGAAAAATTTTAATTTTCAAATCCAACAGATTTTCAACAAGTTTTTGAAAATTACAAAAATGAGTAAATACTTCAGATTTTCTGCGCATAGGATATATCCAAGTATAACGAGAGAAATCATCAATAAAAGACACATAATATTTAAATCCAAGGTTGGATAAAATTGGTGATTGCCAAACATCAGAATGTATAATTTGTAAAGGTGCAGTAGAATCATGAAGAACATCCGTGAAGGGGAGTCTGTGGGATTTGCCCAACTTACAAGAAACACAATCATGTAAAAAGGAAGAAGAACTAGTAATCAATTTTCGCTGCCTAAGACTACCAAGAACTCTATCACCACAATGCCCCAGACGCTTGTGCCAGACTGGACCAGGGACAATACGGGCTTGGAGGGCATGAAAAGGATAGACATGGTCTTTATTGGTTGCCTGAAGAAGAAGCTCCCCCGTTTGATTGTCCTTAACAGAAAAAGAATTTTTATTAAAAATTACTTCACAGGCATTGTCCGCACACAATTTTTGTATAGATAATAAATTATATTTAATGTGAGGGACATGATAAACTGAGTTAAGGCTTAGCGGGCGACCATGTGTGACAAGCTTTAAATGACCAATATGAGAAATAGGTAATTTAGTACCATTTGCGACACATACATGATTCGGGCCAGTGTAAGGAATCTTAGAAGAGAGAATACCTTCATGAGGAGTCATATGCGCGGAAGCCCCAGAGTCAGGGTACCAGACCGAGTCATGTGTCTCACCGGTAGGCAAAGCAGCAAGTGCAGGAGAATTATGAGTAGTGAAACGCGGACATGTAATAGCGGAGTGACCTGGAGAAAAACACAACTGGCAAACAACTGGGGGAGGCGGAGACTGATAAGACTGATCCACAGATGGAAAACCTGCACTGATGGTGTGAGTAGCAGAAATAGGAGAATAAACAGTACAAGAATTACCAGAAGTGAGATTACAAAATACCGAACCTGGAACCCCAGAAAATGTAGGTGCTCGTGGCTGTGGAGGGACTGGTTGCTGAGGATACATCCCGTATGGTTGCTGAAACGGAGGAGCTCCATACGGTTGTTGCTGCTGCTGAAAATAGCCACGGCCTCCCTTTCCTCGGCCGCCACGAGCTCTCCCCCCTCGCTGTCCGCGACCAGAAGGCGGACGTGGGCCACCCCGAGGACCAGTAGGTGGACGCTGAGCAGGTGGTACGGGCTGGGCAGCGGCTGCAAAAGCTTGATGCATCGGGCTGGATTCCTGAGCATCGAGAAACGCATTGCGTCGCTCTTGTGCTTGTAGAAGGGGTCCCAATTTCTCCAACGTGGCATCTCCCGGAAAGTAATTGATGGCTGTGATGAGGGACTCATAACCACGTCCCAACCCAATAATAGCATATTCAATCAAGTCTTTTTCACTCACCGGAGAATTAATGGCGGTTAAAGCATCGGCCAAAAGTTTAATCTCTAACAAATATTGCTCCATGGTCTGTGATGATTTCTTCTTAATATGAGACAAAGTATTCTTGAGTTCTATGGAGCGTGAAAAACAAGCAGACATATAACGGTGTTGTAACCGTTCCCAAATAAGAGAAGAGTGCTTGAGATCATATACCGCCATCAATGTATCTCTAGCAAGGGTTGCAAAAAGCCAAGAACGAACAGTTTGGTCAATTTTCAACCAGTGATGGTAATCGGGAACAGTAGATGGCGGTATCGGAATGGACCCGTCTAAGATCCCTAACAGACTATGGGACACTAGAAAGGATTCAAACTGAGTCCGCCAAAGCAAATAATCCTCAACCGCAGATAAACGAGTAGTGACAATATTATTAACGTTCGGTGTGGAGAAAGCAAGTTGGGATGCCAAGGAAGATAAATAACTCGGAGGTTCAGGAAAACCTGGTAGTTGAGAGTTGTTGACCTGCTGGATAGGTGCAATGCCTTGATGGCCGGAGAACGTGGGTCCGGAAAAACCAACGGAAGGACCGCCAATGTTGGTGAAAATCGGCGGAGGTGGCAGCGACGTTGTAGGCGGCGTCCAGCTAAATGGCTCTGGCATATTGAATAAACGAAAAGAGTCCAGGGGCGGAATAGAACCGATGCGCTGAGATAAAGATGTTTCTAGCGGCGATCGAATTTGTGCAACCGAGGACGACGGACGCTGGATGGGACGTGAGGCACTGCTAGAGCTTCCCTGCGCATCGAAGACATCAGAATGTTGCTGCGGCATGCTGGCGGGAGATATGGAGGTCTGCGGCTGCGGCTGCTGTTCAATTGCAGGCGCCGGAATGGTTCCGGTGACGGCGGCAGTGAAGGGTGGAGGGCCGGCCATAGGGAAGTTGGGGTTTAGAGAACCCTAGCGACTGATACCATATACAAACAATAGAATTTTGGGAAATATTGCCGTACCCCATTGGGTGCGTTGAGGTTATATTTATACTAAAGTAGAGTTTACGGAAATTACATAGTAATCCCTATAATTACATTATTAAGATAAGATCAGTATAACATTTAATAGGTACACATATAGGAGAGAGCATGCGGGCTACATATCCGGAGTTTATTTTAAGGGAAACGGTGAGAGGTCTAAGGACTAAATCCTTCTGTTGTTTTGATTAAAGAAAATGACTTGCGGGTCAAATATTTTACAAGTATATACTAGGGGTATTATGTATATTGTGGTTGGGGTAGTGTAGACTATGCCCTTATATATGTGTGTGTATCATCCTATGTTTGGGTCGTATACTTGAAACATTAGTTATTGGTTATAAAGGTTGCATGTCACTGGTACTTCTTTCTGTGCAATATTGACTCCTTCGGGGGCCCTCACTATTTTTACAGGTCAAAACTAAAGTCTGCTTCCTGCACTACTGTTCGGATGATCATCTAATGGAAGACATGGTTCTCGCTTCTTTTTCCTACTTTCAAATATTGTAATTGCTCATGGATATTTCTAAATTAATGTTTTGTAACCATTTTGGAGCATGCGTGCCAATGATTTTCACGTGTGGCCTAATTTCAAACAGTTGTATTCCACACTTTTTTTGATTTAATATTGATGTTACTTATATGTGTTTACTGACCAGATTGGTGTATGAATCTTTCACAAGTCTTGTACAATTTATTAAGGATGACTGTGCTCATCCTTGTTAGATTGTGTGACGGTTGTCTACGTGACACGGATGCTCCAGGGCGTGACATGCATTTTCGATGAGAACCAATATAAAAAATCATGTGGGTCCAGTGAGTGTATATAAGATATAGATAAGGAAATCTAGATGGAGAAAGTAGCTGAATACAAGTCTTTGGGTGGTGCTTGGCGCACAACTATTCTTGCTTGGAAAATTATACAAATAAGACTAAACGCTATGTTAGAGTGAAGATAGGGGAGCATAGCTTAGCGGGGGATTGTGTACCGTTAAGTATGTTAGAGTTTGACACAATCATCAAGATGAATTGGCTCAAAAAGCACTGCGCAAAGGCCTACTGCTATACCAAAGTGATGGAACACAAATATGGTGAGGGGAGAACCTTACACTTTGAGGGTGAAAGAGAAAAGTTCAGCCCGTGTATCATAGCAGTCGTGTCAGAAAGGCGTTTGATTAGAAAGGGATGTCAGGCATACCTAACCTACGTAATATGCAGGGAGGACAAGGTTCAAATCCTCACAGAGTTCAGCCATCTTTCCATCCAGAAGAACTATCAGGACTCCCACTAGACAGAAAGACTGATTTTGAGATTCAGGTAGAACTAGGGACCAACCCCATCTCGATCCTACCGTACTGGACGACACCAGTGGAGATTTAAGAGTCGAAGTGTCAATTACAAGAGTTGTTGGACACCAGGTTCATCAGGCCGAGCCATTCTTCGTGTGGGGCACCAGTACTCTTCGTGAAGGACGGCACAATGTGGATGTGTATCGATTACCGTCAACTGAACAAGGTCACAATCAAGAATTGGTATCCGTTTCTGAAGATTGATGACTTGTTTGATCAGCTATGGAGAGCTACTATGATTTCGAAGATCAACTTGAGGTCGGGGTGTCGTCAACTAAAGATTAAGGAGAGTGACATACCAAAGAGTGCTTTACGCACTAGGTATGGTCACTATGAGTTTCTCATGATGTTGTTTGGGTTAACCAATGCCCCTGTGGCATTCATGGACCTCATGAATCGGGTATTCCACGAATACCAGGACCGGTTTGTTATTGTGTTCATCGATAGCATTTTAGTGTATTCCAAGAATGAGGAGGGGCATAAACGAAATTTGAGGCTCATACTCGATACACTAAGAGGGAAGCATCTCTTCGCCAAGTTCTCTAAGTGTGAGTTTTAGTTGAAAGAGATTGGTTTTCTCGGACACGTGGTATCGAGTTCGGGTATTTATGCGGAAAATGCAAAGATCGAGGCAGTCAAGAATTGGTAGACCCAAGAACGTGAAAGAGGTGTGTAATTTCCTCGGGTTGGCAAGGTACTATTGCAAGCTTGTTGAGAAGTTCTCAGTACTTGCGTCTCCACTTACGAAGCTCACCAGAAAAGAAGTCAAGTTCATGTGGAATGACAAGTGCGAGACAAGATTTCTGGAGTTGAAGAAAAGGTTGACCGAGACACCAGTATTAGCATTGCCCCAATGCAAGATTTGGGGTATGATATTTACAATGATGCCAGCATCCAAGGACTTGGATGTACTCTGATGTAGACTGGAGGGTGATTGCCTATGCTTCGCGCCAGCTACGCAAGCATGAGGTTATTATCCTACACATGATCTTGAGTTGGGACTTGGGAGCGATAGTGTTTTCACTGAAAAACTTTCTAACTTTTAGCTTTTGTTTGGAGGGAAAAAGGGTCAAATAAGCCTCCTACTAATTAGAATACATCACCTAGACCCATATACTTTAAAATCAGTCAGATAAATCCCTCTACTAGTACAAAACAATCATTTGAGTCACATGACCTGATTTAGCAGGTAAAAGTAACGGTGACAATTTTAACACATCCAATTAATCCATGTCATCCTTTTTTATACGCATGTCATTTGTTTCTTTATTTTGACTTTTTTTACCCTTCTCACTTTCTTCTTTCTTTTCTTCTTTCTTTTTTGAGTTTTTCTTTCCGCCATAGCTTTCTTACAAGTTGTTTCTTTGACACGGAATCCAAATACTTTTTCAATTCAATACTAGTTACTGGACGAACATTAGTGGGTTAAATGGCTAAAGAATAGATTAAACTACCTGGAATAATAAAAATTGGCATACATAACATATAAAATTATAACAGGAAATGCAAACTAATTGAAACAAATAAAGGAATAAATCTCTTGAAACTTAGGGTTTAGATTTGATTTGTAGAATAGAAGAGCAAAAAGAGAAATACAAGTGATGCAGGGTAGAAGTGTAGAACAGTAGAAGAGGAGCAAAGTAACAAGAAGTGAGTTAAAAAGTTAAGGAAAAAAGAAAGAGAAAATAAAAGAAGGAACACATTGCTGGTGGATCAGAAAAACTAAAAGCAAGAGAAATACGAAAATAAAAAATGAGAAAGAGGTCTGATGTGGGTAGAAGATGAACAGGACAGGTAAACTACGAGAAAGACAAAAACAAAGATAAAGGAATAAAAAGAAAAGGGAAAATGAAATTCAATTAAACAGTAACATGTAACAAACTGACCTGCTAAAGGCGGTCACTGTCCGGTCATTTTGGTCTAAATGACTGCTTTTTGCCACCAGACAAATTTATTTGACCCTTTTTAAAGTACATGAGTTTGGGTGATCTGTTTGAAATAGTTAAGGACTTATTTGACCCTTTTTCCTTTTTCCTTGTATTTAAAATTCACCCAAAATCATTCCTCATTCCATTAATCCATTTTCTATTTTTCATTCTACTTTTCAAAGGCTTCCCAATATCTAGTCAAGGTCAAACCATAATCCTTAAATATGCAACTCACGTTCCAGCAAACGGATTATCATCAACTTTAAGAAATTTTCATATAAAATTCCAAATTCCCTGTACTACTTTTAGGGTCAGAAACACCATTGGCAGATTATGGGCTTGTACCCAAAAAATCTGAAAAAATCAGCGGAACTTTATTCATACTTGGTCACTTTTTTTTAAAACTCAAAAGAATGTCACATACTTTTATTTTGTATGTTCATAAAAAGTGCCATAAAAGAAAAATGAATGGTAAAATCCATTCCAGCCCAATTTTGAAGTTCAAGACGCTACTTATTCATATTATTCTGCTCATAAACAGAATATGCAAAATAGGGCTATTACCAATGGGACTCGCTCTCTAAAATCAAATATGTAGAATCTCAAATCCATTACAAGGCACACATCGCCCGCCATATTGGAAACTGAAAAAAACATTTGTGACACAAGCTTTCACATTACCATCTTGCCCTTTTAGGAACAGCCAAAGTTAACACAGCAAGATCACAATTATCCCTCAAGCCCCAGTTTCGAGGTTAACCAAGCACAAACTTCATCCATCTCCTCTGGGACAGTGTAGTGCCCAAGGCTGTCATCAATCAAAGAAAGCTTCTAAATGTGTAACAGATCTCACAAGTGCGATTAATCAACTGTATACAAACCGTACCTTTTGTATGATTTGAAAGTGACATCGTGAAACCCAGTTGAACTCAGCTTGTGTGATGACTTCTCACCATATGTGTAAGCAACGACATCATCTCCTGCATTAAGTTGCATGGACAAAAGTCACAACTAGTAGTAACTCTTAATGCCAGTATATTTTGGAACTAGGATCTATTGTTTTCATTAATGATGAAGATCTCAAACCACTTCCCATAAATATATACCTTTGCCATGACATAGCAGGATAGGCAGTGAAGCGGCACGTCTTGCAGCCTCTTCAATCCCTCCTAATTTGTTGCTTAGAGTCCTGCAAGAATAATATAGAGGCTATCAACAAAATAACATGTCAAATTATATGTGTGTGTGTGCGCGCATGAATGTATGTATATGAGGAAGTGCTTGTAATATGGAGACACTGAGAAAGGTGCAAACTTGGCACAGGGAAGCCAGCCACTTAAGCCAACTACTGCACTTAAGTTGGATTTGAATGGGTTCCCATTCTCAAATTTCCCAACAGCGTAACATGTTGCGCAGTGAAGGGATATTGCAGCGCCCATGCTAAAGCCCCCAACAGCAAGTTTGACTGCAATGGCCAAAAAGAAAAAGATGAACTTAGTATATGGCGGAATTCAACAAGAACTAGGGCATACTAGGGAAGCATCATGCTAGGGAGACGTTCCTATGTGAGACACTCATTGAGTGATGATCCCATGTCTGATCAGTCATCACCCAATGAATGTGTGCCACATAGAAATGTCTACCTAGAATATCTACACTTAATGTACCCCTAGCATTACTTGGTTAGGGAGGGGTGCAATTTTGGCTAAGCTAATGTTTGTAATACCACTAACCCTGAAAGAGTTCAAAATGTACACATTAAAAAATTGGAGATCGAAATGTGCTCCAAGTCGCTTCTTAAAGTAAAATAGATAATTGAATAGATAAGGCATTTGCTTAATACTTTGAGAAACACTAGCTTAAACCAAATAGGCACTATAGCAAGAAAGTGGCTAGAGCTGTATGAATAGGGAGTAAATGTCTGAATTACTCAGGATAAGATATAAAATAGGAAAAACATGTTTGTAATTCTAGTACCCTAGGACAGAAAAACCAAACTCAATTAGAACAACAAATTCCAAACCATGAAAAATCCTTTAGTAGTATACATGGTTTAGAGAAAAAATCGAAAAGAAAAAGATGAACTGACTGTCAGGAGGCTCTGTTGCCAACAAGCTTGCCACATATGATGAGGAAATATCCAGGCCCTCTATATCATCAATTGCATCTTCGGAAAGTTCATTCACATCGAACCCTGTTTAAACCAAGATAAGCATTTGTTGATTAGTGATTACAAATAGACAGGTTAAGAATGTTTTTACTTGGACTGTTTTCAGTCTCAGACCAAATCAAACAGACTTGGACAGTTATAAAATACACAAAGACCAGAAAATTCCAGTCCAAGTAAAAACATCCTAAATGTTATATGTTACTTTCAGTTCCAATATTTTCTCTCCTAACACATTTACCGGACCAGACCAGAAAATTCCAGCCCAAATAAAAACATCCTAAATGTTATATGTTACTTTCAGTTCCAATATTTTCTCTCCTAACACATTTATAGCTGTATAACCACGGCTTAATTGCATGAAATAGCTTATAGTAATGAAATGTAACACCAGAAATAGCAGAACAATTTACAAGCATTTGAAGGAAAGCCTCCAAATAAAGATATTGGTAGCTGAGGGGCTGTTGGACAGATCCACTTAATCTGCATAAAATTATTGAATTGGAAAAACAAAAATCAGAATGTCAAACTTTCCACCCATAGGTATATGTGAGTACATCTATGGCACAAATCCTTACGTTTGGAAGAGGGAGGGTATCCAAAAGACTGGACCAGCTGTCAAATATGAAAATAAAAGCAAATATTGTGATTAAGACGGCATTAATAATCAAGCCCAGGCAGCTTGGGTGGATGAAGAGAAAATTCAGTGTCTAACTGACAAGTTCACAGCTGGGATACAATATGTAGAGAACTTGACACAATATGGGGCCTTCTCCACTTGGATGAAGATGGGAACTTAATGTGTATACCTTACACAAGAACCAGTAGAATTTATACTGATTTTGGAATTCAGAGCGAGAATATGGATTTGTTATCCTTCAAAACAAGACAAGAAGGTTCATAGAAGATACATCCATTTACCATGGCACACTGAGCACAAGAGTCTTTAAGGAAGAGTCACAAGCAGGGTATGCACACACAAGCTATTAGATTATCTCATTGACACCCACAAAAAGACAATTGATGGGAGTACCTAGAACCATTATCTCCAAGTCCATGCAGCCAAACTACCGTTGCCTGGTGTTTACCTTTGGGTTTCACCACATAAGTCTTTCCAAAGTTGAAGGATCTTTGAACAGCTCTACTAGCTGTAGGGAGTTCAAAGTATAGTCCAGTAAATGATGAATTATGTATGAATAAATTAATAATGTGCAAAAAATACAGACATAAAATTGTGGAAGTCACTTCTTCTTTTTATTAGGATCTCCCTTTCATTTACAGATTAACTAATTAGTACTCCCTCCGTCCCCTTTTAAATGGGACGGGAGATGGTGGCACGGGTTTTAAGAAAAGTGAGTTTGTGTGGTTGATATTAATTGATAAAGTAAGAATAAAGTAAGAATGATTTTGAGCCACACAAAGTTTACCAAATAAGGTATGGGGCAATTAAATAGGGACATCCCAATATGGTAAAACGGGGCATTTAAAAGGGGACGGAGGGAGTATATTTTAATAGAATCTCATGTTACTAGTGACCACCAAATTCTCTAGTATTCACCATGAAAATAAGATGGAAATGTAGAGACTTTTCCTAATGTTTCACTTATATTTCTACCTCACCATGCCTCCAAGAATTAAGACAACTGGAAAAGGACATATAGATGTTTTCCTTTCCCCTTTGAACAGACATTTTTTAATGCTATTGCCAAAGGGTAAGAAGTACCAGAAACATAACATATGAAAAACCGGATCAAACATGCTAGACTACTCAACTAATGACTAGTGAGACTAGTAATTATACAGGATCCAGCTAAAGTTACTTTCATCAGCGATTCTTAGCTAAAAGTATGAAGTGAAATACCCATGATCATAAAATACTAACCAGAACCTACAGAAGGGCCGGCAAAATTCATATCCTCCAAATAAAACTGAGATAAGCTTATAAGGATGTTAGAACAATTGAATATTCCTCCTGCAGATAAAAGAAATTATGATTTACAAGTGAGATTGAAGCACGGCCATTGACACCCTGCAAATTAAAAGCCTCTAAGTGTTGCTCAACTGCACAAAGTTGAGAAAAAAACCAAAGCCACTCATTACTGGATCAATTGACACTGTACCCAACCAGAAACTTATGCTGGACGGACCTTAGTATGAAGGCCATTACCCCAGTTTTGCACAGAAAGACTTCCGAAAAGAGTGTGCGAGTGGAGAAATATGAGGGTCAAAGTCTCATCATTCATACCATTTACATATATCAGCAAAAATACCACAGAAATGAACCCTTACTAACATGAACAACCCCTCCACCACCACAATAGCCATGACGAACCTTTTCCGATTTTACGCCTATGCCTCGAACAAATCGTAGGTCATAGATTATGAATGAAGCAGAAATAGGAGAGGGTAAATGAATGTATTAACAGAGCAAGATAGCAAAGCGACAGCACTTTTAAGCTAGGAAGATCACATAAAAAATCAATTTGGTTTGCTTTTGTTGGGTATCAACAATTGTTACCTCAAATTTATATGGGTTCTAGATTCCGAAGACTTCTCTCTTCTCTCTGTAAGTAGGAGCCCGACCCAGTTTGTGATGTATCAGTAATCAGCATCACCCTCTATACTCTCTCCAGTATATCAACCGACTCCAAATCACTCCGTACCACACTAACGTTCAATTGTCATCATGTTATCTGCGGTCCTCGCCATTGATTGAGACCGGCTGGTTTGGTATATTTTCTTTCAAAAATATTCAATTCATAATTTTACCTTTTCTATTTTTTGGGGAAAGCTTATATGCCAGACTATTAGGTAGTATTACTTCAGTCTCACTAACAATTAACATTGGGATGAGGGAATGGTACGTTTATTAAAGAAAAATGAATTTATATTGTTGATATTGAACTGATAAAGTAACAATTAAGTAAAAAAGATTTAAAAGAGCCCCACAAATTTTAGCAAATTTGGTATGAGACGATCTTAGTGAAATTTTTCGAAAAAGAAAAGTGAGACAATCTTAGCAGAACGGGGGAGTAGAATATTTATTACTCTGTATATGTTAACACCAACATCCTTGAATTGGAATGAAATTCGGACATGTAACTTTCTTCTTGAGAGTCACAGTGATGTTATCAGACTACAAGATATGTAGCCTTTTTCTACATTTTATTTTATCTTTATATTTTTGTTATTATTCAATATCTCTAGTACTTTCTTTTATGCCAAAACTCTAGTTTGGTAAATATTTCACTAGGAAGCACGGAAGAAATATTTACCTTTGTATCATTGATTTTAGTTTCAAAGAAATACTTTAAAAATTAAAATACTTTCTCCTTTTTTTAATTGTAAAATGGTTATTTTAAAAATGTAGAGATCACACAAATATACAAGTAGACTACTGTAACACCCGAGGCATGCCCCGCTAACATCACGTTGATATGGATTTAAATGATAGATATAAAACACCCCGACTTATAAGTCTTCTCTTGACCACAAATACGTGATTTTATTTTTTAGAAGGTCGTTAAAATCTATTTTAAAACCAAGTTGTTTTGACTCTCATATTACTCTAAAAACTGCAAACGATAAGGTTAAAAGTTTGTGGTAGATTTATGCGACTTGCATTACTTTTTTTCTAAATCGAGTGGTCCCAGAGTTAGAGTTGAGCTAAAAAGAAAATAGTGCATTTATCAGGGATGAAAAAACTGCAGGAATCTAAAACAAAATGTGTCGTATTCAAAGGGACTAAAAATGTAGTTAATCCTACATATGATAGATAAATTATTATATGTTTTCACGGTTAATTTGCTTATTTATAATATTACTACTATTAATCCTTTTTTATTTAGGTGATGAAGAGATTAATAATCAGGATTAGAAGGATCTTGAATTCTTTTCTAAAACCTTGTAGACTACTTTTTTCAGCGAGTACATTTTTACGATTTATTTGTATACATCTGTAGTTTTATATGAATCTTGCCTAACAAATTTCTTGAGAAGGGGGAGCAGTTATTGTGACATAATTCTCTTAATTGCGAGATTTGTTTAGGTCTTAAGTAGTACCGAGCTATAAGAATTTAAGAACTAATGAGCTCTGGAAAAAAAGGAAAAAAATAATTTTGATTACCATTACAAAAATTAATACTAAAGAGTTTAAAATTAAAATAAAATGTAGGTTGCTTTAATGGTACTTTTTGTCGCATAAAAGTCGCTCATATGAAATAAGCTCGCTTTGTTGGCTGACGAACATTATCTGATTATCGTAGTGAGTGATTAACGTGTCTTGCATTTATCAACTCTGTTTTTTTAGTTGAGATGTTCTCAAAATCCAATCGTATTACATTATTGGAGATTGATGAGAAACTACTATAATTCTTTTATTTTGTTGTATGGGGTATACTGACTATCAAAACTATTCAAAAAAAATGTACTTTACCAATGGATTATATGATTAATATGTATGTAGTATTTATATAAGACTTCAAGTTACTTAATAATCCTAGAAGAGCCCCGCTTTGATATGGGAGTCCCAAATTAAAGCCTCATATAGTTCCACAGACAAATAATTTCTCATCGAGATTAGTTTGTTTAGTATTTATCTTAAACTTTGAATTAAATAATAAGTCTAGAAGAATCTCACGGTAACAAAGTTTCACTTTATTGTTTTTTCTCCCGGTGGAGTCCTACTTTGGGAGTTTCCTTTTACTATTTTTCTCCTTATGGATTATTAAATTTAATGATATATATGTGATGTTAAATATTATATTTATTAACCAATTATTGAATGACACATCAGCGCTTAACAACTGAGTTTTACTGTATAAAACAATAGATAGGTACTCAAACTCGATCGCAGGCTTTATTATTCGAAGGAGAGTTTTTTTTATCATTTCGAAGGAGAGTTATTCATTCATAAAAGAGCAAATTGATTTGTTAATCATGAGACATGCAATAATAAATTTATAATGATCAAAATTATTGCTTATTTCCCCAACTCACCTCAAACCTAGACCCTAAACGCTACCCGGCCATTAAAACACCCAATTGTCCCAAACAAAGACTCCAAATACATAACAGAATGAAGTTAGAATAAAAATAAAAGAAAAACTACAGAAAAACAATGTCAAAATTAAAATTGATCGTTGTCTCTTCGAGCTTCTAGGCGGGCATGTAACCCTGAACCCACCCCAATCCCGTTTTTGTCGCTTCCAACTTTAGCTCCATCATAGTTTGATCACCTTCTATCTTTCCTTCCTCCACTCGTGACGTCTTTATCCTCTACTTGAGCCACTTCCTACTGCTTTCTCAAATCTCCACACAGCCACACTGGCCTTCATATATATTCACTAGGGGCATGTTCGACTTTTTCAGTTCATTTTTGACAAAAAACCAAATACGAAACTGATGTAAAAAAGAATGGTTCGGTTTCGTTTCGATTTTATATTTCAAAACTTGAAACCATGGTTTGATTGGTTTATTTCGGTTCGGTTTCGTTTTTTTAGTTTTTTTTTAAATAAAAAACTTCATTTGATTTAAACTGATACGACGGTTGGGATCAAACATATATCTTTATACATATAAAGATTGTATGATGGGATTCGAAATATTTTATTTCTCCTCCAACAAAATCACATTATATATTGAAGTATTTAAGGCTAAAGGGTCAAATAGGCCCCTGTACCTGTTCAGAATGCTCAATTCGCACCCCTAACTCAAAAAGCTCCAAATCACCCCCCTGAACTCGCCAAAAATGTTCAAATCCCATTTTTTTGCAGGTAAAATTCCGGTCATCGCCACATCAGCCGGTTAGATGCCAACCGTGCATCCCACATGGAAATCTAAGGGGTCAAATAGACCCCTGAACCCGACAAAGTTGTTCAATTTACCCCTTCAACCGTTGAAAAGTGTCCAAATTGCTATTAAAAATATGAAATTAAAAAATCGAGAAAAAATAAAATAAAATGATATACAAGTTCATAATATAAAACATAGATGTCTATTTATAATATAATAAGACAATTTTTATATTTCAGGGTAAATTATATATATATATATATAGACATAACGAAGGTACTTATTTTTTAAATAAATATTATAAAAATGTAGTAGTCCCTAGCTATTTACATATTATAATTTTTATATAGTACAATTTTTTTATGTTAAATATAATTAGTATGAAGTATAGTATGTAGTATATGATTCTATAATAAAATAATATGAAGTATATATATACATATATGCATGTGTGTGTGTGTAATTTTACATATAAATCTAAAACATATTAAAATCTGAAAATAGTTTTAATGAATTTCTTTTAGTTTATTTTATATGAATTTACTATAAATATATCCTTATTTTTTGCGGTAAATTCACATAAAACAAAACAAAAAAATTCATTTAAAATATTTTGATATTATAAATACATTAAAAAAATTCAACCATACATTTTTTATAAATTAATACTAATTTTTTAATATTTTGTCATATTATAAATAGACTCATAAATATTTAAAATATTAAATGTACTCTAAAATATAAATAATTTATTGTCATATTATAAGTAGACTCATATATTAATTTTATATTATGAACTTGTATATAGTTTATATTTACATTTTCTATTTTTTATTTTTTATTTTTTAATGGCAATTTGGATACTTTTTAACGGTTTAGGGGGTAAATTGAACAACTTTGTCGGGTTCAGGTGTCTATTTGACCCCTTAGATTTCCACGTGGGATGCACGATTGGCATCTAACCGGGTGACGTGGCAATGACCGGAAACTCACCTGCAAAAAATGGGATTTGAACTTTTTTGACGAGTTCAGGGGGTGAATTGAAGCTTTTTTGAGTTTGGGGTGCGAATTGAGCATTCCGGACAGGTACAAGGGCCTACTTGACCCTTTAGCCAGTATTTAATGAACTCTATAATTAATCAACAATATTTAAAACCTAGTAAAGAATAATCAGTTTAAGTAAATAATAAAACCAACATTAATTCCAGTATAAACTTAAAGGTCATTAACTTTGTAAGTAGTTTATAGGTATTGATATTTTAATTTTTTTCTAACATCATATTTTTGGATGGTTCTTTGATAATTACGGTACAAAAGTGACTATAAGAACACCATATGAGAGATGAATAAGAAGAATGGTTATGGTAATAATAAATAAAAAAGTGCTTTTAGAAAATAATATACAATTATAAGATGATACTGATGGTATTTTCCGATTCTAAATTAATTTTGAGTTTATTAATTTTTTGTTCAAAACTATTCCTAACACATCAACCACACAAAAATAGTTAGTATTTATGAAGGAATTAGAAGAACATTTTGGGGTACTCCAAAATAAAATGGATTTTTTTCTGAAAGGAATGTAATAAATTTTAATCAAGATGAGTTAAAATAACCACATAAATTTAACCTTTCTACAACATAAAAACCTCTATTATGTTATGTTTGAAATTTGTGTAAATTTTGTCAAGATTAGTGGTAAGTAAAAAAATGTAAAAGTGTACACACATAGACAATGAAAAACATAACTTCATGTTGCTTTAAGTAAATGGAATAATAGGAATATTTTTTTACAAGCTGTGTGTAATGTGCGTAGTTGTCAGGTATCTAGCTAACGGCAACTGTATAAGTTTATAAATATAAAGATCTGTAAAAATAATAATTCAATATAACCGAACCGACCCAACCCAATATAAGACATTGGTCCGGGTTTTATTTTAAAAATGACCGGTCTGGGTTAAAATACCCGACCCGAACCCAAAAACTTGGGTCCTAATCCGGGTTCTAAAATTTTAAACCCGACCCGGACCGAGAAAACCCGATTTAATTAAGAAACTAAAAAATATATTTTTATATAAAATACATATGAACTATTAATACATCATACCGATTTATACTACACCCGTCCCAAATTGATTTGCAAAATTGATTTTTAGTCAAACAATTCCATTTTATTCACTTAATTTGGATGTCAATTTTTAATTATATTTAATTTGGAGTTTGCAATTTTGAAGAGATTTTAATGCAGTTTTTGAATATATAAATTTTAATTATTAAGAATTGAATTAAGTATAAATATGGAGGATTTAACTTTAATTTTGATTGACGAAAGAATCTTGACATTATAAATCAATTTGGGACGGGGGAATATTACTTTGCTTTCAAACCAATTGTTCTTCTACAACATTTTCTATGGTGTAATTTTTAGATTCAAAATATATTGCTTTGGTTTTAATATACTATGTACGTAGTATATTTTTTGATTAAAAGTTGGATTTTTTTCGGGTTCAACCCAACCCGACCTGAACCCAATCCAAACCTGAGACTCTTAAAACCCGGACCAACCCCAAAGTTTTGGTCCTAGCCAAAACCCGAACCAACCCTACCCGTCCCACCCCTAATTGCGAACACAAACGCTGCCCTAAATATAAACAAGGACAATGAGGAGAGCCAGCCCCTCCTTATTTCACTCGCTGCTCTCTCTCTGAGCAGTGCTCCGATCTTTCTATAGCTGACATGGGGGGCTCATCGAATGGCAACCATCCCGCCGCCACAGCCAGCCGCGGTGAAGGAGGCGCAACCGTGGTGGACAAGGGTGTCGATTTCGCCAATTATTTCTGCACTTACGCCTATCTCTACCACCAAAAAGATATGCTCACTGACCGCGTTCGCATGGACTCATATTACAATGCTGTTTTCCAGAACAAGCATCACTTTGCTGGAAAGGTCTGGGATTTATCCCTTTTATCCATTTACACGTATTTAGCATTCAAGTTAAACAGAAAAAGACTAACTTTTGAGTTTATGAATGCAACTTTTTAACTTGCCTATTTTTTTGAAGTATTCAATAGTTTGAAGTAGTTCATACCTTAAAGTTCGCTGTCGTTCCAAGCTGCTTTAAATTTTTATGTTCATACATTAAGGTGTTGAATTACCGTGCTTAGTGAGCCTGAAACTCATGATTCTTAGTATAAAAGTTCTACATGAAGATGAATTGTAAAAGCTTAGTTTTTTCCCTTGCAAGTATGTGTGTACAACAACAACATCCAAGCTTTCCCAAAAGAGTTTGGCTTCTGCTAACATGAATGGACATATGAAACCAAAGCTAACTTGCAAGTATGTGTGTGTGTTGGTTTTATTCCTTGCAAGATTATTAACAGCTGATTGACTTGCTGTATGCACAAATGGAATTAGAAATCATATGAAGAAACACACTTATTGTTTTGTGCTTCTGGGACTGAGGTTTAGATTGTGAAAAATGGGAGTAATACATGTATTGCATGTCAGGTTTGTTTTCAGTGCCATGGTGTGCGGGCTGGCGGGCTAACTATCACCATCCTAAATTTTATTCGATATCATTCTTAATGTTAGAAGAAAAACTTGCTAGCAAATAAAGGAAACTGGCCCACACTATATCAGTATATCACTGTCGTATTTTTTGATAAGGGAGCTTGCAAATAACACATAAATCATCTCAACTCTCATTCCATAATTCATGTGTTTACAATTGCTCTTTTTTATTTTGCGAGTAGTTTGCATTAATGTCAGGACTGAGAGGGTTATCCCTGCAATAGGCTGTATTGGATGTAGGAACAGGGAGTGGTATTCTAGCAATATGGTCTGCGCAAGCAGGTGCAAGAAAAGTCTATGCAGTGGAAGCGACCAAAATGGCTGACCATGCCCGTGAACTAATAAGAGCAAATAACCTTGAGGGAGTTATTGAAGTTATTGAAGGATCAATGGAAGATGTTAATCTACCAGAGAAGGGTGAGACTGAGAGCAATTCAAATATTTAATGTTACAAGAAGTTTAAAATTTTAATTTTGATAGTTATGTGATAAATGCATTGGTTGGCAGTTGATGTGATCATATCGGAATGGATGGGATATTTTCTTCTGCGTGAGTCAATGTTTGACTCTGTAATTTCTGCGCGTGATCGATGGCTCAAGCCTAATGGAGTTATGTAGGTCTTTCTGCACATTGAATCTCTTTTTGGCTGTGAATTGGATTGCTGTTTCTTACAGTCTCCACCCAACATTATGATGTTTGCTTCAGTACTTGTTTAAAGCCTAATTCCTGTGATGCATCTTTTCTGATTTGGTAAAATGGGTTGTACAGGTATCCTAGCCATGCTAGGATGTGGGTAGCACCTATTCGATCTGGATTAGTTGATCAAAAGAAAAGTGATTGTGATGGAGCCATGAATGAATGGAATCAATTTGTGAATGATACTAAGAATTATTACGGTGTTGATATGGGTGTTTTAACAAAAGCCTATATGGAAGAGCAGAAGAAATACTATTTACAGGTTGGCATGCATAACACATTATTCCAGGTTTTGTCATTTTTGTTGAATGATTTATAAGGTACCAATATCCATCGAGTAAAATTTCCCAGACCCCCAAAAATGTAATGTTTTTAACACCTTTGCCCCATTGAAGAGTTGCCAAAAAGAGGCAAAGAAAGTTGCATATGAATATATGATAAATTTAGGGGCTGTTTACTTTTTTCTTCATTAAGTCCTGAATGGATCAAGACGTCTGTCTGCATTAAGCTGTCTGTCTGGATTAAGTTACACTGAGATAACAAACTGTTTACTAAGTGTGCTGAATGAGAAATCTGAATCATGTCAAATGACCAAATAACCCTCCTGTCCGTAACGGACAAGTTCTGAATGTATATTGTCTGTTTACTTTCCTCATTTTGAAAAATAAAATGGGAAAATTGTCAAATAGGTCCTCGAACTTTCATAAAAAAGTCAATTAAGTCCTTCTATAGGAGACTCTGTCCGGTCGTTGCGATTTGGGGCGGTTCCCGATGGAATTTTTTGATGAAATTTTTGGAGCATCTTATTCATCAAGTCTAGTTTACTCATAGTCTCATACCAAATTCCAGCTAAAAATTTAATCGGGAGCGCATTCAAATTAATTCAAGAGCGCAAAAATGCGCAGTTATCTTCAAGAATTAATTTGAATGTGTTCCCGATTGAATTTTTAGCTGAAATTTGGTATGAGTAAACTAGACTTGGTGAATAAAATGCTCAAAAAATTTCATCAAAAAATTCCACCGGGAACTGCCCCAAATCGCGACGGCCGGACAAAACCTCTAGAAAGACTTAATTGACCTTTTTATGAAAGTTCGAGGACCTATTTGACAGTTTTCCCAAATAAAATTTATATACCAGAAAATAATAATACTATGAATTACTTAAATAAAAGAGTTTTTTCACCAGAAAATTTATATACCAGAAAATAATTAAATAAGTCATAAAATCAAAGATCTGTTTTTTAAACAAAACTGTGAAATAAAAATTCACTTCACAGCCGAGGTGTTTTACTGTATGATTTTCAATCTGAAGCAGCAAGAACAACACCCTGAATTGCCACCGTCGAGGCATCTTTGAAAACCCAGCAAAAAACAAAAATCCAGAAAATTGAAACCATTATCTGGAAACAACGTTTCATGCTCAACTTAGTTTTTGAAATAAAACCCGATTTCAAAAGCCTAATTTCAGCTTTCAATTCACGAAAGTGTAAAAATGAAGATCTACTTATTCTATGGTTTGTCCTCCAATTAAATTCAGCCAAGTATGCAAGTCAGCAAGTGGATTACTTTGAGAGTTTGCTCTTGGTTCAAAATCGAAGGAGCAGAGCATATAGTAAGGCAATTGTATATTCATATAAAAACTATGAAATTTAAAAAATAAACAATTCCAGAAGTTATCTAGATAAATCCGTAGTGAAGATGTAGATCCTGCAGTGATGAAATTGTCTGCTCAAGAAGAAGAGTAGCGACCTTGCTCTGATGCTCTCTATCATCCGTCAAAGAAGAACCCGATGTTCCAAGGATGATAAAAGAAATTATTGCCTAGGGTTAAAAGAGGGAAACAGGGGCCTGTTCCGTGTCTGAAGCCAGAGGAGTGTTTTTTTCAGCTGAACGAATAAGTCACACCTTGTCTGAGCGAATAAGTCATCTGTTTTATTAAGTTCCAAGTAAACACGACTTAATGAATTAATGGTTAAGTCATCAAGTCCATTAAATCCATTAAGTCCAAGAAAACAGCCCCTTAGTTAAACTAACAAATACAACAACTTTACCCCATTGCCGCAAAGGTTCCCATCTACGGTGGTGTGGGGGGGGGGAGTTGGATGTACGTAGCCGTAGCTTTAGGATGTTTTTACTTGGACTGTAATTTGCTGGTCTGGTCTGGTCGGGTCTGAACTGGTCTGGTCTGGTCTGGTTTCTTTTTATTTTTATAACTAGCCAAGTCTGGTCTGAACTGGTCTGGTCTGGTTTGGGACAAATTACAGTCCAAGTAAGAACATCCTTACTCTGTACTAAAACACAAAAAGACCGTTTCCTAACACAGAGAGTGTTTCATAACACATAGATTGACAACTTAGTGAGACATTTTGCTTTATTCCATCATTCCCAAACCAAAAATTAGTGAGTTTTTGGCTCCATTGGAAATGATGGAAATTAGTTAAACCAACAAACGAGATAAAAAAACAAGTACTCCCTCCGTCCCCTTTTAAATGTCCCGTTTTACCATATTGGGCTGTCCCTATTTAATTGCCCCATACCTTATTTGGTAAACTTTGTGTGGCTCAAAATCATTCTTACTTTATTCTTACTTTATCAATTAATATCAACCATACAAACTCACTTTTCTTAAAACCCGTGCCACCATCTCCCGTCCCATTTAAAAGGGGACGGAGGGAGTAGTATTCATGATTTATGGCAGTTGTACATTACCAATTCTAAAAATTTGTACCTTGGTCAATCATTTTTTTTAGAAGTCTTGTGTTTAGACGGGGAGGTGATATGTAAGTTGCGCATGTATGTATCATATGAGTCCTATGTAAATGGCGCCACCATAAGTGACAAAATGATTCTTTTATTGCCTCGAATATATTAAAACCATGCTATTGATTTTATAGACGTCACTTTGGGGCAGCCTTCATCCCAATCAAGTCATTGGACAGCCTGCTATTATAAAGGAAATCGATTGTCTGACATCAACTGTTAAGGACATAGTCAATCTGCGATCAAGTTTTTCATCATTGATTACTGCTGAAAATACCAGGCTTTGTGGGTTTGGTGGATGGTTTGACGTGCACTTTAAAGTGAGTTTACTTGTTCAGTTTTTTTTTTGGTTTTCTGTACAAATTTCATTTATGCAAACTCATTGTGGTTCACTCCGTTAGGGACGTGTTGACAATGTAGTTAAACAGGAGGTGGAGCTGACAACTGCTCCTAGTGAAGAATTTTGTACACATTGGGGACAGCAGGTTTGTCCTGTCCTTGCATCTGATTCTCAATACAGCAATGAACATTGTTTTGAATTAGTCTTTTATACTTATAGATATGCTGTGTTGTCAGGTGTTTCTATTGCATCCGCCCAGGAATGTTAGCAAAGGAGACAATCTGATCATCAATTTTGGCATGAACCGCTCTAAAGAAAACCACAGGTTGTTGGAAGTGGACTTTGACTATGAGATTCAGCGCTCTTCCGGGCAATCAAGCCCCTCATTCAGAACAAAGGTTTACATAGAATGAGCTCAGCAAACCTGGAATGGCGTCTGGTATCATTTATCAACTTTATAAGTGCTTTATCTGCTTCAGGCAATGGAAATGTGTGTTTTTGTTCCCTTTGCTGTTTTATGTTTGCTAATACCCTAAAGCTGTTGTATTCATAGAGTAGAGTTAGTTAGAAAAACGTCTCATGTATTGCAAAAGGTGT